>JAGWCC010000063.1:0-1200000 GCA_022651775.1 Drusus annulatus
AATGTCATCACTGTTAATCACTTGTCTTTGGAAAGTTTTTCCATCGGAAGATATATAAATAAAAACTAATAGATCAAAAAAATTATATGCTTAGTATTTAAATGTTTCGTTTTGTTAAAAATTAGCAAAATTCATGTATTGTTAAAAAAATAACACAATAAAAACGATAACACGCGTCATAAATTTCAAAATGATTTGCAATCAGCTAGATTTTTCTATCGCATTGTTTCTGTATCTCGTTTATAGTATACAAAACAAAATTAAAGTTACTTTGAATACATTTCAAATTCGTGTGCATTTAAAATGTTAAAAACGTCATAAGCTAACCGACACTGCTGTGTCATTATTTCATCAAACTAAATTCGCGCCAATTGTTCTTTGTAAATGCACCGCTAGTTTCTGAAAAATGTTGTCTCTTTTTAACACACAGTATCAAGTATAAGACGAGAAGCGAGGGTTTTTTTCCGCGCCGTTCGATTGCCATCTACGAATAGTGTATGATCGTTTATTTTTTGTGGTTTTAATTTATAGTTTTAGTGTTTATTTACGCTGGTCATGTATTTCTGTGTTATGATGGATTTAAAAAAAAAACTTTCAATGTGATATTTGACACTGTTTTTTTCGCTTGGTCATAGTGGAATACATTTTTTTTTGTACGCATCAAGCCGGGTAAATCAAAAATCGTGTGTAGCTGCAGCGCGTCTTTGAATTCACCATAAAGAATGCTGAGAATTTTTTTTAAGCATTCCACCTAAATTTAAAATATTATTTATTGTTTAATGATGTTTATTCGCAACAGATGGTAAAATCAAAGTTAAACAGTTTTTTTTTTAAGTAATAAATTATCACCGCCTGAAATTGTGCGGTTTCTGCGCCAAACATGGTGAATGTAAGATAAGTCAATTGTTTTCAAAGGTCCCTCGTCTTTCTGTCCTCTCTTGGCACATATTAATTTGTCTTAAAAAAAATTCCATCTTCACCAGATTCCTGTATTGTAGTCACATTTCAAATATTTTTTTCTATTTTCAAAATGCGAGTCTTGGGTTCGGAAATGAGTGCCATTTTCTCAGGCTCCAATAGAACCGAATAAACTTAAACTTTTGTTTTGTGCTAAAAATGATCAACACGATTCAATGAAAAAATACACCGTGAGTAAAATGTGTAAAAAAATCTACAATTTTATGGACAAATGCGAGCCAGACTCTATGGGACCAAATGGAGTGAACCTCGATGATTATATTTTTTAAAAATCTCTAAAAGATGCATTTGTTAAAAAAATGCCACTTTGCGGGCAAAATTAAAAACTTGGGGTCAGGGTCAGACGGCCTCCATGGTCGAGTGGTAAGACGCTCGACTACGAATCCAAAGGTCGCGGGTTCAAACCCGGCGTGCGCCAATAACTTTTATTTAATTAATATGTGTCATAACACATTTAATTCATATAAAAATAATAACAAGTATATTTACGGCACGTTCCAGAGTGTTAGATACTCTAAGTATCGCCCTGGTGAAAGACCACCATTCAGAATCGAAACGTTGCTTGAAATGGCTTAAGCCGTGTTTGGTGACCAGATCTGAATAGCCAGGTACTTCCCAACCTTCCTCTTCCCGATCTCCTTCCCCTCCCCACTACCTTCAGCCTCACAACATACCCAATTTGGGGATGCCATAGTCTCACTGGCTCTAGACGGTTGGGAGCAGTTGAGACTCTTGTGCGGTATTCATGTAAAAAAATATTAACCAAAGACGATTGAATGAAAAAAATCCTCCAAAAGTAACATTTGTTATAAAACCATCAATTTTATGGACAATAAGCAAGCCTTGAGGTTGGAATTAAATGCCGATTTCTCATGCTCTATGGAACCGAATGAAATGAACCTTTATAATTTTGTTTAAAATGATCAACTAAAGACGATTAAATGAAAAAAAATCGATCAAAGTAATATTTGTTACAAAAAATATCACTCTACGGGCAAAATGCGAAACTTGGGGTCGGGAATTAGGTGCCATTTTCTCAGGCTCTATGGGACCGAATAAAGTGAACCTCTGGAGTTCTGTTAAAAATGATCGACCAAAGAAGATTAAACAAAAAAAAATTCTTGAAGCAACATTTGTTAAAAATATATCACGCAGGAAAAATGCGAAACTCGGGGTCAGGAATAAGATGTCGTTTTATAAGGCTCTATCTGACCGAAAAAGATGAAACTGTCGAATTCTATTTAAAATTATTAACTCATGACGATTCAAGGAAAATAATCTCCAAAAGTAATATTTGTTGCAAAATCTTCAATTTGATGGACTATATGCGAACCTTGGGGTCGGAAATCAAATGCCGTTTTCTCAGGCTCTATGAAACCGAATGAAGCGAACCTCTAGAATTTTGTAAAAAAATGATCAACTTAAGACACTTAAATGACAAAATCCTCTTAAAGTTCCTTAAAATCCTTTTAAAGTCATTTGTTAAAATTTGAAAAAAAACTCGGGTGAGCCTCGCTTTGTGGAAAGACCAATTGGCCTTTTCTGAATGAAAATGTTTTGAAAGTAGCTAGATGTTTCTATTTGATTTTTTCTATACATTTACTTAACAATTATAACAACAGTGTATAAATTAATGTTTACGGTGCTTTCAATACGTTTCACGTTTATGTGCATTCTGAAAGAATGCGACAGCACCATAAATTCGTAAAGCGATGTCTCATTCTAGCAATGAACTTAATTTGCGCCAATTTATCTCTAATTTGCACTGTTTGTTTTTATGTAAGTCTGCATTTAGTCTCTTTCTAACACCGAACGTGAATTTCTCATTCAAACAGGTACCAACTCGTATCAAGTATTCAGCGAGAGGCGCGGGACTAAAATCTGTGTCGTCCGGCCGGGAAATTACGGGTTCGATTACCGTAAACGAAACATACGGTTTTTTAATTTTAAATAGTATAAAGGCGCTGGGCGCGTAAAAAAATTATAATTAAGTACTTTTTTTACATGAATACCGCACAAGAGTCTCAGCTGCTCCCAACCGTCTAAAGACAGTGAGACTATGGCATCCCTAATAGGGGTTTGTTGTGAGGCTGAAGGTAGTGGAAAGGGGAAGGAGATGAGGAAGGGGAAAGTTAGGAAGCACCTGGCTATTCAGATCTGGTCACCAAACACGGTTTAAGCCATTTCAAGCAACGTTTAAATTCTGAATGGTGGTCTTTCACCAGGGCGATTCTTAGAGTATCTACCACTCTGAAACGTGCCACAAATATACTTTACTTTATTGTATATCAATTAAATGTTGTATAACATATTTATACTCTACTGTATGACAAATTCAGAAAGTCCATTCTTTTAATTTCGCCCCCATGCCCTAAATCGAAAAAAAAAAAAAAATTTTAAAATCATAATCATAATTTTAAGTTAATAATTGTGTCTATCTGATGGAACCTGACAGGTAAGTATGTTCCTGTATATTTTATTATTTAAACAAGGAATTAATATGTAATGATTTTTCACAAAAACGGCGCTATGCAAATCGTCCAAATATTATTACAATTATTATTATTATTAATAATAAATTAAAATAATTTGCGCGCGCACACTATCAGCGCCTTCGTAATTAGTTATAGCCGCCTGGAGCGGACTTCTTCAAAAGTCTTTCTGGTAACCGCAGTCATCCACAATCAAAAACGAATCATCACACTAAATGTTAACCAGATGGAGTCAGATTTTTTTTCCGTACTTTCCCACACAGAGAGCTGGACACCTGCTTTTCTATGCTGATGTCGCTTTGCAGTTACCTCGCCAGGGTCACTTAATCCATCACCACGGCGAACCGAACCACGCGTCACAATTCCAGGGCGTAATGCGTATTTGAATAAACAAACAGCCCCGTGCGCCCGACAGTGTGGCGGGAGGTGGCGGCTTCCGGCTTATATTCATGATATGAATACAATGTGCGCGGCCCCCATCCTCCTGGCCGGTCGCACAGGGCCGGCTCCGTGGCTCCATCTAGCGCTCTGTACAGTAATTCTGATTTTCTACCCCCTCACACTTACTCACATCAATGCACACACACATATATATATATGTTCATAAAAAAATAATTAAGTTTATTTTTTATAGCTAATAAAGCATAAGAGTCCCGATTGCTCCCAACTGTCTAGAGCCAGTGATGGCATCCCAAATTGTAATGTGTTGTGAGGCTTAAAGTAATGGGAAAAGAAAGGAGATGAAAAAGAGAAAGGTTAGGAAGTGCCTGGGTATTCAGATCTGGTAAACCAACACGGCTAAAGCTATCTCAAACAACGTTTCGATTCTGCTGTTCTAGAGTATCTACCACTCTGAAACGTGCCGCAAATATACTATGTATTATTTTGAAAGAATTACTTCAGTGCCTTTTGACAGAAATGACTTAAATGCAATGTATTTTCGCACGCCGGGTTTGAGCCCGCGATCTCTGGATTCGTATTTTAGCATCTTATCATTCGCCTACGGGAGCGTAATATATTAAATCAAACACCCACTGAATATTTATTATTGATCATTTGAATACTGGAATTAATTAAGGCTCTAAGTACCAAAAAAATAAAAACTGTTTTTTTTTTAAAAATCGTATTTTATTTACATCATAAAATACGATTCTGTAAAAAAAATAAGTTGTTAATTTTTTTGGCACTTAGAGCATTAATTAATTCCAGTATTCATTTTATAAAGCCTGAAACAGTTAGTTGAATCTCTAAGTATTAATAACAATATCTAGTTGTTTTCAAGTGGTAGATACTCCATGTATCGTCCTGATGAAAAAAAAACTACCTTAAACATTGCTTGAAATTGATTCTGCCGTGCTTAGTGACCAGATCTGAATGTCCAGGTACTTTCCAACCATCCTCTGCCCCATCTCCTTACCTTACCCTTACCTTCAACCTCACAACATACACTGATTGAGGATGCCATAGTATCATTTTCTGGTTTTTCACTGTACAAATATTATAAATATTAAATACAATCTTTTGTATTTAACTATACACATTTAAGAAGTGGAAAAGTGTACATGTCACCAAAATAAAGAGCACACCTGTAACATAGATCACATTTCACACGTGCTAGGCACTCAGCGCCAACCGGTGAAAATTCGACTGTCAAAAAAAAAACTCTGAAACATGTTCATAGAAAAATAAACACGACTCTAAAAATAAATTATCCATACGATTCACACAAGCTCGTGTTTTTCCAGTGGATCCCTAGCAGACGCATTCGAATGTTGAAATGTTGCCAGGGCGAAGAAATCTTATTTTACCCCATAATATGGGTAAATTTTAAATAAATCGGGCAATATTTCAAGTTAAGTTGAACACATATTTCAAATTCACTTAAGGTGCCTCCCAGACGTTCCGTCTAATTATTTATTCAGTATAACGTATGGCAGGTCCGGCGCTGGCAGGCACCACTCTACCAATGTACCACCAGCGGGGCCGTAAGCGCTTTAGCTGTGCAGAGCTTTTGTAAATGTTGGACCTTCTACATTAGTAATCAACATTAATTTTGGATAGCAGTCAATTGTACACCACTGTTGCAAAACTCATACATTAAAGATTATCACAAAATAATACTTATCAGCTCCACCCTAGAAATTTTAACAAATTCATTCGAATAATGAAATAGATTTTTGATATTATTTCGACAAAATGTTCACAATTATTATAACATTACCTTTTTTATGTGAATCCCAACTGTTTTCTACCACCTGGAGCCAGTGGGACTTTGACAACTCCAATTGGGGTAGGTTGTGACCTTGGCTGGAGTTGCAAATACATTTTATTTCATTAATATGTGTCATTACACATTTAATCAATATAAAATAACATTTGGTATATTTGCGGCACGTTCCAGAGTGGAAGACACTCTAAGTATCGCCCTGGTGAATGATCACCATTCAGAATTGAAAAGTTGCATGAAATGGCTTTAGCCGTGTTTGATGACCATATCTGAATAGCTAGGTACTTCTTAACCTTCCTCTTTTCCATTTTCTTACCCTCCCCACTACCTTTAATCTCACGAAATACCCCGATTGGAGACGCCATGGTCTCATTGGCTCTAGATAGTTGGGAGCAGTTGGGACTCTTGTGTGGTATTTACTTGAAGAAAAAATTTAAAAATCTTTACGGAAAAAAGGCTCTTTCTTCAAAATAATTTCGCTTGGTGTGCATTTTGCTAAAAACGGCATCTCTAAAGTTCAGGTTGGTAGATTTGGTTATAACCACTCCTATATGTTTGTTAGAGTCTTCGTGAATGATTTTCAATTATTTTAATATTCTCTACCTGCCAGCTTACTGTATACAATGTATATCGACTATCATTAATCTTTAAAACTATGGATTTTTTTACAACCTAATGCAAACACACAGGTGAGAAACGTCACATTGCGAATGTATTTGGTTCCTTAGAACAGGCAATCTGAAAACATCAAACAAAACATAGTAGCTCTTGTACACATTTTTAATATTAAAATTATTACTAATAATAATAATAAATGGATTACTTTTATAGCGCCGTTTTTGTGGGAAAATCACCTCAAGGGCGCTTTACAAATTAATTTATCTAACTTATAATTTATCACTTAAGCTTATAACTAAAAACTTACAGTTAAGATTTATTACTAATGGCTTACAACTAATATTTTCAACTAGTGACTTACAATAAGGACTTATGGCTTGTAACTTACTACTGAGTATAACTTATAACTAGTAACTTACATCTAAGATTTCATTATTATTACTTCATCACCTCTTCATTATTGCTCCACATTTGCATTACTGTTCAACTATTCTTTTCTTTTCTTACTACAAATGTACTTACTATTATGTTTTTTACTTTTATAAAGTTTGTAACCATGTTATTAAAATATATTAATATATATATATATATATATATATATATATATATATATATATATATATATATATATATGTATACCATAATGGGCTTCGAAATCCCTGCATAGCAATGTGGTAACCCATTTAATTTGCCATCAACTGCCTTGAACAGGTGTTTGTAGCATGTCCACCAAGTTCCCCGCTGGTGAGTAGTATTACTAAGTACATATTATGTTAGGCAATCTGCTTGTGTAATAAGTCAAACTGTAAGCCGACTGAAACACGGGCTGAAAAAGTGACTCTAAACTCTGGTTATATTTTATCTTGTAGGCTCACGACAAACACGCGGCCTACGTTGTTCCAAACACCATGACGCAGGTTAACCCCAGCTTTGCAGGACTGTAATTAAATCACAATGTTAGGTAGTGATGTCAAAACAGATAATAGATAATATACCCCAGGTTACACAATATGGTACAGACTAAACTAGGTGCACCCCTATGTACTAACTATAATAATAATAATTTAGCGTGGTTTTGTGATATTTCACCTCAAGTGCGCTAAAAACATACCGTCACCGGAAAGGCAAATGGACTGAAGCGCCATTTTGGGAAGTCTACACCAGACCACTTTAAAGTTTTTTTTTGTAATAAAATTCATAAGTCTTCAGTACCTGGTTGGATTTTGAAAAAAAAAGTTAACTCAGGCGACTCAATGATCTGACCGAGTTACCTGAAGCGATCAAAAGCTAAAAAAGTCCAAAATTTGGGTTGCTTGAGTCAAGCCTTCTCGCAAATGGTAAATATATTTTAGGTGTCTGAAGCGCCACAAAAACTTTAGAATCAAATGATAGTTAGAGCATTAGAAGCAGAAAAAACATGATCACAGCTGCATATTGAGCTCATTTTTTACCAAAGTGTCGCTTCAGCCCTTTAATTTTTCCAGCGCCGATATTATTAGAGATATATTCCTCTCTCTTGACAAGTGGATTGTGATCTGTGGATCAAAGACGTCAGGTGGGAATACTGTCCTAGTTTTACCGGTATTTAAATAGAAGATGCTCCGAGCAACTTGTGTCATTTAGTACCGGTGCAAACGCTCGCCCAACATTTGTGTACTGTTGAAATTTGTCACATAATAACGGGTGACTTATACGACTCATTTTTGTGTTCAACAGCTCGACTTTGGAATGTTATTCTGGCCTCTCTACTTCCTCCTTCTACAACCTGGGTCCCTTCAAGGCCCAGATGCACTCCTTCCTTTCCTCGAAAATACCCTACACACAGTATCCCTAAATATGACATAGCCGTTGAAGGAAATTAATTATCTCAGGGCTTCTTGTATGGAGTTAATTAAATAAAAAAATCATCACAGGTATTTTCGTTTTTTTTTCGAAAAAGAAACTGTTTTTTTTTTTAATCCATGCTTTTCGTACTCATAGAGTCGGATAAAATACAAAGCCTTAGTAGGTAAAAATTTGTATTGTAAAGCAAATATGACTTAATAGTTTTTCAATTATTTTATTGGATCGTCATTAGATTATTATTTGTTGAATGCTCATTCAACTTTCATATACGAGTACCTATTTAAATTATAACTGTGAACTGATTTCTTGCCACAAACAAGATAAATACGTTTTTTATAATGGTGAACTTACCTAATTGAGTTTCAACATCATCATAGCGATATCCTACATCACAAGCTACAACCATTAGATCATGGTCTGTGTTGTGCTGTAACATGTCATTATTTCCACATGGCTAACCCATTGCAATATTTATGAAACTAATCTAAATCTAGTTTGAAATTTATTATTTTCATTAGTAGTATTTGAACGAATTCTTTTTTTTTTGAGTAATGGGTTTTACTGTATTATCCATAAGAACTAGAAATGCGCCTTGACAGTTTTAGTTAGCCTTCTTGAAAACTGCCTATGTGGTTGCAATCCCAAAATCAAACGTCCACACGGAGAGTGCCAGAAAGGTTCACTGACGGCTAACCATCAAAGAGCAGACATAAACAGTGAAACCTGAAGATAGGTGTAACCAGAAGAAAATTATATCCAATAGTGATTGACACTTGAAATCGTACTATGGCTGACTTGAATACACTTATTATTAGCATGACCACTGTGAACTTTGATTCAAGGTGTTTACCCTATTTTTCAATGTTAAGTGATCATATCTAGATAATTAGTTTCACTCAACCTTTTCTCTTTTTTATCTCCTTTCTCCCTTTATTATTTTTGACGTACACACTTTTCCAAATATAAAAGCTGCCACACACTCGGACTGAGAGTTAGATAAAGACTATCCAACTAATAATAATAATAATATGTTGATAATTTTTACAGCGCCATTTTTTTAAAAAATAGCATCAAGGGCGTTGTACAAATCTTGATTCCTAGGCTCCATCTTATCACTAACTACAAGACATATAATTAATGGCATATTAATATTTATGTATATTATGTATGGATATAATATATACAGATGCATACTTAACGACAAGCAATGATAAAAAATACCTGCGAATACCTACGAGAATCGGGAAATAAAAGTATTAATTAATAAAAATGTAATTAAAATCGTTTAATTCAAGAAATTATGTTGAAAATACGAGGAAAAAACCGATCTGCCTAGAAAAACTTGTTTGGTGGTGTTAAAACCTTTTCCCAGTTACCAAAATCTCTTAAACAACGCATCGTGAAGAGACATAACATTTCAAATTCTGCACAAATCCATACATAATATATAATCAAAGAAAAGACAATGGACTGTCACCGCTGGGCACAGGAGCGATATTCTTCGTCCGATAGGTATTGAAAATATTATTGAGGAATAATTTATTTATAAAACTCCTGGACTCTGCAATATGAGTAAGCGTTATCTATCAAAGTTTTAACCTGATGAGTTCTATTTCAATGGAAATACATTATTAGTATGTCACTCACCCGGTGCGATAACAGCCAATAATTACATTTACTAGTAACAGTAAACAACGGAAGACGTACCGAGGCAACTAATGGATACATTAATTGATTCACCACGGAATAGAAATTAATAATTAGAAAATACAATCAATACATAAGTACCTATAATACACATAACCATAAAAGGTTTGTAAGAAAGATCGCTGTATTGGGTCAACGTTATTAAAACGTAGTTGGCTAGGAAGCAATAGATAAAAATTGTGTTCCTTTTCGTTAACCTGTTTGACGTTCAGGTAGGGAAATAGGTATTTCTTTTAAAAAATGCTAAAGCTGGCAATTCTCTTTAGGTCTTCTGTCGTTTTGAAATCTCATTTATGGGTGATCTATGTTGTTCTTTTCCAATTAATAAGACCATCTAAAAAATGGTGTTTTAAAGGTGATCTAATGATTGGTTTGTTGTTATTTGATGATAATATTAAATCATTAATTACATTTTTATTTATACGTAAAATTGATACTTGAAAATCTTAATAAAAAAAGAACTTGACTTCAAATCAATACAATACTAGATTATTTAAAAAATATATTTTAAATAAAAACATAAAATCAGAAAGAAACAATGAAGTAGTCGTTGTCGCGTATCGGAACTGAAATGGCGGGATTCTTAAAGTTTGATAGTTCCTACCTCCTAACTTCAAAATTCGATCATTTACTCAATTTGAAAAGTTTGAATTGTTGGAAATAGCAAAAGACCAGCATGAATTTTCTACTTAAGTTAAGTTTTGTTTTGGCTGGAATGGTCGCAACCGAAAATGTAAATTTTTTAATGTTGTTTTTTCTTCAACAGTATATTGAAAACGTTGCTTCAAATATTAACATTATGGGTTACGAAAGAAAGAAACAATTAAAAAAATTATTCTTAACCTTTTTTCATGTAAAATTCAACAAACAACACTGGTAAAAGCCTTTCAAAGAGCATTCAGACATATAAATACCGAGATAAATAAAAATTTAAAAATTCTACGAAAACCCGTTCTTAATCTGATTATTTTTGGGTAAAAATGTTCAAACAAGTTAAATTAATATGATTTCGCTGCAAAGGGGCCTTTTTTTATAATGTTCATACATTTTTATAAAAAAAAAACACGAAATTATTAAAAATTGTAAATACTGCCATTTGGCCCGTAACATCCTGGATGACGTAAATTGTTGAGTAAAAATAAAAAGATAATGGAATATTTTGAATGTTACTCTATACTTCGATTTTTTTTATGGTAAAACCGCACAAAGGTTCCAACAGCTTTCAACCGTCTAGAGCCAGTGAGATTTTTGTACCCCCAATTGGACGTAGTTATGTAGAAAGCGTCCAACCCACAATTTGCCAAAGTCGAGTTTTATATGTTTTCCTATAAATAATTATGAAATATCTATCTGCTGATCCAAGCCCCAAATGCAATAAATTTTTGTTGATTATTTTTTTTACTAACGCATATTGTTGATATTTGAAGTTTGAAAATATTGAAATGAAAGGTATCTTTAGAAATACATATTTTTTTAATAAATTCATTGATATAAATACAATAATTCTCATAAAGAAAAATAAACTAATTTTCTGATATACACTGATAATATGCGTAATATTAATGATTCTCGGTTTCATATTTTTGGGGTTGGATGCTTTCTGCATAAGTATGTCTAATTAGGGTATGTTCGGAGGCTGAAGGTAACGGAGAAGAGAAGGAGATGAGGAAGAGTAAGGTTGAGAAGTACCAAGCTAGAGATATGGTCACCAAAAACTGTTAAAGCTATTTCAATCAACGTTTCGTTTCTAATCCTCTTATCAGAGCAAAAATTATTTGTGAAGCAATACTTCACGAGCGCTGTTCTCTGGCGTCACGAAATTTGCACACCTGAATTTAAGACTTAGGCAAGAGGGTAATTAATCAGGAAGTAGAATAACAGTCATAGTCAAATATTCATTTTTATTAGTGGCATGATACAAAAAAAAATTATACATTTATGAAAATATTAAAAAGGTTTTGTTAGTAAGTAATCAGTAGAAAATATATTCATTCATAAAATAATTGAACAAACAAAAAAGGGTGATTCTTTATCAATTCAATGACCTTGAAAAAAAACAATAATAAAATTCCATCGAGATGCTTTTAGTTTGTTCCCACATTCTTATAATTTTGTCATTTAATTATTTTAATACACTTATATCATTGATTTTAATGACTTATTAGTGATAATACGTTTAATATTATTATATTTAAAAAAAAACTTATCGGGAATGGAATGAAACCGTTTAAAGACATTTTTACTCTAAAATAATATGATATAATAAACTATCATTGTTTATATTGTTCTGATAAACTTGTAATCCCGATTTTGTTTACCAAAGGTTATAGAACTGTAGCGGATGCGGGGCTGTGTTAACCTTTCTGTATCGGAAAGTAAAAACCTAACGTACCATCCGAAGGGTGATCACTCAGTTACCCCATTTGACCTAGCTGATTAAAACGTTTTCATGACATAAGCTTGGGAATTTTTTTTTTGATAATAATTATGGAGTATATTAATAATATTTTAGTAATTTATATCAAAGATATCGCATAAAACTCATGTTCGGGGTTTCATTAGAACCTCCATTCAGAAACGGAAGTGTTAGGAAACACTTCGAAATCCATATCAGTTTAATGTAATAAATTATCATGCAAAATTTGTAGTAATTAAGCCTTTACAAAAAATTATATTTATACGTAACTAACCAAAATAACTAGAGTATCAACACAAAATACAATATCTTCCCTAATAGTATTCTGATAGCAACCAGCAACCCTCCACCATTTTTTGATTTTAAATATGATAACCTCTGTGACAAACAATAAAATATCTTTCAAAAAGTTAAATTAATATATATGCTTTTCCACATATAACGCAGAAAAAATTTTTTTTTAATGTTTCCATACTTCAACAGTTATCTTATATCTCTTTCTACTCTAACCACTTCCTTCCACCTCCAAGCGTACCAAATTTGAGGTAACTATCAAAATAATAATTTTGAATTAAAAAATGCACGCTTAATGTAACGCATAATCTACAGTTCTTTAATCATTGGCATTAATATGGAATAGGGATTATTTTAGAAATTGATTTTTAATAGTGATTTGTTTTATTCGTCTAAGCAGCACGTTCTTAGAAAGACACCAACCACGGCGTAGGGGTCGCAGTTGGACGATGGCCTTCTATCCTCCAAGTATCCCCTCTTCTCCTGGGCCACGTTTCGAGGAATTCTTATACTGCATCCTCGGTTGGCCACACCTGGAAAATAAATATATTGAAAATATTATTTTCTCACATAGTTAGCAAAAATAGTATTGAATACGGGAACAAAGCTGGGAAGAGCCTATAGGTAGGTACTATAAGTCGTAGTTGATTTTTGTCTGTCCACTTAAAATACTTGAGCAAACTAATGGAATATTAAATACAAATAATTTCCTTTGTGAGTACGTACGACCGTATAAGTGTTAACTTTTAAAATTTGAAACTGATGTTAATTGAAATCATCAAATTTAAAAAAATATATTTTCAAATCTCTACCTACACTACAAAGTTCCTACCTGTAATGTTTTTTTAGCAGGCATCATTCTATATTTGAAATGGGTGGATTAAAACAAGTAGTATTTTTTCCTGGCAAGTCAACTTACTACCCGCGATTTATTACGGTTAACAGTTAGTTAACAAATAATAATAAATAAATAATTCAAAAGACAATTATTCGAACTCGTCAATCGGCTTCGACGCAATGCATGGCAGTTTGATTTAACACTAGTTTTAAACTTTTTATTTTTCCCTTGCCAAAGACATGATTATGCCGAAACTGGTTCGCATTTTGTATAAATAAATCAGCAATGTGCACAAAAGGATATTTCATCAATAAAAAAAAGGTCGACAGTTGATGGATGAATTCACAATCAGAAACTTTGATTATCTATGACATTATATATGATAAGTGTTTGGTATAATCAATTCAAAGTAGTAAAAACTCGCTGTATCGCCTTGGTGAAAGACTTGGTAAATATCGCTTGAAATGGCTTTGACCGTGTTTGATGACCAGATTTGAATAGCCAGGTACTACTCCATCTTTCTCTTTCCCAGATCCTCACTCTCTCTCCTTCATTCAGCCTAACAACATAAGCCAACTGGAGTTGCCATAGTTTCACTGGCTTCGAAGTGTTCAAACCAGTTTGTAATATTGTACAGTATTCACATAAAAAACAATAACTTTTCAATCAATGATTTTTATTATTAAAATTGTTAATGGTATTATAGACAGCCCTGATTTACTTCGCTTAATTACCTCACATATATCTAACATAACTACTCAATCACTAGGTTGTACAGTATTCACATAAAAACAAAAACTTTTCAATCAATGAATTTTACTTTTAAAATTGCTAATGGTATTATAGAAAGCCCTGATTCACTTTGCTTAATTATCTCCCATGTACCTAACAGAACTACTCGATCACTCGGTTGTACAGTATTCACATAAAAACAATAACTTTTCAATCAACGATTTTTATTATTAAAATTGTTAGTGGTATTATAGACAGCCTTGATTTACTTAGCTTAACTACCTCCCATGTACCTGACAGAAGTACTCGATCGAAAATTATTTTTAAATGTAACAATAATATCAGGACTGAGTCATTTAGATACTTGCTTGTACCAATATTGCATACAGTGGATAATTTTTTCGCAGAAATAGTAGATATTATATTCAAATACACTGAATCTAGTTAAAAAAATGCTATAATAGCATACCTCTTCCAAAATTACTAATGTTAATTTATGGCATTGAAATATTTATAGTAACTTATTTATGCTTTTGGGTACTTATCATTTACTCTATGTTATTTCTATGTCACCATTATGTTATATTATATATTCCACAGTTATGTAAAAGCCCAAAAGAGCGTATACAATTAAATAAATAAAAACAGTTTTTAGTAAATACGTTAGATTCCCACAAGCTTGAGTTTAATGCATCGTTGGTAAAGTTTAAAAATAAAAATCAAGTTTTGTGTTCCTAGTAATGTCACACAACGTGACTGTAGTTAATTAGAATTTGAAATATTCATCGTCACTTGGAATCAGTTCAAATGATAATTTGCAGGTTACCTAAGCAGCTAGTCATCAAATACAACTGCAAATGCCAGTCATTCAACGGTTGCATTCTCCCGGTGCACGTTTCGACTCACAGGGCTCCATATTTTAGCAGTATTACAAAATTAATAATAATTTATCACATGAAAGGCTTAAAAGCAGAGGCAGAAATTTATAAAAACGGTTTTGTAGCATTGTCAACTTTTGAATGACTATTACAAAGAAACAGAGATTTTTTTGTATTAAAATATTTGTGTACATTAAACTAGGAACGATTTCAAACAATAATTTCTAAATTAATCAACATATATAATTTAAGATGAAAAGGAGATCGCTGCCTTTGCTTCTATACCTCTAATTTACTAAAGCCAATCATTTTTTTGAATGAATACACCTCTTTATTTAAAATAACTTATCGATGAGTAAATAAATAGAAAATAAAATAATTAAATAAATAATACTCTAAGTAAATTGATCGTTTTGTTAACTAAGGTTTTGTATTTAATACATGTCGTTAAGTGGTCTAAAATAAAGTATGGCTAACAGACGTTTTAGATAACAGAGGAGAGAACGCCACGTAATATTTTTTTGATACACACTACTTGCTTCATCAACATTCATTCATTATTTTTGGTTGTTCCAACTTTGACAAAACTTGACTCAACTTTTTGATTCATTTGATCATGTTTTGTCTTCCTGGAGGGTTTTCAATTTCTTCTTTCATTAAATTGCGCTTCACATATATTTCCATATTCAAACAGCCATTTCTTCGTTTATCCGCTCTGCATAGCCAAACGATTTGCATTTCTTTCAAAAGCTCGTTAATAATTTTGTAATTAATAATTAATGGTGATACCCTATTTGTATATTATTTGAATTTATGATTAAAAAACACAGATTCATCCAACTAATTACTATGTAACCCGTTTTACAGACAGAAATTAACCAATACGAAGATATTTTAAAATGTATTGTAAACCCTGTCAGCAATAAAACAAAATACCATGTTAGAAACATTCAATATTATAAATAGCCAATAGCTTTCACTTAAGACATATATATATATATTACATACTATAGATTTACTCGAAACTTTACCAGATTTAAGATGCCCGTTGCAAAGCGAAACCAGTCCGGTCAAAAATAAAAAAAGTAGAAATAAGTTACAAAAGTTTTTTATCATAAATTCATAATACTTGTTTGTTACGTTTACACTGACTTTACACTCTTCTCGAACGCCCCACTCATATGGTAAAAATATTTCGTTTTCTCATTAAAATGTGATAATACAACACCATGTAGTTAGGTCCAGGCTTAACATGGATGTGTTGCAAATGTGCAAACACTGACTACAACAACATGCATTTGTCAAAGGCTCCACTGAGCTTTACAAACAGATTCCTGTGGAAAATATTCACCCCTCTACCATACTTGGGGTACGGCGATTTGAATTCATCGGAATTGTGGCATTTGAGATTAGACAGTGAGCCTCCTATTTTGACTTTGATATACAAAGTGCTTTTTCAGGCTTATTGTTTAAGTGGAATTCCAACGATCCAATTGATTGTAATAATAAAATCAACGTGTTGCACAAATAGCAATGATTCTTTATATTATTTATCAGTAGGTCCGTAATCAGTTTATCAGTAATACTTGAATCGGGTCAGGTGAAGAGTCAAAATAACAGAAGAGTATGTATGAGACGATGTATGAATGTAAATGAAGCAAGGAGTGTGTGCCAAGACAGAGTTATATGGAGGTCCGTCCTCTCTGCCTACCCCTGCGGGGAAACGGCGTGATGGTTAGTTAGTTGGTTAGTTAGTTAGGTCCCGCTTGTTGCTTGCTTTTTTTTTACATTAGTGCATGGTGTCTCAAAAACACCAAGCCTCTCAAAGTTGTCTTCGTAATTTTAAAAATAAGTTTTAAAGTCAAGTACTTATAGTATACACCATTTGATAAAGCTCAACTTATTATAACATTAGGGAATAAATCGAAACCCCCATAGACTTAGTCTTTAGCTCAAACATAATATGCTGATCTAGTTGTATTATTCTTTTATATGTAAAATTAAAATTGACTTTTAAGAAGGGTGAGCCCCTTTTTATGTGAATAACGTATAAGATGTTTAACTACTTCCGACCGTAGACTATAGCATCCTCGATTGGGGTATGTTGTAAGGTTTAAGGTGGAGATGGGGAGGGGAAAATATTCGGATCTGGTCACTAAGCAAGTCTAAAGCCATTTCAAGCAACGTTTCGATTGTAAAAGGCGTTGTTTTACCAGGGCGATATTGAGAGTATCTTCTACCCTTTTTTGAGACAAAAATCTATAAAATTGTTGTGAAAACATAAGTAATGCATTCGGCAAGGCGAAATAGCCGTATTGCGAAAAGACAACTGTACCTTACAGAGCACTCCGGATTTACTTAATATTTTTATAAAATAAGTACATATGTGTGCCTATTTCAAGTTCATTCGGCATGAAATTATCAACTTTGTGTCATCTGTAGTGAAGAATATTGCAAAATAAAACTTTTGTTCAAGGGTCTACTAGCTATTGAATATATTCGTAAATTTATTCTTCCTGTATTTTGTATCAAATACGTTTGTCTAATAATATGAAATGGCGACCAGTAGTTTAAGTTTTAAGCTAACATTTATTTAATGATAATTTAATTTACATAAGTCAGCAAAGAATACGTTCAATCCATATACAACATTGGTACACGTGTTGGACTGAATGCCAAATGTGCAATCAAATTCCAATGTGAAGGAGGTCGCGACAAATTGATCTACGGGGAACATTATATAAATCGACAGTCGTCAATCTTCAGCCACATCTACTGAGATCAACCCGTACATTTTGTGTCTTTTGAATGCGGTAGCAAACTTTGTGTATTTAAAAAAAATATATATATATCGAGGGACGTACACCACCTACATGGAATTAAGAAATAAGGTATAAAAAAACAATAAAACCACCCATTAATGGAAAAAATTGCTTGTATTTTGTTATAAAAAAATCATTCGACTTCACTCGTTTCTGATAAAATATGAATTTTATGTAGATTTATAAGAAATTTATTTATTAATTTACCCCCTAGTGAGCTTGTATATCAAATTTATACAATACAGCTATGTTAAAAGAGTATTATGTTAAAAAATAAAAGAAATAAGTGCATACTTCTTGAAAGATTAGAAATTAGCAAACTTAATATAAAAATAAACTATAATATTAATACATATATATGTATAGAAAAAAAAAAAATTGTTTTATCGCTAATGCTAGATCTCAAAATATGTCAGCATTCCTAAATGTTTAACCAAGATTATGCAGTCGATTTATAGGTGTGTGAGCTTGAGTTTTAAAATTTTCACAGAAAAGGTAGCAATTTGTATTGGATTTCTGGTCGGTAAATTTAATTTTATTCAGGCTGTCGATACCATAATTAATATTCTTGAAAATCAAAACTCAGGTGCGCTAAATCAGCAAAAAACTCTCGAACGGTTAGCTCTTTTGGCTACCCTTTTTTTATAACTCATGAAAAAACATGCAGCATTGACATTTGAGAAGTATAAAAAACCTATATTTAACAATAATCGAAATAACGTTGCGAGCTGAAAGTAAATTCTTTGACCTCTTAATTGAACTGTGCAATTTTCATGATGCCAGAGCTCACTGTTTGAGAGTTTTTGCTGCTTCAGCACCCACGGGTTTTGCTTTACGGGATTACTTATACATCTAACATTCATATTTTATCAGAAACAAGTGAAATCGAGCGATTTTTTTTTATAAGGTCAATTTTGGTTTTCATAAGGGGGTATTTTTGTTGTATTTAAATAATACTTTTCTTTAATTTGGTGACAATCTTATTTTTGTTTCTTTATTTTTCGTAGAAAGCAATCACTTTGTGGTATGACATGTTTAATGAAAATGAAATAATAAGTTAACAATGTTAATATTTCATTTTCATTAGATAGTGTTATTTATATGAGTCAGTGAAAAATACGTACAATCTTTATACAACATTGGTACACGTGTCGAGTTTTGACTGCTACAGAATAAAGTTTTTGGATTTGTAGTTAAGATGTTTGTAATAAAAATTATTAACACTAACCTGAACTGAAGTCGTTAATGCTGGAGGTCTCGTGCTTTCCAGTGAGTCGCTGGGCATTGTCCTCGCCGCCGTGAGGATCGTACATTTTGATGTGCTTCATATGGCACTTTGAAAGTTTTCCGATTGCCTTCTCGATCTCACTGTGAAGGGAAACAGTCATATTAATAATCAGGGATCATATTTGATAGTAGGCTAACATTTCATGCTCATATCAAAGTGACCTTTAGCACTTCATTGAAAATATTGGGTTTCGTTATACGAACTGCGAAAAGCTTTAGAGACAACCGGGTTCTCAAAATATTATTTAATTCTTTGGTAAGAAGCAGGCTGGAGAGTGGATCAGTGATTTGGAGTCCGCACGAAGAGAAATACTCCCTCATGTTGGAGAGGGTTCAGAAGAAATTTCTGAGATTTCTCTACTTGAGGGAGTACGGTTACTACCCGTGGCTCTATCCGACTGACTTTCTCTTGGGAATGCTTGGAACGAACCATATGCGGGTTAGAAGGGATGTGTACATCGTCACCCACTTCTTCAAATTGATACCTGGATGTTTCGAAAACTTAGCTATTAACTTTTATGTTCCCGATGGTTATCGCCTTTATCGACAGCATAGAGTGTTTTATCCCCCCGGCCTGCAGGACTAACTTGCCAATGGTCGTGCCGGTGGGGAGGGCACTCTTGCTGTTGAATCGAATCGCTTCGGATATCGATATTTTTTGCATCAGCGAAACTGTCTTATAACAGCAAGTTTTATTGCTGCTTGCTTAACTTGTATTTACTATTTATCTATATTGTTTACTTATAAAATCTTGTCTTGGTAAATTATATGCATTGTACTCTGTTTTTTGTACACTCCATATATATATTTTTCTATATATCTTTAATAACGCCTTCAAATTTTATTTAGGAATAATATTAAAATGAATAAAGAAATTGAATTGAATTGAATAATATGTATGAAAACATTACTAACCTAATGTGGAAAGGAGTATTATTTTTTAAATGGAGATCTGATGATCAAATAAGGGTGAATGCAGGAAACTCCATTTATGGAGGACTAAACGCTGTTGGAGGAAATAAAAAATTGACCAAAGAAGCGAAACTAGCAGTCCACAGTAAAGTGCTTATACCGACCCTCATGTATGGCAGTGAGGCACGAAACTGGCAGAGGAAGGATGTAAGTAGACTTAATGCTGTAGAAATAAGATCTCTGAGGCGTATGTACGGTAAAACCATGTATGAACGTGTTAAAAATGTGGAAATCCGGAAAAAAATTAAGGGTGATGTAAGCGTAATGAAAACGACTAAGAAAGGGACGCTTAAATGGTTTAAGCATGTATGGCGAATGAATGTAGAAAGGAGTCTGAAAAGAATGTATGATGTGAAAGTGAATGAAAAAATAGGTCAGGGACGCTAGAGGAAGACATGGCACGATTAAGTGAATCAATTACTTGAGTCGAGCCATGTGAACAGTCAGAATAATAGAAAAGTATGAATGAGACGATGTATGAATGTAAATGAAGCAAGGGATGTGTGTTGAGATAGAATTGTATGGCTGTTCGCTCTCTCTGCCTACCCTAGCGAGAAAACGGCGTGATGGTTAGTTAGTAAGATAGAAATCTGACAAACAGTGTTTGAAAATAATCATTTTAACATAACGGGGAACGAACATCGAGAAACGATCTTCTCCATATCCAATTTAATTTATGCATCAGAAACTATAAAAATGTATTTTTTTGTAAGTTTAATTTCTTTAAATTTCAAATATTGGTTTGAATGGCACCGTCGTTTCTCGAATGAACTTTAAAATTGTTCCTTAAATTGAGACATAATAATTATTATTCTATGGTATAAATGAAACGTCTTGATGTTATCAGATATTAAACGATAAATGGTAAGTAAGCGAGTGGTTTAAAGTATCGCTTTTTTATCCAAGCTTTTCAGGTTCAATCCTTTGCAATATAAGTTCACGCTGTACAATTTCCTATCAAATTATTCAAAATCCGGCAATATTTGTCTTTCTTTAATAAAAATATAATTTGACCTTTTGAAAAGAGTATTTAAAAAAACACTGTGAGACCCGGTTGAAGTAAAATGTTGATGTATGTCAAAGAAAAAAAAAACCTGAGTGATATATGAAAAAATAGAAGTGCTTAACAACCTCAGCATTCAATTACGAATTCATTAAAACAATGAAAGCCTTAGAAATGTCAAAGAAACTAGGTTAAAGAAAAGGGGACTGAGGACACCATTATACAATGAGTAAAAACACATGTTGGTGAAGAAACTGGACATTATTAGTATCGCGTTCTATTTACTTAATACTTGGAGCAAGTGAATGAGTTTGTGTATTTAAGAAGTATGTTTACGAGAGGCGAAAAGGCTGATAAGGATATTGAAAGAAGGATGAATGCAGGAAACTCCATTAATGGAGGACTGAACGCTGTTGGCGCAAATAATAAATTGTCCAAAGAAGCGAAGCTAGCAGTCCACAATGTAGTACTTATACCAACCCTGATGTATGGCAGTGAGGCATGGAAATGGCAGAGGAAGGATGAAAGTAGACTGATTTCTGTGGAAATGAGATCTTTGATACGTATGTGCGGTAAAACCATGTATGATAGAAAATGTGGATATCCGGAAAGAATGCAAGGCTGATGTAAGCGTAATGAATAGGATCAAGAATGGGACGCTTAGATGGTTTGGGCATGTAGAGCGAATGAACGAAGAAAGGAGTGTGAAAAGAATATATGATGCGAAAAGGAATGGAAGAAAAACTCGAGGACGCCAGAGAATGACATGGCACGATCAAGTAAATCAAATACTTAAATCGGCTCATGTGCAGAGTCAGAATAACAGAAGAGTATGTATGAGACGATGTATGAATGTAAATGAAGCAAGGAGTGTGTGCTAAGACAGAGTTATATGGTGGTCCGCCCTCTCTGCCTACCCTTGCGGAGAAACGGCGTGATGGTTAGTTAGATAGCGTTCTATTTAACTCTCCATTTAAAAGAAGCTTCGATTTGTTTGTATTGCTCTGGTCTTTAGTTTCTTTCAAAGAACGTATGAAAATTTGGTAACGACAGTTTTTAGTATTGTAGTAATAAATCGGTCATCGTAAATCAATTAGCACTATCTTTGTTGTGTCTGCCATTCTGTTTTATATATTTCGCAATGTTCTTCGGTCCAATCAATTAAAAGGATGCTTACCACAGCTGCTGCTAAATACAGATCAAATAAACATAGAATGAGCAGGTCAATTAACGTAAAAGTAATTATTTATAATTCGCATAAAAATATTGTATGGTAATAAAACTTTAAAAAACTTCACTATAAAATACCCTCAATCAATATTAGTGTCAATCGGACGTAGTTATGCAAAAAGCGTCCAACCCACAATTTGCCGAAATCGAATTAAACATTCGAGATTTCTATCTGCTGAAAACTTCCAAGTTCTAAATGCATTTTTTTAATTACTCACATTGAATTGATTTAAATTAAAGTTTAAAAACATTAAAAATATTGGATAACAAAGGAAATACTATTTTTTTAAATTCATACATCAATATATTAAAAAGTACCTATTTATAATAATTCGGAGAAAGAAAAAGAAAAACACTGATACAAATGTCGATTACGCATATTAATGCTTTTGTATCGTCATATTTTCAAACGCCTTTTTTCCGATTTCATCTTATTAGGGTTGGATGTTTTCTGCATAACTACGTCCAATTAAAGGTTCTTTATATTGATAGAAAGAGTACAAGTTTAACTCAATGTATATTTTTTGTTATTTATTTGTTATTTTTAAAGCTTGTGCCATTTAAATTGTATATTAGCTTGGACAAAAATGTGGATATCCGGAAAGAATGCAAGGCTTATGTGAGCTTAATGAATATGCTCAAGAAAGGGACGCTTAGATGATTTGAGCATGTAGAGTGAATGAACGAAGAAAGAAGTATGAAAAAAATATAAGATGCGAAAGTGAATGGAAGAAGAAGTCGAGGACGCCCGAGAAAGACATGGCACGATCAAAGAAAACAAATACTTGAATCGAGTAATGTAAAGAGTCAGAATAACAAAAGAGCATGTATGAGACGATGTATGAATGTGAATGAAGCAAGAAGTGTGTGTGATGGTTAGTTAGTTAGTTAGTTCGACAAATGCTGAGAAAAGTACTGATTGATGAAAAAGATCAAAAGATTTGGCAATACTCACACAATGCCATTCTCCGCCCTCATCGTTTTGGTCGAGAAATTAGTGTGGGCCCCGGATCCGTTCCAATTCGGCACCGGCTTGGGATGCAGACTTACGATGATTCCAAACTCCTCAGCCAATCTGTGGAGGATGAATCTGGCTACCCAGAGGTCATCAGCAGCGGAGGTCCCGACGCTGGGACCGATCTGGAACTCCCACTGGGAGGGCATGACCTCTGCGTTGGTACCGCTGATGGGAACCCCGGCGTAAAGACAACATCTGTAGTGGGCCTCGACCAGATCCCTGGCGAACACCTTGTTTGCTCCGACTCCGCAGTAGTTCGCGGCGGGCACTGGGAGGCAGTCAGCATTGGGCCAGCCAAACGGACGCTTGTTGAAGTCAAGCAGAAAGTATTCCTGCTCGATACCGAACCAAGGCTCTTCGCCTTTGCAGAGTTGGTACGCTTCGTCGCAGCTCTTTCTGTGGTTCGTTTCTGCAAATAAAACCGTTTTAGCAAACACGAAAGCAAAACGGAACTGGGTCAGCGTGTATTAGAACATTGCTTTCCCTGTAGGTACACAATGATAAGAGAATTTTGTTTGCTTTCAAAATATCACTTGCATACCGTTTTTAACCGGACCTGAAAATGTTATCTACTTGAACTATTTTAATTGTAATCCGAGTTCAATAAAAATGCACGGCAGGCCGTACGTGTGCATGAAAAATATGAATAATCAGCTCCATGATAATTATTTCCTATGTAGGTAACCTACTGTATGTTATAAACCAAACAAAACTCGACCAACTCTTTTGCAGAGTGGTAAAATCTTTGGTTCCGAATCCAGAAGTCGCAAGTTCAATCCCAGTAGCACCGCCGCATATATCGTTGTTATTCTGTTCCCGAGTAGAAGACATCAGTAATAGAAACCATTACTTGAAATATCTCTGTCTGTTCTCACTAACATGATCTCATTCTTTTGTAAAGTAACTTTCCTACTCTCTTCCTTTCCGTCTTCTATTTCCTTCCGGAGGTGCCATGGTTGACAGTACATCAATCAAACACATTTTTTTTCATCTTTCAAAGAGTCAACAGTAGTTTTGTTCACCTGTGGGCTCGTAATTATGTTTGTAGGTGTCGCACATTACGAGAAGATTGTTTCCTCTTCTGAAAGGGTCCTTGTAGATAGCCTGCGGGAAGAGGAAGATATCGGAATTTTCCCCGGTGGCCTGGCCGGTGGAACTACCATCGTAATTCCATTCGGGGAGATCTGAAAACAAAATTAAAATACTGTGAGACGTTCATAGAAAAATTGTGGCACTAACCGTAGCATCATTCGTACCTCTAACCAAAATGCTTGTTGATCAATATCAATTAAATTTCAAGCAGTGGAAAATAAATTTCGGAAGGTATATTAAGAACATATTTGCGTGTATGTATTATTTAATGGGAAGCATTCTATAAAAGTTCTAAATGAGCGGGTCAAATATTGAAGACAAAAAAATCACAAATAGATGGTTCGCTTTAAAATTACTGTTTATAAGAGAAGTATTAATTTAACAATAAAAATGTAACAATGTTAAGAGAGGAGCATCCAAATACCAATACCTTATTATTGTATTCTCAATGACACTACATTTAGTTAATTTAAAAAAAAAATTGTTTCAATGTGATATTAAAAAAAGAATCTGTTAAAAAATAAAACATATCAATAATATGGTTTATAATAGTCCTCTTAACTTTCTAGGGGTTCTTGTGCTGAGGAGTAACAGGTTTAGATTAAATAGTGTTTAATGAATATTTTAAGAATTAGCCAAGCTCAACACGGCCTCATTAGATGAGGACCTTCTTTCTGGTGCTGCTAAGTTGACACCATTTCTAATTATTTAAATATCTCCGTAAATATACTAAACAGAGATTCAGGTATTTATCCGTTATACACACACACACACACATATATATATATATATATATATATATATATATATATATAAATATACTGGAAAGAAAATAGCAATATAAAATTATTCATCAAATGCAACAGAATCATAAAAACATCGAGCATAAATGTTTTAATACGTTGTGTGCGTGCGCGCTTTGCCAAGTTGACATACGTATATAGCTTCGTCCAGACAGCTCTGTCAAATAAGCTAGACAAGTGTAACAAGTATCATGCAAAAGTTGCGCATTAATGGAAAGGCCCAGATATATTATTGTAGTCACAAATGATTTCATACGCTTAATTTTGCTCTTTTGACCACTCAAAAATGTATTGGTTAGTTGGAAACTGCATGGATCTCTAGCCTAGCTTAGCGATACCGGTGTGTGGCTTTCAGATTTCTGACGATAGTAAGGGAAAGGTTAAGGTTAGAGAGATGTTATGTTAGTCTCTCGCACCGAGTTTCAAATGCTATATTAGGTTAACATTAACGTTTATTTTAACTGGTCGCAAACAGCTAAACACCACCTGATATGATTTTTAAAGCTTTCTTTACCCGGGAAAAGTTATACTTATTTCAGATTGCCCATTGATTATTAAAACACCCCAAAAAAAGGAATGATACATATTTAATTTTAGCATAATCAGAATAACATTTTTCAAAATTATATCCATAATCAATATTAATTTAATTTAATCTAACACTTTTCTTTACTACTTTATAACTATTCTTTATTTTGTTTGCGCAAATATATATATATATATTTTAGTATTTAATGTAAACCTTTATATATCAAAGCCCACTCGGGTCTTTATTAAAATCTTATAACACCTTTGAATTAAAGATTTTTTACAAAACATAATTTATTCTGAATGGGTAAAAAGTCTGTTCAAATACAAAAAAAATTATATATTTTGTCGTACGCTTGTGGACTTAAAAAAATATATCTTACGATTTTTTCCTAGAAAACTAGGGATTCGGTTGACGTGATGGTTAGAAAAAAAAAATGTTTATCGCGTGTATATTAATAAATCAAACATCTGTCATCATGACTTTTGCTTATCTGACAGTTACACCTATCACTGGTAATAATCATTCATTATTCCTGGTAAATGTAGGGGGCAGATAATGATATCGGTAGGTTAGAATACGGAATCAAGTTACAGAATCTCGGTACCATTCTTCATTTGAACCTATAAGTTTTAAACAGTCATAACAATGATTCCACTGAGCGTATTATTATGTCAAGAAGTCAAATGATTTATACCGATTTGAGATAAAACTGATATCACCAATTTCCACAAGACTTTTCGACCCCAAGCCCCCAGACAGGCCAATAATAGTACACAACTCCACACCTTTGACGATGTTGACAACGTCCGTGGTCGAGTGGTAATATGCTCAACTACGAATCCAGAGGTCGCGGGTTCAAACCCGAGGTACGCAAATAAATTTGTTTTTATTAATATGTGTCATAATACATCTAATTCATATAAAATAATATTTATAGTATATTTGCGGAGGGTTCCAGAGTGGTAGATACTTTAAGTATCGCCCTGGTGATAGATCACCATTCAGAATCGAAACGTTGCTTAAAATGGCTTTAGCCGTGTTTGAATTGCCAGGTACTTATAAACCTTCCTTTTCTCCATCTCCTTCCCCTCCCCACTACATTCAAGCTCACAACATACCTCAATTAGGGATGCCATAGTCCCACTGGCTTTAGACAGTTGGGAGCAGTTGGGACTCTTGTGCGGTATTCATTATAAAAAAAAGGAAAAATTGACCACGCGGATACGCCCACAAAACTCTTATATCGGTATATCTCTTCAGTGATTAATCAGCTCTCATGCGGGAATACTAATATTGGATTCTCGTTTGACTTTCCATTCGACTATGAATGGATGCTGAACGAAGCATAAACGATAGTACTTCCCTAGAAGTAGTCTTTCCCTTGAAATACCGGTAGAACAAACGCAACACTTACACGCTGTACTTTATTAACATTATAATACGTTTGTCAAGAAAACTCTATGCTTAGTATAATTGCCAAACCTGCTGTACTGTACATTTGTGGCAAAAACATCGTTTTTTTCCGTGAATTCGATACATATGATTTCTATTAGATGTTTTTTTTAAAGTTACAATTGTAAAGAATATTTTGCACGCACAAAAAACGTGACCTAAATAAACAAAATAATGGATGACTGTACACATAAATATTTTGGCACTTTATGTCAATGGCCGAACGTAATGATTCAAACTGCTATTTAGCAGTTTAACAGAACATTATTGTAATAATGGAACATTTGAAAAAAAAATGTCTGAGAATTTATTTTTTTATTAAATTTGTAGAAAATTGTATATAGTCAACAGGTAGGCATTATAAATATATGTTGTTTACGTGCTGTTACTGACATACAAATTCATAAAAAAAAAACATTATCAATTTTGTTGTTAAACTGTAAGTAAAAAACTGTATTGGCATATTTTTTTTATATGAATATTGCACAAGAGTCTCAACTGCTCCCAACCATCTAGAGCCAGTAAAACTATGGCATCCCCACACAAAGTATGTTGTAAGGCTGAAGGTAGAGGGGAGGGGAAGGAGATTGGGAAGAGGAAGGAGATTGGGAAGAGGAAGGTCGGGAAGTACCTGGCTATTCAGATCTGGTCACCAAACACGGCTAAAGCCATTTCAAACAACGTTTCGATTCTAAATGGTGGTCTTTCACCAGGGCGATATTTAGAGTATCTACCACTCTGGAACGTACCGCAAATATACTAAATAATATTAATTTTAAATGAATTAAACGTGTTACGACACATTTAAATAAATAAAAGTCATTGGCGCACGCCGGGTTTGCACTCGCGACCTTCTTACCACTCGACCATGGAGGCTGTAAAATTGGACAGTTTTCAGAATTTTAGGATTATTTTCATCGGTAAACTTGTCTGGACATTGAAATGTCAGTTCTCTTCTTGCTTTAAGTGTGTTTGACATTTAGTTATGGAAATAATAAGTACTTATTTCACAAAGTAAACTACCCACTATTATTTCAATTACAATCGTAAAGATACCGTCGCCGAAAAGGCAAAAGGGCTGAAGCGCCATTTTAGGAAGTTTACACCAGAGCACTTTAAAGGGTTTTTGTTTTACAATAAAATTCATAAGTCTTTAGTATCTGGTAAGATTTTGAACAAAAATGATAATTCACATAACTTAATGCTCTGAGTTACCTGAAATGACAAAAAGCTAAAAAAAAAGTCCCAAACCTGTGTCGATCGAGTCAAACCTTCTCCCAAATGGTAAATATATTTTTTGATGGCTGAAGGGCCACAAAAGTATTCAGAATCAAACGAGAGTCAGAGCATTCGATGCAGAAAAAAGAACTGATTAAAACTGCCAATTTCTTATTTTCGACCAAAGTGTCGCTTAAGCCCTTTTGCTGTTCCAGCGACGATATTTTTACTTGAATCCTGTTTGAAAAAATCAATAGTGAAATCAAATATTAAAATCTCCTAGTTAAAAGTTTATATTTTTTATTGTGACAGCTGTTACTTCATGCAAAGCCATTATTTAACCAACAACATAAAAACTAAATTATAAATATTCTTAAATTTTGTTAAATTAAGAATATTTTTAAAAATTGATGTAGAGTTCTACAAATGAAATACAAATAATGTAAATAAATTAAAATGAAAATCTGCTTTTTCAAATATTTATTTCTTTGTTACCAAACAAAATTATGTGTTTATTGCGAAATTAGCACATATTTTGATGATGTAGTTGTTTCGAAGAATAAAAAAACGCTGGCAACAATTCAAAGAATTTCGACCAGAAACACATAATATTGCTTAATACGATAAATCAGACACTTAAAAAGATAACGATTCTAAGAATTACTCAATGCAAAAAACTTAAATAAAACAAATATCTGCTTATATTGTTATATTAATAACGTAAATCGAGAAATTTTCTAATGAAAATGTCGAAAGAGAATAGTTGGAATTACGAAAATTTACTAAATACATTGAATCAAATAAATCTGTGTGCGGAAGTAAAAGAGGGATAAGTCAATAGACGCAGATGTTCAGGAGAGTCAAAACAAAATTGAAAAGTTTTGTTTATGGTTTGTAATTATGTCATATGTCCTTTTTTTTAAATAGTAGCACAATATTTTATTTTCTGACTCATCGTACCTATCCTTGGTAGATATGGAACAACTCTGCATACTTAACTTAAAACTCAATTTTACGGACTTATCCCTCTTTTCCTTTCGTACACAGAAATATACCTAATAAAGATTAACAATCTTATTATTAAAATAACTCGTTGTTACCTGTGAAACTTCAAAGGATATTTATTACTTGACTTGTCAAAGAAAAAATATTGGTGGCTTTAATTCACGTATTTCAAATAAAGAATTATGGCTAAAATAAATTAGTACGTAGTTTAGGCATGTAGAGCGAATGAACTTAGAAAAGAGTGTAAAAATAATATATGATGCGAAAGTGAATAAAAGAAAAAGTCGGGGATCCCCGAGGAAGACATGGCACGATCAGTCGGGTCATGTGAAGAGTATGTATAAGACGATGTATGAATGTGAATGAAGCAAGGAGTGTGTGCCAAGACAGATTTGTATGGTAGTCCGACCTCTCTGCTTGCCCCTGTAGGGGAACGGCGGGACAGTTAGTTATTTCAAATATATTAAAGTTAGGTTCTTTATTACGTAGGTGAGAATGTGAAAAGTTCACACTTGTACGGTCGTACGCTCTCACAAAGAAAATTATTTTATGTTAATTATTGTTGAAGCCATGAAAACAAATATTGGGTTATACTACATAAATACATATTATTATGACTGAATTACGGATTTTTAATAAAACAACCAGCAGATCTCAGTTCTTAATTATTATCTAACCCATTTTGAAAGAAGTCTAATAAAAATAAAAAAAGCATAAAAAAAATAAAGTTTTTTACATATACCAATAAAATTCGAGCAAATGCCAAGGTAAGTAAACATTGATCATTTGACCTGAAATAAGCAGCGCAAATTTCGCTTAGACAGTTCAACTCGTAGCGTTTGTATATCCATACGAACAAATGGCTTAACGGCCCTCCTTACTAGCGGTGAAATTCACGTAAAAAGTATTGCGAAATTTATAATTTAATCGCAGATTTAAGCTGTAAATCGTCAAAAACTGATAGTAAGTTTTGGTAATTATTTAAGTACCATAAAAAACGGCGTGAAAGTCTAATAAACAGTTGTTGTTCTCTTTGTTGTGATTTCTTGCATTGAAAAAGTATGCGTTAATTGTTATTGCGATAACGTTTTTAGGTCATTGAACAGTTCTGTTGTTTTTATTATTATGCGGCTGAACGAGTCACAGACCTTAAAAATTTCTATTTCAATCTGAAAACATATGTTACTCCAACCACTGAGTCGTTATTAGAGGAGTGCTAAAAATAATAATGTTCGTGAACCAAAATCTAGCGGTATAAACTAACTGAAAATAACGTCATTTAGCCACACGAGTATACAGATAGGATGGAACGCCAAACAACAATTTTCTTAAAACACACTTTTTTGCGTCTAATTTAATACAAAATTTTGCTAATCTTGATAATCAACTTAAGTTTTTAAAAGTGCCATATTTTTTTGGTGTCTTCGTGACTTCATCTTTCATCCACTTGAATGTGAAATATTCTCATAATACTCCTTTCGTCATCGATCTGATCTATGATTCCCTTTTTTCATCTTTGTAACTACGCTTTTGTCTAGTTACCGGAAAGAGTATTGTGGAAGATGTATTATATTATTTTACCATATATACGCCTTAAGAAACTTATCTCTGCCACATTTTGTCTACTCTCGTTTCTTCCTGGCGAAATCTATCCTTCAATCGCTACAAATGAATATTTCTACTGAAATAAGTATTTTTAAATTAAGTTTGTAATTATGCCATGCAAAACGATACTTGTTCATTTTTTAAACCTTGATTGCATAGTCAATGAACAGAAATATCTTTTATTTTGTGGAAAGAAATTACTTTGTGGTTTGACACATTTAATGAAATGAAAAAATAAATTTGTACAAGACCACAGTTTTTTAATTTTTTTTATGAAGGACCGGTTTTGCTTAGCCTAGGCATCATCGGGGTTATTTTTTTACCTTGATGCTTACTCTGTTTAGGCTAAGCGAGACCGGCCGATCATAAAAATAAAAATAAAATCTGTGGTCTTACACAAAGTTTTTTTTCATTTCATTAAATAAATCATTTGTTTCACAGAGTATGCTGTATAAAGTTTATTATAAATCTTTTTGTTTTAATTTAAGAAAAGCATTTGAACATATATTTTATTGATTTAACTCTAACACGGTTATCGTGAACACTCAACTGTGTGAGAATGGGTAATCCAGATCTAAATCTGTTAAATTGACAAATTTTAAAATGTAAGTACCCTAGAAGTTTTTCTTGTTTCATTACTTGGGAGTTTTTTTAATTTAATTTAACGAGGCCATTCATTTTGTATAAAAATAAAATAACTTGATATTTCGCCTTTTTATTATTAAATATTATTAATATTAATAAAAAATAAAACATAATTATTGTTATCATTTTTTATGTGTGGTTTGTAAATTTATATAGCAGAACTTATTTTTAATTCTTAAGTTTTTTGTTATTCTCATTATAAATGTTATTGCGTACATTATAATTGCTTAATTTTAAATTAAAAAAATTCCGGCAGTTTGATGATGCCTTCGTAATGCGAAATAGCTCTCACTTGTAAAAATAGCCATATGGCATTTCTATGTATAGCCATGCTATATAGTCAGCGCTATTGCAAACTTGGCATGAAGTAGAGATTCACACGCAATCGAATACCTACGGTCAAACGAATTTTCGGTATGTGAAGCTGCAAGGTCGATCGAATCCAATACGAGCAAAATCAACAGTACAAACTACGAGAGAGTTGCCTTTGTAGTTCAAAAGGGTCCTCGCCTGGACAGTAAAGGGACACTTTAGGTGTATATATACATTTCAGTTTTTCGACCGCAAGATTTCAGCCAATGGTACATCTCTTGACTTCTAAGCTTATAGTGAATTCAGGTCTCTCCTAGAATGTTCATCTAACTACAACTGTAGTATCATCATTTTAGGTGATGTTAAAATTCATTTGGAAAAGAATACTAATCCCGTTTCAGTAAAATTTATTTTTGAAAAAATCTGACTGACTATGACTGGGAGCAGAGGGTGAACTCTACTACTCATGGCTCTGGCGGTACACTAGATGTGATAATTTCCCGGTAGTTCCCAGGGTGTACCCCAAAGAGCACAGACATTATCAAAATTGCACTGTTAGATTATCATCTCATTACATCCATGTTTGCTTTCGATCCTCAGAAATTGAGGTACAAAGCTATTGTCTTTAGAAATCGGAGAAAATTTGGCTTAAAGGCATATTGCAGAAAACTGAAGATTTCATCTCTTTGTGATATGAAAAAAAGTATTGTGATCGTCAGGTAGAAGAGCTAGTAATTTTTTATAACTTTAACTTAAAACTTTTGCAGAAAAGGTCTTTCACATTAGAATTGTGGAAACTGGTTCAATGCTGAATGACTGAAGAAGGAGAGAGAATTACGGAAATTGAATAAAATATACAGAAGAAATACGATAGTCAGTAATTGTCAACCGTAAAATGCCAAACAAGCTACGGGCAAGTGGTTGGTTACACAGAAAAAAATCTGGTAGAACTAAATTGTGAAATAGAACCTCGAAAGCTTTAGCAACATTTTAAAGCTTTATCTAGAGAGAGCAACATCAAAACTGTTTTTTCTTCAAAGGCTAATAACCTCGCAGCGTATTTCAGCAGCAAGTTGAACAAGTTTTGGCCCTCAGTGTGGTAAGACCACTATCTGTCGCTGCAGTCCCAAACTGCTTTCTAGTGAATTCACTACTTTTGAAGGTGTTACGAAAGAAGATGTCGCACGTGCGAAGATCCTTTACCTATCTGGCTCTTTACAAAATGTTTTCCGGATACAGCGCCTCTAATTACCACAATTGGTTAGAAATCACAACTCAATTAATTTGTATTGCGGAAACTTAAGAAGTCACTCATAAATCTGGTCATAAAAAAAAACAAAACTCTGACGAAAGACAGTGTAGACAAACAATTACAGGCTAATGTCCAATTTACCGTGTTTACAAAAAACGAGTAACTTAATAGACAGCTTCATTGATACAGTTTCAATTTGGATGTTTGTCAACAAGCTCCAACGTAATCCAACAGGCAAATTCGTTTAAATAGCTTCCCTAGGAAGGCAAATTCTCCTCGACTCCAGTTCAATACACATTCAATATACAGATATAATCCCTTCTACAAAAAAAAACTTTCTTTCGATGCAAATTTGAAAGGCTGTATGTTCTGATTTCTTCCATCTAAGACTGATAAAATCAACAAGAAGTTGCTTTCCCTCTGATACTGCAAAGTCCCTCATAAATGCATTTGTTGTTTCACGTATGGACTATTGTAAAAGCGCATATTCCGCTCTCTTTTATAAACAATTCAATAGAGTCCAGTCCGTTGGGAGAATTATATTTTTAGTGGGACTAAGCATTGGCGCAGAACTTTACATCTTAGGGACTGCCTTCGTTGGCTTCAATGCTTTGAAATAATAGATTTTAAAATGTACTTAATGACCTTCACAGCATTGCAGGGAATGGCACCAGCTTATATATCGAAACTGCGTATCCGACAAAACTTAATCGAACGTTCTAAAATCAAATCGAATCGTTTATTACGATTGCGCTTTTCGTGTAACTGGCTCGCTCATATGAACATAATTTCCCTCGGCTCTTACTAATCCAGAACTTAGCTGAGCTCAAAAGGGATTTAAAAAACAAAATCACTCACAAAATCCTAATGTCGGAAATTTTAACTTCTTTTCAATTTATTATCATTTTCTCAAGTCTGTTATATATATATGACGTACTTAGAATATTCTAATGTTTATTGCTGAATCTAAATTCTTTACTAGACATTCACTCTTAGTTTTTTTTTTAACATTTTTTTATTAATATTCTTATTTAATTTCTCATGTGTTCTGTTCTCATTGCTTTTCAGTAAAATGCTTTGTCAAATACTTTCCATCTTTTCTAGATTCATATTATTTCACACTATTATAGCTTCATTAACATTTTTAATTCTCACGTTTATATTTATATATGTATGTCTACAATGTTTTTTTTTTTCTTTTTTTTTTTTTTTATCCTTTATAATTTTATCCTTTATTATTTTTTATCCTTTATAATTTATCTATTTTTTTTAAAAGAAAAAAAAAAATTTTTTGTATAATTTTTTTGAAAAAATAAATTACAAAAATAAGAACATTAAAAAAAAGAAAAAATACATTATAAAGGATAGTGAAAAAAAATAACAAAAAAAGAATAAAATACAAAACAAAAACAATGTAGACATAACAAAAAATCCACACAGGCAAAGCCAGTGCGTGGGTATACTAATACAAATCAACAGTAGGCCCTCTATAGCAAATATTTATGAATATCTGTTACCTGTTTATGAGCTATTTTCCAGGAATATCTAACCTAAGTCTAACATTAATGTTGCATGATAGGACTTGGATTAGTATTTTAGCTGTATGGTTATTTGTAACTTTCCTTTAATATCTATACAAGAAGCATTGTAGAAGTAATTTAAAAAATCATGAACCCTGCATCAGATCTCAAAATCTTTATTTTGAAGTTTCATAAATGAAATGTTTTCATCATCATTATTAATTAAATGATGACATGTAACAGTTTATAGTGTGATAAAATTAACCCAAATCAATGTTTCATTTTATTTTTTACAGATTATTCACACGTTAGTAATCTATTTTAAATATTTATTAGATCTACAGTTGTGGAAGAACAAAATGCCAGCCATGATTTACGGCACAAAAAAAGAACTTTTACTAAAAACCCTATTGATGCAATGAAATCAGTCTAACGTGATATGAAAATAAATGTGGTACGCTTAAGTGAGCTAAACCTTGAAAGGGTCACAAATACATAGCGTAGATTTTTCAAAAATGGTGTTTTAATTGAAATAGGAATGGAGTCAAGCTATACTCGTAAATGTAAAATTTTGTTGGTGCAGCACCAATATACATTGGAGACCAGAAGTAAAACGTTACTTAAAATACTGAATCAGGCCAATCTCAAAACAGTTAACTTTAGAAAGCCTGCAATAAAGCGAAGCTAGCAGTGCACAATGGAGTGCTTATACTGACCCTGATGTGTGGCAGTGAGACAAGGAACAAGCACAGATAATAATAATAATATTTGGACGATTTGTATAGCGCCGTTTTTGTGAAAAATCACCTCAAGGGCGCTGTACAGATCTTACTTTCTATCGTTATATATTAATTTCTAGTTTAAATAAGAAAATATACAGGAACATACTTACCTGGCAGGTCTCATCAGATAGACACAATTATGAACTTAAAATTATGATTATTATTTAATTATTATTATTATAATTTTTTTTTTTTTTCCGATTTGGGGCATGGGAGCGAAATTAAAATAATGGACTTTCTGAATTTGTCATACAGTACAGGATTTGGTTGAAATTTGCATATCTAAAGGTGATTCGTCGAGAGACAGATTATGTTGAGATTCTTTTAATGAATTTAAGGATATGAGAGTCTGAAAAGGTAAGTTTTCAGTTTGGACCGAAATTCTGTTGGGCTCGTTATACATCTTAGTTCCCGAGGGAGTTCATTCCAAGCCTTCGGCCCCGAAACTCCGAAAGATATGATGAAAGTAGACTAAATGCTATAGAAATGAGATCCCTGAGGTATATATGCGGTAAAACTAGGTATGACCTTGTTAAAAATGTGGATATCCGGAAAGAATGTAAGGCTGATGTAAGCGTAACGAATAGAATCAATTAAGGGACGATTTGACCAGTCAGTAGTTGGGTGGACAAACGCGTCAGATTCCCACCCGGGCGTCGTGCATTCAATTCCTGTGCTGGCTAAGGCCTCCATTATTGCACAATCAAAATTTACCGCTTATTATGATGGTGGTGGGAGTTTTTCAAATATTTTCAGGTTATTCGTAACCCGGGAATGTTTGTTATTCTTTAAAAAACAAATAAATAAATAAAATAAGATGGTTTTGGCATGTAGAGCAAATGAACGAAGAAGAACGGAGTGTGAAAAGAATATATGACGTAAAAGGGGATGTAAGAACAAGTCGGGGATGCCCGAGAAAGACAAGGCGCGATCAAGTGAATCAAATACACACTCGAGTCGGGCAATTTGAAGAGTCAGAATAACCAAAGAGTATGTATGAGACGATAAATGAATGTGAATGAAGCAAGGACTGTGTGCCAAAACAGAGTTGTATAGCGGTCCGTCCTCTCTGCATACCCCTGCGGGGAAACGGCGTGATGGTTAGTTAGTTAGTTAGCAAAGAAGCGTATATCCAACAGTCAATGCAAGATTAAAACAAGGAAACCAGCACAATGATGAACGTGCAGCTAATAAACTTATTTGAAATAGGATAAAATTTGCATATATTTATGAAAGATACAACATTATTTTGTCGGTGCGTAAGTAATGTACGATATTAATAATTATTCAAATTAAATCAATTGTTGCAAATGAGTAATTGCACACTTAACAAGCGTGACCAAAGTAAACAAACAATGGATGAGTGTACAAAAAAGATGATTGTAGCTATTGTCGGTCTCAACGCAATGATCTAAAAACGTCCGAAAAAAAAATATATGTTCAATAATGTCAGCCAAATTTTATCTTATCAATACTAGAATTTTGTAAAGGTGATTTAAATATATAATAAGGTATTGTATATGGATTGTAAATTGTAGACATCGGATTATTTCTTAGAAGATAGTAAATTAGTTTTTTTGTTTAGTAGTCTACTTTTTTACTCCTCGTATTAATTCATAAATTAATTCTTGTTTTATAACAGCTGTCATGCAGTTATCATAATTATTAGGAAAAAACATTTTGATGTTAATGACTTGGTCATTTTAATTATTTATGTAAATACTTCTGATAACGCAAGATAAAAATGATAGATTAATTTCCTGGTGTCAAACACCAGATGAATAATGACATATTTATAATTAATCAATATAAAAACATTAAAGACAGATATAAAGCAACGCTCTGTTACAACATTACTATACCAATTAAAAAATATTTCAAATTAACTATAAAAATAACAACATTTTCCGACCTAAAATAAAAATAATACTCAGTTGCCATATTATTTTTACACTCAATATAAAAATGTTATCTGCAATCAGTTCAATACAAAACATCAATTATAATTCAATTGTATCAAACTTATTTCTATAAATTTAAGCCAAAAACGATTAAAAAAATGATATTAAATTAAATTAACACTAAAGATAAAACTCAAATATTATATTTTAAAATAAAATTGTCAGTCAACCCGATGAATCGATCCATCAAATATATTTTGATACCGATCTAAAACAACAATGATACTCATGCACAGTATAATTCTTAAGGCTTAAAATTCAATTTATTCAAGAAACATTTTAATTCAATATTGACCTAAAATAACAATGATAAGTATCTACTCAATTACAACATCAAAAATAAATCAATCATCAACCAATCAAAAAATATTTTAATCACCAACCTAGAACCCAATTGCAACATCAATTTCACAAGCTGTTCATGCGATAACAGCTGCATACATACATACATATGGATTTTTATTGTTATTTTTGCTAAAAGCAAAAATAAAAATTGCTGTGCAAAAGTTTTATAGGTCGCGTAAAAAACTTATGATTCATAGGCGTTTCGGTGAAACAGATAATTAACTAAATCATGTTGTTTATTATTGTCGTAAATTAAAATAAAATTTTAAAACATAACTTTAGAGTGACACGGTAAATACTAATTATTAAAACAGTTAATTAATAATTCTAACCTTAACAGTTATTTATTACAATTTACAAATAAACAACTGATTGGCTGTCAATAAATGAAAAATGTATTTTTTCATATATCATTGCCGGAAACGCAAAAGGACTGAAGCGCCATTTTGGGATGTATTTACCGTAAAGGGCACAGTCTTCAGTACCTGGTTGGGTTTTGAAAAATAAAGTTAACTCAGGTAACTTAATGCTTTCACTGAGTTACCCGAAGCGACAAAAAGCTAAAAAGAGTGCCAAACCTGTATCGCTTGAGTCAAGCTTTCTTCCAAATGGTAAATATATTTAAGACGGCTGAAGGGCCACAAAAGTCTTCAGAATCAAACGAGAGTCAGCGCATTCGATTCAGAAACAAAAACTGCATATTAAATCATTTTTGACCAAAGTGTCGCTTAAGCCCTTTTGCTTTTTCAACGACGATATATTTAAACAGGTAAATTAAATTAAATATTGCCTTACCTTTAGCGGTCTTCGGGAAAAAGTCCAGAGTTCTATCTTTGCACCTCACATTTTCTCCTGTGCCATCGATCCAAATATAGGTCACCTGAATCTTTCCGTTGGGAATCGGAAGATCCACATACTTCGTCAGGATGGTTTTATTCACCGATATATTCGGAGAATCCGACAGAAAGCTCCCGCCCGACATGGCCGATCTGAAAGTTAACTCGTAAAGTTACTTTTAACACTCGAGAATGCTCAGAAACACTTTTCGGCGTCTTGGACACAACACTGGTTTGACAGATCGGAGAATCGGTTGTTCGCTCACTGACAGCTTGATTGCATCTGTATTGTTTTTTTACGGTTTCCAACTTGTATCTGTGTTACGCGCGGGTATAGACTGCACGAGAGGGGACATTGCCGCACACTAAAATACATTAAGTAATGAAAATGCTATAAACTAGACCACTACGTAAATTGTCAGAGAGAATAGGCGTTACACGCTCGTCCCGTAATTTTCAAGGGTCAATTATTTAAAATAAATGTTCGGGTACTTTTTAAAAAAATTTTTTTTTTCAAACCGTGCAATACTTTAAAAAAAATTGTTAGACTCTTTTTATTTTCTAATTAGTTTAATTGCACGTCGATTGTAATATAATACAAAATTAATAATTTATTTTAAATCTATATTTTTAAAATTTAAGGTTTTTTATTACCCTAAGCTATTTATTACAAGTAACATACCAATAAACTGTTATAGAAAGGGTTATGGAAGATAAAGGTAAGTTAGTGCATTTTTTTTTTCAACAGGAGGCGAAAAAAAGTTTTTGTTTGATTATTATTTGGATCTTGGGGTTTGATGGGTTTCTAATTGATTTTTATTATTTATCACCCCCTGAGATTTCGCAGTGTGAAAGTGAAATAAAATCTATACCTCATAATTTTATTACTTTGGGAGGTGAATATTTACGACACTCTTAGAAAAAAAGTCTAATTCTATTTTGAACAGAGCAATAAACTCAAATTTAAAATTCTTTTTTCTTTTAAATATTTTGTTTGAAAGATGTCGAAAACTCATGTTGTATGTCATATCATCATATCTTTACAGTGGATCAATCTTTTGACAAAACATTTGGTGAGAGTAGTACCCACCTTATTTACGGAATATTTTCTGCAGTGTGTGGTGTAATATATAGTGTGAAACATCGGTTACACGTTGCCATACGTAAATAAAAAAAAGTTTATTTGGGCCACCACTTTTATCACCACTATGAAAGTAATTAAATACATTTTACCTGGACTGAATATTTAATGAGCACATTTTTTTCATTGTCATGTCTCCCTCACATTTTTATTTCCTTGGAAAATTGACCCATTTGACAGTAAATTTCGTATGTAAGCGAACGAATACTGTTGCTAAGTTAGTGCATTTTAAAGCATTGGAAAAATGCACCTTGTGCATGTATTTTGCACATAAAATAAACCGATATTCGTTGGCAGTATATTTTTATCACTTAATTTTTATTGGCAAATAATATTTGTCAGATGTTTTATGCTTATTTTGTAGAACTCCAATTACATATGTTTTTTGAGCCACCTCAAAAATGTGGTAGAAGCAATATGGCAAATATTTGTTTTGACTTAATTAAAAACCTAATCTCTGCGCAAATTTTACTTGCGCGAGCTTACTGTTTGAGATTTTTATCTTAAAAACAAATTTAGAAGGCGTAATAGTTGTCACTCGCAAAAAGTGTGCTTAGCATAAGCTATTGTCAGTATCACCAGTTTTATACAAGTTTCAAATTCAAGTTATTTTATCTATCACAAATAAAATTGCAAATATCGCTAAAATTCAATGCATGTCACATATCTTAAAAGTCAGCACTCGAGAATGATGCTAAACGTCATTTTGTAGTATTTTAATACAAGCAATACTACAAATGATTTATGTGTAGTTAGAAAAATGTTTGAGGTTTCCAGTGAATACAATTTTTTAATTGTAATTCTTTAAATTCTATGAAAAACATACTTAAATATCAGTTTAAAGTGCAGTTTAATAAAGAGCAAAGGACTTTTTCAAGGTTTTCCCTAAAATTTCAGAATGCACTGGAAACCTTAGAAATTTTCCTAACTACCGGTATAGAATTGACAGATAAATAAATAGTGGTTTTGCTTGTACTAGAAAGCCAAAAACTGTGTATTTTTGTGTGCTGACCTTTAGGTTTGCTTTATATTTATTGGCTTTGATATTATTTTTTGTTTTTTCATGAGATTGTTTCAGAGGTTAGAATTCAGAAGGGCAATCTTTTACAAATTATACTTTCAAGTGTTAACAAATTTACACATAATATTCCTATTCCAGATGATATTTGGGTTTAATGTCTTTATAGTCTGCTCTGTAGCTAAGGACCACTCTAGCATATTCTATTTGTACAGACGCTGGGTTATATTAGTGTAGCCAGTTGAGTCGATGCTTTTAATGTTTGCTAAAAATAATATCGCCCAGATAAAAATCTGTTGACAAAGCGGGTGCGGGAAGAGAGAGAGAAACGAAATTATACGTTCTTGTCGGGTTATCGCTACAAATGTATTCATTCCACGCGGATTTAGGATTAGATAAAGCGAAATTGTAATAATTACTGTTTATCACAATTTGCACTGATTCATTATCAAAAAATATGAAAGTATAAAATGACATCATTTTTCATGGAAGCGGTTTCTCAATAAAAATTAAAAAAAACGTTTTCAAAAACATTGCATATTTTCGTAGAACGCACATATGACATATTTCTAGAAAATCAAATAAGAAATTTGCAAAAGACCACAAATTTTATTTTAATATTCATGACCGACCGGTTTCGCTTAGCCTAAGCATCATCATCATTTGTCCAGTAGTCTAATATTAGGTATATTTCCTGTAAATTCATATAATTTCTCATTATTCTTTTATCACCTTCTCAGTTGAAGTTTTGCCTCTTTCATTTCATATTATCTGTCTCTTTTCCTTTGTTCCTTTGTTATAATTTAAATGTTATTCTTTTGTTTTCTTACTGTTCGGTTATTTTATTTACAAGTTCTTCCTCTGTATGTTATCACATATTATGTATTTTTTTATAAGCTTGCTTTTGTACACTGATGATGCTTAGGCTAAGCGAAACCGGTCGGTCATAAAAAATAAAATAAATCTGTGGTCTTATGCAAAGTTATTATTTCATTTTCATTAAAAACATTGTAAATACGGGTTTATTTCAAGGTCACTGGTAGTGAAAGCATTAACAGGTTTTTATTAAATTTGCATTATTTGCATACTTATCTTCAAAACACTAACAAATACTTAAAATCGTTATTAATTCCTCTTGTTTTAAATATTTTTTTTTTTTTCAGAAAAATCAATACTTCTGTAAACGTAAAAACATAAGCACACTACCTACAAACAAAAATATATATCTACAACGATTCTTAATGTTAGTTCGTAAAACGGTCACAATTTGTTTCCATAATTGGAATAAATTTTTGTTCCCAGTACTTAGTAGGGTTTCCCTTTGACCTATTTAATCTCAACGACAAAGCACAACTCTGACAATCTTAGGCAGGGAAAACTCTTTAACGTTGAGGTTAGCCGTTATGAATTTTGCGTATCGTTTTCCGTCAGAAGTTTTTGGGTAAACGCACTTTTTTTTAATCTCGAAACGACATTTCGATCGTAAACAATTTCTTATGTAAATATCCATTTGATTGTAGTAAATACAACTTGACTCAAATTGTTTATTCAATTTATATACTAAACTAACCAACTATCCATCACGTAATTTCTCCGCAGGAGTAGGCAGAGAGGAACAACTGCCATACAACTCTGTCTTGGTACATACTTTGCTTCGTTCACATTCATACATCGTCTTATGCATAATCTTCTGTTATTCTGACTCTTCACGTGGCCCGACTTCAGTATTTGATTTACTTCATTGTATCATGTCTTCTCCGCACGTCCACGATTTCTTCTTCCATTCACTTTCGCGTCATGCATTATTTTCACATTTTTTTCTTCGTTCATTCTGTTTTCATGCCCAAGCCATATAAGCGTCCCTTTCTCAGTCGTTTTTATTATGCTTACATCAGCCTTGCATTTTTTCCGAACATCCACATTTTTAACACGGTCCTATATGGTTTTATGCACATACGCCTCAGGAATCTCATTTCTACAGTAAACAGTCTACTTTTATCCTTCCTCGTCCAGTTTCATGCCTCACTGCCATACATTAGGGTTATCAGTACTCCGTTGCGGATTGCTAGCTTCGATTCTTTGAACATTTTTCTCAATTTATAAATTATAAAAAATGCGCTGACGAAGCACTATCGAAGACGGGTATTAACAACTTGTTTCTTTAAATTAGCTTGCTCTTTAGTTTGAAAATCAGTAGGTGATTAAATTTACTAAAAAAATTTGTCAATATTACTATTATCAAAATTACTTATAATATAAAGTGGAAGCAGTCAATTTACAACGGCGAGTCACCGCTAGTATGACACATGTGCATTACTTTTGTTTATGTTGCTATTTGTGGTTTTGGGTGAACTAGCTATTTTGTGCGAATGCATTCAAAACAAATTATGCAATCCATTAGCATGATAATTTTATACTTAATCACTTTAATATTGGTTGGAATTTATATTTATTTGTTCGAAAGGAAAACAGAAGAATTCTGACAAATTTGGTAGACTACACTTTTTGGTACTAACCGAGTGTTTATTGTTCTGTAAACGTATAGTTTTCACATGTTCGTAAAGGTATAAAATATGTTTTTTTTTTAATTATTGGTTTTATACCTACATTTAAAGTAACCTCTCCAAACAAACAATAACCTAATAAACTGACAATGAGATACTAGGTTTTATTAAATTATCTAAATAAATTACAGTACTTTAAAAGGTGATTTTTTCTGTATATATATTTGTTTCGTCAAACGGGTTTTTATTTTTTTGTGTTTGGAAGTTATTTAAAGCATTTACAAAATCCGGAAAAATCTTTTCTATTTTATAAAAATACTTGCTCGTTTGTTACTTCATTATATTTGTCCGGAAAAAAACAACATAAAATAAATATTACCAACATTGACTGATTAGAAGCTGAGTGGACAAACGCGTTGGATTCCCACCCGCGTGACGTGGGTGCAATTCCCCCACTAGCTTAGTCTTCATTGATACACAATCACTTTTTCCGCTTAGTATGATGGTAGTAGCAGTTTTCAAATATTATCAGGTTGTTCGTTACCCGACAGTGTTTGTCTTTCTTTTAAAATGAAATTTTTTTCATACAAAATATTGCAAAGTTTGAAAACTGTGAAGTAGGCGCAGCATTATTACACCCATAAAACAAAATAAAAAACAAAAATATCATATCACAAATATTATTTTCATTCAAATTTGTACAGTATTTACTTTTTTTGTTTGCGTTAAAAATAAAATTATAATATGTGTTTCTTCTCCTTTTATAATATTATTTGGAAGGTCAATAGACTATCATACATTTTGTATATGCCATTGTTTAGCGTGTTTACTAAAGATCTTTTGAAAATTTACTCTTTTTCAAAACCATAATGTGCTTACTAAGAAATGTTTTAAATTATTTACCTTTAAATAATATGTTATACGTTTTGAAAAGCAAGAAAAATATCGCAGTTCTTATTAAATTATTATTGACAAATGCATGTGTCTATTATTGAAAAGGCGACTCACCGTGTTTATTTACAAATCTGCTTCAGGTCGGCAACCTCTGAACACAACGAAATAATCTCTCTTTGGGAGAGTCTCAAAATGTATCACTGATCTATATTTACTGGGGAAATAACACGGACGAATACCACCCAGGTCTATACGCGAGAGTAGTGCGAGAGCAACTATTCACAACTAGAGTGTTGTGTGTGTAGAACGAGGGATCAACGCGTTGTTTCTGTAGGCGATGCAACAATACAATGATCGAACGATAGCGGGTTCTATTCCTCGCTCCTGGGCTAAACTCGAGATATTATTTAATTTAACACTCTCACCGCCAGAGTAAATTCACCATTTTTTAACATCATCGTTCTCGGACTTTTTAAATTATCTAGTCAATCAGATGAATCGTTTTTGAATTTTGAAGTATCGAACTTAATGCCTATCCATGTCTAACTAACTAAAAAACCATCACGCCGTTTCACCGCAGGAGTCAGCAGAGAGGACGGACCGCTATACAACTCTGTATTGGCACATACTCCTTGCTTCGTTCACATTCATACACTTCTGTTTTTCTGACTCTTCGCATGGCCCGTCTTCCTCGGGCGTTCCCAACTTCTCCTTCCGTTCACTTTCGCATCATATATTCTTTTCACCTTTCTTCGTCTCCTTTTATTGATCCTTTTTATTACGCTTACGTCAACCTTGCATTCTTTCCAAATATCCACATGTCCAAGAAAAATCAAAATTATTAATTATTTTTATTTATTCACAAACGAACGGACAATTGTCCAATTACAAAAAAATACATAACACGAAATGGGAAAAAAGAGCAACAGAGAAAGAACAGCAAATACATTATATTAAAGTTTTTTAATAATATTATAATTTAAATCGTGAACATCTTCGCTATCGTACACAACAGCTTAGAATGTAAACTTAACGCATATATTTACAACTAACCTCATTAAATAAAAAAAATTAAAACACCAAGAAAACAATTCAGTAAATACTTACTTTATTTAGTAGCATTTTCTCAGAGAAATAACGATTAAAAGAAAGGTTTGTCGAAAAAATACTCCCACAAATATATTCAGTTATATTTGATATTATAAGGCCTTTGTCTATATCACGATTTAAAGTGCGTGAAGCAAGTCAATTTTTGAATTGGTGGATTTAAAAATATTTTATTTTGGTTCATTTTGGTGCAAAATTACAAAAAACCAAGTACGACATACATATTTAAGCATAATTTCAAAACTTCACAACTGTGCTGTAGAAATGAGATCCCTGAAGCGAATGTGCAGTAAAACTATGTGTGACCTTGTTAAAAATGTGAATATCCGAAAAGATTGCTAGGCCGATGTACGCGAAATGAATAGGATCAAGAAAGGGACGCTTAGATGGTTTGGGCATGTAGAGTGAATGAACGAAAAAAAGGAGTGTGAAATAATATATGATGATAAAGTGAATCGAAAAAAAAGTCGGCAACGCCCAAAGAAGACATGGCACAATCAAGTAAATCAAATACTTAAGGCGGGCCATGTGGAGAGTCAAAATAACAGAAGAGTATGCATGCATTTGAATGAAGCAAGGAGTGTGTTCGAAGACAGAGTTGTTTGGCGGAGAAACGGCGGAGAAACGGCGTGGTAGTTACTTAGGTTGGTCGGTTGATAGTTTGTGAGTTACTTAACAATTGGGAAATGTGTAAATAACGCAAATATTTAAACGGTAACTCATTCAATAACTTAAATAATGAGACCTCCAAATGTTCTTCGTATAAACGAAGTCAAAATAATCACGGTAAGTAATAAAATAAGTACGTTTTAGAACCTCCCATTCTGAATTCAGGGGGCATATATTATTTATAATCGACTTGGGCAGACTTGGGGGGGGGCATTAATTCTGACTTTGAATACAAAAATCTCTCTACAAAAGAACCACTCGCATATTTTACAACTAGAGCTCAGAGCTCATTAATATTGATGTGGGAATCTAAACGATAAAGCAAAAATCTGTTATAAAGAAAACGAAAACTCTACAACGGTGAATTTCGTAGTGATGAACTGTTTTGAGCTCACACTTTCAAATATATGAATAACTAAAGAGCTTTTAAATATCTTTACAAAATTACCAAAACAACCTTTTTCTTGTGTCCTATGTTCTTTTTTTAAATTCTCGGTAAGGAAATGATGCTCGGTTCAAGCCTGGTAGCAAGTTTCTTTACACGACTTTTCATGTCTAATTAATCTGTGTTAAATCATCAAGTTATTTAAAGTTTTATCTCTTTTAAAGCTCATTTCATGATTGATAAAAATACCATGAACATCCAAATGGACTGGTCTAAATACTTCAGCTTTGCAATAGTTTATACTGCAAAATACGTTCAAAGCTATATACTGATGTGGGTAGTAAGTAATTTCCGGCATTGTAATAAGCATATTTCAACCTAGTTTGATTATTTACGTTACGAAGTTGTGAATATTCATAAATTAATACTTAAACACTTGGAAGATAACAACTTAGAGTTAAGAGATGATAACATGCTCGTGCCAAAGATAATTATGTTATCTATATTTTTGTGCTTTTTTGTGACCTTTGATTGCGAGCAATTAAAAAGTTAATTTTCAAAATAACACTTGTTTTGACATGCACCTAAATAATTATCGTCGTCAACGCGAAAATACCTCCCCTGTGTCAAAAACGTAATTGTTGAGGAGGAAAAAAAACTGATTTTTGAGAGTTGAAGATAGTTTTTTGAGACATCAAAAATACGCTTTGTAGTTTTAGATGCAAAAATGTATTTTCACCAATGAAAACATTGAAACTTGAAGTACAAATCGAAACTCTACACAGTGTCGTATTTAACTCATTTTCGTAAAGTTGACCACGTGGGAGGTATTTTCCCGTTGACTACGATATTACAATATAATTTGATTACTTATGAATAATCTTGGGCAAAGCAATGTTATACCACCCTAGGTTTCGTCGTTAGAATTATTTATGATGAAAACCTCTGTAGCCAAGCGGTCAAGACCTTCAGCTACGAACCCAGACCACTAGGGGACGCTTTGGATTTTAGTCGTCTAAAAATTCGAAAAGCTGATTTATTTTTTCCGCATATACCTAAGTATATAGCGGTTTTAAAAAGGTACAATATAAGTAAATTTTTACTCGTCAATTTAAAAACTAAGTTTACTTTTTGTGTCTTTGAAATAATATCAAAGTACCAGTGTTTTTTATGAGATATTGAATTGATTGAAACGTGTAACTTTTAAGCACTATTTTTAACAGCTTGTGCAAGCATAAATAAATAAAAAAACATATTTGAATACAAAGGTTTTTTTATTGAGTTTTAAAAGTGTTTATTTTCCATTTTATTAGTAAAATTATTAGTGATTTACAACCTCTAATCAACCAAACGATATCTCAACCACATTTTGAACAGTTAGAATAAATTTTCAACTGGCATCAGTGTTTGTTCCATTTAATATTGTGAACTATGTTTTGACGTATTGTTTTTTTGAATTTGAGGATTAGGTGTGAAACATCGTCACGAACCGTTTTTTCGTTCCTTTTTTGAGTTAGAAAATGAACTCAGCACATTAACTATGCCCAGAGGAGAATTGAATAAATTATGAATTTTATATTTGAACATTTCTTTTCCTTTTTAATTCAAGAATCTACTTAGCTTGTAAAAGTAAATAGCATATTCAAAAAAACAAAGATATTTTACATTATTAGATCTATAAGTCGGAGTCGTTCATTGCCAACGTGGAAAAAATACGAAGGAGAATATGAAACAAAACATTTTGCTTCATTTAAAAATATATTCTAAATGGATTGAATAGGTACCAATAAATTCAAACTTGTCCAATCTTCAATAGGCTTAAAGTTTGTAAGGTTTTTTTTCTTTTTATAAATTAATAAAAACAGTGCTTGGGTATCTACTACTTAAAAAAAAATGTTAGTACAAATTCTTGGTTAAATCTTCCTCAAAAATAATAAAGTTTTACGCGCAGTTATGACTAAGATGATGAGAATAATTATTTTGTTACTGGAATTACATTTTTAATATTACAATTGCAGCAAGTGTTGCCGCTATTCGTATTCTGTTTTTGGGACCCTCATATGCAAATAAAATTTAATTAAATTGATTGGTGTTATTTATGTCCACAAAATCATAAATAGTATATGTCCGGCACGTTCCAGAGTTGTAGATTGTCAAAGTATCGCCCTGGTGAATAACGAATTAAGATTCAGAACGTGGCTTTAAATGGCTTTAGCGGTGTTTGGTGTCAGGTACTTCTCCAACATTCTCTTATTTTTCCTCATCTCCTTCTATTCCCCACTCTCTCAACCTGACAGCATTCCCCTATTGAAAAAGTCATCGTCCCATTGGCTCCAGACGGTTAAGAATAGTTAGGACTATTGTGCGTTATTCAGAATAAGGTTAATATTTTCTTTAGAAACACCCTGTTTCGAACGCCGATGGGCCAATCATATGCCGCGATAGAAAACCAACAAATACTCTTTGATTTACACGCAAGGGATTTGTAAAAGTGATCAACAATCAGGGATCAGAGTAAGCAATCATAAAGTTATTGAAGAGCATAATGCGTCAGAAACAAGATTCCTCCAGTGTACGTACAATAAAATCATGTATTTATAATTTGAGGATGAGAAATTCCAAAAAGTGTGAAAGGCCGCTGATCATAAAGGCTAATGTGTTTAGAATTCTCTTCACACTTGACATGGTTCAAAACTCAGAGCAATAATAAGTAATAAAAGGAAGTGCTAGTATAAACAGTAATGATGATTTTTATCTGACTGGGGCGTGGCTAGGGCTAGGGCTAGAGTGTTTATACATTCATTCATAGCACATGTCGACATAATGTTTTTGTTTATTTGTACAACCACTTTTTCAAAATTTTGTTATTAACAAAAAATGTAGGATATAACCTAAAAGACCGTTGAGTTATGTCCTGTTATGTCGTATAACAAAACGTAGTGGGCGGAGTCGCCAGAGACGCGGGAGACGGAGAACATGCTTACATACCTGAAAGCGAAGCTATATTACCTTTGAGTGGTGCGATATTTTGTGACAATTTGTCTTGTCTCTGTCTCTCTCGCGGTTTACGACGTAAAAACCAGGAGAAAGTGATTTATCGTTAATTTGTATATGTTAGGTAAGAATGTTTAGCTCTCTCTCCATATATGTTCTTGCTCTGAGGTTGCAAATCAGCCGTTATTTTTCAACAATCCTAGTTAAGCGCTGATTATAGACCCGTTTCAAATTTTTGTCATTTTTTCATCAGTTGAAAAGTATTATTTTATAACAGAATGAACACAATTTGATTACAAAAATATCTATCCACAAAGTGTACACTAGCAACTGCAAAGGCAACTTTATCGATCTGAATTATATTATAATACATATATAGATTAGATATTTTTTGTTACCTTGATCGTGGACACCATTGCATTGCACCTTTTCTTGGTTCGAAGCCATCGGGACACGTTTTTTTTGCAGCAATATTACCCATGATTAATATTTCTCTAGGATTTTTGAGGTTACTCAATTTTCAAGCCATTGGAAAATCCTATTTTAGATTAGTAAATAATTAAATAATGAATTATAAAATACATTTTTATTTTACATAAATGACAGCACGCGTAAATGTCAAACAACTAACAGAGGTTACTATGGAAACCTGTTTCTCTTACATATAAAATTTAAAGATGTTTTCGTAAGTAGAAACTATTTTTTTTGTATTTCTTTGGCATCAACTATGTAACAATTTCTAGACATTTTGTTGTTGAAGCGTGTCATGTTTTAACTAATGTACATTTTAAAAGATAAATTTCTGCAAAAAATGTTTTATTTCTATTTAAACTGTTTTTTTCCAAATTTTATAATAGGTACTCACCCAACTAAATGTATTTATTGCAAAAAAATTGTTGATAATTTATTTTAAAGTGTTTTTTATGACATCTGTGAATGCGTTTTTGTTACACAAAATAACCTATCCTACACATATAAAATAGTAAAATGAACTAATATCGAAAAAACTTAACATTTTTAATGTTAGCATAATTTATGTTTTAACATATTATTATGTTTTGACATATAATAACGTTTTAACCTTTCGTGGTTATAATATTTGGGAGGTCGTATTATATTGATAATTTTCAAAATTCACCTTTTGTGACAACTATATCACCGCTGGATGTATAACCTATATAAATCAAAAATGAGTTTATTCCACTGAACTGAAAATCCCTAGAGGGGAAATCTACACCCGTTTGATAAAAAAAACTAATATCACGTAAAATTTTTTGACTCTTAGGTCTGCCAATAAAATTCAATATCACTGCTTAAGAATTGACAAAAAAAACGATTTTTATAAAAAATAAGAAAAATCCACTTTTTTTAGGTACGCCAGACACGCTCAGAACCTCAGAGCAATAATGTACAGGAGGGAGCGCTTCTTTACTCAAGATTGTCAATTTTTTCACAATATTGTTATAAACAAAAATAAAGGATATAACCTAAAAAACCGTTGAGTTATGTCCAGTTTAGTCGCATATCAAAACGCGTGGGCGGAGTCTCCGGAAATGCAAGAGACGGAAAACATTGTTACATACCTAAAAGTGGTGTGATATTTTGAGAAATTTTTGTTGTCTCTTTCTCTCTCGTGGTGTACGACGTAAAAAAACCGGAGAAAGTGATTGATCCTAAATTTGTATAGGTTGGTAGAAATAATTAACTCTCTCTCCATAAATATTCTTGCTCTGAGCTGAAAACACACTAGCATTTATTTATCTATTCGTTGGTCGAGCGGTTAAGATAGTCAACTACGTATCCAGAGGTTGCAGGTTTCATTCCCAATATGTTTTTTTTTTTTAATTGTGTTATTTCACAATAAACTACGTTTGTAAAAAGTACAAGTGTTAAAGTACATTTTGAGGCACGTTCTAGAGTGGTATATACCTACTCTCAGTAACGTCCTGGTGTATGACCAGCACTCAGAATCGAAACGATACTTGAAATGACTTCAGTCAAGTGACCAGATCTGAATAGCCAGGTACTTTCCGACCTTCTTCTTCCTAATATCTTTCCCGTCCCCACTCCTTTCCACTAAGATGGGATGCCAGTCTCACTGACTCCGGAAAGCTGGAAGCAGTTGGGACTCTAGTGCGGTATTCACGTAAATAAAAGAAAATAAAAAGTTTCGACTTTGCCAGTGTAATACAAAACATCTTTAGTAAATTTAATTGTAGCTCAATTACGTAGAAACTTAAACAAATTGGGATGAAAGGGGTTATTTGGTACCAGCTATGCACAATAAATAGTAAATCAAATAATGCTTCAACAGTTCATCACGATTGGTGATGCTAATGAAGGCTATACATGGTCGCTTTTCTATATTAAAACAGGTAAATAATTTAATTACCAAATCCGTTTTAATTTACCGCTTTGATTATACGCTTTTGACCAATATTTAAGCCGAATTAAACGATAAAAATAGTGGTAAAATAAATAATCATAAAATGCTTCGCTAAGAATTCACAAACAAAATTATTTATTTATGACCTATGCAATACAAAAACGCTTTAATTAAAAAATTTTAATTAAAAATCTGAAATTCCTTTTGCAGTAACATCAAAAACTTTAGAATCATTAGTTTATATGTACTAAAATTTGAATAGTTTTTTCTGTTTTAAGTTTAAAATTTATATTTAAAATATTACCATGACAATGCTGGATATCTAAAGCGGTTTATATATGACCGTTGGATATCCAAAATCATCGAATGGTCTTGGATTGGAAAAAAAAACATGTTTCACTTACAAATGAGATGTGCTTTTAAATCTACCTCTCTGGAACGTGCCGCAAACATGATTTATATTAATTAAATATGAAATAAAACAAACTGATTTCTTAAAATTATTTTCCGAACGCAGGTATTTGAGCCCGCGACCTGTGAATTCGTAGTTGAGGACCTTAACTGCTCCACCACGGAGGCCGTCGCTTGCAGATGAGTCTAAAAACTTATCACAATCTTTTGAGAATAATAATATCTATCACATGATGCCTCATAATACAGTTCGAAAATATTTAGGGCGTTTCTTCGATTAATCGATTTCGTGAAATGTTTAAAAACTACGGACAAAAACTTGTCCAAGTTTTTTGGATGTAATTTGCTGACACCCTGTTTACAAACTTACGATTTGGTTGTTTTTTTAATTAATATTTTATTTTATTATAAGCGTACCACTTACCGTTGTCTTCTTGTGTCGCCTTCGATTTATTCCAGCTAGAAAATTCCATAACTTCAACTCCTTTCTTCGTCCATCTGCTCCATACCTTTATTTGAACTATTCAAAAGTCATTTCTCTACGTATGCAAGATACTTACCTACATTTTCTTCGTATTCGGTTTGTCTATTCTTATAACGATTTTTTTATTATTTTTTATTAGAAAGCAATGCCCCTTTCTTTTGGCGTTCTGTATCTTTTATCTTGTATTTTGCCTTACTCTTTAATGTGTTTTATGAAGTATAAAAAAAACACCTCTTTGCTGTTTTTTCATCTATTTTATATTATATTTTGCTCTATTCCTGTATATAATATCGTCGCTGTAAAGGTAAAAGGGCCCAAGCTACATTTTGGTCAAAAATGATTTAAATATGCAGTTTTGATCAGGTTGTACTTCTCCGTCGAATGCTCTGACTCTCGTTTGATTCTAGAGACTTTTTTGGCGCTTAAGCTACATATATATATATTTTTTTTTTAAAGAAAGACAAACATTCCCGGGTTACAAATAACCTGACAATATTTGAAAAACTCCTACTGCCATCATAAGAAGCGGAAGATGTTGCTTGTGAAATGATCGAGGACTTAGCCAGCAGAGGAATTGAACGCACGACGCCCGGGTGGGAATCCGACGCGTTTGTCCACTCAGCTACCGACCGGTCTATATATAAAATAATATTTAGATATATAAAATATATTTACCATTTTGGAAAAGGCTTGACTCAAGCGACACAATTCTTGGACTTTTTTAGCGTTGTCGCTTCAGGTAACTCAGTGAGAAGATTAAGTTAACTTTGTTTCAAAACCCAACCAGCTGAAGATTTATAAATTTTATTGTAAATCAAACAAAATAACTTACAAATGCTCTGATGTAAGCTTCCCAACATTCCTTCAGCTCTTTTGCCTTTCCGGCAACGATATGCTCATTTTATGTATTTTTGTTAGTTTCAATATAACAAGAAAAAGCTAAAACAAACTGGGTAGGTAATATAATTGGTTAAAACTAAAGTATTTGTTAGAATTGCATTCTATTTTTTTTTATATTGCCTTTACAAAAAAGTGTCGAGTTATATTTAAAAGCATTATGCTTCTTTTTTCGACAATTTATAAACTTCTAAAAATATTTGTTTCAAAAGTCTTTAAAACAAAGAAGCGACAAAAAATCTAAAACAGCCATCTAAAACTCTTTGTTAAAAACTTATTTCAGCTCGCAACGTTATTTCTATCGTGAGTTTTACAGTTGTAAAATACACAATACGCAACTGTGACTGCGTGTTCCCATTTTTTTTACTTGATTGATGGGAAAAGAAGTATTGTTAGTAATGGTGCAAAGCAGAGTAGTAAGAAATAGTTGAATCATGAAAAATCAAACATATTAATGTGTTTGAAGTTTAATGTCAACACATAATTTTTAACAAATTGTACAATCTTCTGACTAACCTATACTCTTATTCCTTCGTGAGATGTTATTCTTGCAGTACACCCATTATTTTCAAGGTTAAAAATAAATTATTCCCGAACACTAGCCTACCCCACAATTATCAAAAAAGTTATAAGCATTGGCTTCGATGGAATATGCAATCAAAACAAACCATCTTGATGTACCAAAAGCATATTTAAAGCAATGTCTATAGATCGGATAAACCGGTCGAAACGGCTTTTTTTTGCCAATAAATTATAAGTCATACCACTTAACCGCATCTGAAACGGTTTAATTTGAATTTTTAATACTTACGTCACCCGGAATGTTTTAAGTTCAGGTGTCAGAAAAAGTTGTTTTCATAGCAACACTGCTTCAGTAAAAAAATATTTTTTAAATACCAACAAATTAATTTAATAATGATATAATGAGTGTTTCATTATCAAAATAGTTATTTTGATTACTTCCCGGAGAAAATAGCCATATTAAAAAAAAAGTTTTTGTTGGAGTTCAACGGATGAGTTGTGGATTTAAAAGCCTCTTTTTGTGCAGCTTGCGAAGATAGTACAATCTAAATCAATCAAAATAATAACATTGTGAAGCGAAACTAACCTTACAAATGTTAATTTCAACACATCATAACAAACAATGACGTTACAAATTCATAACAAAGAGCTTGATAACGTTCTAGAAAATTTGTAACCAACATATTTCTCTAACATTGAGAAATATTTTTTTATGTATTCTGTTCTCTATCCAAAAAGTTTTCGAAAAATCTCTTTTGATAAGGACAATGTTCTTCAAAATCAGTTTGTTTACTCCTTAGACAGATTTTTTTCAGCCTTAAACTAATGAAATAAAAATTAGGAACATTGGTAAATTGTAAGCAAAGCAGGAAAGTGTTTATTATTAACGATTAATTTGACCGGTTGGTAGCTGAGTGGAAAAACTCGTCAGATTCCCAGTGTCGTGGGTTCAATTCTACTGCTAGCCAAGTACTCCTTCATTGCACAAGTAACATATTCCGTTTATTATGATGGTAGTAAAATTTCTTTAAATATCGCCAGGTTATTAGTGACCCAGCAATATTTGTCTTTTTTAAATTTATATTTCTGTGGGTAAGTTATTAGCTTAAAAAATAAATAAGATTCGCCCTGAACTTATGCATTTTCTTAATAGCTTCGAAAATATAATGCTCTTTTTTTGTTAACAAGCTTGAACAATATTGGAATAATTTTTGTGATGTAAAAAGTAGTGGTATTTTTTTACAGTCGTTTCTGAGAAACTGCCATTCGTATTGTTTTCAGGATATCGGCTTAAATAAAACGTCACAGAGTAACAACGAATAATAATATTATTTATTGTGCTTATGAAGAATGGTACATTTACAGTGCAAATAACATCCTAAAAATGTACATTATTATACAAACCCGAAAATGCATTACAATATATTTTTTTATTGAGATTAAAGAAACATGTTTTGAGTATTACGTTTTACGTATAATAAAACATATTAATATTTGAATATAAGTAGTTAATTAGTTCTACACATTGAGATTCATACCAAACACTCCGAACTCCCTTTTCTAATATCACAGGCACCTGCTTGATACATTATTAAATTTCAAAATATATATTATTTTTTTACCTTTTACATTTTAATGAAGATTAAACGCATTATTTCTATTTCTCTTTCGGTCATAAACGTAAAACGTACTTCAAAAGAATATTATTTTTGTAAATATTATTTATTCATTTGAATTTAAAAAAAGGTTCATGCATTCATTTTAGCTAAAACCTAAAATAAGGTTACATTCATTTTTGATTGCATGTAAATATCAAATCTATAAGGAAGTCAGAAATATTTTTTGACCTAAATATTTTATTTTGATAACGCAATGTCTTTAGCGTGCACATATGTTATTTCGCAGTGTTCACATCAACAAAAAATCAAGTTTTACAACAATTTTTTTACATTTTTGATTGTGCTTAATTAGGAATCGCAAAATTATTTCATTCAAAACAAATATATTATGTACGACATCTTGTGAGTGTTTCAAATGTTATGTCTTATGCTGCATTAAACAAATTGTGTTTTTTTTCATAAAAAATATGATTATTTTGATGTTGTCCAAAAGGTGGTTAGTGCATGTTTGTTAAAACAGTTTTGTTGTGACTTGCTAAAATCAAAACAAATATTTTTTTCTAAGTAATTATAAATTTTTAATTATTGCCAACTAGTTTTTGCGTCTGGACAAATGAATGATCCAGTTCAATTAAACTAAGGTTTTTTTACTTTTATCTGGATGAAGGAAGGTCTCAAAAAATGTATATTTCTTATTTATTAAGCATTATTTATGATTCTAAAGCAACATTTTAGGTAATAACCAAAGAAAATATCAGCATTTTCAAAGAAACATGTAATTTTACACAATTTTTGCATCACATATTTGAATGACTTGAGATTAAGAATAAAAAGGTCAATTAGCATAACATGTATATCGTTCAAATTATTTTTTTTATTTAAAAGTAGGACAAATCAAAGAGACGTTTTAATTGATAATATTAGGTTGATGCGTTTTTTGTCTATGAGTGAGAAATAGAAGTCATGTATTTATTACAACACAAAAGAAGTACAACTGTTGAATAGATTAATAAAAGTTTCTACCACATTCTAATGGAAAAACGCATTAATTACAACATATCGTAAATCATAACACAATCTTCTTGTTTGAAGGCTTCGGCAAACGATATAAGAAAATACGCTCTTAAACGCTAGAATTCAATATAATTGAACCTAAAAAAATAAAAAAATGAGTTCGTTTTATTAATTACTGCGGAAACAAGTAAAAAAACATCTGTTTTGAAAATGGTAATAAAGAAAAAAAGTTTTTTATTCAAATTGTATAATCAAACATAATGAAGTCCTAGGCCTCGGGGTAATTTGCTTATTTTATTAAACTTAGCAATTTAATACAGCTTAATTGAAATATAAACAAAATTATAAAGTAAATCAAAGGTTTTGAAGATAATGATGCTGTACCTGAAACAAAAACAAAAAGAATGTAGAAAATCGTGTGAAATTAATTACTCATAAGATTAAATTAATTACTTATAAGATCTGAGTCAAGTTGGTGAGTTTAAAATGGCAAAAAAACAAGAAATATAGCTTAAGGAATGGGCATGCTTAACTATGCCATTAACGTTAAGCTTTAAAAAAAAGATTTTATTTTTATCATCACTACAAAAGAAACACAATTAATCTCGGCGCAATAAATAAGACAAGATCCAGTTTTATTTCGTCTATATTTCAAATTGCAAGCGAAAACGGGTAGTAAAATATGTACATCATATTTTTATTTAACTGCTAAATTTGTGATTATCATGAAAATAAATTTCAAAGATTTATGTATATTAAAAGAAACGCATGAGCGTTCAGTTTTAAATCCAAAACGAAATTGGAAAAAAAATACCATTTTATTAATTTTCTTTTGATTTTCACGAATAATCATTTCCGTAAATTTCGCAGTATGAGCGTGAAACACGGTATAAATTATCGTTTTTCAGATTCGAAACATTAAAAAGGTTTGATTGATTGATTTGTTCCTTTGGTGATTTGTTCGTTTCCGAGTGGTATTTTCAATCTTATTGCCAATAGGTAAATTAAAAAGAGATTTTTTTAATAATATGGCGATCTAAAGTTTTTATGTCATGGCAACAAAAGAAACACTAGAAATAAAGAAAACCACTAAAATTAATTGACATATTCTTAATAATCAGTCAAATTTGTCCAATAGTTCAATATTAGGTATATTTCCCATAAAATTTCTCATTGTTCTTTAATCACCTTCTCAGTTGACTTTTTGCCTTTTTCTTTTCATGATATCTGTCTTTTTCTCTCAGTTCCTTTCTTATAATTTAAATGTTATTCTTTTGTTTTCTTACTGTTATTTTATTTCATATTGTGTTCTCCCTCGGTATGTACGAGTATATATAACCAGACACCGTATATTTTTTGTTTACTTTAATTTTGTACCCTGATGATGCTAAGATTAAGCAAAACCGGTCAGTCATGAAAGTTAAAATAAAATCTGTATTCTTATGCAAACTTATTATTTCATCTTGTATTCAAATATAGTTTATTCGTAATAAAGGTTTCGACCGTAGAAAATATTTTGTATATAATAAGCTCCTTTCTACTAAAAAATCATTTCGAGATAAGCACGAACCTTCTAGTATGGAACTTTCAGATCATAATAATATAATATTATTACAAGTTGAAGAGCTTTGTTTTTTCTTTATGGTAATGTTCAAGTACGGTTTTTGTGGTTGGTGCCTACTCATAAAAGATTTTATCCATCTAAGCTAAGTGATTATTTTTTTACTGTTTCATAAAAAAAAACTATTTGGACATTCCTTTAAACAATTTGGCACAGAATACAATTAGTGATGCAAGTAAAATTTGTATTAAAACTGAAGGAAAAATAAGAAGGGTACATATTAAACAATGTTCAATAGGAGAACATGAGAGGAACGAAGGTCGATGATTGTTCAAATTATGCATCAGATAGTTAGATATACTTCATAAGAATAAATGTACAAGAACCCATTGAAGTCCTTTTGTATTATATAATCCCATATTTTACCAGTCAACTGAAAATAAAGAAAAGAAACGGAGGTCCCCGCATACGCGATGGATACGAACCGCGATTACATGGAAAACCTGGAAACATTTTAAGCACTTCGATGTTCAAAACAGATTGCCAGAAAGTTTTGAAGTTCAAAAAGGGAATCTAGTACAATTTTTGGTTTATACCCAATATCATTCTGTTAACCTATGAAGTATATACTCTTAAAATCACCCCGGTGAAAGACTACCATTCAGAATGAAAGAACATGTTGCTTGGAATAACTTTAGCATTATTTAATGACTATATTTTAATGGTCAGGTACTTCCAACTGTCCTTTTAACCATCTCCTTCCTCTCTCAATTTAGTTTCCGATTTCCCTAACTGGGCATGCCTTAGTCCCAGTGAATCCAGACGGTTGGAATTCTTGTGTAACATTTACATAAAGAAATATTGAAAAAACTAGATTTTCTTAACTTTCATTTTCCTTTTACACCTTACAGATACAAGAGATATAAAACTTTCAATAATACTCACTTCCAAGCCATGGAAGTTTATCCAAGAAAGCAGGGGGTTGTAAGGACGTCGTCTTCGTGGTCTGTCTCTTGTGCGGCCCCCCTACCACCCTGCTCGGGAGGGTTGACGAGCATCGCAGCCTTAAGTTACCGGCCTGAAATAAGGCTCTTTCCACCCCTAAACGAAGGCCTTGGGACCTTCTGACGAGCCCCAGCTTATCCGGAGCGCTCGACCAGAAGCCTTCAAGGCTGAGGAATGAAGCCTAAACAAAAACAAAAACATAAATATAATTCAACGTCCTTTACCACCATTTACAACATTTAAAAAAATAAATCCGTTGAGTAGGTACAGTAGGTATACAGGCGCGGGGGCTCCATCGCAGCTAGAGTAAAGTTAGCCTCTCAGAAGTTAAGCGTACTGTACTGATACTTCAATAGTACACAACTGATGACCTTGTACAAATCGCAAGTGCGCCCCACTGTTGAATTTGGCAGCTACCTTTGTTCTGCAGCCCCTAAATACATGAAAAAACCCTCGACTCTGTGCAAAACGGGCAGTGCGTTTAAAAGATTAGCCTTTCTTAACAAACAGATTGCAATCTTTGGATCACAGACGCCAGGTGGGAATGCTGTCCTTGTTCGACAGGTATTTCAATGGAAGATACTCCGAGGAACTTGGCACATTTGGCACCGGTGCGTAGAAACTCGTCAAACGCGCGCTCAACATTTGTACACGGTTGACATTCGATACATAAGAACTGTTCGCTTCTACGACTTGTTCTTGTGTTCAACAGCTCGGCTTTGGAATGATTTGCCGGATACTGTGTTTCCTTCTTCATACAACATGGGCCTCTTCAAGATCCCAGTTCACTCCTTGTTTCCTCAAAACTTCCCTCTACACAGCATCTCCCAAAAATGACATAGGCCCTGAGAGAAATTATTTCTCTCAACATTACCTGTGTGGAATTATTGTAAAAAAAATACAAAATTTAAAAAAATGATTTACGTATTTTTGCTTTCGAATTTATGTATTCTATTTAAAGTGTTTTACTTGTGTAATATTTGAGTACAAAAAACAGCGAGTTATTAGAAAAGATAATTGTTTTTAACTCTTCGTAAATATTACCGTAAAAAAATAATACTCCAGCAAATCCACGAAGAAATTAAATCTGAAATAGACGATGTAATAATAATTATTATACGCAAAACAAACTTAGAGCTTCAAGTAATATTAATTAGTTAGTATATCATGAAGTTTTATTTCAATAAAATCTACAACTGTTTAACAAAACTCATATAAACAAAACAGAGTGTTAAAGTCAGTTGATATAAGAACTTTAGCCACATTTATTCGTCGAGTCTTATTTATAAAATTAGGTTTGCCGTAATAAAGATTCTGAGTAGAAAATAAACCTAATATTTTCTTTGTGAAAGATCAACGATCCTGATTAAAACGTGTATTGCTTGAAATGAATATACTTGGTAATCAGAACCAAATAGTTAAGTTCTTCCATATAACGTTACAGGTATGTCGTTTCTCATTCCCCTTTCTATTTTCTTTTGCTTAGTTAAAATTCTCTAATTGAAGGTATCATAGTCCCACTGACTTATAGTTTAATTTTCTGCCGTGTAAAAATTAAAAAAAAATCCTATTTAAAATTTGATATTATGACGGCCTTCGTGTCAATTGTTTTGGCGGCACGTTCCAGACTATCGCCCTAGAGAATAATAACCATTTAGAATCGAAACGTTGCTTGAAATGGTTTTAGCCGTGTTTGGTGACCAGATCTGAATAGGCAGATACTTCTCAACCTTTATTTTCCCCATCTCCTCTCCCTCCCCACTACATCAAACCTCACAAAATACCCCGATTAAGGATGCTATAGAATCACTGGCATTAGACAGTTGAGAGTAGTTAGGACTCTTGTGCGGTATTCACTATAAAAAATAAAAATAAACTTACATCATTAAAAAATAATATGGTTCTAAGTTCTACCACGTGTTTTTATTTATTATGTTACATCTAACAACATGTAACAACTGTGACAACTGTTTTGGCATCTATAAACAATAAAGTAAAAAAAATGAAGTTTTTTCACTAGAATCGCATTTCATCTAAATACTATGTGACAACAATTTAACTGACGCCAGGGAACACTCATTCGATAATAAAAGCGTTTAAGGAAAGCACCCCTTTTCGTGATAGCTCCAATACGATTATATAAGATAATGTTCCTCGTGTATGTACTGAAGGTAGCTATTCTGTTTCCCTTTTTGAGAGTTCACACGTCCACGTTATTACGAGAAGAGGCTCTACATTGTCCTCAAGTTCTGGGGACGAGTTGAATGGGGTTCATTTGATTTGGTTAGCCCGAAAATTTACTGACTCTTTTTACCCTTTTATATTTTACCCTTTTTATGTCTGCTAGAGATGTGAACAATAAAAATATCCGAAATTTAATTTTAAAAAAAGCTTGAATTATCGAAACTTTTCAAATCGTTAAAATTATACCCGAATAATAGCAAAAACTGTAATCAAAATAATAATTAACATATTGTGGTTCTCTTATGTTGTTTGGGACGCTCTTGATGCTACTCGTAGTTTGATATCGATATTCTAATCTGTTAACGTTTTTAAAAACAACCGATGTAGTTCTGGCTCATATTTACAATTTAGGAGATGATACACATATGTGTGAAAGTTTAACTTATAAAGGCATTTACTTGAAAAAGTTGTAACCGTATTCATTGATAAATATATTTTATCGAACGAAGAAAACACTTGGTAGCATGACATTGGAAATTAAATAAAAAAACACTTTAATATGTACATCAACTGTTTATTGATATGTTCACGACCAACCGGATCGGATAATAACTATTAATATTGAGTTACTATAAAGTTCTCTCTCTCAAGTCAAAGCGTAACCCGGTCGGTTGTCAAAACATTAATAAAGCAAAATATGGCAAGCCACAAAGTTAATGTTTTTTTAACGTATATGCATTGATAAAGTGTTTGTTTTATTTAATTAAAAATATTTTATTTGGTTTTAAGATGACTTAGAAAAGTCACCCGGTTAGTCAAGTAAAAATCATTTCCCTCTGTGTTTTTAATTTATTAATTTGTTTGTGTTTAAAAATAAAAAGCTTTAAATGTTTGAGCCTGAAGTTGATGATCAAATCAATATTTTAATGGTCAAATTCGTTTAAGAATTTCGACATTGTACATTGCTTTCTTTACGATATTAAAAAAAAGTTCATTTCTTACCTCCATTTCATTGACGTACCACGTGATGTCTGCAGCAGGAAGGGATGAATCTGACGTGCAGTTTACCCTTATTTCTTCCCCAATGTAGTAACGGGGTAGTAGCCCTTCTATCTTTGGATCTCTCCTGGGTAGAGCTAGATTAAAACATACAAACTTTTGAATAACATGTTTATAGGTGACATTTAATACGCATATCTGTTATTTAACACATATTCGGTCTTTAGGTTATCTAAAAACTCCACGTAAAATACAAGTGTAACAAAAGAACTATAAAATTATTATTCTGTGTGTTCTAAGTCATAGGTTCTCAACTTAAGCGACAACGCCTCCTTGTGGGCGTTTGAGACTTTTGGGAGGGCAGTAGAAGACCCAGAGAAAATTAGTCGGCGTTGGAAAAAAAAATAGGGGGCGTTGGAAAAAATAGACGGTCACTGGAACGGTCGATATACTTTTTAAATAGCTCCAGTTCTTTTCATTTTCAAATCTCAACCAACTATTACTTTTCGAAAAAACACCAGGAACCGGTTCCAAAAAGAACTGGATAAATAACCGGTTAACAGTCACCGGTAATTGCAAACGGACAGACGGTCAGTTAACAAAAATTGAGGGGGAGGGCTATAGAAAAAAAATAAATTATCAAAGTGGGCGGTGGGCAAAAGAAGGTTGAGAATCTATGATCTAGGTGATATTAATCTGGTTGTTACAAATTTATATTGGCATGAGATCGGCACTAGTTGGCAATAGTTACTAGTAAATGAATCAAGAGATGAGAATTTAATTGAGTTCAGATACCAGACCGGATGGTAGAAAGGCGTTCAATTGGCAAAGATACAACGAAAGTAGAATGAATGCAGTGGACGTAATATGATCTCGGAGGCATAGACTGGCTCTAGACGGTTGGGAGCAGTTGAGACTCTTGTTCGGTATTCATATAAAAATATTTAAAAAGGTATTGTAAAACCATGTTCGATGGAATTAAAAAAAGGGGACATCTGATACAAATGGAAAGTCGTATTTATTCCAGATCTCAAACAGGGTGGTGCAATCCCATAAGTTCCATATAGTACTTAGAAAAATACAAAGATAATAAATAAAATGATAATATAGTAATATAGGAAAATAAAATAAACAATAATATTAATTATATTTATTATTTGATAATTTAAATTAAGGTTTGAGGTTAGTGATTAAGATAGGAACTCTCAAAGTATTAAGTGTTATTTATTTATTAACTTTTTGTTTCTTACATTATTTTTTTACATAACCTACCTCACTAGGCCATTAGAACCTGTTCTGAGGTAGGTGACAGTGAGTACAAGTAGAATAATATAAAACATGTTGATATTTGTTACACAATGCTAGATGATACAACAGACACTGACCGCAAAACTCTCCTTGATACATTAATTATTCCATATAAGATACATTGACAGTAGGTAAAGTTGCAGGGCAAAGATTATTTGGAGACGAAGATGAGTCACATCGTACACTTGCAACTACGCTTCAGTAAGTAAAAATATGCCAAACTGAGGTTAACTAACTAACCATCATGCCGTTTCACCGACAGGGATAGGCAGAGCGGACGAACCATCATCTTGGCACACACTTCTTGTTTCTTTCACATTCATACGTCGTCTCATGCATACTTTTCTGTTATTCTTACTCTTCACATGGCTTGATTCAATTGATCGCGCCATGTCTTTCTCGGGCGTCCCCGGCTTGTTCTTTTGCATATTATTTTAAGTTACGGACTTTAAAGACTTGTATATACGTACATGGGTGCATAAACCTGAAATAAGATTTGTGTATCTGTATTATATTTTTTTCGCGCCCAAGCCTACACCTTTCAATTCTTGCATACAATTATCCATGTACAAATTGAACAACCACGGTGGTAATGTCACCGTGGTTGTTCAACTTATGGATAATTGTATGAATTGAAAGGTGTGGGGCTCGTCGAAAATGAACAATGTGGAAGTATGTTGCCTAATGCGGACGATGCGGTGCTGATTGTTGACAATATGGAAGATCTACAGTGTCTCGTGTCTAGGATGAACCAAGTATGTATGCAAAATGAGTTGATGATGAATGTAAGTAAGTCCAAAGTGATGGTGTTTGAAAGAGAGAGTACGAGAACAGCGTGCAATATAGTTGTGAATGATGAATACTTGGAGCAAGTGGATGAGTTTGTGTATTTAGGAAGTATGTTTACAAGAGACGGAAAGGCTAATAAGGATATTGAAAGAAGGGTGAATGCAGGAAACTTCATTAATAGAGGACTGAACGCTGTTGGGGCAAATAAGAAATTGTCCAAAGAAGCGTGGCTAGCAGTCCACAATGGAGTGCGTATACCAACCCTGATGTATGGTAGTGAGGCATGGAACTGGCAGAGGAAGGATGAAAGTAGACTGAATGCTGTGGAAATGAGATCTTTGAGACGGATGTGCGGTAAAACCATGTATGACCGTATTACAAATGTGGATATCCGGAAAAAATGCAAGGCTGATATGAGCGTAATGGATAGGATTAAGAAAGGGACGCTTAGATGGTTTGGGCATGTAGAGCGAATGAACGAAGAAAATTATGTGAAAAGAATATATGATGCGAAAGTGAATGGAAGAAGAAGTCGAGGACGCCCGAGAAAGACATGGCACGATCAAGTAAATCAAATACTTGAATCGGGTCATGTGAAGAGTCGGAATAACAGAAGAATATGTATGAGGCGATGTATGAATGTAATTTCGGAACAGCATGGATTTAGAAAAGGTCGTTCAACAGAAACAAACCTATTGGTGTTTACCGATTATGTATCAAAATCTTTGGATAAAGGCCACCAGGTAGATTGTTCATATAATGACTTTTCTAAGGCCTTCGATACCGTAAATCACGACATCTTACTTGATAAACTGTCTACACTAGGTTTCTCTATACGACAGCTAAACTTTTTTGCTAGTTACTTTGCGGACAGAAAACAATTCGTATCACATGGAGTATTCACATCCAATTTGTTTTTTGTATGATCAGGAGTACCCCAAGGTTCTAATTTAGGCCCGCTCCTCTTTTCCATATTTATTAATGATATTTCAGAGGTAATTCTGCATTCTAGGTCTCTTCTATTTGCTGATGACCTAAAACTTTTCATTGAAATACAAACTTTAGAAGACTGCAATCGACTTCAGTCAGACATAGATAGAATTGTTGACTGGAGTAAAAAGAATAAGATTGAGTTCAATATATCTAAATGTTTAATTTTGTCATTCACTAGGGCGTGTCATACCTGGTACTACCGGTATACGATGGACAACCTATGTTTAAAACGTGTCTCCACTATGAAGGATCTCGGAATCATGTTTGATAGTAGGCTGACATTTCATGCTCACATTGAGATGGCTTGTGGCAATTCATTGAGAATGCTGGGTTTTGTTTTACGCTCCGCAAGGAAGTTCAGAGACACCCGGGTTCTCAAAATTTTATATAAATCATTAGTAAGGAGTAGACTTGAGAGTGGGTCGATCGTTTGGAGTCCACACGAGGTCAAGTACTCCCTCATGTTGGAGAAGGTTCAGAAGAAATTTCTGAGATTTCTTTACTTGAGGGAGTAAGGTTACTACCCGTGGCTCTATCCTACCGAATTTCTCTTGGGTATGCTCGGAACATACCATCTAGAGGTCAGAAGGGATGTGTACATTGCAACACATTTCTTCAGATTGATTCGTGGATGGTCTGAAAACTCAGCTATCATGGAGAACATTCATTTCTATGTTTCAGACGGTTATCTTCGCCATCGGCAGCATAGGTTGTTTTATCTCCCGGCCTGCAGGACCAACTTGCCAATGGTCATGCCGGTGGGGAGGGCAATCATGTTGTTGAATCGAATCGCTTCGGATGTCGATATATTTTGCATAAATGAAGCTTCGTTCAAACGACAAGCATTCCTGCTATTTGTATAATTATTCCTTGGTTTTATTTTATTTATTTTTTTATACATCATTTGGATGAAAAATTATGTTTAAATTATCTAATTTTTTATTGTTTTATTTTTTACTGTCTTTACTTTGCATTCATTGCAATTTATATTTTTTTAGAATTAATTGTTTTATATTTATGAATATTGTGTATTAAAACACTTACTCGCTCTATTTAAAAAACGCCTTAAAATAAAAATTTTGTAATGTTTTTAAAATAATAAATAACTGAAACCGAAACTGAAAAATGAAGCAAGAAGTGTGTGCCAAGACAGAGTTGTATGGCGGTCCGTCCTCTCTGCCTACCCCTGCGGGGAAACGGCGTGATGGTTAGTTAGTTAGTTAGTTAGATTATTAATGTTTTATAGAATTTAAAGCTCTAAATACCTCTATACTGTTACAGTTTAGCGAAATAAAAAAAACTTACAAAGACTTGAAAAACTTTGTTTAGTATAGTAACCATGTTAGTTACAAATCTGGAATTAAAACTGGATGTTTTTTTCAAAGATATTCATACCCATCATAATACATCAAAAATATTACCTACTTATCAAAACACTCGATTTTGTAAGAATCATAGTGAATAGAATTAGGGTACGAAAAATAGAGTTCGACTGTGTACGGTGTAAGAAGTTGAATGGTGTTGCATCATCTCTGCCTCTCCCTGACGATAAATGGTGTGAAAGTCAAATAATCAGTTTTGCACTGAAAGAAAAAAAGAATTAGAAAAAAATAAAAACAAAATACAGAAAACATCTACAGAAAATGATTAAACATTTCGGAAGCTTCTGGCTTTCTTTTCCCAATTATGTTTGTTGACTTACTTGACGAAATAATAAAGAATTGTTAAGTATCTGTAGGTAGTGTAGAATATCTTTATGTATCTTCCTTTTCCATTTACTAAGTATCACTTCAATATGTTTGTCTTGGAAAGTTGACAAGGAAGTTGGATAAACAAGAAATGACAAGCAATAACACGATAACAAGTATCATGATTTTTTTGATGTCTTCCGTTTTGCGTATTTTGGTCGTAAATATCTTCTCGGCCTTTGTTTTCGTCGTGTTATTCTTGCGTCTGCAAACACGCGAGAGCGTCTATTAGTAGTGTTGACAAAACTCGACAAACTACGCCCACTTCTGGGAAACCCAAGGGTAAACATCGACAAGGAACTCGCAAATCACTCTATTTTCCAACTGTCATATTATGTGGGAAGTTTTTGTAAAGGGTTGCGCCCATAAAAGGTTGTGTAAATTGGTAACGTTGTAAGATTCCTTTTTTTAACTTTATTTATTTTATTAAAATTACAAAATAGTTTTGGCTTTGCCCGTTTCACAGGATGAGTGGCTATACAACAAAAATACGATTGGGTGTACTTTTTTATTTTTTAAAGTGAATAGCGCACAAGAGCCCCGACTGCTCCCAACTGTCTAGAGCCAGTGGGACTATGGCATACCCCTATTGGGGTATGTTGTGAGGCTGAAGGTAGTGGGGATGGAAAGGAGATTGAGAAGAGGAAGGTCGGGAAATATCTACAGCTGAAACAACTTGTTTTTTTTTTCGTATCATACCTGTATTCACGTTTTTTAAAAAATGCATTCTTAATATATTTTTTTTTATAATTGCACAAAAACACCCTCTTCCAACGTCAAGCTTCTCTAGAGGAACCATTGATTTTTAATACCAAAAATAAGGTTGTCATTCTAATAGACACACATTTATTTTATATTGATGCATTGCTACACTTGTGCCAATGCATGAATGTAATTGAAACAATGTACGTGTTCCAATACAAAGTTTTGTGGCGGTCCATCCCCTCTGCCTACCTCTCCGGGGAAACATCGCGGTGGTTAGTTAGTTTATTCATTCATACGAAAATTTTGTCATCCCTAAGATATATATGTCTAAAAAAAACTTCCATACATTGAATGTCCAACCTAAAGTGCAACTCTGCAAAAGTAGCTATATATAGCTGTTGCATTGTCCGTGATGTGCATTTCATCGGACTTTGATCGGCGATCATGCAATGCCTTTATTCTCCAATGTTGCATAAAAACCACTCGACGGTGGACGGCGCTTCGGATTTGCATATTGTTGTACCGTGGATTAAATCTTTCGAATCTAAATAAAGCGCATTGCAAACGAAACTTAAAAACGCAGAACTATTTTTAAAACGTGTCTCGGCTTTGTCGAAAATGTGAACTACCCGGCTTCACCCGAGTTTCATTATGATTTTTGTTGCTATTATTTAACGCTTGATCTTTGATGTAAAGTTTATGAAGTGTTGTAAAATTATTTGAGTCCAGTTGATATTTCAATAGTTCATAATGAAAGTACAGATGCTGGCGAATTATGCATGCTTATATCTAGAAACTCCGATTCCCAATACAAGAGTTCATCGTTAGAGAAGTAGTGCAACTTTCCACAAACAGATTCTCTATCCTGTTGTTTAGATTATTGAAGATGTTAGATGATTTTAATATTTTTAATGATAATTAATTCATAATGTTGTACATTTTGGCTCACCTGAGTGTATTGACTCATTATGTTCTTCCTTGCGAACATAGATATAGCCGAATTAAAATATGATTTAAACATTTATTCTTCTCTTGACTATCTCATCGATTAAGAACAGACACTTGGTTTACGTGAACTCTATATTAAAAATAAAATGTTTCTTATATTCAGGATGGACTCCCTTTTGATGGCGTTTTGCAGTAATGAGGCCTCAAATCCTCCATTAATATTTTTTACTTATATTATTTAAATTTTTATTTATTTATTTTTTTCTCATGAATTTCTGTTATTTTTATTTGTTAACATTATAATTACTATGCATTGATATCAATTATGGAAGGTATTGCATTGCACTACTCCTGCATACCTTCCGGAATAAAACTTTGTTATTATTATATTTACATATTTAGATATTTCCCGTGGAAAACACTACACGGTGATGTGTCCCTTCGTTTATCACGAGTGCATGGTCGGAAAACGAGACAACAATATTACTAGCATCCTTTCACAATTTAAGCGCATCAATTCAGCTTTTGATCTATATTTTACAAATTTAACAAATTTCACAAATTTCATCCACATTAAGCTAACATAAAACAGTTTAAAAAATGAATAAAAATTAAACGAAAAAACATCCGCTTTAATCTGGCTTTTAACAAAACTCAGGTCATGTTTCCTGTGGAAATTGAAACTTTTTTAATACCAATTGGTGCAAATAAAAAAAATAACGACCAGTAGAATTTATCTGCACGTAAAGCATATTTTATAGCGTAAACCTCGCGCTGTGGAACAAACTAATGAATTAAGCTATTAGAATCATAACTGAACACTGTTCAAATGTTATACGAAGTCATACATTTTACTAAAATACTTTATCACCTTCCGGGAAGAACGCTACCATGCACTGTGTATATTTTGTTGGAATAAAATAACTGTTCAAGGTCTACGTGTATTAGTCAGAGCACTGATTCCAAGTTTCGTGGGTTTTAGATATCATGTATTCTTTTTGTCGTTTTATGTAATTATGTACATTTATTTTACATTGATTATAAAAAAATCTCTAAGAAATTTTTATTTAATAGAGCTTTTCTAGGATCCGAAGCTGCAATAAAACACCGAATGTGCTAAATAGAAGACTGTAAAACTATAAAACTACTTAATAGAAAGGTCTAATTATGGATATGGATAGATTGTGGAGTGAAGGAAATAAGGAAACCAATTCACTCACCGATGAAGTTGATATTTAAGTTCTTAATTCTTCTAATGCAACGAATCATAACACTTAACTCAATTTTACTTGAAGAACAAACAACTAAACGACCACCAAGCGAGATATCAACGAAAGAACAACGCTTTTTCACATAATTCTTCTTCTGTTTCGATTGTCAATTGTTTTTGAACACAGTATTGTTGAGTAAGAAAATGGAATAGCGAAATGGCGGGATAGGTAGGAACTGGATGATAAATAAGAAGGTGCAAACCTAACAAATTATCTCTTTGAAATCCAACATCCTTCCAAAATCAAATATTATGTTTTCTGTTTTTACCATAAAAGGTATGTATTTGGTAGAAAAGCGGTAACAGGGTTGCTTCAGATCCAGTTGTAGATGGATTGAAACCCGATGACGTGTACATAGAGTTTTTTTAGAGAGGCACATCAAAATGAAATTAAGCTTCGCTCCTGATTGATTGAAAAATAAGGTTACTCTGAAAAGAGTGATTCAAAGTGGTGACGTTGCCTGTATTGACTTTAGCTAGGTTTTGCTAAAACTTTTTTTTTTATAAAAACAAACATTTCCGGGTTACGAAAAACTTGACATGTTGCTTGTGCAATGATGGACGACTTAGCCAGTAGAGAAATTGAACGCACGACGCCCGAGTGGGAATCCGACGCGTTTGTCCCCTCAGCTACCGACCGGTCAAAATAGTATAGTATTCACCTAAGCTTTTCAGTGCCATTAAAACACGTCGATAAAAACTTACATTCGTAGATGACCTATGAAAATGCTGTGTTTGTTCTACAGCTAGTTTGATGAAAAGTGTTCTGAAGAATTAGATTCATTGATTGCTAGGGTATCATTGCATAGCCGGGAGACACTCAAATCACGTGTAGAGAGTTGACGTTTTTCGCATTACCACAGATAATTTTTACGATTCGTTAATGTATTTAACAATCAGTTGTAGAATAACCTTCTTCCTTTTTAAAAATACAGATGAAACCATTTATTCCTTTACCCTATTAAAAGGATTTCTGCAAAGTATCACAAAAACATGTTTTTTTTAAACTTCTTAAAATTATTCATTCCGAATATTACGAAGGGTGATTTAATCCCTTTAGTTCCAAAAACACAAAGAACTGTTATGAAGCAGTTTCGCGACGCAAGTATTTTAAATTCTCGCGCCAATTCTACCGGCCTAATTACTTGTCATATTTGTTAATTGGTCACCCTGCAAGACAAACGTTGCAGATTTAAGCGTGACCCCCAGTAGCGGCCAGTTCACGGCCAAATTGAGTGGTCGCAGGTCGTGTCCTTGACCTAACGACGTTTCGCGGTTGCATTATCGAAACTAAATTGATTCCGCGATAATGGAGTCTGTTTCCAAGGCCAGGGAGAAACACCCTAAACGTTAAACTGTAGACGAAGTTAAGTTTAACCTCGTATTGAATTAAGTACGCGGGATTTAACCGCTGAGTATTTAACCGCTGAGTGTTTAACCGCTGTGAGTGTTTAATCGCTGGAGCAGTACATCATCCATCACCAGCACAGCAGATACCGATGGGCTGTTATGCCCGAGTTTCCTGGCTTCACGAATTGCAGCGGAGACGACCGAACACGCGGTCTCCCGCGCCCGATACCTTCGCGACAAAGTAACTTAACATTAACATTAACTATTAATACAATACCAATCCACATTAAGATTCGAGACATGGTCCACCGAGTATAAGCTTTTCCTGAAGGCGTAAATTCATATGCACCAAATATAGTCTTCCTATAGGAAGTCAGTTACAGAGCATTATGAGTGTTTTAATTTGAATTACCTGTTCCCAACTTAATTTATGTTAATCTGTACTCCGCAGCGATAAGGAAGATTCTCACTCGACTCGTCATGATTCGAACTGCAGACACGATATCCCATATCTACGATTGAGCTAGTCGAGGTAACATCCTACCTCCATGAAATTACCCTCCTTATTTGAGTGTATTATTATTGTTTAAAAAGTTAGAGGGCCCGTCCGTAACCTAGCAGAACATGATATAAAAAGAGTTCATTTAAAATATACTCGTAGAACAAAAGATTAAAAAATATGACAAGCAAAAAAAACGTGACTCTTTTAACAATTTTATTTGTGAATTTTTAAGAGAAAAAATCTAGCCATCTTTTCAACGAGAAAAACAAAAGAGAACACCATAAATACTTGTTTTTAAAAACATAAGTGATGATTTATTTTGTTGAAATATTAATAGACAGTGAAGAGTGCATAAATATTATTGTCAGTTAAGAGTGGTCCAATTTAAATATTATGCTTGCCAAATCATCTATTATTGCACAAGCAACATTTTTCGCTCATAATGATTATAGTAAAAGGAATTCAATTTATGTCAAGTCATTCATAACCTGGAATAGTAGGTCTTTCTGTATAAAAAATATATTACAATTTGTTCATTTTTTTTTTTTTAAATCTTGTTTCTGCAATTGATAGCTCCATTGTTATCGTTGTTTTGTCACCTGTGTCATTTATGAGAGTAAGATCTATCGGCGTATGCTAATGGGTCTACATAATCTCAACAAAAATTTCAAGGCTCAATGAATTTTACAAAAAAAAGCCAATAAAGAGCTTGTAGTCAAATTTATATAAAACATTAAACCTACGAATTCACCTCTACGAGGGTACGTTTCCAGAATATTTTGAAATTGGAACGGAATAAAGCAAAAGAGAAACGCAATCAAGGGCACCGAATCTGTCTGCGGACGGTCAAGTCGACGGAGTTGACAGCAACTGGGAGGTCACAAAGTAGAAAAGAAAAATACTATTTTTTAAAAAATTTTTAATCGAAATATTCGTGGTAAAAATATGTCAACAATCGATGATATTTTTTTTCCATTGACCATATTTGGATGAAGTAAATTTCTAAAAACTGCAAAGACAAGGTTTGTGTCCAAGAACAAAGCGACATACCTAATTAACTTCACATCAATTTTAAATTCTCCTTACCCATTGAACAAATTAATTATGCTAGCTCAGTGACAATACTAAACATAAGTGACTCATCTTGCAGAAGCATAAGAAGTAACTTAGTACTCTTATTTGAATAAGTTAACAGTGTACTGGATGCACCTGTTTTAAATGAGCTGATAACGCTCCGAGTACCTAATCGTGACACAAGACTTTCTGCGTTATCTCATGTCGATTCATCAAGAACAAACTATGCTATAAACTTCCCAGTATAAGGATTACATAGGCTCGGAAAAAAATTTAGATCTGTTGATATTTTTCTATATTCCATCATAAAATTCAGATATAACATAACAAAGTAAATTGAACATGTTGTATGTCATACATAATTGAATATGTTATTTTTTATAGTGTTATATTTGTTATTTCCTTCTTATCAACTTTATAATTATTATCTTCATTTACAATTATTGCTATGTTACTTTATTTTTACACTTGCTATACAGTATTCTCTTCCTTCAAAGCCCAATGGGCGTTTATCAAATAAAATACCACTCCGAAAACGGAGAATTTACTTGAGTTTTACATTTGAATTAATTGTGATAAATCTGTAACAAAAACAACAAACGTTTTCGAAGAACGTAATCGGGATGGAAATCATTTATATTTTAAAAAAATAAAAAAAACAAACCCATTCGACTTCTTACAGTAAATTGATTTCAAAATTTCCAAATCGTTTTTAGCTATAGTATAAGCTGTAAAGATCAGATTTTATTTTTTGTTGGACAAATTAATTCCTTATCAAGATATTTCTTGGGAACTAATAATAATAGAAAATAAGATCTGTACAGCGCCCTTGAGGTGATTTTTCGCAAAAACAGTGCTACACAAATCATTCAAATATTATTATTATTAAACTATTTGAGATTATAGTAGTTCGTTCGTTAGAATTAAATAAATTGAGCAACTCGGGCCAAACGACATTCCAGGCTCGATACACCAAACTCGACCGTATGTCCCTCCTATACGCCTTGCGGCAAATATTCGTTTATTCATCCCGAGTTTTTACTCAAGGCCGTTTTTGGTACAGTCACCGACACTTGACAGATACTTTAGATCTGTGTTTAATGTCGTGAATTCTAAATTTAATTTATTTTAATTTATTAAAAACGGACTATTTTCGCTAATACTTCGAGAACAACACGCGTTTTCGTCGCTCTGTCATTAAAGAATATTTTGGCGATATTCTATATCGATTTGCCTCCAAATGGATTTTATAAACAGTGAATCAAGCGCGTTTCGCTTACTGACAAAAGCTGTCGAAGTTCTTTCGAATAGGGTTAGCCAATTATCAGTAGAAATAAGTGACGTGAAGGATATTCTTCGTGCGTCAGTGTCACAAAGGTGTCGGTAGTTTTAACAGTGCAGCTGCAGACATGTCTACATGTGTGTGTGGTTGTAGATGTAGCGATGTTAGCAATCCTACCACCGCTAGCGGCACTGGCGCTCTGCCGCTTCGCCCGCCCCCCTGACCCTCGGCACACCGCGCTTGCTCGTCACAGCCGCTACTGCCAGCCCCGCTACTGCTACCGCTTCATCGGGTCCCCCGGCCCCGCACGTCGCACCACCTGCCCCTCCCGCTAAGTCGGCTTCTGCCGTGCAAGTAACTACTGGCAGAAGGGTTACCCGCTCGCAAGCTACAAAGGGAAAAGCTTCGGAAACAGTAACGTCTCCTCATAGTAACATTGCATCGCCTTATACCTCTGCAGCAGCAATGTCATACAGCAACGCTGTCATCAGCGGCAGGCGCCCGACCCCCAAACGTCCTCGTCCGATCTCAAAGGGAACCGGATCCAGTGACTATAGCTTAATCGCTGTCGCTAAAACCTTCACCTCCACGTCTTCGTGTGTCACCCGAAGACCACGGAAGATCAACTGACCACATTTCTAAAGAAGAAAAAGCCAGCTTTAAGATACCTGAAAACAACTTTAGTTTCTTCCTGGATCCGAATATCTGGCCTGAAAACATGGCCTTCAATAAGTGGTCATTTTGGAGACCGCGGCTCCAAACTAGGACCAACAAAACACGGCCTTAAAATAAAAACGAGCATTAGTGGAAGCTACCAGAATGTTCGTAGCCTAAATAATAAAATTAACGATTTTATGAAAAATATTATTTGGCAGAAACCACTACTGGTTGCTCTTACGGAGACATGGTTAACCTCGGGCACCTATTCGTCGGAACTCTTCGGTAACCTGTACCACGGCCACAGGAAGGACAGAGGCAGTCGCGGCGGGGGAACTCTCCTAGCGCTCCGTGCTGACAGCTTCTCACACGCCGAAAGGCTGGACTCCATGGAAACCGATGGGGAAGACATATGGGTGAAAGTGTCACACAGAAGTGTTATTTTATACATGTGTATGGTATATTTTCCTCCACACACAAAATCAGAACTTTACCAGTTGTTCTATGAAAAAATTATCAGTGAAGGTATAAGATTACAATCAGAAAATATCATTTTTTTTGGTGATTTATATTTTTGATTATTTTTACTCTTTTTAGAATTAAACACAACTAAACAATACTTACAATGCAAATGCACACATGTTAGACCTCGTGTTAAGTAACCTTGAATCTAGTAATGTTGTTATCCGCCGACATGATTTTCTACTTGTCATCGAAGATAAATACCACCCTGCACTTTTATTCACATTCGATAATACACCTCATTCTCATAAAAAACAAGACACGCTGCCCCCAGACATAACCTAGCCGTAGGAATGTTTTATAAACAAATTTATAATATTTCTGACCTCTGTCTAAAGAAAAGGTCCACGCGTACATTTGTAAACGATAGACAATACCCGAAATGGTTTACTAGAAAAATTATTCACCACATAAGAGAGAAACGTAAAATGCACTCAATTTAGAAAAAAAAACCAAATCTTTAACCAAGACTTTAATAACATTAATCAAGCGGTTAATTGGTCAGGCATACAATAATTTTACACGTGAGGCAGAGAATAGTATAACTAAAGACCCCACACGATTTTGGTCTTACACAAATGACAAACGTCGCGGCTGTGATAAACTTAATCAAATAATATTCAATGACAAGAAATATGGTGGATATTCCGGCAGGTTTCGCTGATTATTTTCAATCAGTATTTAGCGACCATATTCCAAATTTTGCGTACTTGAACCTAAACATTCTGTTGGTCTAGATTTTATTCCTCCTTCGATACTCAAAAAATATTCGAATTGTCTAATACAACCTCTAAAGCACATTTTTAACTTTTCACTTTATAATAATACCTTTATTGAAATTTGGAAACTTACAAAAGTCACACCAATACACAAAAAATGCAAAAAGTCAGCAATTGATAATTATAGACCTGTAGCTATTTTATCAACACCCGCAAAACTTTTAGAATCCATTGTATATTCGCAAATATTTAGTCAAACAATCAATCTGACTCATGTTGACGTGATTTATACAGATTTCGAGAAAACATTTGACAAAGCCGACCATGATATTTTATTGAAAAAATTGAGTGAAATCGGTTTCTCTCAGAATTTTCTCGCTTTCATAGCTAGCTACTTATTTAATTGCCGTTAATATGTCAGTTATGGGCAATATATTTCATCTGAATATAAAACCATCTCCGGAATTCCCCAGGGATCTAACCTCGGACCCCTTCTTTTTCTATTATTCATTGATGACATTGGCCAGACCATAAAACACTTAAACTACCTCCTCTTTGCTGACGATATCAATTTTAAAGCTATCAAAATTTCAAACGATTCCATTCTTCTGCAGAATGATGTTGATTCCCTTGTCAAATACTACTTCAGTTTGTACTTATATGACTCTTTTGAATATATAATACCTTGTCTATGTGTGAGATGTACATAAATGTTTCATTTCTCTTTTTACACTATGCATGTATGTGCAATATTTTTTTTATCATTCATCTCTAAATGAATTTGGTGAACAACTGTTTTTATGAGATCTTGTTAAATAAATTGTCCAATTACAAAAAAAAAAACAACACGACACGGGAAATAGGAGCAACAGAAGAAAAACATCACATATATTATATAATAATGAAATAGTGACAAAAAAAAACTAAAATACAACAGAAAGAACATTCAAGTCAAAGTAAAAGTTTTGGGAGGGTCGTAAAAGATGACAAAAATCATTAAGACTGGGACCAAAAATTTCAAGAATTGACAAGTCTTGACACTGTGGACAGTGGAGAATGATACCTATAATTGGTGGAGTGACGATTAAGGAACAGCAAGCTATTTTTTGAGTCTACGACAAGAAATGTTGTACAAAGAAGGTGAGATTTTGACGAAAAGTTAAGTTAAAAAATCTTTTGGTTCTTAATATTTTGACTTCCTTTACGTACCAATTAAGGGTTATTGTATTTTTCTAGAGTATAATAGAATATTTACGATAGGAAATGAATAAATACTCGTGACTTTGATCCATTTTGAAAATTTATCTCATTTTTCTTTTAGTTTCCCTCAACGATTTTTTTCTAAGCGTTTGGGTGTCCTTTGAAATACTCGTATCTTACTTGTCTTGGAAATTTGTATATTTAGTTCGTACTCGAGCAATTCATTCGACTTTTGACACCGTTTATTCGTAAAAGATACTGATAAATAAGTCCTAGTAAATTATTTATTCCGGTAGTTTTCGTGTTAAATTTGTTGAACTTAAAATACAAATTAGTATTTTTTTATTTGTGCTACCGTTTTTTGTTTACATTTTTATTGTGACAGCTTTTTCGGTATTCAGAGCCTTTATCAATTTGCAGTTAAATCACACAATAACGACTTGTTTATACGATTTTAGTTACCATTGCCAGATTTTCCTTGTTCTGTTTATTGTTCCGTAGTATTTTCAAGAAACCAAAATTAAAAAAAAAACCAAATAGTAGCATTGAAACGATTGGCAATTTTTTATTATTTAAAATATAACAAGAGAATTACTTAACGTATAATTACACAATTCATAACTTTCACAAACGGTGAAATAACTAATGGCAATTGACTTAAGTAGTATTCACGTTACAAAACAATTAAGATAAACTTGCCTTTCGTAAGCAATAGTTGTTTGTAATCGTTAACTGGGGAAAACAGACTTAAATGTTAAGCACCTCGTGGAATAAGAATTTTAATTTAAATCGGTTTTTACTGAAACAATAAGTTAAACACAAAAAATAAAAAATGGAGTGGTGGTAACTTGAATCATTATCATTAATGACAGTTTGATAAAGACTTTGAATGCCAAAATAGCTTTCAAAATAAAAATTTAAAAAAAAACAAAAAACTGGCAGATTTTAAAAACATAATAAAATCCTAACTAATAATTAAAACAATGCATTTATATAGCTCTGTTTCGTAATATTCAACTTTTGGTGCGCAAATGTAAAAAGTTACGTAGCAGGGTAACGTGCATCTATTAGCACGTGTTTGCTTTAAATTTAGGCGGAAGTAAGCCTTTTGTAAAACACATTATTATTTTAATAACTTCGAAATTTATATCGGTAATATTGTTGAAAAAATACTTTTAGTCTTAAAGGTACGTTCAAACGAGGTAATGCGGATAAAATGTAAAAGAAAATGAACGCTTTATAAAAATAAATTTGGTCTGTTTTTCCTTAGCTAATCATAAATAAACAGTTTTACCACCCCCTGAAGTTTTGCAGTATGATCGTGAAACACAGTCTGAAAGTTAGAAAAATATTAAGGTTTCAGTGGGACTATGGTATCCCTGATCAAGTGTGTTGTGAGGCTGAAGGAAGTAAAGGCAGGGGAGAGATGGTGAAGAGGTAGGTTGGGAAGTACCTGGCTATTCAGCTCTGGTCACCAAATACGGCTATTTCAATTTCAAGCAAATTTTCGATTCGACCAGGGTGATACCGAGAGTATTTACCACGCTGTAATAATAATATTTGGATGATTTGTATAGCGCCGTTTTTATGAAAAAACACAACAAGGGCGCTGTACAAATATTATTTTCTAGTTGATATTTATTCCTAATTTAACTTGAGGAAAAATTACGATTTTCTTAGAAAAATAGTATGTAAGCAAATAAAATGTATAATTAAAGCAATCCACGTTTTTCCATTCCCTGGTAAAGTCAATGGTCCGCAAGGCAGTCGTGCTGGCTTTTTCATTTAAAAACAAATAAAGGACCAAAGGACGGACATTAAATAGCAGATTGATGAAACGGAGTGAATTTACCAAGTAGCTACATACCCAGCTTCAGTTAGGGGAACTTAGCTACAGATTCAAATTTAATAAGAAAGCTCACAATGGAGACTTCATAAAGACTGGAATTAGATTTTTTAATGAAAATACACTGGTTCAGTAATAAAGTATTAGATTAGGGAAAATGAAAATTATTTAGCAAGTTCAAACAACTTGTCTCATGATAAAGAGAAATTTTTTTTGGACAAGAGTAATAAACTAGTTTTTTTATGCAAATACATCACACGTGTATTTATTATAACAAGTAGTTACTACCTGAACTCCCCGAGAGAACACCACCTTATTAATTAAAAATCATGCATAAAATAATAAAAAATTACTCTAATTTGTTTTTTTATTGTATTCACAGCTACAGCATAAAAATTGTGTTGGTTGCTAAAATAAGTTAAAATAAAAAATGCGAATTCCACGATGAAATAAATATTCAAAAAAACAGAATTTTTTAAAATAATTATTAATCATATTAAAAGAAAAAAAAAACTCACACTGCCATCATAATAAACGGAAAATGTTGCATGTGCAATGATGGAAGACTTAGCTAGCAGAAGAATCGAACTCACGACGCCCGGGTGGGAATCCGACGCGTTTGTCCACTCAGCTACTAACCTTGTAAGAATGTATGCTTTGTACATAGTTCAGATTAAAGAAACTCGTTGACAGATTACATACTGCAATTAATTATTGAAAATTCGTTACTCTCACTAAAAAACAATTATGATAAATTTATAAGTTCACGTTTTTAATTATACAAAGTTTCCTTTGAAGAAATCAACAAGATTCTTCATACATTAATAGTTTTAACCTACGGTCATGTTATAAGGATATATAAAAACATCTTTTCTGCTGATATATACACAAATAAAAAAATATTTTTAAGCAAAATTACAAATACGTAGTTTTGTAATTTAATTAGAAGTTGTGACACTATTTTAAATAATACACATTTTGAAATTACTGACATTTAGATAGATCAAAAAAAAGTTACTCAAAGGGGTATTTTTGGTTTTCTTATTGTCATTTTGTTGGTCAAAATTTACAAAGGGAGCATCCAAAACCGTGAATACCGCACTATAAAAGTGAGTCCCAACTGCTCCCAACCGTCTAGAGCCAGTGAGACTATGGCATTCCCAACTGGGGATTGTTGTGAGGTTGACGGTAGTGGAGAGGGGAAGGATATGGGGAAGAAGAAGGTTGGAAACTACCTGGCTATTAAAATCTGATCACCAAACACGGTTCAAGCTATTTCAAGCAACGTTTTAATTTTGAATGATGATCTTTCACCAGGGCGATATTTTGAGTATCTACCACTCTGGAACGTGCCGAAAATATACTAAACACTGTTTTGTATGAATTAAATGCGTTATAACACTAACTAACTAACCATCACGCCGTTTCCCCGCAGGGGTAGGTAGATAAGATGGAATGCCATATAACTCTGTCTTGGCACACACTTCTTGCTTTATTCACATTCATACATAGTCTCATATATACTCTTCTGCTATTCTGACTCTTCACATGACCCGACTCAAGTATTTCATTTGCTTGATCGTGCCATGTCTTCCTCCAGCGTCCTCGACTTCTTCTTCCATTCACTTTCGCATCATATATTATTTTAATAATCCTTTCTTCATTCATTTGATTTTTTATACGGTCATTCGTGGTTTTACCGCACATACGTCTCAGGAATCTCATTTCCACAGCATTCAGTCTACTTTTATACTTTCTCTGCCAGTTCTATGCCTCACTGCTATACATCAGGGTTGGTATAAGCACTCCATTATGGACTGCTAGCTTCGTTTCTTTCGACAATTTTTTATTTGCGCCAACAGCGTCCAGTTCTCCATTAATGAAGTTTCCTGCATTCACCCTTCTTTAAATATACTCATCAGCCTTTCCGTCTCTCGTAAACATACTTCCTAAATACTATTAGTATGTGTTATAACACATACCGAATTTGAACACGTGATATCTGGGTTCAATGTCAAGCGTCTTGCCACTCGACCACGCAGGTCGTTATATATTTTACTATTGCTAATATACACCTATCATTGATGTTTAAAAGGCAAATAAAACGAAATAGCTTGGAATAAAACTCTGGAAAAACCGGAAGCGTGTTCAGAAAACAAGGTTTTTTTTTCTCATGTATGGCATGAAAAGTTTTAATAGTACAGAGCAGATAATTTGAATTTGTATTTACTCAATGTCATGATTTTACTACAGACAACGCTGGCACAAAAATAATATTTAGTAGGTCACATGAGTTTGCGTGTCTTTTCCTAAAAATAACGAAACTTTCAACATAAAATCTTCCAGATATACGCTGCTATTTGGACCTTTAAGCTTATGAATAAGTGTATCAGTATATTTTGTCAGCGCCACTTCTGAAAATCTACCCTAAAAGGTATTAACTTCAATAGAGATGTGTGACAAAATAGCAGGGTTAAATAAAGTATTCAATTTAGAAACAACATTGAGCTGCGTAGTAAAGTTAGATTCTTAAAAATTTTCATACTAACGGATAAATTAAATATATACCTTAGAAGCAGGATTTTTTTTCTATATTTAGTAAGGAACGATTTTGCGAAAACAAAATACTAGCTACGAGAGTATAAAAATCGATTAGCACAAAACGTTTCGCAATGCAAACTCGGTTGAAAAGGGTGTAAGTTCAAGAAAAAAGCTAGAACAGAAAATTTAGATATGTCGTTTAACCTCTGAAACTCTTGCAGGAAAACCTCTCCTGCCTACTTTAGATATTTGTGACTGGATTCAGCAAGGTTAATTTTTTGAAAATGAAACGTTTTGAATAATTAAAAATATATGAGGAGTTAATACCAGTAAGACCCAAATATATTGTAAAGCGGAAGGTAGTGGGGAAGGGAAAGAGATGGAGAAAAGGAAGGTTGGAAAGTACCTGGCTATTTAGATCTGGTCACCAATCTAGGCTAAAACCATGTCATGCGACCATGAATAGCCTTTATTAGCCTCACCAATGGTGATGAACTGTTGAAGCATTATTTGATTTACTATTTATTTTGTATGGTTGGTACCAAATAATCCCTTTTATCCCATCTTGTTTAAGTTTCTACTTAATTGAGCTACAATTAATTTTACTAAAGTAATTTCACATTACAATGGTAAAGTTAAATAATTTTTTTTCTTTTATTTATGTGAATATTGCACTAGAGTCCCAATTGGCTATTCAGATCTGGTCACCAATCACGGCTAAAACTATTTTAAGCTACGTTTCAATTCTGAATTGTGATCTTTGACCAGGGCGATACTAAGAGTATTTACCACTCTGAGTCACCATCATTTCACCGAGGTACCAATTTCCTTATTGTGCAAATATATCATCTTCAATATTAATCGGGGCCTCATTTTAAAACCAACATATCTCTTAGCAGAAATTAAACCTAAATCAATAATTTAAACTCACATGGTTTTGGATGGTACTTCACTCGTTTGATAGAGAATTCATAGATAAAAAGGTTATTCAGATAATGAGGGCTAACCTCTTATTCTGTTTGGAAAATTGTTTCGATGATAATAATATCATAATTTATAAAAATGGTTTTATTTTTAAAAGACATATTTAAATATTCAGGATACCAATAATCTGATAATATTTAAAAACTTCTCACTACCATATTTTAAAGCGGAAAATGTTGCTTATGAAATGATGGAGGCCTTAGTGAGAATATTGAACCCGCGACACCTGAATGGGAATCCAACGCACTTGTCCACTCGACTACTAATCTTACATGAACACTCTTATACACACGTTACAATATATTACGCTAATACCTACGGTTAGTTCATGTTTTTTGTACTTGAAACATGTTTAGTTATATTCTTACGAGTAAAGGAAACGTTGTTAATCTTGATATAAACTTATTTTTTAGATTCAATGTCTAAATATGTCAAACTGTTATTATTCATTCTTTAGAATGGTAATTTATGTATTAAAAATTTTAATTCATGTTTTTGTATTTATATCCATGTAAAATATACCTAGTTATTATGCTAAAATTTAAACTTACGTATACAAAACAACAAAGAAAATAATTTCACTTTTATGTTTTCTGATCTCATTAAAATTTGTCTACAGTGGCCTGATTAAGCTGAACACCAAAATTTTTTTTTTTTACATGAATACCGCACAAGAGTCTCAACTGCTCCCAACCGTCTAGAGCCAGTGAGACTATGGCATCCCCAAATTGGGTATGTTGTGAAGCTGAAGGTAGTGGGGAGGGGAAGGAGGAAAGGAGATAGGGAAGAGGAAGGTTGGTAAGTACCTGGCTATTCAGATCTGGTCACCAAACACGGCTTAAGCCATTTCAAGCAACGTTTCGATTCTGAATGGTGGTCTTTCACCAGGGCGATACTTAGAGTATCTACCACTCTGGAACGTGCCGCAAATATACTTGTTATTATTTTTATATGAATTAAATGTGTTATGACACATATTAATTGGATAAAAGTTATTGGCGCACGCCGGGTTTGAACCCGCGACCTTTGCAAAAAAAAGCACATTAGAACCTTTGAAAATAAAGCACATTAGAACATATGTTTGAAATTTCATTTGAATTCATCAAAATTATACTTTCATTAAAACCAATGATAAATATTAATTCGAATATTTGAATTATTTGTATAGAATCGTTTTTATGATAAATCATCACAAGGGTGCTGTAAATATACCCAAAAGTGTTATTTAAAAAATATATATATATTTAATTTATTTTTATTTTTAAGAAAGACAAACGTTCCCGGGTTACAAATAACCTGACAATATTTGAAAAACTCCTACTGCCATCATAAGAAGCGGAAGATGTTGCTTGTGCAATGATGGTGGACTTAGCCAGCAGATGAATGGAACGCACGACGCCCGGGTGTGAATCCGACGCGTTTGTCCGCTCAGCTACCGATGGTTATATTTCCTATTTCATATCATAAGAGGTGTTTAATGATTACGTATTTCGCGAACAACGTGCTTAAATGAACAATACCAAGTAATTATTAGAAAACAACTAATTTAATAAAATATTTTATTTTATTAAGTATCGGATCGGATAATTACCAACGCACAATTTAGGAAGCCTCGTTCGGAATACAATACATTTTCATAATGTAATGTACAATCCACCCTTGTTCCACTAAAGTTCCAAAGCTTCCATAAATTAGATCCCCGGATAGGCAGAAGAATTCCTTTATGTGTGACAGGATGAATCTACATTCAACGTATGTATAGCGTACCTGCGCCGTTAAACGTACACGTTCTACGTTCCGGAATGTTGGTTCACGTTATGTGGATATGTTTAATGTATGTAGCTAAGTATTGTGTGTTTGTTACGGTATGAGTAATTTATTGTGGGACTTCATTATAGATTCATTATCCAAGCCCACAAACCAGCTACTCAGAAACAAAACGTATTACGTTCAGATTGTAATTATTATTATACAGACCGGGTGGCGCAAGATGTGTTTATGTTAATTTAATAATCAAAGATTCAGGGTAAATATTTGTGTTTAATTATTTATCTTTACCCTACTAAATGACTAGCTATCTTACCATTTCTCTGTATCAAAAGGCAGAGATGATGGAATGCTACACGAATATTCCTCGGTAAACATTCCTCTCTTCCCTCGCATTCCGGCATCGTTTTATTGGTACTATTATTATATTATTCGAACTTTTGATTCAATTTGTTTCAAGTGTTTTATATTTCTAATCATTTCATATCTGAGACGACACTGATTTATAATTCCACTAATTCGCGCATCAATATTCTCCTTCCACATTTTTCGTCGCTAATTCGCTTTACTTGTGAAAGATGTGTCTTGTATGGTGGAAACGTAATTTAACATGTTATGATTACGTAAGAACTGATTATAAAGCTGGAGAAACAAACTAAGCCTACCGACCTAGAGGTCAGAAGGGATGTGTACATTGCAACACATGTTTTCAGATAGATTCGTGGATGGTCTGAAAACTCAGCTCTCATGGAGAGCATTCATTTCTATGTTCCTGGTGGTTATCTTCGCCATTGGCAGCATAGATTGTTTTATCTCCCGGCCTGCAGGACTAACTTGCCAATAATCATTCTGGTGGGGAGGGCAATCTTGTTGTTGAATTGAATCGCTTCAGATGTCAATATATTTCGCATAAATGAAGCTTCGTTCAAGCGCCAAGCATTCATGCTATTTGTGTAATTATTCCTTGTTTTTATTTTAATTTTGATTTTTTTATACATCATTTTGATAAAATATTATGTTCAAAATGTTTTATTTTTTACTGTCTATGCTTTGCATTCATTGCAATTTTTATTTCTTAGAATTAATTGCTTTATATTTATGAATATTGTGTATCAATACACTTACTCGCTTTATTTAAAAACGCCTTGAAATGAAAAAAATTGTAATGTTTTAAATAATGTATAACTGAATACTGAATACCCTGGTAAGAAGATACCTCGATTTTCGGTTTCCGATTTCATCTAAATGTATCATTTATAACGACGTCTAATTAGAACTCTAATAAGGTTGCTATTGCACTTCTCACTTTAACACAAGCCACCCAAACGATTATTCCTCTTCCCTTCCTCAATCTTATCAGAAAGAACACTCTGTGTAGATAAAATTTAATCATACCGGAACCCTTTTTACTGATTTTAAATACATTGTTCAGATTTTGGCTCAGATGTATTAACAAAAAATAACACGCAGCAAGTGAATTTAATATTTAGCAGAGGTAAAGCCGTCATATCAGCTACCTCGGTAACACCGAGTTTGTGCATTTTAGGCGAAATTTTATCTTAGTTGCCACTCAGTTTAATTATTTAGTGAAGGGTTCATAAACGTTGGATAAATTCCGATTTTCATGGCCAAGAATTTTTCGTTGCTTTTTTATAGTTTTTTATGCTAAAAACAACAGAATTTAATGATTTTAAATTTGAAAAATAAATATTTCAAGATTTTTCATATTGTATCGGTAATATTGAATCTCAGTCAATCCTCGTTGATGTGGATTACACCAGCCGCATTTTGGAAATCCCGATTTGAAGCCAAATTCAAAGTCAGGTACCGAGAAGTGTTGAGCAGTTAGCCCGTCGTCCCATGAATGTTAATCGGGTGCTTATAGATTTAAATCGCCTCTTTTATTAGGCGAGTTCGATGGGTTTTGGGTCTTTTCGGTAGATACTTTAACCTCAAATACAAATAAATGGCCTCTATCTAAGAAATGTTCGGCTTTATTTTGTTATTTTTTAAATGTTCTGCTTTATTTTGTTCTTTTTTTTTTAGTAACAGATGAACAAAGGTACTTTTTTTTGTTGGCTTGCGATATGTCCATAGGATAGAGTTTTAATTTCTGTGAACGATGTTTTACTTTTTCGATAAGAATAATGTCTTCATCTGGAATGAAAATAATGCTATTACTTTTAAGGTTCTTGGCAAGTTCATCAGTTTTCTTATGCATGTACCATGATGAAACAATCAATTTGCTACATTAATTGTTATATCGTAAAAGCTTGTCGATATAGGTAGGTGAACCAACACTTAGAGTAGACAATCAGTCCCATAGGTTTCTCTTTTTTGTAAATAACGGGAAGGTTCCAGCAGCATTAAAAATACATTTGGATTGATTGATTATTCTTTAGCTAGACATTAGACACTGTTCCAAACTATGCAAAGGGTAGATTTTGCTTGATCTTTTGCCAATCTTTGAGTCCTTACACAACAATGGTAAATGAGACACAACTGTTTAAGACTGTTCGAAATCGTATCAAATCTTCCGAGGTGAGAGTATCTACTACTTAGAAAAAGATATTCGTCGAAATAATTCTTGAAAAATATACATGCCGTAAAAATGTCAAACCAATAATAACTAGATTGATGAATTTATCTAAGAAGATAAGTGCCAACATCAAAATTGATTGACACAACCGATATAATTGATTTATGGACATTTTGATCTATTAAGCCTTAACAAACGTTCTTATCAAAGTACGGCTAATTTTACAGATAGCGATGGTAAGCAAACACCAAAACAAGATAAAAACGTGTAATTTGAATTGATCAATTATTTCCAGGTACAATTTTTACACTCAAGTGGGACTACGCGGGGTTTGTAGCACGACAAATGTTTTTGTTATCTTCGCAATGAGAATTGTGTTGAAAGTATTATAAGTTGGAAGAAAGAACGTCGAATTTGAAGGAGCCGTAAACATTGGCAAAACTGGAGAAATTTTAGAAAAGCCTTTATTTAAAGTAGGCTGCCAGAATGCTTATAAAGATGACAAATACTTTTGAGCTATTATTTAAATATATACATAACTTAGTATTTTAAATAAATTGTGGAAGAATGTCCACTCCACCAGTTTCCGAAGGGACTTCTGTACTGACTTGGTGATTATAAATGCTGTCGACTGGCTGAATAACTTCAACACCCCATCATTACTCTAACAGATTTTTCCCACCATACGAAGAAGTGTGGTTATTAATAAAGGCTTACGGTAAAATATTCTTACCTGCTATGGTCATATTGGAGCTCTTGTGAACTATCCTAAAGGTGGGGGCCTCCGTGGAGACCTCACAGCGGTAGAGCCCCGCAGAGTGGGGCGCCAGGTTGGTCAGTTCCAGGTCGCAGGTCACCGGGGAGCAGCGAGGAGGTCGCGCCAGGCGCACCCCCGATACGGGGAAGGGTAGGCCTGCGGGCTGCAACAATCAAAATTAATAAGATGCTCCGAGGAATTTGCGTCATTGATTCCTTCAGCGCCGGTGGATCGTCGGAAAACTTGCTAAACGCGCGCCCAACATTTTTACACGCTTGAAATTCAATACATGAGAACGGGTCGCTTTTACAACTCGTTCTTATGTTCAACAGCTCGGCTGTGGAACCATTTGCCGGCCTCTGTGTTTCCTCCCTCCTTCAACATGGGACTCTTCAAGACCAGTGGCGGCTCGTGACTTTTTAGTGTGTTAGAGTGGTAAAATTAAAAAAACGTCATTGATATTTTTGTAGCCGAAAACACTTATTTTAGTTTTTTTAAATTTCAATTTTTTGTTGAAGATTTTTCAGTCATCCCACCAAAACTGAAAAATTCTGAAAATCTTTATACAAAAAAATAAATCTTGAAAAAAATATAAAAATCATTTTCGGCTACAATAACACTAAAAAGGTGATATTTTTTTAATCTTAGCACTCTAGCACACTAAAAACTCACGAGCCGCCACTGTTCAAGACCCAGGTGCACTTCATTCTTTCCTCGAAAATACCCTCCTCACAACATCCCCAAAGATGACATAGGCCCCGGGAGAAATCATATGTTTTAAAAAATAAAAAATAATTTTTTGTTTATTTTGGAATTATTGTAAAAAACTATACATATATTTACTCTTAATGAAAAAAAAAATCCCTGGCACTGTTCAAAATTCTTACAATACTAACTAACTATCATGCCGTTTCCCTGCCAGGGTAGGCAGAGAAGACAGACCGCCATATAACTCTGTCTTGGCACACACTCCTTGCTTCATTCACATTCATACATCGTCTTTTACATACTCTTCTGTTATCGTGACTCTTCACATGACCCGATTCAAGTATTTGATTTACTGGATCGTGCCATTTCTTTCTCGGGCGTCCTCGACCTCTTCTTCCGTTCACTTTCTCATCATATATTCTTTTCACATTCCTTTCTTCATTCATTCGCTCCACATGCCCAGATCTTCCAAGCGTCCCTTTCTTGATCCTATTTATTACGCTCACATCAGCCTTGCATTCTTTCCGGATATCCACATTTTTAATACGGTCATACATGGTTTTACCGCACATACGTCTCAGGGATCTCATTTCCTCAGCATTCAGTCTACTTTTATTCTTTCTCTGCCAGTTCTTTGCCTCACTGCCATACATCAGGGTTAATATAAGCACTCCATTGTGGACTGCTAGCTTCGTTTCTTTATTTTTATTTGCGCCAACAGCGTTCAGTCCTCCATTAATGCATCCATACCGTTATCTATTAACAAAATGTCATGCATGGTTTTACAATACGATATATTTAATGACAAATATCATGAAAACAATACAAACTCAAAACGAAATTTCACAGCTGCTTTTACCAATCAAGATTAATTAGTGATTACTATGTTTCTTCTATTAAATGTATTTATTTATTTACCCGTTTTAGGATTTTACATACATTTTAATATATTTTATATTTTTCAAATCAGTAACCTCATTAGTGCAAGAATTGTGTAAAATAGAAAAAATAAAAAAGAGTATTGAATAGCAGATACAAAAATAACTAATAACATGTTCAAAAATATTGTCAAAGAAAGGAAATAAATAATATTAAGTAATAGGTCCAACTATTAGTTTAGCTCTACCAGATAACAACAACTGTACTAAATTAAACTTATAGTTTGATATTGACGTGTTAAATATATCAGCGACATCGGAGTAAAAAAATAACTATTAAATAAATAAATCATCATCAAATCGCAATTCATTACATAAAATAATCATACCTACCATAATTTAAGTTATTCTAAATTTTAAGCTATTATGATATGGTGATTGTGTCCCGCCAGGAGTGACCTACCAGGTAAGTATGTTGCTGTATATTTATATAAACTATGAATTAATATTAAGTAGAAATTAAGATTTGTACAGCGCCCTTGAGGTGATTTTTCACAAAAACGGTACTATACAAATTATCCAAATATTATTATTATTATTATTACTTTCTCCCCCGGCATGTATCTGAATATCTCCCTGTCATCCTTAAACCACTTGGCGGAGTAGAGACGGTCGCTGCCCATGTTGTACCGGCAGCTGAGGGTAGCATTTTCCCTGGGGTCGGCCAGGAGAGGCACTACGAGGTCCACTATCTCGTGGCCGCCACTTGGACCTGCAAAATATTTACATGTTACTTCGGGAAGGTAAGTGGGTCGCTTGACATTCACACACTTCAACAGCTTTCGTGTTGGCTCGTGGTGCATTTTCTGGTAAACGAAAATGCCACACATTTTCAATGATTTTCAACGAAATATGAAACAGACGAAGAATAAAATAAAAATATTAGGTTCTGACCGGGACTTGATCTCGGAACCTATACCCTGTCAAGGAATGACGTCTTTGCCAATTAAGCTACCAAAACCTTTTTAGATCATGCCTTTTTTATCAATCTCTTATTTTTTTGTAAATTCACAAACATATTGTTTGCATCTTGATTTCACATTCTGTTGAGAGTAACGTTTTTTTCGATGACAGGGTTCTAACTAGCGTTGGGAAAAACTTCAAAGTTTTGTGAATGCTTCACGAGCTGCTAGTTCTTTAAAATCAAACCTTCAAGGTGAACGCTTCAATTGAAGTTGAACTTGAAAAGAACTGGTTTCAGTTCTTCGACGAAAGATAAAATTTCATGGGGAGGAATAACACTAGAACTGAGAATTAACCAATTTCTGAAGCCACAATTGAAGTGTGCACAAATTGAGCCTTCGTGTGCTGCCGCTAAATAAATTAGTACTTAACTCTATGAACTACAAACTATGATTGAAGTGTGAACTGCCACAAAATAAAATAGTTTTTCTTCATGGTCTTTGTAATCTTCACATTTCTTTGTAACTTAAATTGAAGTATTCACGCACTCGAAAAGTGTGTTGTGTAAACTGCCGCAAAATGATGAAACTTTGTAGCAGTTCGCACAGAGCGGTTGTAACGCTTGTTCTAACCTAAAAAGCCAAATCGTTTTTTCAGGAATGACCACCCCGGTATTCCTGTACGACACTTCACTTTATGTTGGCATATTCAAAGGGATGCAGTGAAGTTATTCCCAGTCCTTCGAATTTCCGCATTAAGGATTTAATTTTTTTACCGTCAAAGAGATTCAGAAATGTTCTTTTTCTTTTGTACGGAAAACATTTGAAAAAGATTGTTTAAAAAGTCAAACAGAATGATATAATTCTGTAAGCGCAAGGAAGAACGGATTGATTCAGTAAACGCAGATGTTAGGAGAGCCAAAACAATATTTAGGAATTTTGTTTTGTTATTTAATATGTCACATTGTCATGTCATTTTTTCAAACAACAATAGCACATTATTTTATTTTCTGAATCATCTCTCTTTTCCTTGCTAGATATGCAATGTAGAAAACTTTAAAGCTGTATAAATATTTTATATCATCGGCAGTGATAGAGGAGTAAAAACGATTCCTAAAGAAATCCATTAAATAAGTCGAATAACCTGTCTGCCTAGTGACAGCAAGCCTTCAAAGAGTGACTTGAAATGGCAAGCTGTGATCAGCAATCCAACACTATCAAACCAATCTGCGTCCCCCCTTCTCCTCACAATCTCTCATCGCCTTCCGTAATTATAAAAATAAAACAGAAATTCACAAAATATTTTGGCAATTTGCCTTCAACATTTTCGCAAAAAAAATTAAGGGAAATTGAAAGCATTTAAATATAAAAATAGAACGTATCTCATTTTGTGTCCCGCGCCATTTATATAAGAATGAAAAGAATACTGTTTGAGATTGAAACGTAATATTTAAAGCGATTTATTAGCATTTTTATTAAGAAAACGAACATAAATTTGCCATCAAACTATGCGAATGTTGCCAAACCAATATTGAGGGAGAGCGTTACAAATTGTTTGGATAAATTCCGAGAATTTCAATGGTTTTCTCGATTGTTAGTTGATGATTACCATGGTTTCCACATTGATTTATGTTACACCAAGTTAATGGATGTATTAATAGGAAAATTAATACCATTAGATAATAATAGAAGCCAATTTCTACACTAGCAAAGGGTAATAAAAAAAGAATAATAACTTAAAATAAGAATGAAAAAAAATACTTTTAATATTATTCAATAAAATCAGATTACAACAACGTGTGTTTTTATTTAATTAATCATGCGAATCCACAAAATGTTTGCTTATTGTGATAATTTAAGATTTTTTTCCTAGGAAGCAATCACTTTGTGGTTAGACATATTCAATGAAAATTTGGTTTTTCAGAAATAGTCAATCATCTTATTGAAAAAGATCTAGTCTTCAATAAAAGCATCGGTGTTCATATTCTCCATAAAAACGGTCATGGATTAAATAATTTAGAAGCACTAGAAATAAAGAAAGTCATCAAAATTAATAGTCATATTCTTTATAATCAATAAAACTTGTCCAATATTCTTAGATGAATTGAATAACGCAGATACGTTACTGAGACAACGCGCCTGGTTGCACTAAACCAAGTCAACGAGACATACTTTCGAAACACGCTTCATATAGCTATCTCTTCCGCACACACATATTCTTTGAATGGCTATCCTTTTCATACGCGGTTGAAACATTTAGTGGTGCAACATTAGTGGTGCTACATTTTTCGTAAGATTTGTATGAATATGACGTGTCTTGTATTTTATGTCTATGCCAATATTAGGTATATTTTCCGTAAATTCATAAAATCTCTCATTATTTTTATCACGTTCTCAGTTGACGTTTCGACTCTTTGATTTCATGTTATGTCCCTTTCTCCCGGTTCCTTTGTTATAATTGAAATGTAATTCTTGTGTTATCTAACTGTTTTTCTTTTTTATTTTATTTTAAATTGAGTTCTCCCTCTGTATATACATATATATATATATATATATATATATATATATATATATATATATTTATAACCACACAGTATGTATTTTTGGTTAAGTGTAATTTTGTACTCTGATGATGCTTAGGCTAAGCGAAAACATGTCGGTTATAAAAAATAAAATAAAATCTGTGGTCTTATACAAACTTTAAATTTCATTTTCAATACATAATTAAGAAATTAACTTTCCTAACGCAACCAATTTGACGAACAAAAGGAAACAGCCGTGGCAGGAGAGCGCTGCAATAACGCTGGAGCTTAAGTAATATTAAAAATGCGTTATTTTAGTATTGTAAAATGTACACGGAATGTTGCATTGGTTCCGACCTTTGATCCGAATGTTATTTTCTTTTTTTAAGTAACGCACAAAAATATATGTTTACGGTTTAAAACAATAATATAATTCAAATATACCTTTATGTAGGGTGACTACCTTAAACATTATGCAAATAAATCATTTGTAGTATTGCTTGTTTTAGAATCCTTCAAAGTAACTTTTAGCAACATTATTGAGTGCTGACTCTTGAGTAAAAAAAATGGTATAATTAAATCATTGAAATATAACATAGTAGTACTACGAATTAACAGTTTCAAAATTAGATAAATAAAAAAGCAATAAAAATTTTTCGCAGAAAGCAATCACTTTGTGGTTTGACATATTTAAATATGTGAAAAAATAACTTTGTATAAGACCACGAATATCATTTTTATCTGTGTGTCCAACCGGTTTCGCTTAGCCTTTTTCCAAGTATAATCTTGATTAGAAAAATAAACTAAACAAAAAATACAATGTGTGCAATTATATAAACAAACAGAGGGAGAACAAATTATAAAATAAAATAACAAAACAATGAGCAAACATTAGAATAACATTTAAATTTTAACAAACGCACAGAAAAACAGATAATATGAATTGAAAGGGACAAAACGTCGACTGAGAAAGTGATCAAATAATGATAAATTTTATGAGTTTACAGGAAATATACCTTATATTGGACTATTAGTTGTACCGGTCGGTCATACAAATAAAAATAATATTCGTGGTTAATACAAAGTGATTTTTTCATTTCTTCATTTAGTTTTTACAATTATCATTCATTCGACTTCTGAAACGGGTTATACCATTACACTTCTACTGAAAACCTTCCAAATTATGGTGAAATGTTTCTCAGAATTAAGAAACATATGTACTTAAAACACAAGTTAAGTGTAATATAAGGCGTAATTACCTTAAAAGCTTACACAAACACCTTCTCATTAATCAGAATCATTATCATTACACCCAGATAGCTTTGTTAGCGAGGCAGATTAGGAGAGGGATGTATGTCTTCGGGATGCTGTGAGCAGGTGGGCTACACGAGACGAGTCGGATGGGATTTATAATCTTGTCACAAAGCAAATAAAATAAGTACCCACTACTCAATGTCTCGAATTTGCATAATCAGTTCGGTGGGAGTTTCTCGCCGAGTGCAGAAACTCTTCTACCCGAGAATGTCTTAAGTTTAAAATTGGTCGGATAGGTTCAACGCTGAGACAGAATACGCTGGAGTGGTATCATTTAAAGAGTAAAGAGCGTACATATCTTCGCTGGAAAGGAAAAAGGGCTGATTCGCCATTTGGGAAGCTTATACCGGAACACTTTAAAGTTTTAAGTCTTCAGTACCCAGTTGGATTTTGAAAAAAAAAATGAATCTGAAGCGACAAAAACCTCACAAACTTATCGTTTGAGTCTAGCCTTCCCCCAAAGGGTTAATATGTTTTAGATGGCTCAAGGGCCACAAAAGTCTTCAGAATCAAACAAGAGTCAAAGCATTCGATGGAGAAAAAAAACTGATAGAACTGCATATATATCTATTTTTTTTTACCAAAGTGTCGCTTAAGCCCTTTTGCCTTTCTAGCGACGATGTTTAGAAAAATCGATTTTTTTTCGAAATACACTGTATTATACACGGTTTTTACGACCTCTGTTACAGCCAAATGGTTAACATCTTCAGCAACAAATACAGAAGTCACGTATTCAAATCCCTGTGGGCGAAAATAAATATATATTTTTCAATGTAATTCAATAAAATAATATATAACATATTTGCAGCATGTATAAGAGTGGTAGATACTCTCACTATAAGCCCTGGTGAAAATCTTCCTTTTGAATTAGAAACATTGCTTGAAATGGGTTTAGCTGTGTTCAGAGACCATTTATGAATTACCTGAATATTTTCCACCTTCCCCTTTTCCATCTATTTTTTTGCTATTCCCTTCAGCCATACAATACCACAACTAGTAATGACAGTACCATTTACTCCGGGGAGTTGGGACTTTTGTACGAAAAAGCGGAAAATAGCAGTTTGAAAACGATTTCGGATAAATTTTTTCATGATAAATTGAATTCTTATTTATCTCTTCTCTTCTCTAATTTTTTTTTTCACTAATAATGAATTATTTGTTTTTATTATAAATAAAAGAGCATAAAGTAAAAAAGATTAATTTTTCTCAATATAACGGTAGATAATATAATAAGGGGTATTGTTAATTGAATTAGCAAATATATTAATGAATTTTAATCACTTTGATTATAATGGTAATCTTTTCTACGTAATTTCAGAAAAGGATTAGAAAAGTTCTTGATTGTACCTTTGATTCAAAGAGAAAATATAAAATGTGAGATAAATTTATCGGCGTAGGACTTATCTAGGGTATTTCATAACAAAGGTCCTTGTTAAATCCGAACATTTAGCCTGGTTTTCCGGAGAAAATTATATTATTTATGCTAAGTTTTGATGGAAGACTTTGAACGCCCAGGATTTATCTCATTTGTAAGGGGAGGCGGGAGTTTGAGACATCTTTCTCGTCTCGTTTTTCAAGAATTTTGGTTTAAATGGTGCTTTTATGGCGGCCATAAAAAACAGCGGCTCCCGTCGAACTTCGTATTTTTTTGAGAATTTGATACATTCGTGTTTTTCATAGAAGCTTAAAAAGTTAGTTGAGGTGCCAATAAATATAATGTACGTTTACTGTGATATTCAAATCGTCACACCCGCCATAGACCAAATAAGCACAAAAAATGGTTTATGACTTCGCTTAAGATTGTATATTCTTTTAATTTTTTTAGGAAATCTACCTAGCTATAAACTTAGATCAGCACTCATGTATTTTTTTATATCTCGATAGGAAAATCGCTTTTAAGTTTTCCACTGCCATAATAATGCTGCTTTGAAAACTAATTTGTAAGTTTTCACTTCTTTGCCAATCGTCAGAAAATATCCGCCGTACTATTTACTTCTCTTGTAAATATCAAAAGATCTATTTTCTACCTGTGTTAACCATTAAAGGTTTTGCAGAAGTGTACTGCTTATCGTGCACACGTCAAATAAAAACATTGTTAATTTAATATTCTAGTAAAAGCTTTTGTATTGATGGGAACCAAAACTTTTTGTCTTATTATTCAAAACATTTATTTATACATGAAAACAGATAGAATGAATAAGTTGGTAGCTAACAAAAAAGTGGGAACTAAATAACTAAACACCAAATAGCACGCTATTATCATTAATGTACATAAGGTAATAGTTATAATTTTTTTTAATGGGCTTCTCCGCTATGATTTGTTTTTTTTTAAAGTTATTATGGTAAAAATAAGAATGTGTATAGGTAATTTTCGTAACGAATATATTAACAGCGCCCTTGAGATAATTTTTCACAAAAACGGCGCTATACAAATTATCTAAATATTATTATTCTTTTTTATATATATATTTTTTTATATTAAATACCGCACAAGATTCCGAACTGCTCCCAACCGTCTAGAGCCAGTAAGACTATAGCATTCCCAATTGGGGTATGTTGTGAGGCTGAAAGTAGTGTAGAGGGGGAGGAAGGTTGGAAAGTACCTGACTATTCAGATCTGGTCACCAAACACGGCTAAAGTCATTTCAAGCAGCGTTACATTTCTGTATGGTGGCCTTTTATCAGAGCGATACTTAGAGTATCTACCAGTCTGGAACGTGCCGCAAATATACTATATATTGTTAAATAAGAATTGAATGTGTTATAACACATACTATTTAAATAAAAACAAATATTTGTGCCCGTCGGGTTTGAACCTGTGGCCTCTGGATTCGTAGTCGAGTGTCTTACTACTCGATCACGAAGGCCGTCAAAAGAAAACTCGACCACGAAGGCACTTACTTAAAGGGTGAATACAACAAAGTGATAATAAGTTTATCAACTAATTTGATTGAAATGTTTTCTCTATTCCAGAATGAGAAGGTAAATGCAATCCCAAACATTATCCCACAAGAAAAGTAAAAGAGTATGTATGCACATATTATTTGTCACTTGATTTTTATTCGGGACTAAGCCGTTACTTCGATTGTTAGTAAGTGTAAGTGCTTAACAGAAATTCTCCAGCTAGCCGAAGATTTGGAGTTTAATTTTTCATCGGGGGATTAGCTTTTTGTCTCGTGATATTGTCGATTCAGTGTAAACTGTTCCAAAATCTAATTCTGTTTTATGATATTTATTAAAATAAGATATTCTCATATCAACGGTATTAAGGAACTTAGTTTCTGGACACTTAATGTCAAGAGTTCCATTAATCTTCTCCTTTGAGGATAAGGATTGTCTTAGGGATTAATAATATCCTTTGAACTGACGGACGCTAAGCGCATAAGCTCCTTATTCTTGAAAAAACCTGCCCCACACTTTAATATTATGCCACGGTAAAACTTTAAGGATGGAACTAATCGTAGGTAATTAAGTGCATCATTATCTTTATGTTTAGTTTTTAAAAACGCTAAAGAGGTCAACTGGCTCATTGGACACCATAGAAACCTTCCTATCGTCAGATTAGATTGACAAACTAACCCCTGGAGGCGGCCAGAAGGGGAAATAACGTACCACGTTTTGAAACGTATATTTGATTTTTTTCTTTATTTATCTTGTTAATTATCAATACACTGATTTTTGTGGTGCCTGTCTCACTGGAAAGAGTTGTCGTAAGACAAGTATAGTATTTACATAATTTGATAAAAGGAAAATTTATAAAAAAAGATTTTTAGATTCAATAATATACAGAGAGAAAATAAGAATCTACAGTGGTGACACTCCCGATTGCATGGTTAGGTATATCGATCAGTAATATTTTTTTGTGACTTAACTATTTGAAAGAAGATTTTGAAAGATTTTTATGTTTTGGACGTACTAATGAAATTAAAAAAGAATTTGTAAACTTGATCATTATTTATCATTTTGATTATTTCCAGAAGAAAAAAAAGTTGACACGGTGTAATTATTAAAACCATTTCGTAAGAAAACGTCTATTTTTACAAAACTTATATGTATGAGAACACATCTATCATGCTAAGAGTCAAAGTAAAAAACTGTAACTTTTTTCATTTTGCCTTAAATGGTTACCACTTAAAAACACAATTTTTTTATAACTCTTCTCCCTAATAAAAGTCTTTTTTGTGTGTAGCGAACACATATTTTTCAAAAATTCACGTCATGTGGTATAAATATATTTTAAAATATATATTTGAACAAAAAAATCTCAATTTTTTTCAGATTGTGATATAGTAAAATTCTTTATTCTTTTATATTAAAGTTTGGAAGATGGATACATTATTGATTACGATTTTCGTCTATATTTCAATCTCTATGACAACTTTATATATATTTTTACATATATATATATATATATTTTTTTTGTTTCTTTCAACTGCCCTGAAGATGCAATAATACCTACCCAAAGTTCAAAAGCGTCCAATAACTGAGCTTGTCTAACCAACTAAATCTGGTTGGCGAGCCTGCCATGTATTTAGATATTCATTTAGTACCTACATAACTACGTGTAATGTCATAGAAACAAAAGTATTTTCGATTCAACACGAGTCGATTTACTCGAAAGAAAACTAAAGCAGCCTTCTCAGCCTGGATACAACAAATATGGTGACACGGTGTTTACCTAACCGTGATAACTTCAACATTATACCTACAAGATTATTACACAACTAACTAATACTAAAAGAAAAGTGCCTTTCTTGGGACTTTATTACATGGCGATTGATCAAAGTGTAAAAACACTAGAAACTCTGTGGTAGAAAAAATATGAAACACATTTACTGTACGGCGTTTTTATCTTTTTATGCACAATTTATCAAAGTTGCAAGAAACGAAAACCCTTTGTAGAGTTTTTTTTTCAATGATGGTTTGTCTTCTGTTATTCGTATTTTATCATTTTTTGTTTAAAATTATTCACACACGTATGTCTCTTTGATCAGTTAAAAACTTATATATGGCATAAAATGAGAGGAGTTTTATTTTGACGGATGGTGTACATCACGAAAAAATAAAATACTGGTAAAAACGACGAAAATAATTTATGTAAAATTAATTAATTAATTGATTATTTATTAAACCAGAATCGTCGTTCTAACTATGAATAATTAGGGTATGGAGGATAATGAACCAATCATAACTGTGTGAAAAATAATGTATTTAAAGTACAAACGTTCACTATTTGCAGTTAGTTCAAGGGAAAACTATATGACATTCTATTTTCAAATTATGATTTGGCATCCAATTATTTAAAAATCTAGAATATTATAAATTTCAATAGAACTCTGTTTTCTTAACTTTGCATAAACTTAATAAAACATGGAGATTTCGTAATACTTTTTAAGAATATCAATATTAAATCATTTTAAAATCTAGAAGAATAATTACCTTATTACTTAGGTGGATGTGTTCCAAAAATACACGTGAGCTTTATGCTTTTCAGCTGATCACAGTTTGTTAAAAAAACTGAAATGGGCCTAGAATCCATGTTTAATGGGGGCCATTAAATTATCAAATATAACAAAATTGTGGTAATCGCTGAATTGTGACGATGTCAAATTTGACGAAAGCTTAAAAGATATTAACCTTAGTTAAATTATCAGACATAAACATTTTCTAAAGCAATAACTGTCTGACGATTTCAAATAGAGATTTATTTGTCTCTTTTAAATAAAAGAAGGATTTATGTGTATGAATAAAGGTTGAAATATTTAAAATTTATGTTATTTAAACGTGTTTTAATATCGTTTCTAATGATTATTATGATAAAACGTTTTTGATAAAGAAATACTAAGGAGTTTCATTGTTTTAAGAGAGATCTATTGTTTTCTGAATATTAGTAGTGTTTTGGAAGATAAATTGAGTAAGCTCAACAAACCGCTCTCGTTTCTCACAAGTTTCCTTTTTGTTCTTTATTTCCACGTGTTTTTTTATACTTTGTTTCTGTGGAAGTGGCATATTTTTTTCAACTTTACAAAATATTAGAAAACTTGGTTCTAAATAAATATTTTACTATGACTTTAAGTGCGTTCTTAAAATGTACACATATGGCCTAAAACTAAAGTTGAAATATAAAAGGAAATGATTAAATATTAACTGAAGATTCTAAAAGAAAGGACAATTGAAAAAAAGAAGAACGTTTTGTCTAGCACTCAGAAACGAGAAAATTAAAAGATAAAGAAGAATAGAGTAAAAAATAATTAAATTGAAACTCTCATCAAGAAATCAAAAGGCTAACCTTCAGTTGAGTGATATGCTTAATTCTTAATAAAACAATTAATAAAATGTATAAAGGAAAAAAATCTCAGTTTGGATAAGAGGATATATGATAGGCTCCGTGGTCAAGTGGTTAGTATGCTACGAATCCAGAGGTCGGTTCAAATTCCGGCTGGGGCAAATAAATATATTTAATCAATATGTGTTCTTTTACATTTAATTCATGTAAAATAATATATTCGCGACATGTTCCGAAGTTTTAAATAGGTACTCTCAGCATCGCCCTGGTAAAAGACCATCATTCAGAATCGAAACGTCACTTAAAATGGTTTTACCCGTGTTTGATCTGAATAACCAGGTACTTCCTTACCTTTCTCTTCCCCATCTCCTTCCCTTCTCCACTGCTTTCAGCCTTACAATATACTCCGATTAGGCATGTCATAGTCCCACTGGCTCTAGACGGTGAGAAACAGCTCACTGTACGGTAGATCCGTGTTGTTCTTTTTCACTGCTTGAATATTAATAATATTGTTTTCAAAAATAATAATATTGTTGTAAGCTCACCTTACAAGTCTATCTGTTCGATGTAAAGTAACATGTTACAAGCGAACCTTTGAAATTAAAAAAAAACTTAACTATTCCATGAGTAAAAATGCTTTTATGAAGGTTGAAAGTATTCCTTTATTCGTGTTTTTGGTTTCGTTTAAGAGCTGGGTAGCATTTCGTCACAATATTAAATCACTTGAGCCGCGAAAGACATTAGTCAATACATTGTCCACGGGATTATTATTGCGAGTTACGAGTACCCATCTCCCACGCAAAATTGAAACCCTCGCGTGGTACTCGGTAAAAATCGTTTTTCGAGATACCCGTTTTATAAAAATGGTCTGAAACAGTATTCAATACGCAATTCCCATTCGGTTCAATCATGTTTCTTCCAGCGGTGTGCCATTATTCTGTTTTTATTTATATGTGAAAAGAGTGTTCGGAGACAGCGGGCCAAGGCATCCCCGAGGGGGGTACGTTGGGAGGTTGAGGGAAATGGGGAGGGTTAGGAGATGGGGAAGAGGAAGGTTGGAAAGTTCCTAATAATTCTGTTTTCATTACTTCGCATAAAGTAAATAAAACTTAAAGATCCCGTAAAAGTTTTTAAGAATATCAATATTCAGAAAGAAAATCATTTTAAAATCTAGAAGAGTAATGACTTTATTCCACTACTTAGGTTTGTGTTTTTCAAAAATTCGTCACGCGCTCTTTATACTTGTCAGTTGACTACAATTTGTTTAAAAACTGAAACAGGCTTAGAATCCACGTTTAACGGGGACCATTACATTGTCAAATTTAACAAAATTGTGGTAATCGTATTATCGCAATCGGTGGCTATTCAAATCTGGTCACTAAACACGGTCATTGCCATTAGCAGCATTTCGGTTCTGAATAGTGATCTTTCACTAGGGTGATGAGTACCTAGAACTCTAGAATGTGCTACAAATATAGTATATAATATATCAATCTAAGGATTATGTAACATAACGCGTATTAATGTAATAGAATTTATTTACTTTGATTATTACAGAAAAAACATTTTTGACCTATTTGCTCATAAATCGATTTTCTTACATCAATGCAACGATAAAAATAGGGAATATTACTATCTATTTACAAAAAAAAAAAACAAACCAGGTTACAAATAACCCAACAATATTTGAAAAACTCCTACTACCATCATAATGAAGGGAAGATGTTGCTTATGCCATGATGGAGGATTAAGCTAGCAGAGGAATTGAACCCAACACGCCAGGATGGGAATCCGACGCGTTTTCCCACTCAACTACCAACCGGTCATTATGTGGACGTAGCTTGTTTTTTTCCGAAAATGCTACAAATAATGTAGGTATAATATTTTTTTACGTATAACAACAGTAAACAACTACAAAGTTACGAAAGTAAGTACGTGTATCGCGAATAGATGGTAATATGTTTGTGCTTTTGTAAAAAGTAATCTGATAAAAAAAATTATCCTAAAAAATGCTTAGATTCATATTTAAAAACATACTATTGAATCATTTAAAAAAAAAATTATCTCCTCTAAATTGCGTCAAGACCAGACATTGTAAGCAATTCCCATCTCAATGCTAACTTATTGTGATGTTTAGAAATTTTTCAGATTTCACTACAAGAATTTGAATTTAAAAAATATTTTTTGTCCGTAAAATATCAAACACACTTTTATTCTTTGGGAAATCGGAAAATTCAGAAGAAACCAACAATAATATACGAAATTACGCATTTTTTTTAGTTTAAAATTTTTACGTTAATTCTTTTCTCTTATAGCTTTAGACGCATGCCTTTCAAAGCTTTGAGAGAGCAAGGAATTATTTTATGGAGAGTTAAGTGTAAAGTTGTCAAGATATTATGGCCTGGAATTTAAGTGTGGAAATTTTTCTGAAAAAAGCATTTATTGCCTCGCAATCTGCTTTGTGAAACGTAACCTTTGTTTGCTCCAATTTTATTAAAATAAAACGCTCGTCATTGTTCCCGGAAAGGTTTCAGAGGAATCCGGGAGATTTAACGCGATTTTTCCTCCTGTAAAGAAAATCAGAAACAGAGCAATATCGTTTTATCGTTGAATGGCTGAGGAAATTGCCAAGAATCAGTTATTACCATATGCTATATTTTCTTGAATAGGTATAAATTTTACACATTAAAAGGAAAACGTACATGTTTTTCATTGCGACTTTCAAAAGAATGTACCTTTTATAATAAATATATTTCTCTCAGTCGTTAGTAACATTGTTTTTTTTTAAATAAAAATAAGATCAATAAATCCCATTTACAAAAATTAAGAAATTTGATAAAAAATACTTGGAGCAAGTGAATGAGTTTGTGTATTTAGGAAGTGTGTTTACAAGAGACGGAAAGGCTTATAAGGATATTGAAAGAAGGGTGAATGCAGGAAACTCCATTAATGGAGGACTGAACGCTGTTGGGGCAAATAAGAAATTGTCCAAAGAAGCGAAGCTAGCAGTCCACAATGGAGTGCTTATACCAACCCTGATGTATGGCAGTGAGGCATGGAACTGGCAGAGGAAGGATGAAAGTATACTGAATGCTGTGGAAATGAGATCTTTGAGACGAATGTGCGGTAAAACCATGTATGACCGTATTACAAATGTGGATATCCGGAAAGAATGCAAGGCTGATATGAGCGTAATGGATAGGATCAAGAAAGGGACGCTTAGATGGTTTGGGAATGTAGAGCGAATGAACGAAGAAAAGAGTGTGAAAAGAATATATGATGTGAAAGTGAATGGAAGAAGAAGTCGAGGACGCCCGAGAAAGACATGGCACGATCAAGTAAATCAAATACTTGAATCGGGCCATGTGAAGAGTCAGAATAACAGAAGAGTATGTATGAGACGATGTATGAATGTAAATGAAGCAAGAAGTGTGTGCCAAGACAGAGTTGTATGGCGGTCCGTCCTCTCTGCCTACCCCTGCAGCGAAACGGCGTGATGGTTAGTTAGTTAGTTAAGAAATTTGAAAAAACAAAAGTCGTTTGTATTTAGGGTAAGTCCTTTTATTTTTGAGTGGCTAAGAAAAATGGTTAATAGTCAATTTAGATTATTGACATAATTTAAAAAAATTAATTAATATACTTCACATACAACTGAAAAAAACTAATTCACGAAAATAAATAATCTGCTTTTAAAGTATGTTTGAATACACTAACTAACCATCATACCATTTTCCCGCAAGATAGGTAGAGAGGACGGACCGCCATCTTACTCTGTCTTGGCACACACTCCTACTTTCATTCACATTCATACATCGTCTCATACATATTATTCTGTTATGCTGACTCTTCACATGACACGATTCAAGTATTTGATTTACTTGGTCGTGCCATGTCTTCCTCGGGTGTCCTCGCCTTTTTCGTCCATTCCCTTATTTAAATAAAAACAACGGAAAAAATATCAAATACAGAAAATCAGCGCTCTGACTTTCGTTAAATAAAATGAACAATTCTGGAAGTGCATTTTATCCATACATTGATTATTAATTTTGATATTTAATTTTGCAGTATTAATTAAAATATATACATGTGATATTACTAGGCGACCAAATTTTCAAACCAAAAAACACAAATTTTGTAATGCATTGCCTCAAACCTCAATAACTATCGTATTTCAAACGTTGACTCGATGTTTATTACATGCAATAGTATGTGCAATAAAATGGGGTAGTTAGTAGGTATATGGTTTCGTAACTATGGCGTACAGTAAATTCGCATTAAGTAATTTAAGATTTCATTATCTTAGTTTCTGTACAACTCAGTTTATAAAACCACAAGTCACATAATTTTTAAACGATTGTTACCATTCACACAAACGTTGTACTGCCTAATGAACCCTTTAAAAAGTTCTACGTCTTTACTTAAACCACCTACTGTAAAAGGGTACTCAAGAAATCAGGGTTAACATCCAATGACTAACCTATCGTAACTTATCCATTTACCCCGATCGCACCTACATCATCCCTATATCGACCCGCTTAAAACGTACTCAGGCGGAGCAACAACCTTGCAAAGAGGGAAGGCTTTTTAGACTCGAATACAAAGCTTTTCACGCAGAAATTAATGTGTGTTAGGCGCAAGTTCATTTATACTAGATCTACGAAAGCTTTTTTTATGTTAGCACGGCGATATATAGAAAGTGATATTTAAAAAAATGTTGAAGGGTGTTAGGTTTACGTGGTTTAAATATGTGTACATGAATACTAAAAAAAATGTGATTGAAAAACCTTTGTAACTTATTTACTTTTGTGGTGGAAATATGTTACAAAGGTTTTTTTCTACCATACATTCATGTTGAAATGGATTTCCACCATGAAAAACAGTTTCAAAAATAAAATGATGCTTTTATTTAAATTGTTGTTTTTTGTGAATTTTTTTTTCCAAGTGGATGAGTTTTGATAAGATGTTTACGAGAGACAGAAAGGCTGATAATGATATTGAAAGAAATGTTAATGCAGGAAACTACATTAGAGAAGGACTGATCACTGTTAGCGCAAATTTAAAAAAGGCCAAAGAAGCGAAGCTAGCAGTCCACAATGGAGTGCATTTGCCAACCCTGATGTATGGCAGTGAGGCATGGAACTGACAGTGGAAGGATGAAAGTAGACTGAATGCTGTATAAATAGATTCCTGAGGCGTATGTGTGGTAAAACCATGTATGACCGTGTTCAAAATATGGATATTTGAAAGGAATGCAAGGCTGATCTAAGCGTAATGAATAAATGTAGAGCAAATAAACGAAGAAAGGAGTGTAAAAATAATAGATGATGCGAAAGAGAATGAAAAAAGAAGTCGAAGATGCCCGATGAAGACATGCACAATCAAGTGAATCAAATAATTGAAGCGGGCCGGGTGAAGAGTCAAAATTACAGAAGAGTATGTATGAGATGATGCATGAATGTGAATGAAGCAAGGAGTGTGTACCAATAAAGAATTGTGTGGCGGTGTATCTCTCTGCCTATCCTTTCGGGGAAACGGCGTGATGGTTAGTTAGTTAGTTTTAAAATCAATTACCCGAATGCATCCCTGCAAAACATACCCTGTAAGAAACAAAATACACCCCTTAAAAAAGAAAATGTATCCTTACCAATAAAGAAAAATGTCTCTAAGAGAGTCTCATTTAAATCCGGAAGAACTCTAGCATTAGGCAATTAATAGCTAGCTTACTAACGCTCGTAGTTAAAAACACTTTGGATAATTATCATTTTGGTAATTATATAGTAAAATAAATTAAATAGCCTTAAAAAATAAATAAAAATCACTCATTCTGAAATAATAGATATTTTTTACGTGACATTTACGCAAAGTTCCCAAGTGGTGGATACTTTCAGAATTACCCTAGTGAAAGACCGACATTCAGAATCAATACGCTGCGCGCTGTTTAATACGATGAATACCCAGGTGCTTCCCAACCATCCCCTCCCATTTTTTTTCAGCCTCATAACAGACCTTTGAGTCGATATTGAGTGTTCTCAGTGGCTCCTGGGTGATAAGATGATTCTGTTTGCTTTTCACATTAAAATAAAGCATAAATGATTAATATGCAATAGAAAATGGACAAAAACACAACATAAAGGTGAAGGCAACGGGTGTGTCGGAGAAATTATATAGAAAAACAAAAGATCTGTGTACCAAAAACACAAAAACACCCCTGAACACTTAAAGTTCTATTTAGTATTGATTATTTTGTGATCATTGTGTGGAGATTTCAAGATTTACTATGCTTTATATTAATTCACGTTTTTTCATTTAAACTACGTTTTATATTCTTCTACATCACAGTTACGACGATTTTTATTGTTAAAATATAAAGAATTAGTATTTGCTTATATTGATATAATTTTGGCATACCATAGTGTAATTTTTTACTTATTTAAAAAAAAAAACCTGTTATTATTTTACGCGTTCGAATTAGTGAATTTGTGCCTGTAATTTTTTTTATTCAATTTGTAAAATATGAGTGGCAGCATAGTGGCAGTTTCAATTTATAAATTTATGTTTCACCTAGGCGTGGAAGGTTCAATACTTTGCTAGCTAACTCCTTCTTCATTTCACAAGCAATATTTAGTGCTTTTAAATTTGAAAGTTTTTGTGAACTGTAAATAACATATCATGAAAAGTGTTTTTTTAACTAAATAATAAATAGTAAGTTTTGAATTATTGTCATATAATGTCGTAACTTGCAAATTTATTTTTGAATTTAAAAAAATAGGCATCAAGAGAAAGTTAGTGAATTTAAAATTTAATTGTGCTGCGAAGTTTAAAGTAAAAAAAAATCCGGAACAAAAGCTTTTGGTTAGTATTTGCAAAGGCTAATATTTTTTCCTTTGTACTTTAAAAAGTGAATAAAAATTATACCTTCACCCAAAAAAAAAGTAATAATAAATACTTTTCTTCGAAAAAAAATTATAGTTAGCAGCTGGTTGAAATAATATCTGACATCTGTATCTACGACAATGACAAAGGTTTTCTCTGAATAATTTAACAATATTCTTACCCTAAATTAGAACTTTGTCGTGGAGGATTTTGACATAAAATTTTAATAGCTTTATTTGTCTCAAAATATTAATTATTTTTATCATGACCCATCAAATTTTGGATATATTCATATATCTGTAATAATAAGGACAAGTCGTGAATTTGTTTTTTCAAAAACTGATTTTGTAAAAAAAGTGTTGAAACTCTGATGACATCTTTTAGTTTAACTATTAGAAAATAAAGGTTAATCATTTTATTTTAACAGTACATATGTGTATTGATAGTATAAAAAAAAACACTTGACACACCTACAATAACGTTAATTCGAATAACTATGCTTTTGCGAGAGCCCAATTGTATTAAACGTTTCAGTAATTCCTAGAATCACCTGCAATGGAGAATCATCCTATCAAACTAAATTAGGTGACCGTATCTTAATTTTATTACCGCATATTAAACTAGAATATCTATGGTTAATGTAATCAAATCTTACTATTCTTACTAAGTGTATGGATATCTAAATTATATAGCAAATTATGTTTTGTTACATTTTAACTTCTCGAAACTAACAAAATCTTGACTTACTTAACAATTGCTAAAAATAATAGAGTGTGATCTTAGCTTTAGATAAACTCATTGAATTAAATATTACCTTATCTTACCTCATTGTACGTAATACTAGAAAAAAACTAGCTTTGGTTAGGGGAAGCTGATTGATCCATAGATTACCTAGTCCTGTGAAGAAAAACTAGACCTTAATATTCTTAAATTTCAGAATGGTAGATACTTATGGAACCACTCTTGTAAAATCACCATTCAGAATCGAACGTCGATTAAAATGGCTTTAGCCATGTTTGGTGATCTTTAGCCAGCTCTAAATAGCCAGTTCCTTTCCCACCTTTCTCTTCTCCATCTCTTTTCGCTCCTAGTAACTTCAGTTTCGCAACATGAATGTGACATTGTTCCACTGGCTTCGAGAAGTTGGAGATATTGTGCGGTATTCACATTTTAAAAAAATGTATCTAATATACGGTCAAACACCTAACTTAACACTATGTCATGAAATAATTTAACTAAAGCTAACGTAAAGTTACAATGAATTTTTATAATTTCATCAACTCTGCCCGCCATGGTGCCATAGTGTATCTTAGTATTACACTATTTACGTATGCAGCAAAACTTTAAAAAGTTTCTAAGAAAGCATTAAAAAGTATATAATGGAAGATTTCTGTGTAGGAATTTTCTCCGGGGTGGGTTCCATTTGTGGTGGTTCTTTGGTTAGTTTAGCTACTTTTTTCTACTCACAAAACACTATAAAATAATCCATAATTCACTGTGGATTCCTTCCCTAAATATGTAATCTCTGTTACTCAAGAAACGCCAAACGAGGGAGGACAGGGAACGAGCTTCATATTGGAATTTTTATTTCAACGAAATGGAAAATGCTATATCTTTTTAGAACACGTGTGAATTTTTGTGCAGATTAATTTGTTTGGAATCAATCGTATAACTATATTATATAAGTTTAGTTGTAATGATGTTTAAAATTGGAATTTTCGTTTTCTTAATATATAAAAACTTTATACATGTATCAATGTAACATATTCCAAACAAAATCAGGAAGGTGAACATTTCATTGTTAATTGTCGTAAACATGAATTTTGAAATGTTGTAGAAAACAACACACTCACTCAATATTAAAATGTGTTATCCCTTTCAAATTTAAGAGTTTTTAACATACATTTTAGGAAAAATAAAGATAACAAAGCAAGTATACTTTCACCAAACATCAATTTTCTTGGCTAGATATTGAATCGACGCATTTAAATATAATTAACTTAAGCTACTAGAGGCAAATAATAAATAAAAAATGCTTACACTTAAGTATAATACTTCATAAAATATGCAAATTGGTGTATTTTATATGGATATTATTGAAATGTGAGATTTTTCTTTATTTAGTTTCCTCCTTATTTTAACACAAGAAATAAGTACAATACTAATTGTCTTCGTTGGTTTTAATCAGTTTTTTTAGCGTCCTTCCCGAAATAAGTTTATACCATTGGAAGTAAATCATATTACGAATTATTTCTCTTATATAATTAAAGTAGAGAAAAGAAAAATAAAGTAAAAATTGTAATTAATTATTTTAATTTATTATATATTAGAACATACTCAAAATACAACACCACACTTTCAGAAGCTGACATTTTCTATTTATCCATTAATTATATTTCAGTTTAATAAATGTATACGGGACATAATCAAATAAAATTGTTTATTATTAACTCCCTACCACTGCTATGCGTTATAGATTTAAGATATAAATAGTTAATTATTTGTCTCTGTATTCATTTATACACAGTATGTTGTGTTTCTATTTTTCTTTTTTTTCTTGTTTATATTAATCATCTTGGGTTACATTCTATGATGTATTGTTTATTACACAGCTTTATTCAACTTCGTACATAAATATAATTCTTATTTGTTTATAAATCTGAAATTATTATTATTATTTTGAATATTTCATTCCCCATTTAAGTAAAAGAAACGTTATTAGCGGAAACTTCACTGGTTAATGCAATATAGTAATCACTTTATTTGTAAAATTTTGTAAGCAACTCTATGTTTTCCTAAATAAAAAAATAACTTAAATTCATTAGAAGAATCTCAACATCTGTTTCTCGACGAATCACCTTTACATAAACAAATTTTAACCAAATCTTGTACTCTACGGCAAATTAAGAACATTCATTTTTAAATTTGCTCTCATGGCCTTAAATCGGAAAAAAAATCAAAATTATAATTTTAAGTAAATAAGTATGTCTGTGTGAGAGGACCTGCCAGGTTCGTATGTTCCTGTATATTTTCTCTTAAAATAAATGTTAATATCAACTAGAAAATAAGATCTGTACAGCAAGCACGCTTGAGGTGATTTTTCACAAAAACGGCGCTATACAAATCATCCAAATATTATTATTAGTAGGTAAATACGTAATTTTAATAGTAATAGGTATATAAATAGTATCTTATAAAATTGAAATGTTTATAGGTATGGTCCTATGCAACCAAATTGAAAACTAAATATAATAATGCATCACGATTTTGGACATGGAGGTTTAGAGAGCTATTAATTTAAAATGTACTCACGCGTATAAGTACAAGTGTATTTGGGCTATTTTCGGAAGATCTTAAGAGATTACGAGGGGTATTAGGGAATAAGGATGTCTATAGGGGAGGGGGGAGAATGCGTCGGTGCAAGGAACGTGGCACGTGACATGTATAATATAGCGAGAAAACCTTATCGCCAGGAACAGCGGATGACTCGGATCCTGGCAAATATCCGTGTCACGTACACGTAGTTTTACGTAAATATATAATACAGCGGTTCAAACACTGCCTTTGCTCAAACAAAGTAGTAAAAAACTTTATTTTTATTTTTATGTGACACCTAGCTTGAGCTTCTTTGTTTGTTCTGTGTGAAACTAAGGGAACTATATTGCTATCCAGTTGGGCGACGTTGTGAAGAGGCCATGGAAGGGCCTGTACATAGGAATATATTTATAAAGGGAAAGAAGATGAATACGGGTAACATCTTCAACATGTCAACCGTTTTTTGACACCCCGAAAGAGCTCCTTTGTTTTTATTATGAAAAGTCAGGAGAAGTGAGGGCCATGTTGCAAGAGGGGTCAGGTAGAGGGCTTTAGGAAGGAATTTATCAATTTTGCGGGTCTTGAAGAGGCCTGAATAAAATGAGGGAGTATAGACTAATAGCGCTAGTTCGTCTTAAGAACGTCATAAGAACGTTACGCAGAAATGTGACGTTGTCATGCTGCCGACATCAACTGTGAAATATTGTAACAGGTTTTTTTTTTTTAAATTGATAAGTTTTAATTTAACGCGGTATTTTTTTTTACGACAAAGTATTCACTTCCTTTCGTCGCAACTTTATAAGAGTACAATGTTTCCCTATAGCTTTAGCTTCAGAAACAAGAGAAAAGTAAATCTCGTCTTTATTTTTTTTTTTTTTTTTTTTTTTTTTTTTTTTTTAGGTTTTTACTCTTATTTAAACAATAATTATTATTATTTTAATTTTTAAAAACAGTTTTTAGTTAAAAGCTCTGCGATGTAATTATTTTACGCGTGACAGCTGTTTCGCCTTCTGAGGGCATTATCAAACAGTTTGATAATGCCCTCAGAAGGCGAAACAGCTGTCACGCGTAAAAATAATTACATCGCAGAGCTTTTAACTAAAAACTGTTTTTTAAAAATTGAAATAATAATAATTATTGTTTAAATAAAAGTAAAAAACCTAAAAATTAAAATGGAGTTCTACAAAATAAACTTTAAAACCATAAATAAATTTAAGAGACCTTATACTCCGGGGTATAAGGGGGGGATAAAGCCAAATACTTCTCAACCTTCCTCTAACAATCTTCTTTTATCCACTTATTTTTGCCTCACAACATATCCTAATTACCAGTTTCATAGGAACGTTCGAGCATTTGGCACTCTACTGCGATATTTAAAAAATATATTTATTCCAACCTCATGACAAAGGAGTCTAAAACCTTAATTTTAAATTTTGAAAAAATCATCATCATTATTAATGGTTTCATAAAACCCATTCTTAGTTTCTAACTTTTAGTACGAAGGAAAATAAACAAATCGTGGTTTGCTTCGGATCGGGATTACTTGAAATAATATTACTAAAACAAAGCTGTAAAATAAAACAAGGCAAAATACCCGCATAGTAAGCGAATCCTAAGTAGGATTTATGAATATGTATTTTTCCCAGGTTTCCCCGTACTAAATAATACCAGTCGGAAGGCATCTGTGGGAAATTGGGGAAAATTTATTTTTAGGAAAAAGCTTTGTTTTTTATTTGCCCATATGGGAGGGTAAATTATGTCCTTGTTTATGTTTTATTGTTCACAGACTCGGGGTTATGCTGTCGGGGGGTCGCTTATATCAAACTCCGCTAAATAAATTCGCAACAAAATGTTATGTTATTTTTATCCGCATATTAATTTTCTATTTTTTAAGCAACAAAAAAACAAGAGCCATCTCATATTTATATTTTCATCTATTGCATTAACTGTTTCTTAAAATAAAAATAATAACAGTGAATTTATATAGCGCAGTTTTGTGTTACTTTACATCAAGTGAGCTTCATACTAAATTTACAAAGCTTATAAAAAAAACAAAAAACAATATATAATATGTATACAAATTCAAACTACAACCTTAGAGTACATCGAGTGTTACCTATCCAAGGCAATGTAGTCAGTTTTTGACGATTTTTACCGGACTCGGCGGACCTGGGCGTGGCTAAGACTAAGGCGAGAGTATTTATACATCCATTCGTATCACATGTTTTTGTTTATTCGTATAACTTTTTCACAGTATTGTTACCAACAAAAATATAACCTAAAAAACCGCTTAGTTGTGTCAAGTTTAGTGGCATAGTAAAAAAATGTGGACGGAGTCCCGCGGTGACTCAAGAGCCCAAGATCATTGTGACATTACATAGAAGCGGTGTATTATATTAATTTGTTGTCTCTTTCTCTCTCATGGTGCACGACGTAAAAAACCGGAGAAAGTGATTTATCGCATGTTTGTATAGGTTGGGTAAAAATAATTAGCTCTCTCTCCATACATTGTTACTCCAAGGTTATAACGGTGTATGTGTACATCAAATTGTGTATACCAAAATATTTTTTTCCCCAACATAATTATTTTTAAATACTATTTGTTTAATTACCCGCCTAGTGATTTCTTACAGCATGAGACTTTTCAAGACTCAGATCTTTCCTTTTCTCAAAAATGCTCTCCAGACAGCATCTCCAATATAAAATAGGAAATAATATCCCTCACGGCTTCCAGTGTGGAAATAATATTCTTAAAAATGTACTAAAACCATAACGTTAACCGATACGTTATTACCAAACTTATTTGAAAACGTATTTAAAAGCGCCTATCCATAATGAAGGATTGTTAATAGAAGAATAATAAAGAATTTTTATAAGAAGAATAATGAAGAATTGTTAATAGAAGGCAGTCGAAAGTATGGAAGAGTCGATTTCGTAACTTCCATCTAACTTGACAATACGATTTTTCGTGTTGATCTACCGCGAAATTCTGACTCTAAGTAAGATACGTAGACCACAACATTACCTAGATTGTTATTTAATGTTAACTTCTGAATATAACTATAAACGAACAGTAGTTAAGAGCTTTTTAAAAACAATATTGAAAGATGTTTTTCCTTTTAAATTCCATTGTGAATCAGAGTTTTATTCCGAAAATCGATTTATTGTTATTATTTGTTATTTGTAATCGCGGTTTTAAATAAATTAAGAACACTTACAGTTGTTTTAGGGTCGATTCCTTCTTTGTTTATTCCAAGTTGTTTCAATCTTAAGCCTTTGTTTTCAAGAGATAAAGGGCCCAGTTCATTATTCAATAAGATAGACTTTGTTTTAATCCAATAAAAGGACTGCGAGTTTGGTATTTATGTTTTTACGATTACTGTTAAACACGCGGTCTTCGAAACCAATGTTCAAGCTCTTGACTTAAATGTAAAATAAGTTTTATTGAAATTTTTGTGATCAAATTTAGATTGAAAAATACTACAGTATTAGGATTTTGGTTTTAATACTTTTTTTTTTTTTTTTCGTTTTATTATTAGTCATTTAAAACGATAAAGAGTATCTATGAGACGCGGTGTATGCATGAAAATGTTTTTTTTTTGGAATGACCAACATTTTCGGGGAACGAATAACCTGACAATATTTAAAAAAACTCCTTAATGTTGCTTGTACAATGATGGAGGACTTAGCCAGCAGAGGAATTGAACGCACGATGCCCGGGTGGGAATTTGACGCATTTGTCCACACAGCTACCGACCGGTCGGTATGATGCAAGGAGTGTGTACCGAGATATAGTTTTGTGACGGTCCATCCTCTTTGCTTACTTCTGCGGGGAATCGTGGTGATGGTTAGTTAATTACTTAGATAAGACTGTGAATTTACACTTCTTGTCTAAATTCCAAATGATCTTCACCCGCTTCAGTTTTTTAATTTTTAACCTATTTTTTGTTTTTTTTATCTTGTTTAATTATAAAATATGGATTTGGTTCATATCTGTCTCACTAGGAGATTCCTGTGTCAAGACAGACGTAGTGTACATAAATGTTATGATATTAAATAGAGTTAGATTTATATAATTTTAAATAGAGCTTAAAATAGATTTATAAAATAATTGGCACTTGTCCAAACATTCACCTAATGATATTGAATTGGCCAACGCTCTTAACTGAGTATTGCTCTTGAATCGTTCAGATAATTAAAACTAAATTTTCTTCTCTTATCTTTGCTTGAAAGTAAGAAAGCAAACCATACCTACTTATAAATCGTAAAAGTATATTATCGGTCCATCTATCGATCGTGCAATTTTTTTAATAACATTTTCTTAGAAAAATACTAGTTTTTTTTTTTTAGCTTTTATATCCTAAGATTTTAATTGGTTGATAAGAAAAATGCCAGTGACCTACCATTTAAAATACTTAAAGGTATTTTTTTATTATTTTCGCTTTTTTTTCAAGCATCCACATGATTATAAACTCGATCCTTTCACATAAAATAACAAACTGTCTTCCGTAGAAAATCGTATTTATGTTTGAAGTTTTTCACGAATGTCTCAGTAGATGATGCGTTATGGGGGAATGAGGGTTAGTGGAAAATACGGTGAATCCAAGGGGTGAGAAGAGACGTCAAACGACAAATAACTTATTGAAAACCTTGAAATTGATATTGAACAAATAAGTTTTGCGATCACGCACTTTTCAACTTAAAAGCAAGCAGCTCAAAACAATTTAGAGCCTATATCATATACCACTCACCATCTTACCGCAGGGGTATGCAGAGAAGACGGATCGCCATACAAATCTGTCTTGGCACACACTCCTTGCTTTGTTCACATTCATACATCTTCTCATACATACTTTTTTTGTTATTCTGACTCACATGGCCCGATTCAAGTATTTGATTCACTTGATCGTGTTGTGCCTTCCTCGGGCATCCGCGATTCTTTCTTCCATTAACTTTCGCGTAATATACTATTTTCACACTATATTATTTGTTCATTCGCTCTACATGCCCAAACCATCTAAGCGTCCTTTTCTTTCCTATTTATTTCGCTTACATCAACCTTGCATTCTTTCCGGATATCCATATTTTTAACACGGTCATACATGGTTTTACCACACATACGCCACAGGGATCTCATTTCCACGGAATTCAGTCTGCTTTCATTCTTCTTCTGGCAGTTATATCCATACCTCACTGCTGTACATCAGAGATGGTATAAAAACTCCACTGTGGACTGCTAGCTTCGCTTCTTTGGACAATTTTTCAGTCCTCCATTACTGGAGTTTCCTGCATTTATTCTTCTTTCAATATCCTCCTCAACTGCCACTAGTTAAGAAAGAGACAGCTTTTATTTCAAAAAAACTTTTATTACACTTCTAAACGTTGCTTTCTTAATCATGTTTATAAAGCTTACATCAACCTTGCAATATTAAAGGATCTCCTTATAAATAATATGATCACACTTGGCCATTGACTGTTATTCGTGCGTTATGTCTCATATCCAAAGCAAAATATAATTATAAAATTAATATTTTCAGAAAGATGCGATTTTCACTTATCGGCCTACGTGGTTGAGTGGTAAGACGCTTGAGTATGAATCCAGAGGTTACGGGCTCAAACGAAGCGTGTGCAATTTTTTTTTTTTGTGTCATTACACATTTAATTCATATTATATAATACATAGTATATTTACAGCACGTTCCGGAGTGGTAGAAACTCTATGTATCGCCTTGGTTAAAAACCACAATTCGGATTCGAAACGTTGTTCGAAATGTATTTAGCCGTGCTTAGGGACCAGATCTGAATAGCCAACTACTTCACAACCTTTCTCGTCTCCATCTCCTTCTCCTTCTCGCCACCATCAACCTCACAGCATTACCCGATTGGGGATACCATAGCTTCACTAACTGTAGATGGTTGAAAGCGATTGGGTGAAATTGACTATAAAAATACTGATACTCTTTGCGGTATTGACTGTAAAAGAAAGTGCTTTGAGTATTTAAAAGATCAATCAAGTTTAAGTGCCCTTAAGGTGATATTTCACAAAAATGGTGCCCTATAAATTAGCCAAGTATTTTTGATCATAATATTTAAAAAAAAAAAACACTTATGGTTAGAACCCTATTTTAGTAGGCCAACGCTTTGTACTATGTAAAAAAGTAACAAAAGTTTACTCTACTCTAAACTCTCCAAAACAAAAACTTCCAAAAAAGTGCGATGGCGTAAAATTTTTACCAAAAATGACTAACGAAACTTTTTGTCCCTTAAAAAATAACAGTCTTTTCACGAAGAGAAAATGTTGAGTGGAGGCTAAACGTTTTTACCCCCCGAAAGTTATAAAAAATGCCGGTCTTCAGAGATCAAGGAAGAGAAGTTGAGTATTTTAAGGGTGGAATAAAAAATAGGCTTTGAAAACGTGAACAACGATGACTACTGCACGACTCAAGATTATAGGATAAAACCTTTGCTGTTGATTATTGATGATCAGTATAGGATCTGACTTTATTAAATATACTTTTCATAGGTCATCATTATTTCAACGTAAAGTGCTTATAAAAGATTAATTTAAAAGCAGTATCCGTGATATTTTTTTGTCCGCATTAGAACCATAAGGTCGGAATTTACGGGTTCGATTATCTCTACAGAGCAAAATAATTTTTTGAATACAATTTAATATAATAAAAAATTAAGAACTTTCAGAAAAAAAAAGTTTTTTTTAAGTGTTTTTGAGGTTATGAGTCAGCACTCAAAAATAACACTTAACGTTGCTTTCTAGTATTTTAATACAAACAATCCTACGAATTATGTATCTGAAAACTTTCTATTGGTAGAAAGAAAAATGTCTGAGGTTTCTAGAGAATACAATTTTACAATTATAATCCTTATAAGTCTATGAAAAACAAACTAACATGTTATTAAAAGGTGCAGTTTTGAAACAAAAAAAAGTATTTTTGAACGTTTTACCTAAAATTCTAGCATTGTTTTCATAAACAATTAAAAATATTACTGTTTAGTATTGTATAACTAGAAACCTAAGACATTTGTACAACTACCCAAATAGGTTGAACAGATAAATCATTTGTAGTATTGTTTGTACTAGAAAGCCAAAAAGTGTCTTTTTTTGGGTACTGACTGAGATAAGCATTAGTAAATTAGGATGGAATCTAGAGATTGAAGTTTAAATCTAGAGGCACAATATAATTACGGTTTGAATAGTTCTAGCACTAAGCACTTTCTAATATTTTTATTCCAAACCATCTTCATTACCTCAAAACTCGACCATTTTGGGTGTCCTAGTCTCAATAGCAATGGCGAGAAGAACTCTTAGGTGGTATCCATAATTTAAAAGCAGAATACAAAACATATTTATCTCGAGTTCCATAATAGTTTATTATAAGCCTTTAAAGTGTTCTAAAAACCGACAAAACCCTTTTTTAGGAAACTAAGTTTTTGGCATTTTGATACTCGTAACTATTGTTTTACCATCTGCGCCGTCACAAAAAACCGTTCGATGTTTGTTTAAATGCAAATCAACTCAAAACATTACGGAAAATAATATGCATGCATATAATATTAACATACGCCTTTTTTAATATTACAAAAATCAACCAAGTAGATTAGTATTACAGCCACAAACTAAATATTTTTAAAATTTCCCAATTAGACAGTGCTTATAGAATTTCGTATTAGTTATAGTTTCTGCTAAGTATTTTGATGAAATGAAAGTGTCTTTCCTTTTATTACATATCAAAATAATGAATTTCACAGTTTCTAGGTGTACTGTAGGTTCATTTAATTAAAAAGCCAATATTTTAAGTTTTATTTTGTTTTTTTTTTCGTTTATATTTTTTACTTCAGATGTTTCGCAAAACTGCTCGTTTCTGCTTAAAAATCAATTTGCTGTAATTTTGTCGTATAAAAAAACTATTATGTTTTTGTAATTTTTTTTGTAATTGGACAATGGTTCGTTAGTATATAAATAAAAAAGTAACATATTCAATACCCTATATATTTCCTTGGACTGGAATAGAAAAACAATTTATTATTGAACCACAATCACGAAAACGTCTTAACTAAATAGAATTTTTAAACCAACATCATAATAAGCGCCCTTGAGGTGATTTTCCCTTAAAAACGGCGCTATAAAAGTTATCCATTTATTATTATTATTATTGTTAATAATAATTTGAAAGTTTTCCTTGCCATTTTACCCCTTTCATCCAAAGGCAAAAAATATTGAATATCAAAATAAGTCACAATTAAAATGCACAGTTTTATAAAGTCTCAGTATTATTTTAGTATATTTAAAAAAAAACAAAATTTCTTTTAAATAAAATAAAAATACTCGTATTTTTATCTTCATTAATTTTCTTGTGCAAATTAATAAAAAATTAGAATTTTGAAATTGTTTTGAAAATTCTTTATATTAAATAATAAAACCAGATAACAAACCAAGTATAACATATTATTTATAATTTTGAAACTGTCAATTCGTGGTGGAACTCCTTTTTAATGATTTTTATTTTGCCATTTTTTTTTACTTTATTCCACTATTTTAAGACCTGACCGGTTTCACTTTATGACCAGTCTGATGATGCACGTCGTAAGGTGAAACCGGTCAAGTCTTAAATAATAAATAGTGGAATAAAGTTAAAAAATTGGTATTATTAAAATCATTAAGAATAACATAGTCAACAGGACATAGTGAAAAATGGTGATAATCACATTAATTCTTAAAAACATTTTTTAGGAAAAAAATGAAAATTCTCAGATTTTTTATTTTTTTTTATTTAATTTTATCAATTTTTTTATTCTTACCTAATCCGAAAACCATCGTCAACGCCATCAAAATCCAAAATGAGGCCGAGGAAATCATATTTATCTTTTGTATACGAGTAGTTCTCAAAACTGCAGCATAACTGACATCAAATAGTTACTCAACCGTACCTCACGATAAGTTCACGAGAAAAAATATTATTCACCATCAAAAAAACTTTACTTGAAACCATTATCAAAAATGATTCATTCTTTGAGTGCAGAAAAAAAGCACAACAAAATAACGCAGTTTTAAAAGTGCACTATGCAAAATATAAGTTTAAATGAAATAAACTTGTTGACTTCAATCTGCGATAAAATTTTTTGCACTATGGATTTTTTTAATTTAGAATTTTTTCAATGCAGTGTTAACGGAAACAAAGAAACGTAGATTTTACGTGTGCGGTTATTTGGGGGCGTGCCTCACGAAAGCTTCGCGCGCGACCGCCTTGGGCGAGGGGTTTGGAAAGACTACCTCTTGGCGGAAGCTGTAACGAAAACAGTGGATGACAGTGAGCTTTGCGCGTGCGCCTCATCTCTACTGCGTTTGGTAGCAATACAAAAGGGGGAGGTTTGATTATTTATGTGATACTACGTCTCATGTTCAAGTTGAACCACATTGGATTTGGAATTTTTTTTGATTTTTTAATAATAAAAAAATGTTCTGTTATCTCAGAGAAAGAATATATGAAGAGAGAGCTAATTATTTTAACTGAACCCATACAAATTTACAATAGATTTCTTTCTCCAGGTTTTTACGTCGTAAACTGGGAGAGATAAAGAAACAAGACAAGTTCTCACATAATAAAGCACCACCATTCGGTATGTAAGCATGTTTTCTGTCTCCCGCGTCTCCGGCGACTCCGCTCACTCCGTTTTGTTATGCGACATAACAGAACATAACTCAACAGTGTTTTAGGTTATATCCTGTATTTTTGTTTATAACAATGCTGTGAAAAAGTGGTAAGACAAATAAATTAATTCATTTTGTCGACATGGGCTATAAATGAATATTTAAATACTCTAACCCTTGTCCTAGCTACGCCCGATTTAGTCAAAAATCATCAATACTGACTAAAGGAGCGCTGCCTCCTGTAAATTATTGCTCCGAGATTGGTATTATACTTTTTAAATCTCAAAGCAGTTGACCATTTTTTTATTAAAAAAACGTGAATAAAACAAAGTGAATAAATTATTTCAAATATTAGAATATTCACAAAGAAAATATTCCGAACAATAGAAGAAATATTCATTTTCAAGTCAAGAACCAAAGAGCTTTTCGCTTTACCGTGGATTTGGAACTGAAATATTCTGATAAAAAGTTAAGACAGAGAAGGATTATATTTGGACTGTTATTAAAGAAATCATTTGTGAGAAGTGATTCTTATGTTAACGAAATAAGCGCAATAAAGCTGCCTGCACAAAGCTGGCCCCCAGCGCCGCGGCCGTTACAGAGCCCAGCAACAAAATAATTTCCATGCACATTCACAAACTTTTCATGGAAGTCAACTCTAAATAAATAAATTTGGGATGTTCATTCTGCACTCCGCCATGCAAATGGTTCATTGATGTGAATTATTTGCCTTTGTATTATTTCATTACGTATAACCAATTAAAACTTTTCGTAAAATAGAGAATTAAAATTTAATATGCGTTTGAGCGAGCACTTGATTAAAAACTACTGGTTTAATATTACATAGATATCCGCGATGTATTTGTCGGCATTTATTGGAAATGGTCAATCATTAAAAAAAAGTATAATAAAAATAAATTAAATATGTTTTCTGTTCTCAAAATCATATATATTTAGATATTTTGTAAACTTTAATGTACAAGTATATTAAAGTTATAAGTACATTAAAATTTACAAAATATCTAATGATTTCGTTTTCTTATTGACTTATAAACAATATTTTAACTTATATACCTACTACTTATTCTTTTGATTTATATGTATTTTAAATGAATCTTACAGGCTTATTTGAATGTTTTTATTGGCATAGTTTTGATGGTTTCCAGTAGCGCAATATAAAATTTCATCCCTTTATATAGTAAGCTGTTTTGTGTGTTGAATTTATTATTTTTTGGTACTATGTTTCAACACTTGAGGTAATTTTGCCAGAAAAATATTTTGGTAACAAGTTGTTCTTCATTTTATGTTCAAACATCACTGTGTTTAATTTTAGCATCTATTTTACTATTAGCTAATTTAGTTCTTTTGACATTTGAGTAACTTTTGAGTATGTATTTCGCCTAAATATAATTCTCAATGCTCTATTTTCTCTGTCATTACACAAGAAAAAAATCGTTGAATAACATTAAAAATGTGGAGCAACAATAGAGTTGTAAATTGTTGTAAATTATGATTGATGGGACCTGTTCAACTCTACAACAGGCATCTTCAGGAAAAAAAAACTTGAGCATTGATTTTGATTTCATCTGAATTAAGGGCAAATATCTAAATGATGAGTAATATTGGATAGTTCTTAGGTAATATTTTTATTCTGCAAACCTTTTCCGCGAATCTGTTGTTTTTGATAATAAATAATAAAACTGATAATTTTTTTTGTACTTTAAAATTAATCATATTTATTGAAACCAAATAAAATATTTGACTGATATAAGTTCAATATGGGTACTTGAAACCCCCCTCTACCTCCTACTTCAGAGATTTATTACGATGTTGTGTAACCCCCGATACAAGCGAAATATATATATATTACTGTGTACACCGCACAAGAGTCCCAACTGCTCCAAACCGTCTAGAGCTAGTGATACTATGGCATCCCCATTCGTGGTATTTTGAGATGCCAAAGGTAGTAAGGAGGGGAATGAGATAGGTAAGAGAAAGGTTAATAAGTGCCTGGCTATCAGATTTGGTCACCAAATACGTCTATAGCCATTTCAAGCAACATTTCGATTCTGAATGGTGGTTTTTCACCAAGGCAATACTTAGAGTATCTACCACTCTGGAACGTGCTGCAAATGTATTATTTTATATTAATCAAATGTGTTATAACATATATAAATGTAATACATTTTGTTCGCGCACGCCAGGTTTAAGCCCGCGACCCTTGGATTCGTGGTCGAGCGTCTTACCACTCGACTACGGAGGCCGTCATTAATAGGAAGATAATAACATTTAAGATAGTATTTTTATACTATACGAAGTAATTTCTATTAATTATAAACTTTAGCACTCTAATTAAAATGCACACTTTTTATTGAAACTTCTATTGTTTTAGCCATGTAATCTATATGGAGTATGATAAAATGTCATTAATTAAAGGACGTTGTTTTTGTACCCACTGTGAAAACCGTTATCTTTGGCAACCCTTTTTTATAAAACTTCCGCATATTGATAGAGGCATTAAGCCGGTATGTGTCCGATATTAAGTTTTGAGACTGTTTTGCATAATGTATTCGCCAGTCTTGCCGATAAGTGTTTTTGGTCAGTTAAGCTCACTTGTGTTTAGATTACGGCCCGCTAGAGGGGCGCGGCCCTTTGAAGGGTAGGTCACGTATCGAATGTAAAGTCGCCAAAGGATTTTCCGGCAGACAGAAACGGCTTCGCATTTAAATTGGACCTCGTTTCGCCGACAGCATTTTGAATTGATAATAGACTTATATTCGTATTATTTGTTCGGGGAAAAGATACGTTCCACAGAAAAATAATTATTAGAAGAATTGCATATTCATATTCATGTTTATCGAATTTTTAACCTCAGATATATCAATGAAATCGATAATATCGTCGCGAAATAGGCAATAGGGCTTAAGCGATACCTTGGTCAAGAATTAGTTAAGCTGTATATTTTGATTTGTTTTATTTCTACATCGAATGCTCTGACTCTCGCTTGATTCCGAAGACTTTTTTTGGCTCTTCAGCCACCTATTTTTTTTTCCATTTGGTAGAAGGTTTGGCTCTAGCGACAAATTCTGAGCTTTTTAAGCTTTTTAACGCTTCAGGTAACTCATTGAGAGCATTTAGTGACCGACCTTTCAGCCATATAAAATATACCTACCATTTGAGAGAAGAATTGACTCAAGCGACACAAGTTTGAGACTTTTTCAGCTGATTTTCACTTTGGGTAACCCAGTGAGAGCAACAATTTAACTTTTTTTTTTCAAAATCCAACCAGATACTGAAGACTTAAGAATTTTATTGAAAAACAAAAAAAACTTTTAAGTGCTCTGGTGTAAGCTTTCTAAAATGGCGCTTCAGCCCGTTTGCCTGTCCGGCAACGATATATTAAGGAAAGAATTTCCAAGCTTACACCGAAACTAAGAAAAAAAAATCTTTCTTGCAGATGGACTTACCCTCTGCATACGTGTATCGGTGTTTATAATACATCTATGAGACAATAACTAATTATTTAGTAAAACATCTGATACTATTTTAAAACTGAAGCCTCACAGTTTTGCTTATACCGAAGCGTCATTGGGGCAGTGTATTAGCTACTGCGTATATATATATTATATCATAATAACTAAAAATAATTTTATTTATTTGTACGTAAATACGTACGATTATTTATTTTTCAACATTGGAACTCTCAGGTGTATTCAGAAATTTTTAAAAAGTTAAACAGAATCTTTTCGAATCTCTACTAACCTTATAAAGTACCAAAATATAATTTATTTTATTAGACATTATTCCATATTTAAAATGGGTGGGTTAAAGTAACTTAATTTTTTTCTTGGTAAGACAAGTAACATCTTATGATTACTAACGGATAACAATTATAACATCCAAATGAAATTAATTTGATATTTGCCTTTTCCATCTTTCACATCTCTACTTGCAAGCCACGATAAAGATCAAATCTTACTGGTTCCTTCACTCTTGCATTATTTCTTCCAAAAAATATTTTGATCTCCATATACTACAAACAATAAATACAAGCCAAAATGTATTTCAAGAGATTATTTATATTCTTCGATGTTAACAAAGCGATAATTTACTCTTAAATAGAACTGTGTTAGTAGTCTATTATTATGTTATACCACATAATAAAGCTCCGCAATAGACGTTGTATAAAAATAAAATCAGGAAGTCAAACGGTCTAAAGTATCATCACGATTGATTTTTGGTGTATTATGCCGCAGATATCTGCCCCAATGATGGATACTGCGAGGCTGTTTGAAACACTAGTTATAAAAGAAGAAAACGTAACAAAATACAATAGATCTTTTCACATTCCCTGAAGTTGGTAAGTAGATTATTTGCTATAAAATAGGTTAAATCAAACTGAAACACAGTAGGCAATCATTGATCTGTGCCATAGACTTTAGAAAAAAAATCTCCTGTGATGACAAGTCTCACGGGTTTTTATGTCTCGTGAGGCATTCCCGCCCATTATTTCGTTTTCGCTTTTGATTTGCGGATTGAATATTGCAAATTAAAAAACTTTTTCACATGAGTACCACGCGAGAGTACCATTGCTTGGAGCCAGTGGTATTGTGGCACTTTTATTTGAAATCAATCAAGGCAAGGAAGGAAAAAAATAAGAAAAAAGAAGAGGAGTGGTTACTATGTGTGCACAGTAAAGAAAGAGTTATTTTATTTCTGACTACATACCATGTTTGATGGATTCTCACGAGGGTAAAATAAAATACTATACAATTAGAATATATTTAAATAAAAAATTAAACATATTTATGATTTGATAGGTTTTCTAACCTTTAAACTCTGGGCATTGTGACTAAGGTCTTTAATCACACTGTCACCAAAATTCCTAAACGTAGTTTAACCTTTATGTGACTGAAAGGGTACCCGGGTACCCTTTTCGGTTTTTAACATAGATTTTTTTTAATGTTCCAGGAAGTCTAACCAGCTGAAACTTCGTGACATTTCCACAATAGTGACAATGAACAATTAAATATAATTTTTGGATATGTGGAGGATGGTATGCTAGCGGAAAACGAATAAGTATAATTTCCAACTTCTGATGACTGAAAGAGTACTTGTCCGTATTTATTAATCATTTTGTCTATTTTCTAATAATAAATATGTTGTTCTATTGTATTCAAAGTACATCACCTGTATCTTTTATACTATTTTAATCACCTATTTTGTTAAAAACCCCAAAAAAGGAGGGTTCTGGGTGAAATTCCTTTCCACTTTCCCAATTATTTGGTAAAAATATATTACGTCATAAACAAATTTCAACAAATTATAAACAAGAAAATGAACATTCTTATTAATTTTAAAAAGTTGTAAATCACATAAAATTTAAACAAATAAATTTACACACACAGGCTTTGTTATGTATAAAACTACTCCGTAAGCGAACACGTGATCTCGTTAGAATCCTTATTTCGCCACATTTTACGTCGCTATAACGGATAGCTTTACATAAACGAAATCTTGAATGTAAATGGAAAAGTTTCCCGGGAGCTTAAAGCCGAAAAGGCTTCGCGGCGAAAAAAAAAATAGAAAAAAGAGAGTCCGGCAGTCAGATTTGATGGCGAAATTAATCAACCGGAGAACGCGCCAAAAGAGTAATTAAAAGTTAACGAAGGTAGTTGAACTGCGAGTAATGATGAAACGCTCAACTTTTTGACTGCAATTAATCTGAGAAATGGGGAGCGAGATTAGCACTGAGATGTTAAAGTAGCGCCCATTTCTGCATAACAGATGATGCTGTTTGAAGATATTAAAAAAAGGATTTTTTGCCGTTATTTAATTAACGTAATGATTGCAAGAATTGGACCTCCATTTTATTGGGATCTTTGGAAAGTTTCGTGACTTATTTATCAGAGATATTTTCCTAAAAATAAAATTTAATTAAACATAAATCTATAGGGCACCGGTGTTTAGATGTTAGTTTATTAACAAGATAGTTACACGGTAATAATGTAGTTATTAAGGTTAGAAACACGTGTAGAGCCAATTTTTTTCTTGGTATTGGTACATAAAAAAGTGCATTTTAAAATAAAAGAGCATTTTATTTTAAGCCACGAATCAATTATGTTTTAACGTCAACTGGTTTAGCTTAGATCAAGCTTCGTCAGGGCACAAATAATAACTAAAGTTATCATATGTGCCCTAACAAAGCTTGATTTAAGCGAAACCGGTTGACGTTAAAACATAATTAATTCATGCTTTAAAATAAAGTGTTCTTCTATTTTAGTATAATGTCAAACCACAAAGTTTTTGCTTTTTGTGAAAAATTATAATTCCCTTACCAATCATCCAAAAAAATCACCCCATATCAAGGGGGGTGTCGAAAGACCCCCGCATATATTCGTATAAATCATAAAACATAGATCGTGGCAAGTGACGTAGCGCATACAGCTCGCCGGCCGGCTAAGCGCGGAATGCGGCCAATATCCGTCTACACTGTCTACAGGCCGATAAGCGAAAACTCACCAGTGCTTTTTAAACATTTCGAGATATATTTTTAAACGAAAAAAATGATTACAATTACAGAATATAATGTGGTTTTATATTTTTCAAAGAAACTTACAAACATTTGAATAAATTACAACGAAAGCATTTTTACCATTACAACGGATATTTCGTTACATCAATAACCCTTGCAAATATGATTTTGAAAAATAATATTACGTTGACAAATTAGATTTCTTTTTAAATTTAAAGTAAATGAAATTTAATAATGCTGTTATTAAAACGTAAAATTATTTTCGAACTGTTTTGAACGTCGAACTCTTTTCAAACTGTCCCGGCTTTCAACGTCGAAACAGCTGTCAAAATAATTTAAAAAACTAAAATACATGCAGACTTAAATAAAAACATTATTAAATTATTATATTTGATATGAGTATTATTTATTTTTGTCACACATTAAGTTTATTAATGGACTTCTACGAATTTTAGATATCAATATTTCCTCTAAAAACGTCGGTTATTAGTGACAATACAACTAGATCAAGTCACAAGTTCGCTTAAAGTTTAGGATTATTTCAATATTTTATTCAAATTGATACTAATATTTACTAAATTATAATTGAAACACATGCTTGTAGGTTGCAGAATCCTGTTTTTTTTTTTTTTTATAAAGTAAAAAGATTTAAAAAACGTTAAGTTAGCTCCCAATAAGTGATATATTGTTATATACATAAAGTTCGATATCAAGTTATTTTTGTTAGATTTTTTTTCATAAATTGACCTTTGCTCCGAACAAAATTATTAAAAAACCCGTTTTAAATGACAAAGAAATGTTTTAACAGCGACAGTTACTGCTAAACCATACCGTACAAGTAGACCAAAAGTCAAAATTAACATTTTTGGATTTCGGTCTACTTGTATTCTGAAGTAATCTAAAGAATGGAGTTGGTCTCATTGTTTTTTTACAAATACAAGAAAAGTGAATTTATTTATGACATAACATACCATACCCATATACACCTTTTGGCGTATCTAACTCACTTTTGCATCATAGTGGGCATGGTCTTTTTGTATTTTAAGGCCTCCATGTGTGAATACGTATATGTGACATAACTACTAATTAATCTCACAAAGGAAAAGTACTTTCGTGACAAAATAAAAGATATTGGTCGAGACAACAAAGAATTTGGAAAAATCATTAATACAAAAACCAACAAAAGTAAAAAAAACCCACAACTTTGTGGCAATGTTTTTAATGGAATATTTCGTAAATGTCGGTAAAAATCTCGCTGAAAATATTAAACTAGCTAGTGAGAAAAGTAATCAACAAGAGACAATTTCAATATATGAAAAAGGTTTTGACACAGTTACTGACGAATATGTTCAAAATGCTATAATTATTTTAAGAGGATCAGCAAACCCGGGTTATCCAAAAAAGTTTTGGAACCACAATTACTGGAACACGTGCACGCTTCAAGCAATGAAAGATACAACTAAATTTACGAAGGGAGTGAACGGAAGTCCGATGAACGAATTAGCGAAGTATAACTGTCTCGCTCTTTCGTATCTGTGGGACGAACCGTCCCGCGAATGTGTTGGAGTGAAACAAATAATATAACACAGTAACCTAAAGAGAAGACATTCAGAGCAGTATAGCGCGCAGTACGAATCCCACTAAAATGTATCAAAAACATTTTTTTCTATAGTACGTTCATTGAATATTGAGAAACGAAAAATGCCAAAATGTTCGGTAGTATTTTCTTAGAGATTACAAAAAAGGAGAGTTAAATTGTTCGATTAACTATCAACTTATCGTGCTTAAGGTGGATCATGGGGATATTTATGAGTAACTCCAATCACAAAGTGTCCAGAACTTTGCTAACGTAATATAAAAAGCCTCTGACAGGATAAGATTAATAAATTAAATAAATGAAGGTAAATTACGTTAATTCAAACAGCCCAAGTCTGTTTGAATTAATTTAATTTATATTACTACCATTAAATTAGTTATATATCCTACACAAATACTATCTCATCACGTTTCAGTATCATATCAGTAAAGACAAGGGCAGGCAAGGTTCTTTGTCTGGTTGGTCTTTGTTCTTAAAGTATTAAAATTATTATTTTGGGGTTGTACTTAGTAATGTCATTCTGTCCTGGCTGAGTTGTCATCATTATCCCAGAGTTAGTTTTCGTTTTTTAGTCTTATATATACATGCATATACAAATATGAATATTTAATTATTCTACCAATTGTTTTGTGAATGTCCACTTTGGTACGGTGCTTGTTATGGTAAATTTTCTTTAATGTTTTCTGTTTGTTTATTTATAATTTAATTCGTTTTTTTTTTTAAATAATAATAACCTAATTTACATACTGTATTTTTTGTAAAAGGTATTAGTTTGATTACTCTGTAAAAATAATGGATTATTGAGGTAACTCATGCAATGTGAATTTCTCTTGTCCCAGAGTGAGTTTTTTTTTATATTTTCATCGGGATTGCTATGTAGCTAGATATTACAATAATAAAAAAATAAATATAAATGTACTTACACAGATTGCAAATTTTGTAAAAAATATTTTATTTTGCATGGAGTCAGTTTCGTCCTGTCTAAACATTATGACGACCTACATATCATAGCGTAAGATCCGTAGCTCTTGTTCCAGAGATCACGGTTTCAAATTTCTAAAATAGCATAGAATTAAACATTACTGTGGTGTTTCTCACGTGTTATATTTGCGCATCGATCCAGAAGGGAAAGTTTTTTCAAAACTAGCCTCGTGAGAGATAAGCATTTAGAATAGGAAAAAATCGTTGAAATAGTCAAAACTTTAGATAGATAATGCATGTAGGTATATTTATTTATTCAGATAACTAACTAACTAATTATCACGCCATTTCTCCGCAGGGGTAGTCACAGAGGACGCATCGCCTTACAAATCTGTTTTGGCACACACGCATTTCTTCATTCATATTCATACATATTTTTTTCTTATTCTGAGTCTTGAATAGCCTGAATTATATATTTAGTTCCCCGATTTCTCCCATATGTTTTTTTATAATTTCAAATTATTATTTTAATAAATTCTGCTGTTTTTAGTTTTTATATTTAGTGATAGCTATTTCGGCGTCCAGGCCCACTATCAAACTCCTTATCAAGACCATTATCAAATATATATATCAATTTGACCGGTCGGTAGCTGAGTGGAGAACGCGTCGGATTCCCACCCGGGCGTCGTGCGTTCAATTCCTCTGCTGGCTAAGTTCTCCATCATTGAACAAGCAATATCTTCCGCTTTTTATGATGGCAGAAGGAGTTTTTCAAATATTTTCAGGTTATTCTTAACCCGGGAATGTTTGTCTTACTTAAAAAAAAAAAAATATATATATATATATGTATTCAGATACTACCCAATATTCCTATTTCATATCCTACTCTCTTTATTCTCCTTCTACCAATTTTCTCTAGCATTTCAATATCCCTTAATTAGAAATGACATAGCTCTACCAGATCCTAGGTAATTGGAAATAGTTTGCGTTGACGAAATAATAAAGGTGAAATTAAAATCGGTATGTTTGTCAATTTTAAACTGAATAGCCAACGGCCGTAAATATAGTTCTAATTTACTTTTACGTACAATATAAAGAACACACTCATTTTAATTGACTTCTTAATTGAAAATCCTCTCCTTGAAAATTATACAAATGACTGTACGAAAATAATTACTTTTATTCGCACGTTTTTTTTTTATGACAACTCTGAAAGTTGAATCTACCCTTGTACATGTCCAAAAAATACCCCTTAAAACAACGAAACAGAATGACTTGATCACTTTCAATAAACAACAATGTGCTATTGTTGGGGTGTAATTGAGCCCTGTCCCGAGACCTAGTTTAAGTTTTATACTACCCTGCCTGCCTTTTTTAGCGAATGGAATTTTCTGCAGGATCTGCGAGGTTTCGGGGGTTGTTATTCACAAAAAAGCTAATGTATATGATAAATTATTTATTTCAAAATATGTTGGTCATTATATACTTAATATTCTCGTAAACCAAAAGATAGTGACATAACTCTATTGGCTGTGTAAAACATCATATGGTGCCTAGTTTGAATGAACTTACTTGGGGCAAACTTATTGAAAATCAAATGAAAAAATCATCAAAAAGTAATATTTATCAAAAATATAGCTTTTACGGACAAAATGCAAGCCTTGGGGTTGAATATGAGATGCCATTTTTAAAAGCTCTTTGGAACCGAATGGAGTGAATCTTTGGAATTCTGTAAAAAAATTAAGAGCTAAAGACGATCAAATAAAAAAATCATCAAAAATAACATTTATCGAAAACATACCATTTTGCGGGCAAAATGCAAGTGGTGGGGTTGGAAAATAATTGCCGTTTTCTCAGGCTCTGCTGGACCAAATGAAATAAAATTTTGGAATTCTGTTAGTATTGATGAACTAAAGACCTTCAATTGAAAAAATCAGCAAATAGTATCATTTGTCAAAAACATACCATTTTACGGGCAAAATGCGAGCCTTGGGGTCATAAAATAAATGCCCGTTTTCTCTGGCTTTGCAGGAACAACTGAATTCAACCTTTGGACTTCTGTATATTGATGAACTAATGACGTTCAAATTAAAAAATCATCAAAAAAGTAACATTTGTCAAAAACATACCATTTTGCGGGCAAAATGCGAGTTTGGAGTCGGAAAATAAATGCCGTTTTCTCAAGCTCTTTGGGACCAATTGAAGTGAACCGTTAAATTTCTGTAAAGAATGGTAAACTAAAGACAATCAAATGAAAAAAATCTTACAAAAGTAACATTTGTCAAAAAAATACCACTTTGCGAGAAAAATGCTAGCTTTGTATATATGGGTTATAAATACCTCCAGAAATCAACCTATAGTGTTTACCCAAAAACATCTTCCGGCAAGCTTGCAAGGTGTAGAAATTTAGCATTCCGCATAAAAACAATGAAGGAAAAAAAAAATGGGTAGTATGTAAACTCCCTCATGTACAAGTAACGCACAAACCTCTTACGTATGTATGTATATTTTTTTCTTTCCTTCCAGGATTCGAAACCGTTAGAATCATGAAGTTAGAGTCATGCATTTTAACAATTTGCAAAGAAGATCATTCATGGCTTTGTTTATTTGGATTTTATTTATATTTTTGAAAAATATTTAACAGCGTTCTCCACGGGTTTTATCTCAAATCGTCACACTTTACACTTTGGCCGGTCCTGCGAGAGAAGCTGGAGGGTCCCGGACGGAATAGACCGCATCGGATCGTGTTTACCAATCGCTCCGGCTGAATATTAAAACGCCATGAATATTCAGCTCGCCCCGCGTTGGCGGACGAATTTATTCATGCCGGATGTTATGGCCGTCGCCATTCTGCAAAATACTAAAACAGAATATGGACTTTCACTTTAAATCATACATTACACTGCCACCATTACTGCCACTAGCGTGCAGAGGCGATTTACTACGAAATTCACCCACAGCTCACTTTAATATTGTAGTTTGCGGTAGCAACGTGTCGGGAATTTCTCGATTTAAATATGTTGGTTAAGCAGAGTTAATCATAAATGTAATTGACTTGTGTGATTACAGACATTGTTACATTAAGCGCGATTGAGTAAAAACTCTTTTCAATTTTATGTGATCTCTGGAAACTCTTCTTTTCAGGACGTGGGAGTCGAGGCTTGTTGTGAAATTCAGACAAGTATTGGAAGCATTTTCATAATAAAAATAGGACATTCTATAAATATGCTTTTAATCCAGATTTAAGGGAGTAAAAGGTGCATACTAAAATATAGTCAAGTGTACAGTTAGTCAAAGTTATTCTTTTTCTTCTTTTTCTTATAGTTAAAACCGCACAAGAGTCCCAACTATTTCCAATTTTTTAGAGCTAGTGAGTTATGCAGAAAGCAAGAAACGAAGAAAAAGGCGTTTGAAAATATGTCGATACAAAAGCATTTATATGCGTAATCGGCATTTGTAAAGTGAATATCAGTGTTTTTCTTTGTGAGAATTATTATAAATATCAAATTCATAATCTATTAATGTGTTCATTAAAAAAATGTATGTTTAATATTTTATGTGTTACCCTACATTTTAATGTTTTTAAACTTCTATTTAAGTCGAATATCTAAAATGTGCGTAAATAAATAAATTAATTATAATTATAAAACACGGATAAAGCCATTTCAAGCAACGTTTCGATTCCGAATGGTGGTCTTTTACCAGGGCGATACTTAGAGAATCTACCACTCAGGATTGGCTTGAATAGTTGAAAGCGAGACACGCTACCTTAGTTAGTACTCTACAGGTTTGTGTAGTTAGATGAACGAAGCGAGGAAACAAGGGGCTGTGACCCAGGTTTCGGTTCGTGGCTGCAGGTTTGAAGCAAAGTCTAGAAGAAGGGGCAATATTGGCCTGATCCGTGGTCTAGGGATTGCAGGCATGGTGTGGAGGCATAGACGGCTCGGTAGAGAGTCCTCCAGAGTATTGAACGAGAAGGCAGAATTGAAGGAACAGTCGACAACAAACGCCCTGGCATGGGTTACTGTGACGCGAAAAGAAGGTGCACGGAACAAAAATGAGAATTACAGCTATCCTTAACCATCGGTGAGACAGGGAATAGTTTCTCAAAGTCACGTATAATCGGTGCCGGGAGGTGGTCTCGGATATCAATGCATATACCATCGCTTAAGCACATTCTTTAGCACAGGCGCCAATTGTGAGAACCACTTTGATTACAATAAGGAAGTTGAGTAATAAATATTATGACTTTAAAAAATTGTCCATATATATCAAAATGAACTTCTACGTCCAATGTACCGTTTACGCACGATTTGATGCGGTCTTCATGGCGTTACACCATTTTTTTTACGTAAAACTACATTTCTTGGAACGTTGATAAATTGCAGTAATGCTTGTATTTTTACACATCGGCGCGATGCAATAGTAAAACGTATTATCTCCTGACATTTTAGAAGGTTTTGTTAAAAAGTGGTAGAATTAAAAAATAAAACACAAGCCAACAAAATACGTGACCGACAGCTGGATTACGACAGTTTGAGATGTCAAAAATAAATACCGTGTTTAAACACTGTTTTTGACGGGGTGTACAAAAAACCCAACGGAAAAAATCTCAATCTCTTTTGGTATAAAATTTTGATTTAAAAAAATATATGAAAAATCCCGTTAATTAAGTTAGACGGTTAAAAGTAATCAAAAAAATTAACTGAAATTTCTTGTTGAATATTAAAAAAACAAACAAACAAACAAATTGCTCTTCTGACGGTACGGATGACGTCACGTACCCTCTCGCTCCCTACCTTTGAGATACTGCCATTTTGGTGGCGTTTAGTAAAAAAAACTTTGATAATTAATTTATCTATGAAAACGAACTGTAAGAAAAATAAAAATAAATACTGGTATTTCTGTTTGAAAGTGGATATTGATAAAAAAATGGAATCAAATTCCTTATTAAAACGCCATGAACCGCGTGAACGGAGAGCCCATTAAACATGACCTTTTTCTTCTGGAAAACCAAGCAAGACTACTTTCGCGGTATTCCATAGGCTTGAAAGACTCTCAAAAAACGCCACTGTTGTTGGTAAAAAATTGAGTTTAGCTCGGGTATCACGCTCCGTTGCTTATTTTATTTTTTCTTACAGGGTTATTTTATCGCTGCTTGTTACGTCTTCCTTGCTCGATTTCCGTTTTTGTATAGCAGGATGCACTAGTGGGAAAAATCTGATATTACAACAACACGTTCTTCTATTATCCAAGCATTTTAAATTTTATTTAGCCTCTTAAAAATTGAACTTTTTCGAGGGGATTTATCGCAAAAACAGAGCTCTACAAATTACACACATATTATAGTTTTTATAATTATTACAGCATCTTTGAGATGATTTTTCACAAAAACGTCAGGCATACAAATTATCAAAAAATTATTATTGTTAATTTTATTATATTTTGAAAAAAGGAACTTGTCATCAATGTCTTCTTGCGAAGATTTTGGGTAACCTTAAGATTTTTAGAAGTTACCTTTACACTAACTATCTAGAATTTACTGAACCCATCATTACAATGAATTTATTAAGATATCGACCAACTCTATAGCTTTTACAAAACAACACATTGGCATTTAAAACTATGAGTGGTAATTTTTATGTGGGTCGCATTGAATGGATTTTTAAGTCTTAGGCTTCAAAGCTTTGCTGAATTACCGATGTATCCACTCCACTAGTACTATGTTGATTCGATTTTACTTAAATAACCTATTTATTTTGTTGTCCTGTCTGGATAACGTTGCTTAAACAAAGTGCTTTCCGGGGTCCTTATCTTGCTTTATATCAGTAGCTAATGTACATTACAAAATGGGTCTCTGGTAGTACAGCATATGCTACGTTTCAACTTAATTATATCTTCCATGCAATGAGGTGGCGTGGACATCTTCTCAAGATGCTTGCGAAATGACTAGCATACAGAATTTTATCGTCAATTCCGGTTAGTTGCACCAGACAATGCTGACCAAACGAGGAAATACATTTAATAGCAAATTTAACGTCGTTTTAAAATTTTGTCCCAACTATGGGACAGTGAGACTTTGGCACATCTTATCGCAGATTTGAATGTTGATTTTTATGTGAATACCTCACAAGAATTCCAACTAATCCCAACCATGTGGAGCTAGCGGAACTATATCATCCCCCATTGAGGGTATGTGGTGAAGCTGAACCTAACTAATCAGATTTGGTCACCAAACACGGCTAAAGCCATCTCATGCTGTGTTTTACTCATTTTTAGTGATCAGATGTGAAGAACAAGGTACGAACTTTCCTCTTCCACGTGTCGTACTGTTCCTTCTCACTCTTTTTAGTTTCATGAAACACAATATACTCTGATTGAGTATGCCAAAGTCCCACTCCGGGCAGTTAAGAATTTTGTGCGGTATTCACTTATAAAATAAAAAAATTAACTATACTTTCATGGAATTATACTGTAAGTATACTCGGACCAGATATTGCATACCCCCATACAAAGTGCTTTAATATGATGATATGTATTTATGAAGAACTAATTATTAATTATCATTTTTTTGCGTTTCTCCGTTCTCTGAAACCGAATCCTCTTGGCGAAGAAACAAGGATATCAGCACTTTTTTTACAAAGATAGTATTTTTTCTCAGGCTTTTGGATAAATAAAAATTAACTCATCTCATTTTTCAACTTTAAACAAAGAGTAAATATACACAGGTTAAAGAAAAATCAACATATCCTGACTAGATCTTCCGAGATATAGCCAATTCAATCCTCAGAGAATTCCACTGTCTGGATGCATTCTGAAAGCTTACGTGCTTATATTATCATTGTATTTTAACATGCACTTCAGGTGTTATATTGCAGAATGATTGTATTTACATTTCTTTCCTGTTTTCTTCGTTTCTTTTTCCATTTGGCTCTGTTATAGAGCACCCCTGGTTATGCAAGTGGTCGGATTACTTTTTCATTATATGCACAGAAAAACGAGTATAAACCGCATCTACCACCTTTGATGGCCTGCATGGTCGAGTGGTAAGACGCTCGACTACGAATCAAATCAAATAAATTATATTTAATTAATATGTGTTATAACACATTTAATTGATATGAAATAAAAATAGTATATTTGAGACACGTTCCAGAGTGGTAGATACTTTAAGTATCACCCTGGTGAAAGACCACCATTCAGAATTGAAACGTTGCTTGAAATGGCTTTAGCCGTGTTCGGTGACCAGATCTGAATAGCTAGGTACTTCCCAACCTTTCCCTTCCTCATCTCTTTTCTCTCCCCACTACCTTCAGCCTCACAACATGCCTCAATCGGGGATGCCATAGTCTTACTGGCTCTAGACGGTTGGAAGCAGTTGAGATTCTTGTGCGGTATTCACGTAAAAAAAAAAAAAGATCGATCTTTGATAGTCAATGATTAATGATACCTTTAGATGAAGTTGATCACGTGCATTATATGCCTTAACATAAAGGTTGTGTGCTGCAAGCATAGATGTCTTCAATGGCTGTAAGTAACAAATTAAAACGGTTTAATTTACTAATTTATTTTATTGAATAGAAGACTTATTTGATAGTGAGTGAGATGTATCAGTTACATTAATGTATCGGGTTGATTTTTTTACATTATGACTGTGTTAATGTTTTATGTGGTGCCATAATACGGTTTATTTCAACACTTTTTTAAATTTTTGAACAAATTGTTGAGCTTTGACTAGAGAACGAGATGTGTCAAAAAAAAATTCTACTACTTATATTGTCACCGGAAAGGCGAAAGGGCTGAAGCGCCATTTTGGAATGTTTTTTGTTGTTTTACAATAAAATTCATCAGTCTTCAGTACCTGGTTGAATTTTGAAAAAAAAAGTTAACTCGACTATTTCGATGCTCTCATTGAGTTACCTGGAGCGACAAAAACCTAAAAAAAGTTCAAACTTGTGTCACTTTCACTTGAACTTTTTTCTTTTCCAAAAAAAGCTTTTTTCCAAATGGTAAATATATTTTAGATGTCTGAACGGCCACAAAAGCCTTCAGAATCAAAAGAGAGTTAGAGCATTCGATGCAGAAAAATAAACCGATTGAAAGTGCATAAATAACTCATTTTTGACCAAAGTATCGCTTAAACTTTTTTGCCTTTCCAGTAACGATATTTGCCGATCTAAAAAAAACGCTAACGGACAGTTAGAGATACAAAAGTGACTAATTCATATTTCTGTTATTAAAAAAAAAACAACAACTGTTCTCATGAACCTACTCCATTAAATATGAATTGTTTTACTTTTTCTCCAAGAATATACGAAAAACTCTTAATAATGACTTCTCTGCCTCCAAACTATTGGGTTTCTATCAACGTGGAATCTAAAATCTTCCAAAATGTTTGAGAACCACTTAATATTGACTGTATGTACATATTACTGGTACTAAGTTTATTGAAAAATACGAAAATGCTGTGAAGTCGTGCATCAGCCAATAATGTGCAAAAATATTTGAAAGTTTCTTTGTGAGGGACTAAAAGTTAAGAAAAAAATGATGGTTTCTTCCAACGTTTGTTCAACCCATAAATTTAAGTCACATAACCTGTTTGTTTAGGATCTATTGGGGTTAAAGTTCATATCATCCCCTGTCGTTTTATCACTCCCTATGAAGTTATAAATTTGTATAGCTGGGTGGAAAGAGAAATTCTCAACAGTTTACTCGATCATAATTTACTTATTGTAAAATATTGCTTGCACAGTTTTTTAAATATGCTAAGAATGTTTTATTTTCCTGACCTGAAAATAAAAATCAAACGTACGATCCAAAGAGGAGTAACGTAGTGACCTCAATTGATCTTTCTTATTACAGCGTTATCATTACAGAATCTTAGGTAGTTTGTTTTTGTTAATACTTAGAGAGAAATATATACATAATATTTAAATATTCGAAAAGCTTTCGTTCAATGTGTCATCACGTCGGAACGAGAGTGTTAAAAAATTATTTCATGTTAAATAAATCATAAAACATTTAAAAAAATAACAATGATAATAGTAAAAAAAAACTAAAAAATAACAATAATTATATTTTTAATAAAAATAAAATAACATATTTAAAAAACACATCAAAATCAGTTGTAATTTAAAAGCTTCAATGGCTCCGTATCATTGATAAGTTGAAATCTCCATGAAAAACCATTTTTTTTATTGTATTGTATTGTGATCTACCTACAAATAATATTAACCCCGTTTTTTTAAGGCTTTATACCACAAAAAAAAAATGAGTACATGGTTCATTATGTAAACTATATTTTTTCTTCACAAGTTGAGGAATCATTGACATTCTAGATTTCATAAAATCATGTTGTACAAATAACCAAATTGGATCACCTCAAGATAAGAATAAATGGAATGCAGAAAACTATAAATGGTGGAAAAGAGCGATCAACATATTGCTGTGTTCGTCCAATCGATAAGCAGCTTATGTTTAACATTAAACAAATAGGTCGTGATAGTAATATTAGCTTTGTTCTCGTACGTAAGTTGGCTACAGTTATCGGAAATTACTTCAGTCTGTATACATTTCCGCATCCCTTTTATTGCATTAATTTTAGAATTGAGAGAACTAAGCATTGTTAACGTTTTGTTTGTTTTGCCAGAAGTTTGATGACAGATTTATACACGCTTATATTCACTCGTGTACAATATATTTTTTATAAACATGAATAAATAATTACTTTTAAACTACATTCTTTCAGTAATTTAAAGGGGTATACGTCTAGTTGGTTGCTTTTAACAAAACTTGGGAGGAGAATCAGAAGCTGAGCGAGGAAAGACTGTACCTACTGATAAGATATAAGAAGAAAAAAATGAACGTCTAGAGATTGCTTTTCAAAACCATAGACTCAGATACGAATATAAGATGGAGATGGTGATACAAATAAGTATTTTGATAAGCTCGTGTAGCCAACGCATTGATAACCCTATAAAATTTGAACTAGGGAAAGTAAATACCAAAACTATGCAAAGAGATTGGACTTACAACTTACCGAATAAGAGTGAGACAAAGACCCCCGGAGACGCCCTTATTAAACCAATGGCTACAGACACGCATAGGAAAGGGGAATAAAATTGAATATTTAATTTATTAATTGAGAATTATCACATTACATGACGAACTAATATGTACATATTTTCGTAGAAAGCAATCACGTTGCTGTTTGACATATTCAAATAAATGAAAAAAAAACTTTACATAAATAACACCACGGATATTATTTTATTTTTTATGACTGACCGGTATATATTTTTTTTAAATTTTGATTCCTGATGATGACTAAGTGATATTTAAATAAAGTTTTATTCTTATTTTATTTAAAATGTTTATTTTATTTTTTAATGTTTATTTTATTGATAAATAATTAATGTCATGTATTTATACAATAAACAAAACATTTATTTTTAAATACACTCATTTTTCTTCTCTTTTCACCCTTTCAAGAATCGCATCATACATTATCGATCTTTTATTTATAAAAAAAATATTATAATAATAAATATAATTAAATAATGAATAAAATAAAATTCAGTTATTTGACTCTCTTCTTATATATTTTTCATAAGATAGTAACGTAGTGTACTATGTATTTACATTTTTACTAAGAAAAGTTTCATCACGGTAATTAATTCATTTAATTATGGTGGGTACAAATTATATTTATTGGCACTATGCAAAATCTAACAAAATATAATCATCATCTAACTAACTTCGTCGGCCTACGTAGTCGAGAAGTGAAATGCTTGACTAAAAATCCAGAGGTCTCGGGTTCAAACCCGGCGTGTGCAAATAAATTTTATTTAATTAATATGTGTCGTAACACATTTAATTAACTTAAATATATTTATATTTATTCATCAACTTGGTGAAAGACCACCATTCAGAACTGAAACGTTACTTGAAATGACTTTAGCCGTGTTTGGTGACCAGATTTGAAAAGTCAGGTACTTTACAACCTTTCTTTTCCACATCTCCTTCTCCTCCCCACTACCTTCACCCTCACAATATACCTTAATTAGGGATGCCATAGTCTCACTGGCTCTAGACGGTTGAAAGCAGTTGGGACTCCTGTGCGGTATTCACTATAATTTTTTTTCAAACATTATTTTATTGCATTGTCATTGTATTTCAAAATGTATTTTATTAGCAGATATAAGATTAAAAATGAAGACTTGCACTACACTCTATAAATAAATCAATTTACTATGGACATTAAATATGAAAACAATGTACGTGTAAGTTTATTTACTCTGTATTTTATATTTGTTATAAATCATTACTTCTTAAATTTCGCTTGTCCCAGATTGAGTTCTTATAACTTATCGGGATTGCTATGAATGTTTGAAGAAATTAAAATAATTTAAGAAAATGGTAAAATTCATGAAAGCATATTTTTTTTTAGAAAAAAAAAACACAGAGGAAAGGGGTTTTTAGCACCACCGGGATATTAACTTGTCACCCTTTGGTATACAGACGACTTCTTTAACTACCGATGTATTCGCATATCTCCACTAAACAATAAAGTGTATTTAAATTTCTTAACCCCATTATAGGTTGTTGTATTAATGACACAATTTGTACAATATCAAACTTCTGGGTGTTAATCTGGATGCTGATTTCTCCTTTAAATTCCAAATTAACAGGACTGTAAGCACAGGGTTCTTTCAATGAAGACAAATAAAATCAGTGCAAAGAAACCTGCCAACAGAGGCAACCAAACTACTTGTAAACTCGTACGTCGTTTCGCGTTTAGATTACTGCAACGGAATATACGCTAGTCTTCCTAAATATCAAATTAACAAACTAGTCTTCAACGCCGCGGCAAGACTTATCACCGGCGTATCAAAATATTCCCATATCTCAGAGCACCAATCTTCACTGGCTTAAATGTCCCGAAAAAATTCAGTTTAAGCTTTGCTGGATGGTTTTCAAATCAATTAACGGAATGGCTCCGGCTTATTTATCGGAATTGTGTATTAGATCGGCATTGTCATCGGCTATCGGAAAGTTGAAGGAACCAAAACGCACACCAGACACTAAGTTCGGAGAGCATGCCTTTGGAGTGTCAGGTCCTAAAGCCTGGAATGGACAACCACATGATCTGAGAGTAATAAAAGACTCGACAGAGTTCAGAGCCAAACTCAAAAATCATTTTTTCAGAAAATCATATCCACAATCAAGATGTAACAAGCCCAAAAGAATTTCTGTTCAAACCATGAAAACTTTTCAGACTCTCGTTCCTTAAATTCACTAGAAGATTATCACCATTATCTGTTCCTCACTACGAAAAATGAAAAAATACCTCCGACACACTTTATTTTAAATTTGCTCTTATGCCCTAAAAATTAAAAAATAATAATAAAAAAATATAAAAATAAAAATAAATAAAAAAATATATATATATGAGTAAAATCAGCTAAACTCTAAGTAAATATGATATGGTGATTGTGTCCTGCCAGAAGTGACCTGCCAGGTAAGTATGTTGCTGTATATTTATTAAAAATAATAAATAATACTAAGTAGAAATTAATATTTGTACAGCGCCCTTGAGGTGATTTTTCACAAAAACGGCGCTATACAAATTATCCAAATATTAATATTATTACTATTGCAAATAAATAAAAAACAGTCAATAAAAGCGACAAACACCGAATTAAAATAGATATTCATATTTAAACTGGTTACAAACTAAATAAATTATTTTGATAAAGCTCTCTTTAGCTTTGGGATTAAGACAAGCTTACATTAGCGAATAAGGAACTTCGCAAGGCTCCTAATTGTACAAACTCCAGTGCGACTATGACAATGCAATCCTTTTATGAAGATAAGATTTCAGTAGTTGCGCTGCGAGTCCTGCAGTCGAAAGGGAAGCTGTGAGATAAGAAGATGTTTATGGGTAAATCAAAAGTTGTATTGTTGGAAATGCATGGGGAACAGCGAGACAATGGGGATTTAATGGTGGCGTAATTAGCTGGTAATATTCAACTCAGGATTAGAGACAAAACATGAAGTTACAAGAATCTAGATTTGGGAATCAGTATTCTTGATAATTAAGTTAGAATTATATTTTTTGGGGTCGAAAACACGGTGGAAGAACGCTTGGTTAGCAGTTAGAGAAATTGGGTTTGTTTCTAGGGGTGCACTTGTTTACACTGTGCTTCGATGCCCTGAAAGAATAGAGTTTAAGATTTGCCTTACGATTTTTAAAGCACTGCAGGGAATGGCACCAGCCTATATATCGGAACTGTGTGTCCGACAAGCCTTAAATAGTAGACAACTTACTTTGAGGTCAGCAGACGTAGATACTGCTGTTCGATTAATTGAACCATCTCGATCAAATAAACCTGTTTACTATGATCGCGCTTTTGGTGTATCTGGTCCAGTTATCTGGAATAAGCTTCCCACAAAACTTGCCAACATACAAAACCTAGCAGAGTTCAAACGAGTCCTAAAAACCAGATTGTTTAAAAATCCCACATACAAAACGTAACTTATTAAAATTTAATTTCTTTGAAAACGTCCCTAATTTGCTTTGTTTCGGTTTTCTCCTTTCTTCTATCATTATAACTCAATGTCTTCACTATCTACTGAAAACCATATACTCATTGTCATAAAATATTTATTTTCTTTTGTTACTTGCTATATTTACACTGTTTGCATTTTTAGAATCGTTTACTTACAATACTTGAATATTAATGTTTTAAGTGCCAACATATTAACTGTCCTCAATCATATTTCCTTTTCTTTGATTTGACAAATGTGTTAATATGAATTGATTTGTTTCATCTGAATTTTTATACCCTTAGCTCCTAGTAAATTGTTTTTTTAATCTGTTGATGTACACATACACTGTTATACCCATATCTGAACCTTTTCTCTCGTGATCTATGATAACGATCATTCTTTTAGATAGTTTTAATTTGTATACATATTATGCATTATTTTCTCCTTGTAAGTTAATCTTATTAGCATAATTAATTTAGCATGGAGCGCACTTGAGGTGAAATATCACAAAACTGCGCTATATAAGTTCACTGTTATTATTATTATTATTGCACTAGCAAACCAAAAATAAATAAGCCCCATACATCAAACTTTTGTGTATTTGAATGCTTTCATTTAATATTAACTGTTTAACTTAGCATCACGTCAGAATACATAATGGACCTTCACCCGACTTTGTCTTAGCACGCACTTCTTGCTTCATTCACATTCAAATAATCTATTTTTTTATGCCAACTCTTTAAATGAACAAACTCAAGCTAATTGACTTGAACGGGTCATATCTTCCTTGAGCGTTCTCGCCTTCTCCTTTCATCAACTTGTAATAATAATAATATTTGGACGATTTGTATCGCGCCGTTTTTGTGAAAAATCACCTCAAGAGCGCTGTACAGATCTTATTTTCTATCATTACATATTAATTCCTATTATTTGTATTATACTTTCGCTTGACACTCTTTTCAAATCTTTATTCAATCTATTTATTATGTGAGAAAATATCTTTCGTTCCGACCCAAGACATCTAACGATCTCTTTGTACGAGAAATTGAAATAAACCCGAAATAAGTAAAACTTAATTCAAATTGAATTTGATCTTCTGGCTCTCATAACGTCGTGACACTGGCTCCCGCCGTCATTAACATTTTTGTCAGTGTTTCGTATGTCTCGTCCGATCATTTAATTATTTATTTTGATTATTTAGCAGCCCGCCTCTCTCTCAAACTTGCTCAATACGAAGTACAGCATTAAAATATCAGTTTGTTATTTCACCCACGGACCCTTCATCAAAGTACCTACGTGTATTAATCAATTTTCTTGGCGCACATAGAAGGGATTTGGGTAAATTGAAACACAAAACATAATTAAATTCATTTTGTATTCAGAGCATCGGTCGTTATAGCCATAATACTAGGCCCCATAATGGCAAGGGGCCATTATTGTTTATAATATTACCTTAAACCCAACCGAAATGTTCTTATTTTGTAGCTTTATCCGGGTTAATATGTTTGGTTAACTGAGAGCTTTTATGCGGTGACCTAACAGAAAAGTTGGGGACAAAATAACCTCGCTATAAAAGCTGAAAGTAAGATTACCTAAGTCAAAACAATATTTTATTAACCTTCCCGTAGGCAAGAAAGCAACTCACGTTAACTTGCTTATTTATTCCTTATTGTTATTTTCGTAAACTTTGAATTGAAATATGTCATAACATGTTAATTTCGTATAAAATAATTTAAAGTATATTTGCGGCACGTTCCAGAGTGGTAGAGACTTTAAGTATCGCCCTGGTAAAAGATCACCATTCAGAATTGAAACGTCGCTTAAAATATCTGAATAGTCAGGTACTTCTCAACCTTCCTCCTTCCTCATCTCCTTGCCATCTTCACTACATTCAACCTCACAAAATACCAAGATAGGAGATGCCATAGTTTAACTGACTCTAGAAGGCTGGAAGCAGTTAGGACTCTTGCGTGGCATTCAATATTATTTTATTTTTTTGTAAAAAAAGCCTTCAATTTAAGCTATTATTAAGAAAATGTACTCTTACAACTTGTTTTTAATAATAAATGTCATGGCATGTCACGAAATTAATATTTTTGCACGTAACCATTACCAAATTTCTAACCGATAAAATACTATCGTGTTTTTATTTAATCAGGTTTGAACTCATATAAACAATATTATTTATTTGTTTACAAACATATACACATATTAACTAAACTTTTCCACAGTGACATGTGTAAGTAACTCAAATAAGTATTACGGTAACGCTGGTGTGTAGTCTTGGGAAGCAGGAGAAAGATGAGAAACTTGGTAATGGGAAGGTTAACAGAAGGGAACATTATCGTGGAAGTTAAAGAACATTACTTTGATTTATAAACAACAGTTTTTTTTTAAATTTTCATATTACATTCCTGCGATGATTTTGTTGTTCATCTCATCATTGATCGGGATCAATAATTGTATGTTTTTATCAATTAAATACGAGGAATACTTGAAGTAATAGTTGAAACTCCTGCGTTAGTAATTGAGTTAAGAATTAATTAAATAGCAGTCAAATGAACGATACTATGTAAACATATCTAACCATTTGAGATCAACTTAAATACAGCATCACAACTTTTGGATACGAAATATAACTTTCAATGCATACCGATAATAAACAAGTCTTTAACAATTATTTCGACATGTGTAGGTACACGAAATCATTAAAAAAACCCTAATATTATCTTCTCCTATCTATTTTTAAATTTTATATTGTGAATACCGCACAAGAGTTCCATCTGCTCTCAACCGTCTAGAGCCAGTAGAACTATAGTATCCCTAATTGGGGTATGTAGTGGGGAGGGTAAAGAGATGATAAGAGAAAAAGGTTAGGAAGTACCTGGCATTTCAGATCTGGTCACAAACAGCTAAAGCGACGTTTCAATTCTGAATAGTGGTCTTTCATCAGAGCAATACTTAGAGTATCCACTACTCTGGAACGGGCCGCAATATGTTATGACAAATATTTTTTAAAGAAAAGTTATTTGCGCACGCCGGGCTTAAACCCCCAACCTTTGGATTCGTAGCCAAGCATCTTAACACTCGACCATAGAGGCCATCAAATGTACATATACATACTCGAAATAATTAATTACTTAGCTATTGAATACATGTAGGTTTATATTTCCATTAATATAATAATTAATACATAAATTGCATGCTCTCTAAGAATTTTTCTTAGTCACTCAACCGTCCAAACAACTAAACTAGCAATCCGCCGAAAGTCTAAGCTGTCCCAACGCCACTAAAATGGCTTCAAAAACTTTGTAAAAAAAACGGTACTATTAAGAAGAAAAAAGAATTGCCTGTGTTATGTTATCACTTTAATAAGATTCTTGTCGCGCAAATATAGTTTTACAGAGACAATTCATTTTGTCAAATAAATATGCATGGTCATTCCATATTTCAATATGAATGATATTACTGTGACTCTTTCCTTAATCTTTACTTAAGTACCTGGCATATATATTTTGATTTAATGCTTTCGTGCAATTGTTCTTGCAATGATAAATGTATTTCGATTTATTAGAAATATGTACTGTCATGAATTGTTTTTGCTCTTATGGTATATTATTCTACTTCTATATTATTTCACCTTATTATATTATTTATGTACCCTGCGTCTGTCTTGACACAGGAATTTCATAGTGAGACAGATGTGAAGCAACCCCTTGTATTTTACTAAGATAAATTTTTAAAAATACTGTCTTACGGTCGCAAATAATCATCATCAACCTATGCAGCTATTTTTACGATCGGCTGTTTTTTTTCAAAGCTATTTTATCTGTGTGTTTGGTCCAAACTTGTTTTGCCCGGTCATTAATGACTACTATAACCAAACTTTCAGAGAACTTTTTAACGCATGATTTTGCTTGTTCAAGCCTATGTTGCATAAGTACGCCATATATTTATACATGTATTATCATCACTTTTACGCTGCGTTCCTCACGCGCAGAAAGCCGTATAAATTTCAATTAAACTGCGCTCTTACAGCATTTTAACAGCTCCGAAAATACTGTCCTGCTTCCGAAAATGGCTTTATATTTCAAAAAAATTAACTTTTAGGTGATTAAAAAGGCGTCAAAATTAACAAGGTACAGCAAAATTTATTATCATTCAAGGATTACTGCCTTCGCATTTTAAAATGAAGCCTTTTTTGGGAAACCTCTAATTTTGTTTTATTACATCCTCTTTGGCAAAATAAACATCCTCTAAAAGAAAATTAACGTGATGTTGATTTAAAGTATGCTTTTTAATGAAACTTCGACAATTAATGACGTTAGGTCAAAAGTAATTCAGCTGTACAAACTGTTACGGGATGCATTTTTCTGTCAGATAAAATTTGTTTTTGTACAATAATTATTCTTCCGTTCATGACTGTAAAAGACCGGTCGGTAGCTGAGTGGACAAACGCGTCGGATTCCCGTACGGGCGTCGTGCGTTCAATTCTTCTGATGGCTATGTTATTCATCATTCCACAAGCAACATATTCCGCTTTTTATGATGGCAGTATTTTTTTTAAATATTGTCAGGCTATTGGTAACCCGGGAATGTTTGCCTTTCTTTTAAATTAATAAAACAAACAAAAAAAAAATCTTCAAGATTCTATTACCTCTTAACCGTAATTCAACTTGAAAAAAACGGAAATAGCTGTATTCCTAAAATATCTGTCAAAATATCAAAAAGGAGAATCTAAATATCTTCTGACTGTCAATTATGAACAAAAAACGTATATATTTCCAATGACAAATAAGTTTAACAATACTTTTTTTTTTTTTCACGAAAACCATAGCACTCGATTTTTTTTCACTTTCACACTATGTTTTCATTTGTTCCACGTGGTTACAACATGAAGTTATGGTTATGGAGGTAGTACTTTGGATAAATAACCGGTTTTGCTTTTTGTTTCTTGATGATGCTTAGGCTAAGCGAAACCGGTCGGTCATAAAAAAATTAAAAAAATACTTGTGGTCTTATACAAAGTTATTTTTTCATTTCTTTAAATATGTCAAACCACAAAGTAATTGTTTTCAAGGAAAATATAAAATTTCACCAGCCAGAAAAAAAGAATATTAACCTGTCAAGTTACGAAGGGCAATACATGCAATCTAAGGGACGGTTTATGGAACACTTGAAATAAGTTAATTTTGGTCAAAAGATTCTTCGGCAATTCACGTAACTGGAACAAGTGAAGTCCCGTTACTTATGCAGAACAAATTTGTTTATATAAAAAGTCAATCAGCGATAGGGGAAGGTTCCAGAAGAATAAAGTAATTTCTTACAAAGTCATAAAGTTAATTTTGTTGAACTTTTACGGAATAAACAACCATATTATTAACCACATAAAATTGAGATTTATTTTATTATACCTTTTTATTTTTGTTTAAGTCGCTTGTATTTTAGGGTTTTGCTTTAGGGTAAACAGTTAAACCAATGAAAATAAGGATTGAGGTTGAAGGGTTATTAAAGGGTTCGTATAACCTGGGTCTTGGCATGGTAAGATATTTACATAGCATTACAAAAGATACAAAGGGAACAGACCTATTTCAACATTATGCTCTTAGGTTTCTCTGATTGGCTTGTATCTTTATACTTAACTTGAATAATGCACGTAACAGAGTCGAAATAATGAAAGGCAATAAAAATACAATTTTTCTAATTCCATATTAATTTGATCCTTATTTAATACAATCATGGTGTGCTAGGCATTACAAAATCCAGTTCTTTACAAATATATAGATATCGTAACAAAACAGCAACAAAATATACAAAAACAACGTACATATAAATATCTCCATCGGACAAAGCCTAAAATTTTTTTTCAACCCGATTATTAACAAAACGTATTGGAATATTACAGCAGGACAAGGTTGGAGTGATAAATCAGTGATTTAGCAAGTTATTGGTTAATAGTCTGGAATCACATTGAAAAAGTAATCGAAAACTTTTACCAATGAATCTTACCTAAACTTGTTAAAGTGATCCGGGATTAAACACAAGTACCGCTTGGCTCTCACATGAAAAAGATAAAATACCTAGTAAATTATAATCTTAATCTCAACAACAACAAAAAATCACAGGTGTTTCAAAGAATCCTTGACTTGATTTCTAAGGATCAAAAAATAATGATCAATAAACATGGTGCTCATATTTTTCACAAAAATTGTATGGCAACAGATTAAGTTATTTCGAAGCACTAGAAAAAAAATGTTCCTAATAATCATCTAAATTTGTCCAGTAGTGCAATAAAAGGTGTATTTTGAAATACTTTCATTTTATATAGTATGTCTCTTTTTCTTTGTTATAATTTTATATGGTATTCTATTGTTTTCTCACTGTTCTCTTATTTTATTTTATATTGTGTTCTCCTTCTGTATGTATATAACTACAAACTTTGTTTTTTTTTTATCTGGTTTAATTTTTTACTCTGATAAAATTAAAATAATTCCGTGGTCTCACACAAAGTTATTATTTATTTTTAATTAAATATGTTGAACCACAAAGTGATTGCTTTCTTCGAAAATATAAATAAAATAACTTTAATAAAGGATGTGATGTTACCCAGCCTGCATTGAAACTTTGAAGTAGTTATTTCATGTAAAAAAAATATATATATCTTAGTAGAGGTAAGTATGATATTAAAACATGATAAAATTAATAACATCTCTTAGTTGGTGGTCACTGGTAAAACAGAGGATTATATTAGGGATACGAGTATTTTAATAATTTCCCCTAGGACTCTTAATGACAAAGCAAGTAAGCTCGTGTCGTCAAGTCCCCTCTGCAAAGAAAACGAACTGTCATATCGGTTATAACGACTATTAATAAAACTCTTCTCACCCTCGAAGCCCAGAAACAGACAGCCTTGAGATGAATAAAGGCGAGGAAAAGCTATTTATTGCAAATTTTTCATGGTCGTCGAAATTGACACATTTTTATGCTGGAGATTCAGGTATTCTGCTGAATTGTGTTAGCTTAGCTTTGATTTCATCGAAGGTCTAATATAAAAGTTTTCTGATTTTTATCACAAAATTTTACTTTTATAACTTATACGTACAAAAACATACATGTGTCAGCTTTGTTGTTAGTTTGACAATGTCTTCAAAAAGCAAAAGCTGTCATGCTTAAATATAAAAAAAAATACTTATAAGAGCTTTGAAAATATAACTTGGTCATTCAAAAATAATATTAGAAAATTAAAATTAATATTAAATCGCAATTCAAATGATAGAATCGAAGTTGGAGTTAGTGAAAACACTGTTGATATGTAAGCATTTTTTTCTTTCCGTTGGCGAGCTTCTAGCAATAATTAAAGTTGAGATGTTTCAAGCTTTTGTCACATTTGACATCGTCACAATTCAACCATCAGCGCCAATTCATTTTCTTACATTTTGAAGGTCCCCGTTAAACGTCAATTCTAGGCCCGTTTCAGTTTTTGAAATTGTGACCTTCTTAATAACATGACTCTTATGTGTTAAAGCTGATCAAACTTTGTTCAAATGCTGAAACGGACTGACAAATTGCGAATAAAGGGAATTTTTCAATTGTGAAAAACCAAAAAATTGCGTAAGTCATTGATTTTTGACAGCGTCAAATGTGATGAAAAATTTGAAATAACCCGCAATTAGCGCGTATACTATTGTATACAAACAAAAAAATCAAATAAAAAAATTCTAAGGAATAAACCACAATATTTTTTTGCAAAAATCCCACGATGGCAATGGTGAACACTTAAAAAAAAAACTGATTTTCTCGCCTTTAAATATTACATTTTTCGTTTTTTTTTTAAATATCAGACAATCGCATTTATTCTTCATATAAGCGGTGCCCAAGGTTTATGCAAAAAATGGTTTGTTATTGTTATTTGATAGAAAAAAACAGAAAATTCTTTAATTTGATGAATACTGATGTTCATTTTAGCTAACTTCATTCTGCAGAGCAACGCACAATTATTTATCTCAAGGATAACTTTTACTCCTACTTAAAACTGAGTGCCCAATAAAGATAACGGAAAATGACTCAGAAATCTCAAAAGTAAACAACATTTTTTATTAGCAGTAATTCAGATTTTTTCAAAAAAGTTATGTTTTCATAAAAAAATATTCTTTCATTTGAGTACAATTAGAAACAACATTGATTTCCACGAATTGAAATTGATAATACGAGTCTTTCAGATTGTATTATTTACTTTGAAGTCGAAATTCCAAATGAAGAGCACTTTGTAAGAGTGAACTCGTTATTCGTAGGGGAAAAGATTTTCGTACTTACTTTAGAAAGTTCTTAAAGTAAAGCATTATAAATTAATTGGTTTAAAGAGCTAGCAAACAATGCACAAGAAAGCGAGGAATTTTCCTTCTTTCATTTAATATTAACTACAACCGATACCTATTGAAATTTTGTTCGAAATTTGAACTGCCATCATTTTCTAGAATTTTTTTCTTTTGAATTTTATCAAAAATATGAATAAATGCAATAACAATATTGTTGAAAAGGGTTATTCAAAATATGATAAATAAAATATTTGTGTGCGAAAGGAAGAACGGAATGAGTTAAAAAACAAGTTTTGAGTTAAGTACGCACAATTGTTCCTATCAAGAAAAAATGAGATGTGTCAGAAAATAAAATACTTGCTATTATTTTTTTCAAAAATGACATGTGACATATGACATAATTACATACAAAAAACTCCTAAATTCATAAATTTTGTTTTGGCTCTTTTGAACATCTACGTTTATGGGCTCATTCCGTTCTTCCTTGTGCACACAGATTTATAGCTACAAATTTCGGTTCGAATCGAATTAATTTATATATTTTAATAAAATATCAATTTCAAATTCAGGGTATTCAATATTTAACACATTGATGACATAAAAAAGGAACGATTTATTCAAAATTATACGATCTACATTATAAATTATTTACTATCGTTGAAAGTGAAAAGTTACATAATTTTGGTTGATTGAATTCGTCATGCACAAATGCCATTTACAATTTTATAGGCCAATAAAGTCCTTTTATTCAAATTCGAAAATAAACTAGTTTTCTTTGTGCACTTTTTGTAAGTATTGATTACTTCAATTTTAGTGCTTTATTGATGTAAAAACATAATTTTAATTTCTTCCTAAAAATGTTTAAGATTTTATTAACTATCACCTGTACAATGTAAAATTCTCTTGCCTCAAAATGAGTTTTATACTTTATCGAGATTGCATTTCAAGCAACCTCTCGATTCTGAGTGATGGTATTTTGCCAGGGTAATATTGATAGTGGGTATGCGCCACTGGAACGTGGCACAAATATTCAGTGGGATTATTTCAGAAATTACATAAAAATATATGTATTTTTTAAATCCGACCCAACGAGTTAGATTGTCAGATGGATTGATTGAATGACTGATTGATATTTATTTAATGATATCCGGTTAGTTGAGACTTTTGGACATACGTTGGATTTGTACACATCTGCCGAGTGGTAGCGTAACGTGTTTTATTGCATAACAATTGATACAAATTAATCGTTTTGCAATAAAATATATTTTTGAGTTATCTGGCAGAGTTTCTGGTTTACCATACTTGTATACCTTACAATAAAAAAGAAAACAGATTGAAAACGGAATTTAGCCTCTGGTTCTGCCTGGTGGAAGGAATCAACCATTCAAACATATTTTAGCTTATTTGTCGTGAGCATTGTGGTTTAAATCATTTTTCCGGAATAAAGGTTTATTCTGCAAAATATTTAAGAAGATATTAAAAAAGTTTCATAAAGCATAAAACTAAGAGAACCTCTCTGCATTTTCGGTCTATAATATGTAAATTCGTGTTTTGTTAAAATACCCAGTATTAATAAATCAAACTTTCTTACTTACCGTGACATCGCAGGTAGAGACGAAGGAATTTCAAAAATATACCTGTTACCCGAAAGAATCTTGCTTCCAGATAACAGGTGTGTCATTAAAATGGGTAAAAATATTTAAAAAATTGCATAATAGCACCGGTTTTCGAAAAAAATCAGCTCTGAGGTGATTTTAATTAGTCTTTAGAAAGACAAAACAGCATAAACTTAAATAATGTTGACTAGACCCTTCTCTTACACAGGCCCGGCTCTGAGCTAACGGTGCCTGGCCGAGGCAAAATTTTTGGCGCCCTTTGTCAAAACCTAAATTCATAGACAATTGTCAAAAAACTTTTTGCCTACGTTTAATAAAATGGTTGTTTGTGGGATTGTGATGGTATGTATTTTCGATATTTTCCACGTGGACTCGTGAGTATTACAAACAAAAAGCATCACTCTTACACAAAACTTCATTACTGTTAACCCTTTTGAAAATCACTGAATATAAACTAACAGATCCAACAAACTTCATGTTTAAAGTGTAAATGTTTTGTTTTGTTTAATTTTCAGGGTAATATTATGATTCGTTATGTTAAAACCAAAATCAGCGCCTTATCAGTTCGTTGTCTGGAGCGGACTGCTCTAATTACACTTGCGCTGGACCGGCCCTACTCATACAGACTCGTGTATGGTCAAATTTCATCACAACTTTCAAGTATTTCATTCATATAATATCACTTGAATTCGTGGAACTTCACCAACTTCATCTATCCAACGCTTTAGCGTCATATGTTCTGCTGACACTCTTTAACGAAGTACTTTTCAAACAAATTCAAATTGCCTTTTCGTATTCTAGTTCATCAAACTCACCCCATGTGTATAATTTTTGTTTTCGTTAGTATTTTTATGTCGTTATCAGCTATCGTTAAAATACGGTAAATGTCCGCCTCTTTTAAACAGGCACAAAATATAAAATTACGAGTTCGTGAGTCCCAATGATTCACTTACTTTTTTAAATACCCTCCCGGTTAGCTTCAGTCGGTAGAACGGATTTTTTTCCGTATTTGAAATTCGTTTATTTTGATTTAGAGAGGACCTTCTTCTCTGTTAAAAATCGGGGTTATAAAAGGGACCCATGCTTGCAGGGTTTAAGGAATTTTAGCAATAATACACTCGCTAATACTCTCTTGTATTATATTTGAGAATATTGATTCTACGCCCAAGAAAAGCTTGATTAACTTGGTGGATAACGTTAGAATTGGGTACTCGTAAAGACAAACTATTAAAATAAATTGTTTAATTATCACTGATACTGGAAAACGCGTGGATCCTGCGCGCTCGGAATCCTTTCGTCCAGTCTGATAGCCGAGAAATCCCACTAACTCGCTCCTCGATGGCGGCTGCCGGGGATCGTAGCAACTCGGATTATCCATCGCAATATTTAATTCAATTTGCTATTTCACCATGGCAGTAAACACGGTATTGACTCTAAAAACGTTAACTGCACTATTCGGCGTCTACTGTGAAAACTCTAATATTCACTCTGTTTCGCGGTCGAACGTTGAATGCCCCTCCTGGCCGTTTCAGCCCGGGCTTGTTGGTCAGTTTTGCCCCCACGTTTTGGCTTTTCAGGGGGGCAAATAGACAAAACATTACACCATAGTAAATAGATTTTTAACTAGCGCAAAAATTCAAAATCACACTGGATTGAATTTATCTTGCTTCAAAACACTATACAGCAAAAAAGGTTTAATGAATAATAATATGATATTGATAAATTACATTAAGCACTTGACCGCTATCAATAACAAATTATCAACATGTTTTAGAAATAATGGTTCCTATTTTAGGAACATTTAAAATAAAATGAAAATCAAGTATAAACACAAACAAAATCGAAAAAAAAAAGTCCGAGAGGATCAGAGGGAGGGGGTACTGATAAGTTATTGATGTGAAAACACATTTAGGAGGTAGCTCTTTGAAAATATAGTTACTAATTTATCTAATTGTAAAAGCCCGGTTGTATTGACCGGTCGGTAGCTAGAGTGGAGAACGCGTCGGATTCCCACCCGGGCGTCGTGCGTTTAATTCCTCTGCTGGCTAAGTCCTCCATCATTGCACAAGCAACATCTTCCGCTTTTTATGATGGCAGTAGGAGTTTTTCAAATATTTTCAGGTTATTCGTAACCCGGGAATGTTTGTCTTACTTAAAAAAAAAAAAAAGCCCCTAGTATTTGTATGTACATTTTCCAAAGCCTTATTTATATCAACGAAAGATTTGTTTCCTAAAAGATGGTTAATGACAAAACAGTTGGTAATATTCTGTTACAATACTTTATCCTGGCAATATTATCTGTATTGTCTTTCACTTTGTTGACCAATATCATAATCTTACGTATCTAACACTCGATTGATCTAAGAAGTTCATTAAATACTCGTTATCTATCTCGTCGTGCTATAAAATAAAGATAATACTAACTATTTTATTTCAGAAGGTATGCAGGTATAGTCCGATGCAAATACATTCCATAATTAACAATAATAGTTTAAAAAATCCAACAAAAATACATAAAAAAAAAATAAGAATTGTAATACACATTTGCAAAGTAATAAGGAAGAAAAAATCCTAAAATATTATTTAATACAAATTAAACATTATAATTAAAAAAAAACCTGAATTAAGCGTGTTTCAATGTGGTCTCCGCATCGTCTGCGTCCATCGCTCGTTAAGGAGAGAGCTGAGCCACTCATATGCAGCCGCGACAATGACGTTATTTGAGTTCCGTGTCCTATTCCAGAAGCTGGCTAGTCGGTGGCGAAGTAAGGCGGGGAATGCGTGCACCCTTCTTTTGGTGAACATTGTAGAGGCACTGCAGAACCTTGAAAGTTGCAGAAGTTGCCCATAGGCATTGTTGTAGCAAACCCACAACTTGTTCTATTGCGCTGGTGGGTATCTTGTCGACAGTTCAGATGTAGATATATAGGGCAGTGCAGTACGTCTTAAAAAGCAGTTTCCTGACATCGTCACTACAGTGGTAGAACCGCCTTTAAAGCGTTCCGATCCGTATATTAATAGCTCTTCTTTGTCGTTCCATATCTTCAATATCGTTCAAATATTCTATATGGATATTTCCCAGGTATTTAATTTGTGAGGCTACAAGCAGTTTGTTTCCTTCTAGCAGGATTAATGGAATATTTTGTGGCTCCTTGTTGTGTTTGAATACGACAATCATGGTTTATATAACAAGTTAAACGTCATAGCATTAAACATTATGAAAATTATCGTACCTGTTCCTATGTTCATTAAATACACCCCAATGGTCTCATTTCCACTGCATCTTTGTTCTAGTTACACCAACTAATTTTATCGGCAGTGTTATCAATTATTTGGTGTTAGGTAATAAATATAACTTATGGATATTAACATTATAGATTTTACAAGGCACTTCATAGTAACACATCTTTAGCAAAACTAGAACTTCAATGCTACAATATTATGATAATAATTATTAAACAAAATAAGGTGCAATTAACATAAGCCTGTGAGCCTCTGATTTAAGCAAGAATAATTTATTCATAGAAGTTACTCGAGAAACAAGAATTACACAGTGCTAGGGTTTGGAGACAATGGCAGAGATTTTAGTGCCTCGTATTTTATAACCCCACATTTACAACTTAAGTGGCTATACTTAAAGAGACTTTCCAAAGGAAGTTATAAATCCTTGATCTGTCTTTGGTTTATTCAAAAGCATAAACACGCATTTCTGGCATTTTCTTCAAACAGATCTTGATTTAGTTTCGGTGCTTAGCCAACAGTCAATTGTTAAATAAAATAAACTACGTAGATGAATTTATTTATTGTTTTATTTGTTAAATTTGTAGAACTCTTTTTTTTTACTTCAATTAAATTAAATTTAATGTTTTTAGTATTATTAGGTCCTGCTAGTTTTTTTTTTTTTTTAGTGGCAGCTGTTTCGGCATTTAAGGCCGTTAAAACTGTTGATAATAATATAAAAAACAAATTTAAATTAAAAAAAACGTAAATAAATTAAAAAAAAAAAAGAATATTTGAAGACAACCATCCACATGGTGAGCTCCGAGTTTAGATTTTGAGGGTTCTTAGCCAGGAGTACACGAAAAATATGTATTTAAAATTATTTGTTTTGATTCACAATATGGAAAAAAAAGAAAAGCATTTTCGCAGCACGTTCCAGAGTGGCTGGGACTTTTAATTTCGCCCTGGTGAACAAACACCACTCAGAATTATATTTTTTTTTTGCAAGAAAATTACGTCTGTTACAAGTTGGAGAACGAGGTACTTCCTTGAAATGGTTTAATCAGTGTTTGGTGAACAGATCTGAATGGCCAGGTACTTTCAAGATGTTTCTTTTTCTTCATCATTTTCCAATCCTTATTAGTATCACAACATACCCCAAGTACACATACACAGTCCTACTAGCTCAAGACAGTTGAGAGCATTCGGAACTCTGTTTTTTTTTTTAATAAAAAAACGATAATTTTTAAATTTTCCAAAAAAATGTACTCAACCGAAACAATTTTGAGAAAAAAATAAATTGAAGAAAACAAAATTTTCCACGATGAGTTCACATTATATGGCCAACTTAAAACTTATTGAATGATTCCACGTTTCTAAAGAAAATTAAATAAAAATGTTAACATCAAGAATATTTAAGCCACCAAATTAGTGGCATAAATCGGGGGCTTAAGAACATAAGGGCGAATCTACAAAACCCCAGTTTAGAGATATACGATAAAACTATTTGTAAAAAAATATTCTCTCTTTCAGAGGTTATATATTTGAGTGAAAAAAATACAGTTTACAGAGTTGTATCGGATGAGTTTAATATTTCTGTCACAAATAAAATATATTTTAATTTTAACCAACAGTATATTTTTTGTAGATTCGCCCTTATGTTCCTAAGCTCTCGATTTGTATTTTTTTCTACCTAGAAGGATTTTCTCATGAACATTCGGTTTGAAAAATATTTATTGAGAAACTACCATCAATATTTCTGACTTTTATTGAACATGTTTCGTTTGAAATAATCTGTTAACAAATTGTTAGAAAGTTTTGTAATTGTTACGATACTCGTACAACTTTCAGCGCTCTTTTTGTAACTATAAAATAATAATTTTCTGAAACATTTCTGCACAATATTTTAGTAAAATGAAGAAGCAAAAACAACCTTTTCTCATAAAATAATATGATTTGGAGACCTGTTTTATTTCAACCAATGTTACTATCAAAACTGTCATTTTCATTATGATCAAATCAGTTTTGCAACGTGTAAAGAGCACAACCCAAAAATACAGATTCATAAAAAAGGTAACATTTACCCACGGGAAAAAATTACAAAATAGTACAAAAAATCATTCTGAAATATAAACGAATAACGGTTATTTGAAAATTTAGTGAAATTGACAAAAATATTATGTTTAATAAAAATGAAATAATAAATTTGCACGACCATACATTTTTTTTATGACCGACTGCTTTTGGTAGTCTAAGAATCATCAGGATACAAAATCAAACCAAACAAAAAATTCAATACGGCTATATATACCCATACATACAGAGGGAAAAAAATAAAGCAATAAATAAAAAAGAGAAAAGTTAGAAAACATTTAAATTATTACGAATAAACAGAGAGAAAGAGGCAAAATGTCAAACGAGAACGTGATAAAAGAACAATGATACATTTTATGAGTTTACCGGAAATATACCTAATATTGGACGACTGGACAAATTTAACTGATCATTAAGAATTTGACTTTTAATTTTAATAGATTTCTTTAGTTTTAGTGCTTTTAAATTATTTAATTTGTTGCCATGTCCATTTTTATGGAGAATATGAGCACCGATGCTTTTATTAAAGATATGAGGGGCTTAGAAGCAAAGGCAGCAATCTCTTTCATTTTAAATTATTTCTTAGAAAGTTGATTTAATGTTTAATGCACTTTTATTTTGTGAATATGTTGATAAATTTAGAGATAATTGTTTCAAATTGTTCCTAGTTTAATGTGCACTAAATTTTTGTACACTTCATTCTCCATTTCTTTATAATAATCATTCAAAAGTTGACAATGCTACAGAACCGTATTTGGAGATTGCTGCCTTTGCTTCTAAGCCCCTCATATGATCTTTTTCAATAAGATGATTGTCGAATTCTGAAAACCGTAGTTATTTAAACATCTAAGATTTTTTTGATTCTTACATTGACATTAGGGGTTGATTTTACGAATTTAACATGTAAAACAATCAGTACAATATTAGGTTACCTTGAGGATTAAAAAGTCTCAATGAATGATTGAGGTTACTGTTTTTAGACAACTTTGGAATCCAAGAATGCAGTTCTAGCAAAGTAAATATGTTATTACTGATTGTGATGGTAGACTTTCATTTTCAAGATTTAATATGCTTGCTGTATTCGGGGAGACTATACGATGTCCGCGCCTCGTAGTTCCTCGCCTTACCTCGTCGGGGCTTGTCATTCATTATTTTTGGCTACAACATCAACATCAACATCAACATCAACATCAACATCAACATCAACATCAACATCAACATCAACATCAACATCAACATCAACATCAACATCAACATCAACATCAACATCAACATCAACATCAACATCAACATCAACATCAACATCAACATCAACATCAACATCAACATCAACATCAACATCAACATCAACATCAACATCAACATCAACATCAACATCAACATCAACATCAACGTCAACGTCAACGTCAATATCAACATCAACATCAACATCAACACCAATACCAACACCAACATCAACATCAACGTCAACATCAACAAAGACGTATTTTTAAAGCTTGGCACTCTAGCACATTAAACAGTACTAGCCGCTACTGATGCATTACTATGTATCGCAAATTATTAATTTAACCAATAAATCTATTTATATGACACAGTTCACAGGAGCAAGCGCCCGACAAACTTTTCAACAAATGCCGAATAATCATGTAATTTACTTCTCCTACTCTAGAATAACGTTACATAAGGAAGTTATGTATATAGATATTTTAACATAGTAAAATCATAGACATTTGAATAATCAGCCGATCATACGCCGTAAGCTTCGTCTTTACGCCAATTTTCCAAACGAATGAACCAGTATTGGATTTAGGATATCTAATTTGGGAAAATCGGTGGCGCTTATTGAGAATTAATTGCTTTAAGTTTTACACGTTGAGACTTACTGCTGGGGATGGGGGAGGAAGCCATTTAATTTATTAATGAAATATATTTTTGACGTACGAAAATTATTTAACGATTGAAATTGACTGAAACTGAACTATTGATTGACTTTTCTCAATTAGTTTCAAGAAGTTTGGTTTGAATTTTATTTGCAAGGTCTGTATAATTACAATTACTTAAATTTGTTCCTATTTTTGTACGATCTAAAGGAAATACACAAATATCATATCGTCGCTGGCAAGGCAAAAGGGCTGAATCTCCATTTTGGGAAGCTTAAACCAGAGCACTTTTAAAGATGGTTTTGTTTTACAATTTAATTCATAAGTGTTTAGTACCTGGTTGAATTTAAAAAAAAAGTTAACTTAGGTAACTCAATGCTCTTATTGAGTAATTTAAAGTAACAAAAACCTTTAAAAAAGTCCCAAACTTGTGTCGCGTGAGTCCAGCCTTTTCCCAAGCGGTAAACATATTTTAGATGACTGAAGGGCAACCAAAGTTTTCGGAATCAAACGAGAGTCAGAGTTTTCGATGATCAATTTATTAAAACTGCATATTTAACTAATTCAAGATCAAAGTGTGGCTTTAACTCTTTTGCCTTTCCAGTGACGAAATTAATAAATTCAGTTTCTCCATTTCTTTCTACAATTTCACTTTTTTGTTATTTAAGTCAGAATCATTATTTTAATTTTTCGCGCGGTAAATTTTTCACCCCCAAAGGCATTATACTTGTTATTATCTGACAATATCGTCGAAAAACCAAATCGGAAAGCTGAATCGAAATTCCTTGCGGCTTATAGTCACATTTATTTTAATAAAGCTTCCATTTAACTGCAACTTTTATAGCAAAAAAATATTTACGTTAAGACTGAACTTGGTATGAAGACATATATTGAACTGTACGATGAAGGAATTACGTCAAAAAAAGGTGCGTCTGATGCCCGTGAGATCTTTGAATGTGAAATTTTAAAATGTTAAGCTGATTTTGTACGGAATAAAGGAAAATTAAAAAGTTTTTGTATTTTCATGACCGTTCTTTCTTAAAGATATTTCATTGTAAATAAAACCTTTTGTTGAGTGTTTTGTTTATTACAGAAGTTTATTTTCGTAGTTTTATTTAAAGCACAATATTAATAGATATTTGAATATATTTAGTAAGAGGGTTTTTAGGTGTTTGATTTTCCAAGAAAACACTTTGAGATTTCGTATTTTGAGTGCGACTTTGTGGGGAAAGCTTTAGTGCAATCAAAGGTCACGTCCTGAAGTTATAACGTTGTATTTGGTAAACGTGCAACGTACACGGCTAACGTACCACGGCACTCCTTATAACTTCCTGTCACGTTATCGCTAAGGATGAATAAGGTCATCTGAGATTCCAGCTTGGACCAAGAATGATTGAAAATCGTCTTAATAAAATACATTCAATTTAAAAATGTATTTTAAACATTGCTTAAAACGCACGAGAAACTTAATTTTAACAAATTTAAAAATAAAAAAAATACAGCAAATACCGCAGAAGAGTATCAACTGCTCAGTTAAGCCAGTGAGATTATGGCAGCCCCGATTGGGGTAAGTTGCGAGGCTGAAGGTAGTAGAGAGAGGAAGGAGATGGGGAGGGAGAAGGTTGGAAACTACCTGGCTATTCAGATCTGGCCACTAAACACGGCTAGCTCCATTTCAAGCAACGTTTTGATTCTGAATGGTGGTCTTTTACAAGGGCGATGTTTAAAGTATCTACCACTCACGAACGTGCCGCAAACATACTATTTATAAATTTATAGTAACTAAATGTGTAATGACACAAATTAACTAAATAGGCTAGATATATGGCACCCTTGAGGTGATTTTTAACAGAAACGGCGCTTTACAAATTATCCAAATATTATTATATATCTAGATTCAAAAGTAGAGGAAAATGTAGAGGCGGTGGAAAATATCGCGATAATGGGGAGAGATTCTTCCAACAAGCGTTTGGGACTCCGCATGGGATGTCATCTTTGGAGATGCTGTGTGGTAGGTTTTTTCGAGGAAAGAAAGGGTTGAACCTGGGTCTTGAAGAGGCCCATGTCATGGGAGGGAGAAAACGCAGAGGCCGAGCAATCACTATACAGCCGAGCTGTTGGATACGATGAATAAAATCTTTTTCTAACCAGAGGGCACATATTCACACGGACATTTTGAAGAGTTTCGTCAAAATTGGAGCTATATCCGCAGCATACCTCTTAAATTTATGTGTAGGCATTACGTCAGACCCAATGGCTTTATTAACTAGTAGCTTTCGTAAGATGTGGAGTGCATCACGAAGCCGGATCCTCAGCTTTTTCATAAAAAAGGGTTATCGTTATCGCCATAATCTTTAAGATTGTTTTTATGATAAAACAAAATATTTTTAAAGGCAGTTATTTGAGGACTTGGACATTGATGTGTGAACTTTTAACAACTATTTTAATAAATTGGCATACGAAATACCGAGCTGACTGGGCACCTGCTCATTCAAATGGTGAATTATCAATGTTGAAAAAAATAATATTTTACTATGGGAAAATATTAAATTCCAAATTGCCGGAATGACTGCAGGGATTTGATCCTCCCGGAGGATTTGTTTCAGCTTTTTATATTAAGTTTGGACACGTTCGTCGATATGTGAAGCGTCTGATCCCTATTTCCATTTTCACCCAGGGGAGTGAATCCTTTTCTTTAACACTGCTGCCAGCCATTATATTTTCTATAAATATGTGTGGAGAACAGCGGTGCGTGTTTCAGTGTACGCGATATATTTTGTATTATACGAAATAGAAGCCTTTTCGATATTATTGAGAAATTTTCGTATGATCAAAAATATTTATTACATGTCTTTTTTTATAGTGAATACCGCACTAGAGTCCCATCTGCTCCCAACCGTCTATAGCCAGTAGAACTATGGCATCCCCAATTGGGGTATGTTGAGGCTAAAATAAGTGGGGAGGAAAAGGATATGGGGAAGAGGAAGGTTAAGAAGTACCTGGCTATTTAGATCTGGTCACCAAACACGGTTAAAGCCATTTCAAGCAATGTTTCGATTCTGAATGGTGGTCTTTCACCAGGACGATACTTAGAGTATCTACCACTCCGGAACGTGCCGCAAATATATTATATATTATTTTATTTGAATTAAATGTATTATGACACTACTTGACCATGGAGACAGTCTTATTAATTTTATGTCTTATAAGTGGTACTTGAGAGCTTTATTGTATCAATAATATTGATTCAATTTAACACCTGAGGTGGAAGTTCATATTTAAAAAAAATTCTAATATTCTTGTGTGATTAAAATTTGACGATTAATTTTATGACGATTTGCATTATTTTTCATCTTACCGAGGGCCCTTTTGTAACGTTAATTTGTTTTATAAAAAACGTATACATCAGAACTATAAAATCTAAATTTTCCTGATATTTATCGTTGTAATATGAATAATATTATTAACATTTAAAATCCAACTTCCTGCGACCTCCATAGAAGTAGGTGTTCTGGACTCCAAGCCACCAAGTCATATAAACTAACGCGATAGTTACGTCGAAGTGTTTGTGAGTGGAGTAACTTGAATCCTGCTTAGCCTTTAAGGCAAGACTTCTCACATATCTGAATTCTGTAGTTGTTTGGGTCGTGGCCGAGACACCTTGCTAGTGTTTCTATCGTAGTGCATTCAAATGACTTGTTATCAACTGTAATTTATCTACTAACAGAATTATATAAAATTGAGCTCTAAATCTAAATGATATCAAGGAGATATTAGTTGACGAAAAATGTTAACGAGACTAGTACTATTTAACAAACAAATAACTTTCAATCCTATCATTACTCTAGCTAAATTATCCCATCTATAAAATATTTAAACATAGACACTGACATTGTTTATTTATTATACATTATTCCGTTTGTAAGTACGTATGTGCGTACGAGTTTCAATTTTTCAAAACTGTAACAAACCGATGTGTTTATATATTATCTGTATGTACGAGTATATCATAATATATTTTTATAATGATTAAATTTTAAACATAATCTTTTTAAACCCCACTTACATAATAAAGTATCTATCCATAATGTATTTTAGCAGATATTGTTCTGTATTTGAAATGGGTAGTGTTAAGTAGTATGCGTACGACGTGTTATGTCGTACAAAAGAGAGTAAGATTCAGAGGTAAATCGCTCTCCCAATTTTGTGTATTCTGAAGCTAAAAAATAAAAAGGTTATTGCTGGTATATCAAGGTAATGTTACAAGATCAAGTTTAGGAAATAAAAACATCATATTCTGGGAAAAAGCCTTTCGGCATAAAAAACCCAATTTATTAATATAAGTACAAAGAAAAATGTATTATGAGTATCTACTATGTGTATGTGTGTATGTGTATGGTGCGAGCAGTCCGCTAGGCTGGCGCATGTTCTCGTTACGAGAGGGGTTCCTTGAGTTCGCCGTTACGAACAAGAAACGTGTGGCGTGGTATGCCTAGCCCGACCAAACTGGCATGATCAAGTAGATGCACACCAAGCTGGCTCACAGAGGCTATGTGTGTGTGTGTGTGTGCGATTTTATAAGGAGATGGTGCTAGCAGTCTGCTCGACTTGTAAGACGTGGTGTCTTAGGGACAGTTGGCCAAACTGCCGCATGCTCTCGTTACGAGAGGGTTTCTTGAGTTCGCAGTTACGAACAAGAAACGTGTGGCACCCTTTTGGTGTGCCTAGCCCGACCGAACTGGCATGATCAAGTAGATGCACACCAAGCTAGCGCACGGAGGCTATGAGTGACCCTAACAAATCGTGATATCCCGTGTATGTAACCATGTACGAGAAAAGGATGTGATATGTGCCCGCACGTGTGGTAACGCGGCAAAGAAGGCCTAGAGGCGACCTCGAATAATATCATATTTATGCATGTATTTCACTAATCCAAAAACGATGTGATTTAATAAGAATGACGATACTAAACAAAATATTATGCAATACGGAACGCTGCGGCGTAATGAAAAATGTAGCACCCGAACAGTAAGGCCATCGTAAAAGAAGTATCACGTTAAATTGAATAATTAGCAAGCTAATACGCTTCAAAAGGAATGACAACACGAAACAAAATGTTATGCAATAAGGTAAGTATCACGTTAAACTGAATAGTTAGCGAGCTAATACGGTTCAAAAAAGGGATAACAATATGAAACAAAATATTATGCAATAAGGTAAGCATCACGTTAAACTGAATATTTAGCGAACTAATACGGTTCAAAAAGAATGACAATATGAAACAATATATTATGCAATACGATATGTATCACGTTAAATTGAATAATTAGTAAGCTAATACGATTCAAAAAGAATGACAATATGATACAAAATATGTTGTGTAATACAGAACGCTGTGGCGTAATGAAATGTAGCGCCTGAACAGTAGGGCCGTCGGAAAAGAATTATCACGTTAAATTGAATAGTTAGCAAACTAATACGGTTCAAAAGGAATGACAATATGAACAAAATATTATGCAATACGGAACCAATACGGATTGAGGAGATATAGCTCAGCTGGAGACGTCTGGCCAGTAGGCCCGTCGGATGGTAACAAAATGACACGACGCGCATAAGGCCGTGCGAAATACTCAGGCTGCCGAATTGGCACCCCTGAATACAGATATTCAGAACTCAGGTTAAGAAACCCGAGCGCAGAAGCGTGACGTTAGCAACATATTCCCACGCGATTAATTGATTACTTTTGTTATTTCCTATTATAAAGTGGTGAATCTTTGAATGTCATTCCGAACTCAAAACACGTCTTCTTGGGTGTTAAGGGCTCAAGGCAACTACGGAACAGGTAAATTGAAGCTACATAATAATTTTCTTGGCAAGTCAAGTCACATTCTATGATTGTTCACGAGTAACAAATTAGCCAATAAAAGTGGTCAACAATGTATTTATTTATCAAATCGATTATAAAAACATGGATATGTGCCTATTCTAGTAGTCATATGTTCCAAATACATACCTGTTATAAAGTATACGCGAAATGTAGTTTTTTTTTATAATTACGCTACAACCGCAGATTCACCATAATCTGATAAAAATATTTCATTTCCTATTTAAACTATACTTAAGTACTGTTTTTCTAGAAATTTTCATTTTTTTCTATTTTTTTGAAAACAATGTACATGTGTGTATATATATGATATGTGTTTATAAACATTTAAAAATATAAAACACGTAAAATTGTAAGCATGTAAAGTTACAACAACAAAAAATCCCACAGAGATAAAGCCTGTGCGTGGATGTCATAGTGATTATTATTGCTATGTTATTTCTCCGGGTGGTGTTTCTTTTAGTCTACTAGCTGGCACTTTGAATACATTAATTTTAGTTGAACTTATAAGCAAATTAACATTTTTCAAATCAAAAACTACATTCCTTCCATTATTTTTTAAATATTTCGACCTGTCTTTCGTCAATTATCGTATCTTCAAAATTCCGATTGTTAAGGAGAGCGTTTTCTCTTTATGATCACTGTAAATTCAAATATTCCGATTAAATTTAAACTCCAAGCAAATATTTTAATTTCATGAATATATTTAAAAATATTTGGATATAATAGCTTAATATTTTGAAAATTAAAGTGGTCAAAAGAAGCTTTAAAATGCTCTCCTCAACAATCTGAATTTTGAAGATAACATAGTTTACGTAGAAGGGGTCGATTTCTTTCAAAATTTCTTTACTCCAAGGTGTAATTTAATATTTGCGCATTATGTCACGGTACAAAAAAATAAACAAAATAATTTTATTTCCTTCAATTCTTTTATCGTTAGTGAAAAACGGATCTCCCTTTGAAGTTTGAAGGTGAATTACAACTTTATATGTCGAACGAAGCCATAAATCATATTTAATATTGTGATTATTCAGTTCTGTTATATTTAGTCACAGCTAATTCGGCGTGTAAGGCCAATATTAAAATTTGGTTAGGCTACATGTAAAGGACCTATTTATATGATTTCAGTACATAGATAATGGTTGATTGAGGCTTCAGTATGATCTATTTGGGGATTAGGTATCTGCTTTTATTACTTTTTCACATTCTGCGTGAATAAAGTGTGGTTAGTATGTTTACGATGGTGGATGTTTAATAGGATGTCATCAATTAAGTTAAACCTCGTAAATCGGTTTGAAGATACCCAGGAAAAATCTTAGAAATAATTCACTTCTCAAAACTACATGGGGGCTACATACATAGGAGGAAGACCACCATTAAATTTAAGGTGGAAGCTTAGTCTGAATTCTGGATCGGTCGATATCGTACGAGGGTAGCATCGTTTAATAATGAGTAATCACATAGCCCAAGTTAATATGTACCCTAAACATTGGGTTTTTTGGGGTAACTAGCAGTTATTTAACAAGTAAAAATATTTTGAATGAAGGAAAAAATAGGAAACCATTCACTCACCGATGAAGTGGAAATTGAAAGTTCTTCTTACACAATTGTATTATTGACGAAACGAATACACCACACTGATATAATTCATTTTAATTCACAACACCTCAGTTATTTTATATTATTTGGAGAACAAAACAACAAATTGAGGAACAAGCGTAAAAACCAACGAGCAACCCGTTTTTTCCCATCAAAACTCTTCTGTTTGATATTCAATTGTTTCAAACACGGTGTTGTTGAATACGAATATCGAATAGCGAAATGGTTGAATACGTAGAGAACTTTGGTTAAAAAACACCAAGATAAGAACCTTACAAAATATCACGTTAAAATCCAACATTGAGTAGCAATGAGATTGTGTAAAATATGCGCGTTTTGCAATTGGAGCTTGAAAAATATACTCGTACATGTAGGCCCATCCTCAAAACGCCTTGGATAGACAGATACGGTGAAAAATAGTTCACTTTTAAAATATTCAAATAGCCATTCACTCATACGAAGCAAAAAAAAAATTAACAACACTTCAGTAGCTGTTTCAGAATTGAGAGTTGATTTAAATAGACGCAAATCTTTCTACTTGTACCCCCAAGCGTTGAAATTATGCAATTTTATGCTAGGGAATCGGGAATTCGGCAAATCTATCTGGATATTCGATCGTAAGGATAATCGGCGTTTTACTAGAATTACTGTTATATCTCCTACCATATAAGTAGCGAGTAACAGAATCCGGCGAATCTATCCCGATAATCGGTTTAATACTATGCTAGAACTTGTCTGACTACATGTTTATGTATAACGTACACTGAGAATTCGTGAGATTGGAATTTGTGCCACTTCGTATTGCTTTTAGCTAGGGGAAAAGGGTATCTAGCTAATATATCAGGGAGAGCATCAGATATTCTACGTAATACTAGGATTGTGTACACATGTCGCTGGAAGTGAAACAGGGCTTAAGCTTCACTTTTCTAAAAATGAGTTAAATATGCAGTTTTGATCAGTTCTTTTTTGCATCGAATTCTATGACTCTTGTTTGATCCTGAAGACAAATGTCGCCCTTCACCCATCTTAAATATATTTAACGTAAATGGCATAAGTTTAGGACTTATTTTAGCTTTTGGTCGCTTCGGGTAACTTAGTGAGAGCATCGAGTTTTCTGAGTCAACTTTTTTTTTCAAAATTCAACTAGGTACTGCAGACTTATGAATTTTATTCTAAAACAAAAAAACTTTTAAGTGCTTTGGTTTAAGCATCAACCCTTTTGCCTTTCCGGTGACGATATGTATATTGTTCAATGATGGTAAATATTCGTTCTTAGAATGTGTATTTCTTGTCTAGATTACCAAGGTAAATAAAGGAACAGGTCAATGCACCCAAATACTTCACGTTGCATTTTTCTAGAAATTATCAACATAACTTTATCACTATCTATTCAAACACTTTGCTCAAGTGAATAAGGCATCTGCCCTTCAACTTCATTAACAAATCTATTTCCAGTGCAAGTTTTATTGATTTCCATTGTTTTTGTTAAATTTGTAGAAACTAGCAGAACTCAATTGTAATTATTTTAAATTTGATTAAAACAGATTATTTAAAATAATAGTAATAATAAAAAAATAAAAAGGGCAAGTAACGTTCTCTAGTGACATGTTACCCTTTAGTTTGTGCAAAGTTTTCTCATTTGAATTTTCGAACCAGTTCATTCCTAAATTTCTACCAATCTTCAAATAATTATACATGATTAAATTTCCTTATTCTTTAATCCCCCACTGTAATACAATACAAAAATATATCAAAACGGAAACTTGACACCATTTGTAACTATTTTTTTTAGGATGAATGAATGATATTGCTACTTAGCAATAAGCCCAACTTCATACATCGATGAAATGAAAGGTCTAGAAAATACGTAAATATGCACTGTCACGTATTTATTTATTTTTTTGCTGATGGATTATTGTCCAATTATAAAATATACATAACACAAAATGGTTTAAAAGAGCAACAGATAAAAAACAGCACATGTAAAATATTTTAATGAAGCAATGACAAAAATATACATTTGAAAGAACATCCAAGTCAAAGCCTGAACAAGATTTTGGAAGAGTCACAAAGAATGACAAAAATCATTTAGAATGGTACCAAAAATTTAAAGACCATTGCTTGAGTTAACTAGTCTCGACATTCTGGGCAGTGGAGAATGAGACCCATAATTATGAGAGTGATAATTGAGGAAAAACAATTTATATGTCTGAGTCGACGGCAAAAAATGTTAAATACAATTTTTTTTTTTTTTTCGTAATTGGTTCAAAAGTAATTAGTCACTAGTTGTCAGTTCTCTGATGTAGGTAGGATTAAGAGAGATTGAGACTTTGATGTGTTTAATCACAAAAACAACCCTATCTAAATTATCTACGTTTATTTATTTTCTTAACCCTAGATAACAAAATGACGAGTATCGAACGCAAATCTACCTGTTTTTTTATGCCTCTACCGAGAGTATAGCAGTCACGCGTAAATTTACTTGCCACTAGACTCGTGCGCATGGTGGCTGTATTCAGTCGGTAAGTTGTTTTTTTAGATACCTGATACTGACGCATCGTCATTTTGTCGAATGGTTAGCTTATTTGTCCTTTTTACGCTGCTTAGTATTTATTATCATTTGAGTGGTGAATGATGATGGTCATTTTAACATGGGATTTTAATAAACAGGTTTCTGACATGGAAATTGAAGATTTTTTAGATATCGATAATGTAAGATGTTCTTTCCGGGATGAGCCTTCGGTATTGAAGAAAAATAAGCAAGTTAACCTTCAGAAGCTCTTCCACCAAATTGATTACATCGTGAGTCTTAAACAGCTTCCAGTTCCATAATACACTTCCTCCGAGCTGATGTTCTAGGTAGAAAGCAGTATGCGTGGGCAACTCATAAAATACGTGCTTTGAACCGTTTGAAAGGCACAGAGAGTCAAAATAAAATTCTTGGCCCATACAGCTATGAAAACACTGTGAGTTACACAGACATTTTATCCAGAAAGAGGACAAGTTGTAGTTTGTGTTCCTACAAAAAAGGCGGGTGACAAAAAACAATCGCAAATTTTACTTTTATTTTAAAAAAAGACAAACATTCCCGGGCTACGAATAACCTGACAATATTTTAAAAACTCCTACTGCCATCGCAATAAGCGGAGGATGTTGCTTGTGCAATGACAGAAAACTTAGCTAGCAGAAGAATCCGACGTGTTTGACCACTCAGCTACTAACCGGTCAAACATCATCACCCATGCGGTGAAAACACGGTTCATTTTTGACCAACTTGCACGACAAAAAATGACAATCATTCAATTATCATTGTTGATTTACACCTTTTCTCTTTACAATTTCAAAGAAAATATTTTCCTATTTATATTTCTGTATTTAAAGTTTATAAGTTGAAAGGTTAAATTCATCTAAAAAAACTAGTGACAGTTTTAGTTTTATTTAAGGTACTTTAACGTCAAAGTTTACAAAGTATTTAATTATAATTCATATTCTTTTTGACTTGATAATAATATTATATCTAATATACTACTTGATATTACCAATGTATTTTAAATGGTTCTTACACTCTATTTTAAATTTATGGACTGGCATAATTTGGAAAGTTTCCGGCAGCGCATTATAAAATTTCATACCTTTTCAAAGTAAGCTGTTTTGTGTATTGGTTTTATTCTTTTTTGGTAGTTTGATTTCTTTAGATGTCCTTGTATTATGTTTGCGAATATTCAGGTTGTAAATAATTTTATCGAATATATTTATTTATTTTATTGTATAAGCCCGAGAGGGCTTTTACATTGAAAGGTTTGCAATTGACAGTGAAAAAATAAGAAGCATATGCACAAACAAAATAAGGAATGGCTGTAAAGTAGTAAAAAATAATGTTTGAATACATAAAAAGATTATTGATTAAATACATATGATGTTATAGCCTCATTGTATCTACATTCCGTGCAGTTAAATACATCAGCCACCGCTGCGTGTGTATTACCAACTACATGCAATCTAGGTACAAGCGAGTATCTAAAAGACTCAGTCCTGATGTTATTGTTACAGCTAAATAAAATTTTGGATCAAATAGTTCTTTTTCGTATGTAAAACGAAATAAGGTTCAATAAATCTTTCTGTTGTTTTCATGTTTATTTTATAACCTCATCATTCTATATTTTACTACATATAATGAAAAATTAAAAAATCAAATTAAAAAGTAGGACTCCAAACAAAGTTTGTCAAAAAGTCGAATGGTTAGCTTATTGCGGTATGATAACAACGTAAGCTATCTAGGATTAAGCCGTTTTCAAATAATTTCTCAATTAAGAGCATCAAAATCAGATAAAAAATTGTCACACAATGCATTGTTTTAATGTGGAGAGCCAATCTGTTGTCAGCTGTATCAGTGACTTGGATTACCTAGTAACCTAGTTACTTTTTATTGAGAACGTTCAGTATTCCACCCCGTCTGCATATCAGGCTCGGTGTAAGCTATCAATCAACCGAAACAATCACTGGCTTATGTTCTGGTAATTCTAGTTACATGTATGCTCACTGTACGCGTACACTACATGGCGGATTAGGGGATTGCATATGACGCAGACTGGAAGATAAATTGAATTTTTGAAAAAGGGTTTGATATCGAAAACGAAAGGAGTGTAAAGATTCTGCTGATACGCCTTTCTTTGTACGGAATTAGCAATAATATACAGGAGGGATATCTTTGCGAAACAGTGTAGTAAGGATTCTTGATATTTTTCCTGACTAGGGTTTTCATGGACACACCTTTTCCCATCCATTCATAGCATATTTCGACATTATGTTTTGTTTATTTGTATTACCAATTTTTAACAGTATTGTTATCAATAAAAATATAGGATATCACCTCGAAAACCGTTGAGTTATATCGCATAACAAAACTTAGTGGGCGTAGTCGTCGGAGATGCGAGAGACGGAAAACATGCCTACGTGCCTAAAAGCGGTGCGATATTATGTGGCAAATTGTCTTGTCTCTTCCTCTCTCGTGGTTTATACGACGCAAATACCCGGAGAAAGTGATTTATCGTAAATTTGTATAGGTTGGGTAAAAATATTTAGCTCTCTCCATATATATTCTTACCCCAAAGTACGGAAGTATGATTCTTAATTAGCGAGTTCATTTATTCAATTGTGATATGTAGCCACAGACGAGTTGTTTCAGACGTAACCATATCATCTGGATTTTGTCGGTTAAATTACTTTGCCAGCTAAGTACTCCATCATTGCATAAGCAACATCTTCCGCTTATTATGATGACTGTTAGAGTTTTTCAAATATTGTCAGGTTATTTGTAACCCCCTAATGTATGTTTTTCTATTAAACCATTTTTTTTAAACTACGTGTATTATATATAAGATGATAGTAGTTTAACATGTTTAAAGTCCTGTCACAATTTTGTGCAGTTTTTAACACCCCGACCTTAGTATTATCCTGTTGACATTGCGTAAGATATTTACTAATTGCGTAGGTCTGAAAAACAGGATTGTAACAACTTCAAAACGTTCTAAGCTCTTCACTTTCACATCTATTATTTCCTTACGCCGCAAAGTAATCCTCAACATTAGAGTATCAGATCATTCGACAGTTCCAGGAAGTTCAAAATCTTTGTGATTATCTAATGAATATTTTTTTTATAAATTTATCAGTGTTTATCAACATCCGATAAGATTTGATTTAAAATAATAATATGGCAATTTAGTAAATTTTTTTAGTAAAAGAATAAAATATTGAAAAGATCATTTAATTGGTAACTTCAAAGAACCAAAGAGGATAACTTTGAAGCTTTGAAAAGTTTTTTTTTTAACTTTATTTTAAATCTACTTTCAAACATAAAAAGAAGAAATTCTTTGAAAAACATATTGCAAGATTTTCCAGCTTTAAGCTCGGTGGGTATTTAATCTACATATAAAGTGTTAACGTTTATAATAATATATTGCTTCAATAGCGCCGTTTTTGTGAAAACTCCAGGTCTCAAAGCCAAAAGAGATGTGGCAGGACACAATATATTATTTTTATTCAGAAAATAAAATATTTTTTTTTATTTATTTTATTTTTGTGAACAATATTTAAAACTTTTATTTTTTATTTTCCCTCATCTTATTACAGGAATAATATCGTCGCCTGAGAACTGTGGTGGGATATTTCACAAAACACATTTTTGAGTTACTGGGGTTTTAAGATTTTCATATTTTTGATTTCACTGTGAAATTAATACACGTTAAACATCTCATATAACATATTTATAAAAGCAATATTTAGAGGAAATTCGAAGGCATTTGGAAATATTTTAATATAATATTAACACCTATAGTAATGGCTGAAATTAAAAAAGAAAAAAAATAGATTTTTTTTTCCAGTGCTAAGTGGTATTTGTATCATATAAATATTTTTTACAAATGAGACTTATAATCTGAGAAAAGCATTCAACACTTTTAAAAATAACCAATTTTATAAGCCGACGGCCTCCCTAATTGAGTGGTAAGACGCTTGCCTACGAATCCAAAGAACGTCGGTTCAAACCCGGCGTGTGCTTATAACTTTTATTCAATTGATATGTATCATAACACATTTAATTCAAATAAAATATGAAAAAGTGTATTTGCGGCACGTTTCAAAGTGGTAAATACTTTATAGCCCTGGTGAAAGACCACCATTTAGAATAGAAACGTCACTTGAAATGGCTTTAGCCGTGTTTGGTGACCAGATCTGAATAACCAGGTACTTATCAACCTTCCTCTTCCCCATCTCCTTCCCCTCCCCACTACCTTCAGCCTCACAACATACCCCGATTGGAGATACCATAGTCTTACTGGCTCTAGACGGTTGGGAGCAGTTGGGACTCTTATGCGGTATTCACTATAAAAAATAAATTTCAAAAGTTCCCAAGCAAACCCAAAAACTATTTTTTAAATCTCTTACTACAGTTCTCGAGAAACGATATATCCTAAAATTTCCGCTGAATTTGATATAAAACGGATCAAAAGTGGGAAATGAAATTCCCTCTTACGCAAATAAAACATCTCAAAGAAGTTTCTTCTTATCAACATCCCATTGCCACCTAATTTTCCACCCCGTGCTAAGATACCGAGCGAGAGGAGAAAAACGAAATAAATACATGATGTACGTTTCACGGGAGATATTTCCAATTTCAAAAATCGATTTGCTCACTTCAGTCTCAGACGCGGAGAAAAAATATTCTTGCACTTTAAAAGGAAATTGTCATATTTCCAGAATGATAGAGCGTTGTTTGGGGAAAGGAAATAGGTTTGAATATTTTCCAATCTTCAGGAAAAATAATCTTGTTCTTATCGACCTGTCTGTGGATAGAGATTCACCTTAATATTCTTTCACAGAAAATAACAAATAATACGAAAATAAATATATTCGGTGTTCGGAGATATAAACTCTATCGAAAAACCTGTTTATAAATCACAACGACCTTATTTTGACTTGGTAAATATTTATAAACGTTTTTTTTAATACCGGACTGTACCATTAATGCAAAACCTTTAAATTTATAAACTAACTAACCCTCACGCCGTTTCTCCGGAAGGTTAGGCAGAGAGGACGGACAGCCATACAACTCTTTCTTGGCACACACTCCTTGCTTCTTTCGCATTCATCGATACTCTTCTGTTATTCTGACTCTTCAAATGGCCCGATTCAAGTATTTCATTCATTGTTTTGTGCCATGTCTTCTTTGAGCGTCCCCGAATTTTTCTTCCAATCACTTTCGCATAATTTATTCTTTAAATTTCTTATGTTCTTTGAATTTTTTTTCTTTATTTGTGATAGTCATAACGATGACTTGAATTGCGCAGTTAAGTGTTAGTTCACCTCAATGGTGCTTTAATTTTAGTGGTAATATACAATCACTCATTTGATTTACTACTGTGCAGTAAGTACCGCAGTAATACATATTTTTTTTTATAAATCCTCTTTATTTTTTTTGCTTAAATCTCTTGCAGGTACTTTTTTTTTAACAGTATTACTCTTTTTTATATTTTGATTTTTTTTTCCCTGTGTGAATATTTAAAATATTTATGTTTGTAATAACAAGTAATCATTTTTTAATTATTGTGATATTTTATAGAAGAATTCATTTCCAAGGCTATAATATTTGAAAGAGGCAGTAAGAAAAGTGTTCAGAACAGTTGCGATTAATAACCCCTTGAGAAAGTGAGTGAGCTTGGGTACTTATAAAATATCTTTGGGAACGATAAAAACAGCATTTACCCATATATAAATGCTATATACTAATTAAAGAACTGATTGAAGTATCTACCTAGTCAATACGAAGTTAAAATGAATTGAAACTAAACTGGATTCCTATTAGCGAAGCTTACCTGGTCAATACAAAGTTTTTTTTGGAAAGCGAAGCTAATAGGAATCCATTTAGAAAAGTTAGTGCCTTGTGGCAAGACGTAGAAGATTTTTATGCATTTTAACTTTTAAATTAACACACAAGAGGCAAAGAGAGGAAAATATTTTACTTAAAGACATAATCTTCTCTGTAGATGCTGTGTATCGAAGATGCCCATGTTATATAAAGGAAGAAACACAGAGGTAAAGAAATCATTCCACAGCTAAAGTGAATAAACAAGAACGAGTCGTAGAAGCGACCCGTTCACATGTAAAGTGTGTACAATCTTAGGCGCGCGTTAGTAGAAGTGAAAGTCCAGAAAAAGGTTCTATGAAAAAAACATTTATTTATTCTGCCTAAGTCACTTAGTCTGCAAAATTGTTTCTGAACAAAACGTAGACTTTTTTCAAATGTATTTTAAAGGTCAACCTTTCTTTGTAAAACGGTTTTTTCGTAAATCATTTTATTTAATGTAAATTTCGATGGAAAAAAGGCTTTAGAGAAAACAAGGTCGGAAATTCACTCCTTTTATTATTTTGTACTGTCATATTTTTGTAGGAAAAGTTTCAACCAAAAATTTAATATTAAATTATACACCGGCAATTTCTAGCCAATCATTTAGCATGAAAGAGCTTTGTAAAAAAAAATATTTTTGAAACTGGTTATAAAAAAACATGATACAAGTGAAACTATGACATTTTTAATATGTGTAAAGTAAACGTGCAAGGAAATAAAAAGTTAGAGTAAATGATTAAGAAATAACTTGCTTTCAGGCCTGATCACTTAAAATAAGTAAAGTCAGTTGAAACATTTCGATTCTCTAGTACCAGTTTATACTGTACCTGTTCTGAAAAGATCTTGATAATTTGATATATTTTGAAAACAATCACTTTCAACAGATAGACATATCTAAATTAAATTAAGTGGTTGACGAAGGTGTGAAAACTGCAAAAGTTTAATTTAAATTTCATTTATGACAATAATAATAATAATAAAATTTGGATAATTTATTTTTTTGTGAAAAATCACCTCAAGGACGCTGTACAAATCTTAATTTCTACTTAATATTTTTTCTTAGTTAATATAAATATACAGTAACATACTTACCTGGCAGGTCACTTTTGACAAGACACAATTACCATATCATCATAACTTAAATTTTAGCTGATTCTTACATATATATACATATATAGATACAAATATTATTATTATTATTTTATTTTTTTATTATTTTATTTTTTTTCATTATGACAACTTGTATCTTATCTCACTTTCTGACACCATAAAGGTATAACGCTAAAACGAAAATTGTAACAAAATAATACAAAAATTAAAAAAAATAGTAAAACTAAGATAAATTATTGTTAAAGTGGAAAACTATACTGAATCAGGAATAGTAATCAACAAAATATTAAATAAAATAATTACCTTCCTACTGTAAAGCGGCACTGTGTTAAGTTTTCTTTATAGCAAATAACCAGCAGGTACTTTCAATATCGACCTAGTGATAGACCACTATTTAGAATCAAAACGTTACTTGAAATGGCTTTATCCGTGTTTGGTGACCAGAATTAAATAGCCAGGTAGGCAAAAAAATATCACCTCAAGGGCGCTTTACAACATAATCAAAATAACCTACAGCTTAATCACTAAGACTAATAACTAGTGGCGTGTAAACAATTAAATTTATAACCATCTTACTTGACCTTACTGGTACTTCCCAACCTTGGAGTAACAATATATGGTATGGAGAGAGAGCTAATTATTTCTACGTCGTACACCATTAGAAAGAAAGAGACAATTTTTCCCAAATTATCACACCGCTTTAAAGTATTGCAAGGATGTTCATCGTGTCCCGCGTCTCCGTTGACTTCGCCCACACGTTTTCATATGACATAACTTTTTACATAGTTTTTTAGGTTTTGTGAAATATTTTTGCATACAACAATACTGTAAAAAAGTGGTTATTCGAATAAACAAAAAACATTATTTCGACATGTGCTATGAATGGATGTATAAATACCCTAGCCCTAGTCCTAGCCACTTCCAGGTCTAGCCGAGTCCCGTAAAACTCATCAAAACTGACTACTGCAACGTATTACCTTGTGTATTATTGTTCTGAGCCCCTAACCTTCCATTTACTCCCATATTCCTTCCGTTCTCTTATACTTTCTTCAGCCTCACAATATTTACCAATTAGGAATGCCATGGCTTCGGGTAGTTGGTAACAGTTGGGACACTTTCGCATAAAAAATAACAACAAATGTTTGCCATAGAAATAACTACCTTAATTTGTCTTTCTATCCGAACAAATTATTACGTACCTCAATTTAAAAATATTGAAAGTTTGCACGACGACCATCAATTTCCTTTCAAATCTCTTCAAGTGACAATCAAAATGACATTTCTGAGATACCATTCTTTTATGTAAATTAATTTGGTGAAAAAATTCGTTGACTAAAAGCGTGGAATAATAACTGCCGATTCTGATAAGAGAATAACGAGGGAAAATATCTTGTCAAACGTTTGATATAACGATGTAATTTTTAAAGGGCTCGCCTTAAAATCATTTTGTCATGCCCAAATAATAAAGTCGGACAATTATTCCGTTGAAAGCAATCAAGGCGAGAGAGTTCGTCTAATAAAATTATCCGATGAAATAATCTCCCGAAATGCCGACCTTTCCATTGAGTAGAGCAGGCTGCGTGATTACGAGACCAATGGAATAAATTTAATTGAAAACCCTTCAATCCTTCAATATCAATACGGCATAGAAATTTTATCTTTTAGCCCCTGCCTCCATTCAAAGGTGGGTGAAGCAAGAACAAACGGATCCCCTATAAGGTTGTCTCCCCAGGGTCATCACTAAATTGTATTATACCTATGCCCAGGTAAAGATATATTTTCACCATTCAGAATCAAAAGGTTGCTTGAAATGGCTTATGCCGTGTTTTGTGACCAGATATGAATAGCCAGGTACTTCCCAACCTTCCTCTCACCCATCTCCTTCCTCTCCCTACTATCTTCAATCTTACAACCTACCGTGATTGGAGATGCCATATTTTTACAGTTTGCAGACGGTTGGGAGCAGCAAGGTTATGTGATATCTGTAAAAAGTATTAAATAAATTTTATTAACAGAAGAAGAATAATAAGAATTGTATCAAATACAAACGTGCAACAACAAAAAAACGTGATAATAATTTTGCCGCACATGGAAAGAACAGCTAGAATAATTTTATAATAATATGATAATGGATGATTTAATAATACCAACTTCTAACCTTTATTCCACAAAATTTTAATATTTTGTTTTAATTTTAATAATAATAATTTTAATAATATCAATTTATTTTGGTTAGAAATTTGTAATTTTAAATCATAAAATGGAGTTCCACCACAAATAAACAGTTTCAAAATTATGAATATTACATATACATTAGCCAGTGTTTCAAATTGCCTCAATGTTAATATATCGATTGTGTTTAGGTGTAAGGCATTACATAAAATAAACAGAAAATCCTACTTGTTTTAACTAGCCCGTCCGCTGCTCAAAGAAATTACACAACAAACTACCAAGAGATGTTTTAATAATAGTTTTATTCCAGAAGATAATTTGATGCAGGTGTAAGAGTTTAATGCAATACATTCTATGATTAACAATAATAGAAAAAATAATAAACAACAATACATACAGTAAAAGTAAGAATTCTAATCTACCAGTGTATGTGCAAAAAAAAAAAAAAAAATAATAATAAGTTGAATTAAATTTAAATTAAACATGATAGTAAAAATAACTAACAATAAGTGGTTTGTTAACCTTTATGGTTTGATTTTTTTGTTGCTAGTTTTTTTAGCGTCTAAAAATACCTTTGCGCGTAAAATTCTAACTATTTTTTGTAATAATAAAGCAAAAAAATGTAAGCTGCTTTATTTTTTGGTAACCCTGCTTACTACAAAATAAGGTTCCAGATTATAGATACTAGAGACAAATGGTTTCCAAAGTGGGTTCCGCGACCGTTTATGAGAACCGTAAAACGAAAATTTGTGTCACGAACTATAGGTATATTTGATGCAGAGATGGTTGACATTTGAACCGCGGGGCCCCGCATATTGTCGCCAGGGCTCTTTGAAGATTTAGATAGTTCTGAATCGGTAATATAACTAAAGAAAAAAGCCAATTTTTTTAATATGTTCTAAATAAATTCCCAAGTAGAGTCGGTCTTGTCTATTAGATATCAAAACCAATCTTATGGTTACTGTGAATGACGTTACATATATGCTCATATAGACACGTTTTAACTCTCTCAAAGTGGCAAGCAATAATCAAGCTAGTTGGTGTGATCGGTGTATAAGCTGTTTTAGTACTAAACGGTCACGCGTCGCTTGAGGTCGTTTCAACATAACAAGCAAGTATGGAACGCGGTCCGAACTTCGGAGCTGTTTCGTTCATACACATATATTCTATGAATGTCTATCTTTGTCATACATGACCGATATTTGAATGATGAATTTACTGGTAACGTGTGTGTTTTGCTTGCCACATTTTGTGTCAATATTCTAAGGCTATAATGTGTCATTGTATATATGTAACGTCATTGGTTACTGGTCAATATCAAACGTTATTCCAGTGACATAGCATGTTACCGATTGTGACATATAAAAAAACAATGGGTCAGTAAAGTTACAAATATGTACGAATAAAATTCTTCAATAGTTTACCGGGAGAAATAAAATTGATAAATGATGATCACCAAAAAATTCAAAATACAATAAAAGAAATACAATGAAAACTTTCAATTAATATAAGGAATAATGAAAACTATAGTTTATAAGTCACTAAATAAAGAACCCGCCCCCCTCCCATACACATAAGCAAAGCTTTTATATTAGGGTACATCTTTAAAATGAAAATGTATTAATATGGTATAAAACTTTACAATATAATGAATTGTATCTCTCATGCGCCCTTGAGGTGATATTTGTCACGAAAACGGGGCTATATAAATTAGCCAATTATTATTATTATTATTAGGTATTATTATGAACATGAAATGATAACTTTGTATAAGACCACAAATTTTATTATTAATTTTATGCGCAAGCATCATCAGGGTAAAAAATTGAATGTAAATAAACACTCAGTTTCTAACGCGACAAGGCGCGCGGCTCCGAATACTGTCTCGCTCCCGTCTAAAGCACTGTCCCTCTCTAGCAATATTGAGCTGTGTGAATCCAGGGCCGGACTCCAATTGGGCAATCGCCGACGCAATTCTAGGAATTTCATCTACTACTTCCACTACGTTCTGAAGGCCGCTGCCCGCCGGCCTATAAAAGGCGCCTTGAAACAGCAGAAATCCAGAACCTAGTCTCAAGACCTGATACTGATTGATTTTTGTTCGCCCTCAGTGTGGTCTTTGAGTTTTAAGTACGAAATATCTGTAAGCGTTCGATTGAATTGTGCGCCGTCGGCCTTTCAGTTGGTTTTGTTTGTAAAATATTGTTTGAAGTTTTAAAGTTATAAGAGAAAACCGTTTCAAGTCTCTTTTCATTTATTCTTGTTTAAATATAAAATAAATACTACGTCTCTGTACCGAACTCTACTCACTATTTTAATATAACAAATAAGTTCCATTATAAATTGTCGCCAAACGTGTGACAACGAAGGGAAAAAAACTGTTTTAAGTTTAATTTTCAACCCTGATGATGCTTAGGCTAAGCAAAACCGGTCGGTTTAAAAATTAAAATAATTTTTTTACTTAGTTATTATTTCATTTTCATTAAATATGTTGAGACACAAAGTGATTGCTTTTTTCGAAATTATTTATTATTATGTTAAAATTTTTTTTTTTTTAAATAACAACATAAATTTTTACCTTTTTTTATTATGTGCCTAGGACTTTTTAAAAGACAAAAAAATAATGTTTATTGAGATAATACTCAATATTGTTTTAAAATTATAATGGTATTCAATACCAAAACATAATTTAAAAAAAATAGCGTTCATTAGTATCGCAATGGAACTGATGGAACATCCAATCGGCCACTAAGGGTTCCGTGGTCTAAGAAGTTTGAAAACCGCTGATGTAAAATATGTACGGTGACCCGGGTAAGGGACCTCGTTTTGATCGGGTAGTCAAAGTACCCCACATGTTAATTTCGAATTGAAAATACGTGTCTTTGAGGGAATTCGAATAAGTAATTCAAGCGGTGTCTGGATCCACAGGCCTATTTTCAGAGTCTAGACATTAGTTTCTGAGAGCCATCGTGGATTCTCTTTGCCTAACCACACTGTACCTCCACTAAACATTTTCATTAAATTATTTATTTATGACACGTGTCGTATCAAACTCTTTGTAGAATATATTCAAAGACAAAGACTTTAATCCGTGTTTAATCGCTTTGATGATTAATTTACAACTTCTGGTTGAGGGGATTTGATCTTATTTTAGGTATTTATCCATCGATACGAATACGAGTACAAGTATACGCCCAACTGCGTTTATTTAAAAAACATTCACAGTAAGTTTGTAGCTTAAATTAGGCTTAACATTATAAAGCATTAAGTAGAAATAAAAATATACACAAAATGAAAATAGAACTGTTTTCAATATTTTTGTTGCAATAAATAAAGTTGGTGTTGCATTTTTGTCATGAAATATTTTTATTTTTTTAAAGTGAATACCGCACAAAAGTCTCTACTACTCCCAACCGTCTAGAGCGAGTGAGACTATGGCCATTCTAATTGGGGTATTTGTAAGGTTGAAAGTAGTGAAGAGGGGAAGTAGATGGGGAAGAGGAAGATTGGAAAGTACCTGGCTATTCAGATTTGGTCACCAAACACGGCTAAAAGCCATTTCAAGCAACGTTTTGATTCTGAATGGTGGTCTTTCACCAGGGCGATACTTAAAGTATCTTTCACTCTGGAAGTGCTTAAAATATACTTTTTAATATTTTATATGAATTAAATGTGTTATGACAAGTATTCTTTAAATAAAAGTTATTGGCGCACGCCGGGTTTAAACCCGTGACCTTTGGATTCGTAGTCAAGCGTCTTACCACTCGACTATGGAGGCCGTCCAAGGATTTAGCATAAGCACTGCCTAAGGTAATAGGAACTGAACTTCAGACCTGTAATTCGAACAGTAAACAATTCCGTAGCATACTTATTTACTTGGCTGATTTATATAGCGCCATTTTCTTGTGAAAAAGCACCTCAAGGGCGTTTATATGCATTAGAAAATAAAATATTAATTAATCACTTACGCTTGATTGGGTTGCATAGATTAAAACACTACAATAATATTTGAATAATTTATAGAGTGTCATCTTGTTGAGATATCATCTTAATGGGGCTTGTAATCTATGAGCGATATGTAAAATATAATGACTTTATGCACAGTGATCAAAAATGCGGTTATGTAATACATAATATAAAACAATATGTATCTATTAAAAACATACAACAACATAGTACAATTGAAAAAAAAAAAAAAAACTGTAACTTATGTTAATGTCATGTGAACATAACCTCAAAAACTAAATGCTGATTCTAATGTGTGAATGCAACACAACTGACTAACAGAAACTGTTACCTACGTTACAATTACGTAACATAGAAATCACTGAAGTGCTGGCATCAAGAAAAAATTATTTCTTAAAACGTAATACCCAGATCATGCATCCGATTGGTTGTTTGCTTATTGAAGAGAAACGTTAAATATGTAATCTTGCATTTCTCGTCGGTAAATGACATTTTATAGTTGCAACGATGTTAATTAGACAGTCATAAAATACTTTACATCACCCTACCAAATAAATACAATGAAATCATTTTCACTGTATAAATTACGCTATTTATTAAACTCAATAATACCTCCATAAGCAGGGATTAATATCTATCATAACTTTATTAAATGGGATAGTTGGGTCATGTTTGTAATAAAAATGATAAACTACAAAGTGAAAATTTCAAAATACCAGTGGAAATTGGTTGTGTCTCTTCATTGTTATTAATAAATATTTATAATAATGATCATTTACGTAATAATTAATTGTTGAATAACATTATTATTGTAATTGGATAAAACATAATTCAGATTTAGTAAGTTAATGCTTTTTTTTACGTGAATACGCACAAAAGTCTCAACTGCTCCCAATCGTCTAGAGCCAGTGTGACTATGACAAACCCAACAGGGTATGTTATCAGACAAAGGTAGTGCAGAGGAGAAAGAGATGAGGAAGGGAGGGGTTGGAAAGTACCTGGCTATTCAGATTTGGTCACAAACACGGCGGCTAAAGCCATTTCAAGCAACGTTTCAATTCTGAATGGTGGTCTTTCACCAAGGCGACACGATTACACTCTACCACTCTAGAACGTGCCGAAAATATACTTTGTTTTATTTTTATATCAGTTAAATGTCTTATGACACATATTTACTAAGTGAAATTTTATTTGCGCACGCCAAGTTCGAACCAGTGACCTCTGGATTCGTTGTCGAGCGTCTTATCACTCGACCATGCAGGTGGTCAAATGCAGGCTTGCTTACGTAACGAAGTAAAAATATTAATAATAAAAATAAAGGGCTATTCAAATTTAATGACGTCAGAGCATGCCGTAAAAAAAACCTATCTAATTTCAAATAAACAAATTCTGCTTTGTAGTTATATTATGAGAGAATTCATAAGTATAACCTGAGCGTCTATTGGTTATTTATTAAAAATACTTCCGTATGGTTGAACGTAAAAAAATGCAAGAACTCATACAGCATTTCATCAAGCTTAACACAGAGAAGCGAGAAAAAAATTTTGCAAGTCAAACCGTATCAAGCCAAAAACGTTGAGTAGAAATCATTTGGAAAGTTTTTGTATGCAAACCGGAGGACGCCGTAAAACGCAAAAAGCCGTAGGAAAACTTCGACACCTATATTTAAAAAATGTTTTTAAAGTACAACAGGTGGCGCCTGCTTCACTCGAGCATTAACTCAACTAAAAAACTTCGTCCCCTTTACAAGAGTCGGCCTTTGTAATGGAGATTTATTAGGCCTTTTTTCACGAGACATTAAGTATACATATATTGAGGTGGATAACATCGTGTGTCCAAAAACATACGCTTACTAGTTTATTTTTTTTTGTGTTGTCACCTTCATATTTTCTCGCTCGAGTTAAATACGGCATTCAAAAAACGGGTCTGTAGTATTAATTTGTCGAGGTAAAAACTATTGTAGATTTGCTACCTACTTTCACTCAAAGGTCAGCACTCTTTATTTTCTTGTTTATCAAATGCAAAGGTGTTTTATCAGTCAATTTGAAATATAATTTATCCATCCAAATTTATGCAATCTGAAAAAAGCGGTTTCCCCCAAAAAAACCCTACTGACAAAGCTGTAAAATTTTCATAAAACCAAATAGAATTATTATTACCAGTCAATTTTTATAGCGAGATTTTGTAATAAACTTCAACTCAAGGGCACTTAACATTTGTTTCAAACACTAATAAAATTATTAAATTTAAATTATAATTATCGACGAATTTTACCACACTGATTTTTGAATTGTAAGAAAAAGTCAAAGCTATCTAAAGTTTGATTTTTAGTTTATTTCACCGAAGCAAATAGTTGGCAAAACTTTCAACAAGAAATTTAAAACAAGTACACTTTTGTAAAAAACAATGCGAGAAATTTCCCATTTCTTAAAAAAAAAAATAATAATGAAGCTCATATAACAAAAAAAACATGAAATGCAGCTAATAAATGCATAGATTTATCAAATCCGACTTCAAAAATAATAAAACCGATACACAAAATAGCTAACTTTATAAAGTGATGTACTCTTACTCGTTATAATGCGTTGCCTAAAACCATCCAAATTATGCCAATTAATAAGTTTAAAGTAGCCTGTAAGAACCATTTAAAATACATTAGTAATATCAAGTAGCATATAAGTTATTGAGGTGTGATTTAATGGTAATACATGTATAGTTCGGTAATTGTTGTAAGTTAGTAGAATTTATTAATTTGAGGTGGGCCTCACTCAAAACTATGCAGTTGAGTTTAATTTCTAAAAGGCTGAGAGTGCATAGTATATCGTTAATGTTTTTGTTAATGCTTCTAATGTGTAAGTGCATGGTTACTAAGGTTTTTGTTAAGATTTTAAATACTAAATTGGATTGTTCAACGTAAGTATTATTAATTTCATCCGCAATATGTTAATATTATTATAAACTTTAAAAGAATATTAATTTTTATTCAATACTTTGTAAACTTTAATCTACAAGAAACTAACACAAAATATATAAGACCAAAAACAATTTTCACAGACAAGAGATCACTGATCTTGAGTTTTAGTTATTTCAGTTATCACAAGAATATCAAGATTGCTTGAGAGTGGTCATGAGTATGCAGGTTTTCCCATGAGCACCCAATCGATGGCATCAAGATTATGATACTGTTAGTTGTTAATGTCTTATTTTCCAGCTGACGCAAAAAAGATGGCTTATATTAAATTCAAATACTTTTAAAATAAATCATTCTTAGAAGAACCTTTTGCAAAGAGCTATAAATTTAAATGATTGCTCTATTTTCAGTTAACTGGAACCTGATGGCACATAAAAAAAAACTACTCTCCAAATGAAGATAACAAAAGTTTTTGGTCCTAAAGACGACGAGAAGAGATACATGGATTTTAATTTATTAAGATTCGGTTAAGAGGTGATGAATTAAAAAAAAAAAAATTAGACCAGGTTTGTAGTTTAGCAAAAGTATAAGTAATTCATATCAAACCTGTTTTATTTGGCATTAAAAAAAAAAAAAGTTTTTAATGAGATGTAAGGAAACTTATACTATGTTTAGTGTATAGGAGCGAAAGAAATGTGTTCTGGGTGTGTCTGTGTGCCCAATTTTATCTTGAAATTAAAACAAAAAACACTGTGCCTTAAACCAAGAAAGTATAATGTTCTAACACTAGACTTTAATTAATTAATTTACCTTGACGAAGCTTAATCTAAGCGAAACCAGTTGGCGTCAAAACGTAATAAATTCGTGTATTAAAATAAAGCGATTTTAAATTTTAAAATAATTTCAACCAAAAAAATAAAATATTGCTCGTTTTAAATACTAAAATTATTTCTGGTAGAGATAGATAATTTCGCTATTATGTCTCGGGCCTAGGAGCCAAAAAGACTTGTGTAAATTAGTCTAGATCACACTTCTTTTAAAATGTATCCTTCCAGCGGCTGATTCCATTTGTTAATCGCTGCACTACAAAAGCATAAATTTAGCTTAAGATAATCCAAGCACTAAAAAAACTTTCCTAGTAAAGCAAACCAACCGTCAAAGTTGCAAAATAATATCCTTCCATTTATCCCCGGGCGTAAGAGTGAGGATATCTCGTGGATGATTTGTCTACCCTCATATTTCCCAGATTCTCACTCTTAATTGCCAATACATACATCAGTCGAGTTGGCAAAGTGCTACGTCAGGCGCATAGGAAAGAGATCTTGTAACAAAGGGAAAGGGCAAAATTCACCACCAACCTCATACATAATATTACAGATTCTTCTGAGTGAACTATGTGTTAATTAGATTGCATGAAAGGACTGTGTGTATTTACCCACATAGAGATGTAAACGTGATAATTCATATATTTAAGGAAAGATCTAATTAAATAACTTAAGAGGATTTAGCTAATATTAAATGTGTAAAACGTTATATTGATTCTGGCTGGCGGGATTTTTAAAAGCAAAGATCTAAGGCTTGGATTATTCGCCTGTCATAGGAAACAGAGAACATGAAAATTAGAGGCTTATTTTTTTTAGGTGAATAAAAAAACTATACAAAAACATTTTTTCTAAATGGGTGTAGGTCGCACATGCACCTTGGATATTGTAGGAACAAATTTTAAACCGTTTGAATATTTTTTTAGACGTGATTTCAGAAGATTTGGAAATTTTTTTATTTTTTTACCACAAATACGTGTTCAGCACCCGTCCATATTTGGAAATTTTTACCAACAAAACTTTTCTGTACTCAATGAAAAGTTTCCGTACGATGGACGTTTTAGTTTAATGGCCTCTGTAGTCGAGTGGTAAGACGCTCAACTATGAATTCAGGGGTCACGGGTTTAAGCCCAGCGTGCGAAAATAAATTATAATTAATAAATATGAGTCGTGGTTCATATAATTTATGTACAAATAATATATAGTACGAGGTTTATTCAAAAGAAAAGGTGAATTTCGATTTTTTTCGAAAAGTATTTATTTTTTCATCAATATCCATTTTCTCCCCTTCAAAGTAATCCCCCTCAGATATAATGCACTTATGCTAGCGCTTCTTTCAATCCTCGAAGCACTTCTGGAATGCGCTTTTCGGTATGGCCATCAGCTCGTTCTTCGATTCTGATTTTATCTCATCAATTGTGGCAAAACGCTTTCTTTTCATTGGTCTCTTCAGTTTCTGGAATAGGAAAAAGTCGCAGGGAGCCAAATCTGGTGAATACGGTGGTTGAAGCATGATTACGGTGTTATTTTTGGCTAGATTTGAATAGCTAGGTACATACCAACCTTCCTCTTCCCCGTCTTCTTCCTCTCCCCACTACCTTCAACCTTGCAACATCATCCGATTGGGGATGCTATAGTGTCACTAGGTCTAGATGGCTGGAAGCAGTCGGAACTCTTGTACAGTATGAACTATTAAAATAAAAATCAAAAAGAAAACAATAATTTTTTGCAAAAAAAATCATATCATAATAATACAATGTTTATTATTCATGTACAAAAGAGAAATATTTCACCATCTGAAGATAATGTAATATAGTTTAATCACCCTCACAAACCAAATAAGCGTTGGATGTTCAATCCACCTGCTCTTTTGGTCGCCATTTTGTAGTTTATAATGGGCCTGTGGTCAGCAGCACGTATACGAAATCAGTTGTATGGAATAAAGCAATTAATTCCATTCCATTCTACAAAGCCTCCCCATTTGATTGCGATATTTGCCACTGAACCTTTGATGAATGAACAAAAGAAGATTTAACAATTTCAAGGAGCTAAATGTAAAACATATGTGGATCAAACGGATTGCTAATGCTTTGGAAGGCAAAACACCTGTCACTCATAAAAAACTATTAGAAATAATTTTTATTTAAAAAAACTTAAGAATTTAAATGGACCTTTACAAAACAAACTTCATACGAAAAAATGTCGAAAAAAAGACTTAAATCAGGCACTAAGGAATCAAAATCGTTCATTTTTTTTTTTTTAAATTCATTCCTTCATTTTTTCAAATATAATTTTAACTTATATTATTATGAAATACTATTTAAGGGATTTTTTAAAAATACATCACCGCCGGAAAAGCCAAAGAGCTAAAGCGCCATTTTGGAAAGTTTACACTAGAGCATTTGAAAGTTTTTTTTATTATTTTACAATAAGTCTTCAGTAACTGGTTGGATTTTGATATAAAAAAAACTCACGACATGCTCTAACTGCGTGACCTGAAATGATTAAAAGCTAAAAAACGTGTCAAAGTTTTGTCGCTTGAGTCAAGCCTTCTCCCAAATGGTAAATATATTTAAAATAGCTGAAGGGCCACGAAAATCTTCAGAATCAAACGAGAGTCAGAGCATTCGATGCAGAAAAAAACTGATCATATTTCCATATTTGACTCATTTTTCACCTATGTGTCCTTCCCAATCTTTTATATTTATTTGGCCATATTTTGAGGTTGTTTTCGAACTTTTGTATCTCCGTGATATTTTTAAACCTCTTAACATTTGAAAGAGCAGTATGCAATTTGGTAGTATGGAATTTGAGTTTTTTCTGTCCAAAAAATGTATTTATTCTCTGAATGCTGATTAAATTTAAAAATTTTGTTTTTGTAGTGCGAGTGTGGTGGTCAGTAAGATACCCAGTTTTTCCTTTAAAATAGAGTGGAGCATTTTTTTTAAAATAGTTTTGTAATACAGAGAACATTAATACCCACAAGCGTTCCAATGGTCTAGATCCAGTGGGACTATGGCATCCCTAACTGGGGTATGTTGTGAATCTGAAGGTAGTGCGGAGAGGAAATAGACGGGAAGAGGAAGCTTGGGAAGTCTAATATTGGAGATTTGAACATGTTTCTCACAAAATTCTCCCGTAACTGTGTTTAAAAAATCACCCGCAGGACTGCGCCGAGAAATGTTTTTTTCAGATCCTAAGGAAAATATCGCGAGAGTAATAATGTCGTTCCTTTGTTTCAGAAAATTTACCAAACGCTTATAGCTTTTTGTTATGATATAAAAAAAATCCTTAAATAAAGAGCATCATAGCTTTTTTCCATGTGATCTGATTGAAAATTGGATGTAAATAGTCAAAATATTATGTTAACCCTTATGTGACTGTAGAAAATTATACATTTTTAAAATAGATATGAAAGTTTATTTTACAGTACATTATTTGCTGAAGTTTGCTGGACCACTTTTATGACGATATTTTGACTCAGTTCAATACTTGGGGAAGTGGATTCCACCTAGTACCATCTTTTCATGGGGTTTATAATAAAATGGGTGATTAAAAATAGTATTTAGGATACAGGTGATGTACTTTGAACACAACAGTACATCATATTTATCATTTAAAATAAGATAAATAATTCATAAATACGGACAAGCCTAAAAAAATCATATAAAACACATAATCGTACCCGGGTACTCTTTCAGTCATCAGAAGTTGTAAATTACACTTATTCGTTTTATGCTAATATACCACCCTCCACATATTCAACGGTTATGTTCAATTGTTCATTTTTATTATCGTGGAGAAGTCAGGAAATTTCAGCCGGTTAGACTTACTAGAACATTAAAAAAATCTATGCTTAAAACCGAAACGGGTACCTGGGTACCCTTTCAATCACAAGTCAATTAAGGTTAAACAAAAATGTATATATCTGGCAGACATTTTTTAAGACTATGAAGAATTTCTCGATATTCTGTCATTTATTTAAGCTTTGCATGTATTCTTTACGACCTCCTTGGCCCAGGAGTCATGATCCTTAGCTAAGGTGGCAGAGATCATGTGTTAAAAACCAGGTGTGCATAAATAGGTAAATTTTACTTTTTCGGAGTTGTTTAACATAACATAACAAATATTATCTTTACGGCACGTTCCAGAGTAACAGATATATTTTTAGATAGATTTCAAAAAATGAAATGGCATTAGTCGTGTTTGGGTGATCAGATTTGAAGAGTTAGATACTTTCCAAACATTCTCTTCCCCTTCTTCTACCCATCCTCCTTTTTCAGTTTAACAACAAATCCCAATTAGGGATGCCATAGTCCTAGTTCAGGTTCACACATTTAGGAGCACTTGGAACTTGGGACTCTTGTGCGGTTTATCTCTTCAATACTTCCTTCCTATCCCCAATCTTTATAGCCTCCAGTATTCCATAAAATTAGGAATATTGGACTATTGTCAAACAATCATAAAAAAAAACCTTTTTTTATTTGACCTTTCCTTTCTTTTTATTCTTCTTATTTCCACAAAATTTGTGTCATCGTTATGTTTTAATATTTATTACTATAACTGATTTTTACACAAATCCTTTTTTCTTTTTAACTTTTACTTCTATTTTTTTTTTGCTGTATTAACTACATTATTTATTATTTTAGCGTAATTTCCCTCACCAAACACAAGAACCTTGTTCTTTATGGCGAGGAACAGCTTATATGTTTATTATGAAATACACTGTGAAAATTATCAATTCTCTTAAATATTATTGTAAAAAATATATACATATATATATTTAATAAAAAAATAAAAATGATGACAGGATGTTTATTTTTTACTAGAATTAACTTATTAAAGCTGTTATTTAATACTTATAATTGAAACAACAACAATGATTTTCAAAGAAATATGAAACGAAAGAAGACACCAAAAATAAGATTGCGCCCTAATTCTTTTATTTTCTGTCTTTTCTTTTGTTTTATATTCTGTTGGAAATCGTTGATATTATTTTAATGGATTGAATGGTTTTACAACGACTCACTATTAACGCTGAAGAAATGTTATGTATAAGGTGAATCTTAAAGCTTTCATCGCAATGTCGTGTATCCTCGGGTTACAAAATCTAAGGCCCTGAACCCTTCAGCCTCAATAATGAAATATATGTTTGACAAACCCCCAATATTTCACGAGCTTGTTAGGTTTTCCCACTGAAAGGAGAGTGGGTATTATTATACGCATATATTATACTACCTCACTGCATATGTACTGCATCGTACGGGCTTAATTGCTTTTAATGAAGGTACGTGTTAATGAGATGTCTGTGCAAATATGTAATTTGGAAATTTTCGGTGTAACAAGCCATACTTAATAAAAGGGATGGATTATGAACTTTACTACGTCTCTTGATCTTTAATTCGTCATAGTATAATAAAGCGTACGTTTCAGACGAGTCTCTTCATTGTTTATTCTTTTTATTAATGATATAGTAAAAATATTTTCAAAGTGCCAAGTAAGACTATTTGCTGATGATACACTGAATAGGATAAAACTACGAAGAACTAACCAATATTTTGAATAATGAACTGGATAATGTATCAAGATGGCGTAAAACGATTAAACTTAAGCTGAATAAAAACAATAAGAAATGTATAATAATTGGATATAAGAAGACATGCAGTAAAAGCAAAATTAAAATTGATCTTGAAATTATTGAAAACGAAAGTGATATGAATTACAAAACTACAATTAAATACAAATCTAACATTTAACAAGCATGCTGAGTAAATACAAAATAAAATTGGGAAGACGATCTCTTTTTTTGGAAGGATTCGTCAAAAAAACTTCCAGAAAAACCACAATTACAATTTACAACTACGTTATTGCTTTACATTTTTATTACTGTATAACGATTCTTTTATTTTGTAACGACATAGAACAAAAAGAAGAATCTCTAAAAATAGAGCAATAAAAATTATACTTAGGCTAAACAGATACTCAGTAGTAACTTAAATATAAGAGGAACTAATTTGGCTAACAGTCAAATAGACGCTAACATTAAACACATTGATGTTTTTACATAAAACGAAGAAAAATTTGTTAGCACCATATACAATTTTTTTCTGAAAAAACTATCTACGATGTTGATATTTACAAATATAATACAAAAGCATACACGAAATTAGACTTTTCGAAAATAATAAAGCCAACACATAAAATAGCTTACTTATAAGGGGATGAAATCTTATAATGCGCGGCCGGAAACCATCAAAATTATGCCAATCAATAAATTCAAAATAGCGTGTAAGAACTATTCAAAACGCATATACATCAAAATAATAAAATAGTAGTAAATAAATTAAAATATAATGAAGTCAAACAGAAAATGAAATATTTAGCTACTTCTAAACTTGAATGAACAAGTAACTAATATAAAATAAATAAATAAAAAAAACAACAATTTAGATTTTGGTAGAAGTCCCGGATCACGAAGGGCTCAAAGTCGATTCCTTGACTAAGAGTAACATACTCGTTTGCACGGTGACTTTTAATGCTTGCAATAACTCTTGTGATCAGGGCCGGGTCTGTGCTGGCGCAATTGGAGCAGTCCGCTCCAGGCGGCGAATTGCCAAGGCGCTGATAAAACCTAATTATAGTGTTTTTTACGCGCCCAGTGCCTTAATACTATATGCATATTTAAAAAAATACTATTTATGGACGGCAATCGAACCTACAATTACCCAGCCAAACGGCACGAATTTTCGATCTGCGCCTCTCGTTTAATACTTTATATTAAAATATATATTGTAGTTCCTATCTGTTCAAACGAAAACTTCACACTGGGTGTAAAAAAAAGAAAAAATATACAGAAACAACAGTAAAATTGGCGCAAATTTGGTTAAATTAAAGAACGAGACAGCACTATACGAATTTACTTGTTAAAGATTTTTTTATTTAATCGTCTTTATTTTATCATTTTGAACAGAATCCCAAGGGTTCAGTTTATTCAGTCCCATAGAGCCTGAGAAAACGGTTTCTAATCTCCGACCTCAAGGCACACATCTGCTATTTTTTTAACAAATTTTACTTTTCTAAGATTTGTTAATTTATTCGTCTTAGTCTAACTTTCTTAGTGGAATTCAAAAAGTCCAGTTTATTCGGTCTCATAGAGCCCGAGAAATGGCATCAGGATTTCAAAACAAAGAGTCGCATTTTTCCCATAAAAATTATGATTTTTTTCACAAATTTTACTTAAATTTTTTTTATTGAATCTTAAAAATTCTAAGCACAAACCAAAAGTTCAAGTTCATTCGGTTTTATTGGAGCCTGAGGAAACGGCACATGCGGTTTGAAAACAAAACAACTAAATATACTCGTAATTAAACAACAGTTTGAAAAACCGAGGGAAGGTTGTGAGCGAGCACAAGGCAGAAGTACAAATAGAGATAAAGTAGTGATACAAATTGAGGTAGAGTGAACTCAGAGGCGATGGTTGATGTTGGTTTGGCGGCGGGTGATGTAAATTTCACTCAGAAGTATCTATTTATTATTTTTTAACAAGTTTTAGGGGGGATTCAACCCTTTAGTGTTGCGAACTGTAGTACATAATGACACCTGATTTTTTTTCTGCCAATGTACAAGCTGCTTATGACCCAATGTGAGATTCTAATGGTTTGTACTATTTTTTTTTTATTGTTCTTATGTTTTCCCTATTTTTTGCTACTTTCGGCGAGTTATTTGTAGCCACCGCCGGCCAGGCAGACTAAGTTTGTATTGGACAAAACTACATGTGTCTTTAAGTCTCTTCTCAATAACTAAATAATTCCAGAGTAAAAGATACTGTCTATATCGGCTTTAACCGTATTTAGTGATCATATTTAAATAGCCAAGTATCTCCAAACTTTCCTCTTACCCGTGTGCTTTTCCTCTCCTTTTCTCGCAGCCTCACAATATACCTTAAATTGGGGGTTTTATAATTCCACTTATTTCGGGTAGTTAAGAGTTGTGCCGTAATCATAAATAGTTTGTACATTGAGGGGGTTGACCAGTAAATTTACTTTTTTACTAAAAGGAATCGGTTCCTCCGAAATCCTTTGTAGCAGTCACGACAATATTAACCGACATCTCTACTTAAATCTAGATTTTATTAGATTTTTTTTTGGCTTACACAGATATCATTCAAAAGTTTCTCAATTTCAACATTCCCAAAGAGCCGGTTCAAACAATAGCCCGATTCTCAGAAAAAAATCTACGCTTTGTTGTTGTGTTTTATTGATTTGTTTGATTTAATGAAGAAGTTCCTGTCAAGAGAGATGTGTATAACGTAAGATTATCTCCACCTTTCTTTGACGGAAAACGGTGTGTTACAAAGTTAATTAGTTTACTTGGGTAGATTACTATTCACCTGGAGGTGGATCTATGACAACCTGCGTATTCCAGAATCATATTGACGTTCTGTCATGTTGTCAAGATGGCTTAGGCAGGAACCTTGCTAGATCGTTATTATACCTGATATTATTATGAACAGCTTGGGTTGAAGACCAAATTCAATTTATATAAACGGTATCATATTTAGTAAAACCAGACTATTTGGAAATTGTTGTTTGAGAGAGGTTTGGTAGTAATTGAAATTGTTGTTATTAGTAAAAATAAAGCATTTTATTGAAATGTGTTTGAAATGTATTTTGACTGATTCGACTCTAGATTATTGATTCAATTTTACTAAATTAATTAGTTTCGATCACCTTTTATAAATTTTTTTTTCACAAAATATATATTTTATTATTAGATTTAATCTGCAAGAGATTAAAACATATTCTGTTAAATCTTTATAAAAATGAATCGTTTTGTGTTTCTTTTACTTGCCCTGAAGACTTTAGGAACATGTGATATTTTAAGAAAGACAAACATTCCCGGGTTACGAATAACCTGAAAATATTTGAAAAACTCCTACTGCCATCATAAGAAGCGGAAAATGTTGCTTGTGCAATGATGGAAGACTAAGCCAGCAGAGGAATTGAACGCACGACGCCTGGGTGGGAATCCGACGCGTCTGTCCACTCAGCAATTAGTTGTTAATACCAAAAAAAAATATATATATATTACTTACTAAAATAAACATGTATTTTTTAAAGTTGGAAGAAATTAAGGTATTGTATAATAAACTTAAATTTGAAGTTTTTTTACGAGTTATTTTTGCCAACTAAATATAAAAAATACTGGTAATTAATAATTCCTGAAAAAAAGACGAACAAGAAATAAAGATACCACCTAACTCAATTTAAATTTATGTTGAAAATGTACTCGTTAAATTTTAATAATATTCAAATACAACCCAATAGTTCAAACTGCCCATAACTACTAGGATTATGATATTCTTAAAATGAGGTAATTCGTATCATTAAAGGGAATGGTAAGTGGAAGGAGCTGGAAAGAATGGTTGGGAAGTGCCTGGTTATTTAGATCTTGTCACTAAGCTAAGCTAAAGCTATTTCAAGCAAATTTTCGTTTCTGAATGGTAGTCTTTTGACGGCCTGTGGTAAAACGCTCGACTACGAATCCAAAGGTCGCGGGTTCAAACCCGGCGTACGCCAATAACTTTTATTTGTTTAATTTAACAGATGTTTTGGCTCAGCATAGCATGACAAGAGGTATAATTCTGTTAAATACACCATCTATATATTTTCAGATAATTTACAAAAGTTCAAAAAACTAATTAATTTAAAAATTTTATAATTTGAAATTGCTTACTTGTTGTTCCATTGTACTGTTATTGGGTTTATATCTGTTGTAAAATAATAAAAATAAAAAAATTAAAATTAAAATTAAATGTGTCATAACACATTTAATTCATATGAAAATAATAAAAGTATATTTGCGGCACGTTCCAGAGTGGTAGATACTCTAAGTACCGCCCTGGTGAAAGACCACCATTCAGAATCGAAAAGTTGCTTGAAATGGCTTTGGCCGTGTTAGGTAAACAGATCTGAATAGCCAGGTACATCCCAACCTTCCTCTTCCCAATCTCCTTCCCCTCCCCACTACCTTCAGTCTCACAACATACCCTATTTGGGGATGCCATAGTCTCACTGGTTCTAGACAATTGGGAGCAGTTGAGACTCTTGTGCGGTATTCATATAAAAATAATAAAAGTCATTCACCAGGGCGAAAATGAGAGTATTTTCCAATTTGTATTTGCGTTAATGTGTCTAATGGTAGAATATATATTTTATCAGATATTTCGAATTTGCAAAATTTTCTTGTTTTTACTTCACTAATTGATGTCGTATAAGTAGTGGAAAGACGTCAACCAATATGATAAAAACACATAAAAAAAAACAATTCAAACATTTTGTAAGAAAACAATAAAAGTCCCTTAATGTGATAAACAATATTTTGATTATCTAATGATAAATTTTATGTCGCCATGTCAGGCGCGTATCATTCAAAACACCCATATTTTTTGCTGGCAGATAAAAATAAGTCAAAACTTATAGTTTGTGGTAATTTTTTGAAAGATACAATCTAACTGAAAAATTCAAGCTACACTTAAGAGGAGTAGTACTCATATCATTAATTATTTATCACGTGCAAAAGTCCTTGATAATTGCTCTTTTGAATAATTAAATATTGACACACTTTGATACATGAGCGCTTCTGTACACTCACGAATAAACTATTAATTCAGATGATAATTACAACCAATTACCATAAATCAGTTATTTGTAAGAACTATCGCGTTATATTAATTATGAAAGGCTAATCTAATTAAACTCTTCCGATGTACGTACGTTGAAAATGATATTTTTAACGTACGTACTAGTACCCTAGTACTCTTCAAAACGATTAGAAGAATTACACGAGAACACGATATGTTATGACAATCTACGTGATCGAGCGGTTAAGATCCTTGAAAACAAATCAATAGGTCACGGGTTCAAATATCAGCGTGCTTTAATAAAGGTTTTATAATTAATTTGTGTTTTTCAATTTGAATACTGCAAAATAATGTACTGTATATTTTCGGTACGTTCCAGAGTGGCAGACCTTTTCAGTATCACCCTGGAAAAAGATCACCAGTCAAAATTGGAAAATTGCTTTACAAATAAATACGAGTTTTCAGTGCCTGGCGGGATTTTGAAAAAAAAAAGTTAACTCAATGCTCTCACTGAGTTACCTGAAGCGATAAAAAGCTAAGAAAAAGTCTCAAACTAGTGTCGCTTTAGTCCAGCCTTCTTCCAAATGGAAAATATATTTGAAGTAGCTGAAGCGCCACTAAAGCCTTCAGAATCAGAGAATTCGAAGCAGACAAGAAACTGATCAAAACTGCATTTTTAACTAATTTTTGACCAAAGCCCTTTTGCCTTTCCAGGGACGTAATAGAGTATTTGGGGCACATTCCAAAGTGATACTCTGTAGTAGATACTCTGAGTATCGCCCTGGTGAGAGACCACCATTCGGAATCGGAACGTTGCTTGATATGGCTCAAGCCACAATTAGTGTAAGCAACAGACGATATCAGTCAGAATGATAATAGTTGATATAACCTTGGAGAAACAATGTATGGAGAGAGAGCTATTTATTTTTACCCAAGCGATACAAACTTACGATAAATCTCTTTCTCCGGGTGTTAACGTCGTACACCATGAGAGAGAAAGAGACAATAAATTTAATACTCCGCTACTACGTACTGTCACAATGATCTTAGGCTCCTGGGTTACCGCGGGACTCCGCTTACATGTTTTATTATGCCACTAAACTTGACACAACTATACGGTTTTTTAGGTTAGGTGCTATATTTTGAATCAAATAAAAACACACGTTGTTTTAACTCACTTTATTTTTGTATGTGTCTTTTATATTTTGTTAGTCCCAACGAAGATTCAGCTGAATCGAAACTAGTAGACATATACAAAAATAAAGTGGATTTTTGGTCGGGAAAAAATCATCAAAAACTGACTACACTGCCTTGGATTGATACCACTCTACGAGTATATACTCTAAGGCTTTAACCGTGTTTGGTGATCAGATTTGAATAGCCAGGTACTCAACCTTCCTCTTCCCCATATCCTTCCCCTCCACCCTAACTTTAGCCTCACGACATACTAGAATCGGAACGTTGCTTGAAATGGCTTGAGCGATGATTAGTGACCAGACGATATCAGTCTGAATCAGATTTTTTTTTGAAAACCATTTTTTCATTCACCTTTTTAGCTGGCGCGTGTTTGAAATGTCTTCTGATTACATCGGTACTGATGATGTCAATGATTTAAGGTCTACGGAGTATCTTCCATTGAAATTCCAGTAGAATGTGGATAAAAACCTTATACGTTCAATGAATTTGTACAGTCAACCTCTTTCGGTGTGATTAAAAGGAACATGCAAGGAGGCATTAATAAACAATTAACGAGTCTTAATGACATGTTATTCTCAGATTATGTACATGCCAAGAAAGCCATTGTTCCATTCAAAGAATACCTTAATTATCCGGGAGACGTAACGGAAGCGGTAAACTTCTCGGGAATTATCAATGGCGTATGAAACAGATACGGGGTCATACAATTCACACGTGTTGTAATCAAGAGGAGGTATTGTGAGGGTTGTTTGGAAGGCTTTATTTATTGTTGCCAGAGGGAGCGAAAAACTCGGCGGGTTGTTTCGGCTGCTCCGGAGAGAAAGGATTCTGATTTATTGCTCTGTATGATGTGAATGAGAAGATTTCACTGGAATAGGAAAAACAAGATTGGAAATGCCATCGGTAATTTGACTGAAACAATTCGCTTCGATCTTTGAAAAATGGATTCACAATATAACACTTCTGAATAAATTAGAAGTTAGAATAAAAGTTTTGTTTAAATAATCAAACAGTGATTTGTACCATTTATTGGTTTCGATAAAAATGACTAATGTATTACATTTTACTTTAACAAACATCGAAATCACATCATGGAGTTTGAAAGAGAAAGTACAAGAGACGCGTGCAATATAGTTATGAATTATGAATACTTGGAGCAAGTGGATGAGTTTCTTTATTTAGGAAGTATGTTTACGAAAAATGGAAAGGCTGATAAGGATATTGAAAGAAGGGTGAATGCAGGAAACTCCATTGATAGAGGACTGAACGATTTTGGTGCAAATAAAAAAACGATCCAAGAAGGGAAGATAGCAGTCCACAATGGAGTGCTAATAACAACCCTAATGTAGTGAGGCATGGAACTAGCACAGGAAGAATGAAAGTAGACTTAATGCTGTGGAATTGAGATCCTCAGGCATATGTGCGGTAAAACCATGTAATGGCCGTGTTAAAAATGTGGATATCCGGAAAGAAAGGGTCGCTAAGATAATTTGTGAATGTAGTACGTATGAAGAAAGAAAGGAGTGTGAAAAGAATATTCGATTCGAAAGTGAATGGAAGAAGTCGGAAATGCCCGACGCAGTACAAGAAAACCTAGGCCAACAATATATCTATATATGTCTTTATATACATTGTCACCTAAAAGACAAAGGAAAAAATAACTGAAGCCCCATTTTGGGAAGCTTACACCAGAGCACTTATTTTTTTAACAGAAATATTCATAAGTCTTCAGTACCTGGTTGGATTTTACTTTACGTTTTTTAATTACGCACTACAAGGTGGAAGTTTACTCAATGCTCTCACTGAGTTATTTGAAGCGACAAAAATCTTTTAAAAAGCCTGACATTGTGTCGCTTGAGTCAAACCTTATCCCAAATGGTAAATCTAAAAATGGTCTCTTACCAGACTCGACGGCTTACTAGCAAACACCGCCACCGAAATGTCAAATTTACTAGGAAAAATGTTTGCGGATAACTCGGCCCTCGATGATCAAGGTGCTATCCCGCCGTTGGTTCCCCACTGCGGATTCTTTATGAAAAAGCTGAGGATTCGCCATCGGGATATACTCCACGTCTTACGAGGGCTACAAGTTAATAAAACTAGTGGGCCTGACGGAATACCTGCACTGGTATTGCAGAGGTGTGCTGCAGAAATCGCTCCAATTTTGACAAAGCTCTTCAAAATGTTCCTAAAATGTGGATCTGTGCCCTCTGGTTGGAAAAAAACAATCATTCATCCTATTCCCAAAAAGAGTGACCGCTCAAAACCGGCCAACTACCGCCCCATAGCGATCACATCGATTCTATCCAAGGTGATGGAACATGTGATCAATGACAAACTGCTCACATACCTGGAGGAGAACAAAATAATCAATGATCGTCAAAACGGATTTCGGCGGAACCGGTCCTGCGGTGATCTTTCCGCGTATGTGACGTATGTTTGGAGGCGGTGCGACCCAAACGGTTGCACTGGACATTTCTAAAGTCTTTGACCGGGTTCAGCACCGAGGACTTGTCAACAAACTTAAACCATCTTACGGACTTCTCGCATACTTGTGTACGTGGATTGCCGATTTTTCGAGGGAGAGGTCGATTCAGACGATTGTTGACGGTATCACCTCTTTCTCTCATTCGATTAATGCGGGCGTCCCACAGGGATCGGTTCTGTCTCCAACATTGTTTTTGTTGCACATAGACGACTTTTTGTCATGTTCACAAATACATTGTTACGCAGATGACAGTACAGTTCATGATGATTTTTTGTTTGACAAGCCCCCAAAGGGCACAGAAACAACAACGGCTCGGAGTTCTTTGAAACATAGAATGGACGATTACCTAGAGAGAATCTCCTCTTGGGGAAAGAATAATGTCGTCGAATTTATGAATGATAATTAAGTCTCTTTCAATGGAAGTAATCTTCCAAACAAATCTTTCATTGAAATGCTTGGTGTAACCTTAAGTGACCAGTTAAGGCACCGGGGCTCCATCGAAGCCAGAGTACAGTTAGCCTTTCAGAAGTTGGGCGTGTTGTAGAGAGCCCCCAGATACTGCAATAGAACACAGTTGCTGACCTTGTACAAATTGCAAGTATGTATTTATATATATATATTGAATTTCGCAGCCACTCCTGGTCTGGAGCCCCTAAATACCTGAAAAAAACCCTTGACTCTGTGCAGAATGGGGCGGTCTGTTTGATAGATTCTCCTATCTTAACAAACGGATTGCAAACTTTGGAGTACAAACGTCAGGTGGGAATGCTGTTCTTGTTCCACAGGTATGTCAATGGAAGATGCTCCGAGGAACTTCGGTCATTGATCCCTTTGGCACCGGTGCATAATCAGGAAACTTGCCAAACGCGCGCCCAACATTTGTACACGATTGACATTCGATACATGAGAACGGGTTGCTTTTACGACTCGTCCTTATGTTCAACAGCTTGGCTATGGAACGATTTGCCGGCGTCTGTGTTTCCTCCCTCCTTCAATATGGGTATCTTCAAGACCCAAATTCAATCCTTCCTTTCCTCAAAAAGATCTCCCACACAGCATCCCCAAAGATGACATAGGCCCTGAAGGAAATTATTTCCCTCAAAGCCTCCTGTGTGGAGTTATTGTAAAATATATATTTTAGATGGCTGAAGAGCAACAAAAGTCTTCAGAATCAAACGAGAGTCAAAGCAATCGATGCAGAAATTGTAACTGATTAAAACGGCATATTTAACTAACTTTGACCAAAGTGAGGTTTAAGCTTTTTTATCGTTCCAGTGACGATATATTGTTACATGGACTTTTCTGACATCGGAGTGCTTATCTTGAGTTTTTTATGTCAGTGGATGAAGGTTACCTAAAAGAAAAGTTTGCGTTAGTTAAATGAAAGGAAATGTTCTTGTCCGATCCCTATATTAATTTATCAAGACACGACAATGCTGACATTTGACAAAGTAACATTGTCATTATTTTTATTTCTCGTCAAATAATTATTCTTATTAAATAAAATTCCCCTTCCTCGAAAGCTTTGTTAAAGTCACGGCTGAAATGCAGAGCGTTTTGAATCACAAAAAAATTTATTATTTACTTAAGAATATTGTTTAAGTGTTTCCTCTATAAAAAACGTCATGTAACAGAGTTTAAATATAAGATGAAGAAATACTTTTATTTTCGATGTATAATTAACTTTAGGCCTTTATGGTCGAGTTTTAAGATGCTCGACTGCAAATCCAAAGGTTGCGGGTAACGAAACTTAACGTGCGCAAATAAATTTAATTTAATTAATATATTTCATAGCACATATAATTTATATTAAATTATATTAAGTATATTTCCAGAGTGGTAAATGCTCTAAGTATCGCCCTGATGAAAGACCAGTTGTTCGAAATGACTGAAGCCGTGTTTGGTGACCAGATTTCAATAGCAAGGTACTTCCCAACCTTACTCTTCCCATTTCCTTTCCTTCCTCCCTAACTCAACCTCACAAAATACCCCAATTGGTGTCAACTACGTATTTTGAAAATCCGGACTAACATTTTTTTCTTTGCAAATTTTTCAGATGATTTTTAGTAGATGTAGAGGAAAGGTATTCCCAGGTTGGTATTACGCTTTTTGCTGGCGCATAAGACCTTCTCACCCTCTATACCACCTACACCTACCTCTTTACCAATTCCACTATAATATCTAATTATTTTTAACCTGACCTCTTTCACCAAGCTGCGAGCTGGTTACTGGCACAACTGGTTCACATTCCAGGCGTACGATACAATACCATATCGATTAAAAATAAGTGAGTAAAACAAAGTTAAAAAGTTATTTCGCACTTCAAGGTGTATTTGAACGGAATTGCACTACGAAATAAAAAATAAAATAAAAACAAACACACATTATAAGTTGGGGTGTTTTAAATTTCATCACGTATTGACGATAATTTAGAAATACAAAAGGTTTATTCATAGGTGTGCGGGATGAGCTGAGTCAGCAAAAGCCGACCGGCTGTTAACACAAAACGTAAAAGTACAAAATGACAACACGTCTGTTTAGCGAAGAGCCCCTCAATCGACTAATAAAGTAAGTTGTTAGTACGTGTTTTTTATTTATATAATGTTTATAGAGGGAATGCAATGTAACACAGACGATGAGGGGTATTTTTTATTATTGTTGTTGCGTTGTTTCCTCGAGCCAGTAACACCCAAGAAGATATGGCTTAAGTTTAGAATAACACTCAAAGGTTCAACACGTTATAATAGGAATTAACAAAAGTATTCAACTAATCGCGTGAGAATATGTTGCTAACGTCACGCTTCTGCGCTCAGGTTTGTCTACCTGAGTCGGGTGGCCAGGGTGGCCAACTCGGACAGGCTGGGCATTCGCGCTCGCCTTATGGGCGTCGGGTTGTCACTTCTTTTCCGACGGCCCTACTGTTCGGACGCTATATTTACTACGGCGCATCGTTTCTGCATTGCAAAATATTTTGTTTTGTGTCGTAACACCTTTTCTTGTTCGTGGTTACATAAACGGGATATCATACCATTTTACCTGGATTCTACGCGCCAAACGTCTTTTTTCATTGACTTGATGGTCCTAGACATTCACGCAAGTATCTTTATACACACACACACACACACACACACACACACACACATCTACACATAACACATTTTTTTTTGCATTATTCCTCATACTTTTCATTTTTCTTTGTGCTTAAATTAATAAATTGGGTTTTTTATGCCGAAAGGCTTTTTCCCAGAATACAGTGTTTATATTTCCTAAGCTCGATCTATTAACATTGTCTTAATATACCAGCAATAACACTTTTATTTTTTAGCTTCAGAATACACACAATTGGGAGAGCGGCTTACCCCTGAGCCTTACTCTCTTCCGTACGACATTTATGTACTCTGACTGCAGACATAATACGTCGTACACATACTACATAACAATTGCCATTTTAGCGGCTCTTATAAAACGCTGATTCTCGTCCAGTTTCAATTCTTGATCAACTTCTCTGTCAAACAAATAACCTAACCTAAGAATACTCCTAAACGACGAAAGTTAAAAAAAAACCGTATCAATAGTAAACAAGTTCTTCGTGACTTCTTTTTCCTTATTTTAACACGTGTCACTTCGGTATGCTGTTTGAGAGAAGTGTCCGTAGATTACTGACAGTTATTGCATTAGCCTCCTGACACTGGCAGCTGATCCGACAGGTGATATGTGCGACATCTATAAATCATTTCGCAAACTGACAACGATAATACCTCCTACAAATAATACTGCCTAACTACCAGGCTTACAAACATACGCAAACAATGAGAGTTTCAACTGGAAAATATTGTTTTCAGGCTTTTCACCGTATAGGTACGTATTACCTTTGAAAATAATTGGAACCGTTTTATTCTGAAAACGTGTATTTTTCACTGTTCTGACAATTGGAATGATGGTATTCTATTTGATAGTACTTTATGCTTCTTTGTTCAGAAGCTTATTTTCCAACTGATTTGATTTTCCCCTATTGGCTTTTTTGGACAGATGCATTTTTAACTTAATCAAGGTTTTTTAATAAAAAATAGCTAGCGCGTGAATTTTAATTAACCGTTATATTTCCATATAAGAATTCAGTGTCTTTTTTTTAAATTATATACATGTGGGCTTTTACATATAAAAGTAATTTACAGTGAAAGAAGTGAAAAAAGTAATAAACATAAGTTTTTCATACATTGTATTTGTTTGATTACATTGATTTCGCGTCATAAATTAATTTAATTATTCATAAACAAACGGACTAAAGTCCAATTACAAAAAAAAACCATCTTGGAATCTAGGGATTATTTTCTTAATCTTATTCAAAACACTTACATCAGTCTTGTTTTTTTTTCGCATCTCCACTTCTTTAACACGCTCATACCACACATACGCCTCAAGGGAATCATTTCTACAGCATCAAGTTTTCTTTTATCCTTTCTCTACGAGTTTCGTGCCTCACTGCCATACGTAAAGGTCAGTATCAATACTACATTGAGAACTGTTAGTTAGCTTCGCTTCATTGGATTTTTTTTTATTAGCGGCAACCGCTTTCGTTCTCTATTAATAGAATTGCTTGCATTCATCCTTCTTCTTTTTAATATTATTATCAACATTTCCGTCTCTCGTAAAAATCATTTCAAAATACACAAACTCATCCTCTTGCTCCAAGAATTCATTATATTCTATACGTCATACTGTTTTCATACTCTATCTTTCAAACACCATGACTTTGGACTTACTTACATGCATCATAAACTCATACTACATATTAGTATATATATATATACAACTACACTGAATAAAGTTAAAAAAGGCTATAAATAGCATACCTCTTCCAAAAAGACTAATGTTAATTTATTTTATTGTAAAATCTCTGGTAAATTATTATTGTTTTTGTGTGCTCATAATTTACTCCATGTTATTTCTGTGTCACTATTAGTTTATATTAATTTATTAACAATAAAATCAATATGTAGTGCATTTGTACGGTTTATATCTAAGTACCGAATGTTGACAAGTATTTGTCAGTATTATTTCATGAATATTGGCTTCTTGTGTGGAGTAAACTTTCACGAAAAACGTTATATTGATTAAACTATTGAAGGGTGTGTCTGGTGTTTCAAGTATTTAATATTGCATTAAGCATTTACTGTTATATACAAAAGCTGAAATTGATTGTAGTGATGATGAGAAATTAAAAAAGATATATTATCCGTCTTGTAACTTAACATAATAATAAACACATATATATATATATAATCAAATGTGTAAGTCAGATACAATAATTGCTAACAAACATGCATTTGGTTACAATATTTAAACGATAAGGAATAAAACAAAGCCTATTTATTCGATCATACAAAAACAAAAACAAAAAAAAAAAAATGTTAGTCCTCGTAAAATTTACCGAATGCTGTAAAAAAACTTTTCATACATATATGAGGTAAAAATAAAACGTACAAAATAATTTTGAAAAATGTATTTCGGGAAAAAAAGGCCCAACTTTCAAACGCAAACAATCTTCATTCTCTGAGATAAAAGTTTATACAAAAGAAACAACAAATACTCAGCTCCCCAACATAAGAAAAGGTATAAAATATACCAGGAGCACATGACATGTGTAGGGAAGATATACGACGTAGCCAGCTAAAGTCAAGTTTCACAAACACGATGACGATTCTCACATAGAATCATGTGTCCCAAGGGCACCGTTGGTAGTCTGGGAATATAAAGGTACACAAGTAAGGGAACCTCACGTGAACATTTTAAACCTTTAACGAATCGTGCGGATATTGGAAATATTGAAAAACTTGGTGTACGTTTGAAGCTCTTTTATTGTTAATTTTTAATTTTAAAAAAAAAATCCTTTTAAAATGTCGTACACTATGTTTTTCTTATTGATCGTTGTAATAACTATAACTCCTATACACATCTTTACTTGACACTTAACTGAGAGTAAACTCGTATTGTGGACTTTAAAATATATTTTTTTTATAAATAAAACACATAAACTTGGTTTATAACCACTTTATTATTTAATATTACGTGTACCGGTTTTGAAAGGACCCTTCCATCATCAGGACAATATTAAAATTAACATAAAATACAAAATGCTGAGATATATATACATATTTAGGAATTGGAATGGGAGGGAGAAGGAGTAATTGAGGGGATTATGGGAATAACAGAGCGGCTTTCTGGAAATATGCCTAGGATAGGACTATAAGATAAATTAATTAGATTATTCAAAATACTACATTTAATATTTAATGATTTTCTTATTTCCAATGCTTCTTAGTTATCTATTTTTTCCCCTTTATTACAACGGTAAAGAATTTTAACCCCTGTATTCATATAAAAATTATGATCCGTAGCAATGAGGTGATTGGCGAACTCTGAAAAATTATTGTTTTTTAAGCATCTTAGATGTTCACTGATTCCAATATTTTTAACCTATGATTTTTTTCAAAGATTTAAATTATATTTCTTTCCTAACGTTTTTTAAATTTGATGAATTTCATCAAAATCTACTTCCATATTGTGGCCACAATGTACCATTATCTATTATCCCATTGATGCCATTTTATTAAACACCGTATACTTAACTTAGTGGTTTACACTTATTTATCCTACAGAAGTAGTACTAAAATTATCCTCCATGGCTTTCAGGTCTTCATTTGTATTCAGGATATACCTTGCTTTGAAATCAACAAATTTTTAAACACATAAACGTAATTAATTTATTTATAGTTTTTGTGTTTAATTTGTAGAACTCCATTTTAATTTTTATATAATTCAATTGAATTAAATTTAATATTATTAATATTGAGTTCTGCTATTTTAAGTTTTTTATTTTAGTTTTTAGTGACAGCTGTTTCGGCGTTTAAGGCCGAAAGTTTGACAATGTGACAATGGCCTTAAACGCCGAAACAGCTGTCACTAAAAACTAAAATAAAAAACTTAAAATAGCAGAACTCAATAATAATAATATTAAATTTAATTCAATTGAATTATATAAAAATTAAAAACATAAACGTAAAATGAAATCAAAAACTAAAATAATTGATTCATTGACATGACAAAAGATGCCTCTTTACTTCTATTTTATCTCACTATATAGAAATCATCATGACAATGTATAAAATCTGCGATAGCGTAATCGACAAAACTAATCAACCTTAAAATACCACCCAGAAAAACTAGGCTTAACGACTTATTCCATATTAGCCGGACGCGCACAAAGGCTGGTGTCAGAGATCCAACCGGAAAAATGTGTGAGGTATTTAATCTTAATCAAACGTTAATAGATTCCGACATATTTTTAGATACATGCAGTACTTTAAGTGTAAAATAGAAAGCTGTTCATGTAAAAGAAAAACAACTTAGTGTGTACTTTCATATAATATAGTGTGTACTTTCATATAATATATTGTGTACTTTTTATCATTTCTCTGTATAACACCATTTTTATTTTACTATTTATTTTTTTCTTCCCTTAAAATTCTTCTAAAAATATTTGTTAAGATTATTTATCTGCTGCTATTTCGTTTAGACACAGCTTTTTTTATTTTTCTGTTTAACCCAATTTTTGATTTACTCGTAAGTTTTTCCCTTTAAATTTGTCTTAAAATTATGTGTAAAGATTTATTTATCTGCCACTATGTTAATCCGTGAGAAATAGTTAGAATACGGGCAAATTCTATAGTGAATTCTTATTATTTTTTCAACGAATAAGCGTATCTGTTATCCGTTACTGTATCTGTGTGTTCTCTTAAAATAAAATTTCAAAATATATTTACGTATTATTTTCAAAGGAGTCAAAGACATAAAAATAATACTTGTAATGGTACGGATCCATCTTACGCTGACAAGGTTACATTACTGTTTATCTTATAGTATTAATATATATTAAGCAAATCTTGCGATGAAGCTCTCTGTTTATATACTAAGAAAAATAATTAATTAATCAGAAGGAAAAATAATATTTTGTAATTTCTCACTAGAGATTGTACTGGAGAAGTATTATGATGGAGTAAGATAAAAATCTAACTCATGTACTGAATATAAGATTCCTATTCTAATATTTAAAAAAAACAAGTTTTTTATCAAAGGTTGACTAAAAATAAAGTGTCTCATGCAAAAATCGCTTTAAACTCTTAAAAAAGGTTGCCTAAAAGGTTCAACATAGCAGACTTAAAACTTTATTCATTATTTATGACAAATATTTTATTAAGACAGTGAAATCTTCTGCGCTTCCTTAAAGGTTCTAAGAAAATCTGTTTTGAAACTTTATTCATTCCAAAAAGGTATTTGGGTATCAAAAATATATTGCGACAGTCAAATCTTCTCAAACCAAACTTTTTTAACGAATCTATTCTTTATTATAATATGACATACGTTCATACGTTATAATTAATAATTATTATAATTATAATATAAATACTTTCAGTATCGTCTTGATTAGAATCTCGTATTTTACTTCCAGACTTTCGACATTCACAACCTTCTAAACTTCGGATGCCAGGCGACTTTCGGTACAGCCAACTATTTAACCTTTCCATTTCCAATTTTGAAAACTTCAGTTTGCTCCCAAGATGATACGCTAGCGTTACCATAATATTTGAGTTACTAACACACTTATTTGCGAAAGGGCCATGAAAATTAGCTAACGTGTTTAGAATTATTCAATAGTTTGCATTATATCATCGCCGGAAAGGCAAAAAGTCTGAAGTGCCATTTTGGGAAGTTTATAAGTCTTCAGTACCTGGCTAGATTTTGAAAAATAAAAGCTAACTCAATGCTCTCGCTGAGTTACCTAAAGCGATTAAAAGCTAAAAATGTCCCAAATTTGTGTCGCTTAAGTCAAGCCTTCTCCTAAATGGTAAATATATTTATGATAGCTGAAGGGCCACAAAAGTCTTTAGAATAAAACGAGAGTCACAGCATTTGTTGATGAAAAAAACTGCGTATTCAACTCATTTTATGACCAAAGTGTCCCTTAAGCCATTTTGCCTTCGCAGTAAAGATATATTGGTTACATACATTTTACACTGGAATCGGAAAAAAGAACGATGATTGAAATAATTATATACTCGTATTAAGCCCCTTTTGATTTGTATTTCTGTCCATTTCTAAAATAAAAACTAAATAAATTAGTTGCTTTTTTGTGTTGATAATGTTTGCATGTAAATCAAAGGCTTTTTTAGGTAACATTTGTTACCATATCAGATGCGAGAAGCTTAACTAACTAATTACATACTGTTTACTTGTGATCTTTAATAAACTGACTAATAACCTTGTATTGGAGGAAAATAAGATACTTAACAATAACATTTTAAAGATGTTGCCAATAAACAGAAAATTCATGTATCTCTGAAAATGAAATAACTTGAAAATTATCAAGTTTCTTAATAGTTTACATGGTAGTACGGTCGTACATAGTATGGCAGTACATCTATAATATGGTAGAATCAAAATTATAGTTAAAATATTATAAATTCAAAAGAGCAAATAAAATAATTAGCTATTTGTAAACTTGAATATACAAAGTCATCAATCCCTAAAAAAAATCTGCCGACAAACTGCCACGTAGCAGCTTGCCATGACTACCTTTTTGTTTTTGTAGACTTCTGTAGTACGTACGTCTAAACTTTAACTAACTTCAAAAGTCTACAAAAACTGCGTCCCTAACGTTAAACGGATCTCTAATTCTAAGTAGTCATTATTAATGTTTTATGTACAACTTTTACTTCTTTCTAAATTTACTAAACGTTTCCAAGCCATCAATTACGAAACTATTCTCCCGAAATCGTAAGCGAGAACTTAACATGCCGAAACGAAATAATTCTGATTTTATTTCGCACTCCAACAGGCTTGTATATTTTTATTGAGCCGTTGCTTTATTGCCATAATATACTCCTGACTAATAAACGTATCCCATGCACGGAATCCTCCAGAAAACATGTTGTGTTCATTCTGTATGATGGCATGCTACCGTATAATTGCTTGTCATTCCCTAAGGGAGGATTTTATTGAATTAACTTTCTTTTCTGTTATCCCCTTATATTCTGTTTTCCTTTCACCCTTGCCGCTTTCTTTTTATATTTTCCACCAAATAAACGAAACCCATCGGGAATAAAAAAAACTCGACATGGCATTCCAGATGAGAAATGGAATTGTGTTATTTATTTTATCTTTACACAAAGATGTTAATATGTCTAGTATATCACAACACGGTATTTTCGTAGAAAATAAAAAAATCGTACCCACATAATTGTTTGTATTTTATTATGCAGTCTTGTAAATAAGGCAATGTTGCCACACGGCTATTCGTAATTGAATGATTTTGTGATATTATTATCTGATAAGGTGGTGGAATACTTAAAACTATAAACACTAATAAAAGGTGATTGGGAAATTAATAGCAAGAAAGATAAATGGAAATCGGCATGTTAGAATGTACCGGTTATAACTGGTGACCGGTAAGTAGCTGAGTGAACAAACGCGTCGGATTCCCACCCGGGCGTCGTGGGTTCAATTTTTCGTTTTCTCTGCTAATTAAGTTCGCTATCATTGCACAAGCAACATCTTTTGTTTATTACGATGACAGTAGGAGTTTTAAAAAAAATATTTTTAGGTAATTTGTAACCCGGGAATGTTTGTCTTTCTTCTTCTAAAAAAAGGTTTTTTTAAACTAGCTCCAAAACAGATCTCAAGCTATTAAAATCACAGTTTGGTTGTTTATTTTAAAAGCGATCGTAAGAAAAAATGCAGCCTAAAAAAACATGTAGATAAAGCATTTTTTTGCATACTTTACTTTTTTTTGTTTTGGCACTTAGTTCCTATTTTTTTACGGGTATTCATATATCTATGTTAGATTATTTTATTTTATTTTTTTCCCAACGCTGTAACAAAAGGCTTTATGCATTAATTAATTGATATTCACATAAAGTATACTTGTGTTTCCACCGTACGAGAAAAAAGATCAATTTATTTGAAATGGTGCCTGTTTCGTACGCTACAATCCATGCAAACGTGAATTAAATAAAATTTAAATTTGAAATGAAATATTTCTCTGCACAATTATTTGCCTTAACATAGCTCGTACAAGGTAGGTTCGAGACGTAATCACATTTTCCCGTGCAGTGTCACCGTTTCGCCAGGAGATGAAAAATAAGACAGAGTGAAAAGAATCGGATCTTTTCTATCCGAGGAAATACATGTACATATGGAATTTTCGGTTAATTCTTAGAGTGAATCGAGAACGAGCCCGCACAAAAATGATCCAATGAAGGTAATTAGGCTAATAGAAAGAGATTTCATGTATTTGATTAACATTCTGTACGTGTTTTGACCCAGAAAAACTAAAATTCGATGAGATGATTGTGAAAAGTACAATCAAGTTATATATAGAGTGGTAGATACTCTAAGTATCGTCCATGTGAAAGACCACCATTCAGAAGCGAAACGTGTTCACTTAAAATACAGCATACAAGATCCAACTTGTGTATTTCTAATTGCATGATGTGAACATTTTGGAAATGGATTGATGACCTACCATTTATTTTGTATCTGTCAGTATGTATGTAATGTTGTCACTCTGTCAAATGTTCCAAATAAACTAACTAACTAACTAACCATCACGCCGTTTTCCCGCAGGGGTAGGCAGAGAGGACGGACCGCCATACAACTCTGTCTTGGCACACACTTCTTGCTTCATTTACATTCATACATCGTCTCATACATACTCTTCTTCCAAATAAATAAACAAATAAACTTCTCCCGACTGTCTGGAGCCAGTGGGACTATGGCATCCTTAATTCGGGTATGTTGTGAGGCTGAAGGTAGGATAAAGTGAAGGGAAGAGAAAGAGAAGAGGAAGATTGGGTAGTGACTGGCTACTCAGATATAGTCACCAAATACGGTTAAAAGCATTTTAAGCAACGTTTAGATTCTGAATGGTGGTCTTTCACCAGGGCGATACTTAGGTTATCTACCACTCAGGAACGTGCCGCAAATGTATCATATATTATTTTGCATCAATTTAATGTGAAATAACACATTAATTAAAAAGAAATTATTCACGCACGTTAAGATTTGAACCTGCAACCTCTGTATTCGTAGTCGAGCGTCTTAACCACTTGACCACGGAGGCTACGTTTACATTTCGACCGATCGGTAGCTGAGTGGACAAACGCATTAGTTTCCAACTCGGGTGTCGTCGGCTTAATTTCTCTGCCCAATAAGTCCTCCATCATTGCACAAGCAACATCTTCCGCTTATAACGATGATAGTGGGAGTTTTTCAAATATTTTCAGGTTATTTGTAACCCGGGAACGTGTTTCTTTCTTTTTAAAATAAATAATAAACAAAAACATAATCCTGCCAAACGAATGTGTAATCTGTGTTTTAAAAAAAGGCTTGCTTTTCTTTCGATACGCTTGTATGAACCAGAGAATTTCTCACGGGAACTGATGACTGCCATATGGAAACGTAAGGCTTTATTCCTCGAACACCTACAAAGGATAGTGAATATAAGATTCCAGAATTGATCCTAAAAGGGGTAAAGGTTCCTGCCGGAAGTCGATGACAACTTGTTTGAGGGACGAGTAAGCTCATTTATAAACCCAGAGGTCGAGGGTTCAAACCTGGCGAGGACAAATAAAAAGATTTATCTGTCAAAGGTTTATTCAGCTGAAAATTGAATGAAATAAATCATTGTACATTTGCAACTTATTCATAGAGTGACATATAATGTCATGTCGCCCTGATAAGAGATCCTCATTTGTTGCGATGTTTGGCTTACGTGACCAAATGGTTGAGATCCTCAACTGTGGATCCAAAGGTTACGGGTTCGGAGCCTGGCGTGCGAGAGAAAATTCAATTTAATTTGTTTGGTTTATTTCGTATATAATTAATATAAAATAATATGTAGGACATTTGCGTGCTCCAGAGTGGCCGATAATCACAGTATTGCCCTAGTTAAAGACCACCATTAAGAATTAAAGCATTGCTTTAAATAGCTTTGCCTTGTTTACTGACCAGATCTGACTAGCCAGGTACTTTTCAATCTTCCTATTTGCCATGAATGACCACCATTCAGAATTGAAACGTTACTTGAAATAGTAACAGCCGTGTTCAATGACCAGTATGAATAAGCAGGTACTTCCCAACCATCCTCTTCCTCATCTTCTTCCTCCACCCACTCCCTTTAGCCTCATAACATACTTCTATTGGGAATACCATAGTTCTTCTGACTCCGGAAAGTTCGAACTCTGCTGCCGTAGTAACACAAATAACAAATCAAATTCTTGAGTTTAGTCATGTCAAGAATCGCTGTAACAAGATAGTATAGTTTATATCACACGATATGAATTATGAATGTGGTTGAAGCAAAGAGTAAGAGTCAGTACAGAGTTTTGAGGCGTTTAATCTTCTTTTTTACTCCTACGGAGAAATAGTATGATTCTTATTTTATTACACGACTCAAATAAGTAATGGCTTCATGGCTTTGAAATCCAATTCACTGTTATAGGTGGAATTGCAGAGTTGTTACGACCTGAAGCACGCAGGATTAAAATTTCCCCGGTGATAGTCACCCTCCGATACGTAAAAGCACCAAAATAAATATTAAAACGAAAACAAAACACAAAAAGATATACATAAAGACATACATATGCAACAACAACAACCAACCTCAGTGACAGCTGCTTGTTTTGGCTCTTACAAAATTTATTAAAAACACATATTTATTAAGTCTAATTAAGTTTTCTCTGTGTTATATCTATTAAGTTTGTCTCGATTAGTGCCGGGAAGGTTTTATTCACCCTTTGGCTGACTAAAACCACTCTCCTAACGGAATTACCAGAGAGTGACTTATTCTTTATAGATTATCAGTGACATCTTTCTAATTTCCTTTAATATAAGTGTTAGTGGCCGTTACCAGAATCAGTTTGTAAAAATCAATTAAGTGCAACGATAAATTCAGTGCAAAAAAATAACAAACCTTATATTAATTTGTGATTACAGTATCGACTTATTGTTAACCAAGTTATTGAAACAACTCTCGTTCTAAAAATAAGTTAATAATAATACTTGAATATATCGAACATATTGTCGTCTAAACGCAAGATTGATTTGGCTCTGTGGGTACATCGCAGACCCGCCAGCCGAGAGACTCGGGTTCCCCCGGTCGTCCTCAGTTCAATCCGCACCGAAACCAACTTATTAATTTTTATTTTTAATTTGTAAAAATTGTGTAAATTTAAATAAAGTGACATCTCTTGTCACAATTTGAAAGTACAAATATTTGCAATACGAATAAAATAAAATGTCAAAATCCCGCAAAAACCTGTGTGCATCTCCCGCAACTACACTTTCAACAGAGATAGAGGAACTCTCACAGCGCTTAATATCGCACATAAATACGAAAATTGATGATCTTAAAAACGAAATTGTAGCAAAAATGAACATAGAAGCGGCTGAAAGACAAAAAACCATAAACTTCCCTTGTGAAAAATATGATGAACTACTTGTAAAAATTGAGCAGACAAAGTTCACCGAAAAAAAAATGTTGTCTGACATATCCGTTTTAAAAAGTAATCAAAAATTAATGCAAAATAAATTAAACGAAATCGATCACGCCAACAAAGCATGTAACGTCGAAATAAGGGGAGTTTCCGAAAAAAACAATGAAAATCTGTTGGAAATTATTAATGAATTAGGTGCAACCATAAAACTCGACCCCGCCAAACTCGAAATTAATAATTTCTATAGAATACGTCGGGACCCAATAATTGCTGATGGTGTGGCCCTACATGAACATGCACGACCAATAAAAGTCAAATTTAATAAAGAAAAAAATAAAGATAACTTCCTTGCGGCGGTGAAAACTTTTAATATGCAACACACACTAAAGGAAGATAAGCTAAACATCACACATTTAAAAAAGTTTTCATCCCACAAAAAAGTTCCTATCTACATAAGCGAGCACCTTACAACTAATGAAAAAAACATATTGAGATTAACAAAAAGATTCGCAAAAGAACACAACTTCGCTTTTGCATGGTCAAGAAATGGACGATGCTACCTCAGGAAGACATGTACATCCAAGGTTATAGTGATTTCACATGAGGAGCAATTATCACCAGGGTTAATAAAAAACCTATCGGATATACCTACAGAGCAACCGACCAACCAAGAAAAATAATGGATTGACGTATTCACCTATAATACAAAAACATTGATTAACACACTACTTTATACAATGATTTACTGTAAACTATCAATTTTACTTAAAAAAGCTACTATATGAACATAAGGGGAATGAGAACCAAAATTGATGAATTTAATATAAATATTCTTAACAATGACTATCAAATAATAAGTCTAACGGAGACATGGCTGAAGGAATCGATCTATGACCAGGAACTATTTGATGACCGCTACGAAGTATACCGGAAGGATAGACTGCATAAAACAAAAAAAGACGGAGGAGGAGTCATGATTGCTGTTGTTACTCATTTACTCTAACATTTTGCATAAACATTTAATTAATTTACTTACTGTTGTTAAATACTCTAATAAATTAAAACACTCATGTATATATGTTTTGGGCATCATGCCTGTTATATGTACTAAAATAATAAATAAAATAAAAAAAAAAATAAAAAAAATACACATATGTAAATTCTACGTAGTTATTTCGCCCTTAAAATACCTTTGAGGTATTGACACTAATATATTTAAGTATGCTGAGTTTGGGTTGATTAAATTGTTGCTAAATTTAACGTCACATCTGAAAACGTCACATTTAACAACGTCACATTTGATGTCATATTTGACAACGCCACGTTTGACAACGTTACATTAAACAAGGTCACATTTGACAAGGTCACATTTGACAACGTCATATTTGACAACGCCATATTTGAAAACGTCACATTTGACAACGTCACATTTGACAACGTCACATTTGACAACGTCATATTTGACCACGTCACATTTCATAATGTCACATTTGACAACGTCAGATTTGACAACATCACATTTGACAACTTCACATTAAATAAGGTCGCATTTGACAATGTCACATTTGACAACGTCACATTGGACATTGAACAAGCGCTGATTCTCAGCCTGGTTCAGCTTTTGAACAAATTGTGAACAGCTATAAAGCGTAAAAGTCATGTTGTTACGCTTGTCAGTTGATCATAAGTTATTCAAAATCAATGTAAGCTCAAAATCAACTCAAATTGTAATGTCAAATGTGACAAGTTTGCAACACCTCGACCTTATCAATATTTTTTCATGAAAAAAAGGATTAGCTTAATAGCTCACGGCTGTAATAAATACCCACATAAGAATTTTATACCGCTTGTTTCGCTGTGATAACGCAGAAAGCATTTTTGTAAAAACATAAAATTTTTGTGATCATTCCGTTCCCGCTGCGTAATCCAGCAAGCTGTTTCGGAAAGTGCCCTTGGTTTATACTGGCTGAGTAGTCTTGCGGGGGTAGGTACCATTCCAACCCTTGATGTGCCGAAAAACTTAACAACCTACAAAAAAGAAACATACACTCAACCCAAAGAATGCTGTTACTTTCTCGTCTCATTTACTTCGTCCCCTTTACGACTAAGGGTTGGGAAACCTTTGAGGTTGCTCAAATTAGATTTCATTGCTTTAATATTACAGTACTTACCCGGAATAACTACCAAGTAGGCAGACCTATGACTGATATGAGCCGTAAGATAGAAATAACTGTTTCAAGACTTACAAAGTATAATGTTTGTTTGGTAACTGTTGTTAATATTTACTTGGGAGATAAATAAGAGTCCAGAAGGTGATTTTATTTACCTACGGTTAAAACATTTGAACTCGTTGTACAAAATAGAACCCAGACTACATTTCATAGTAATGTGATTACATTAAACATTACAAATTATTCCACAAAGTCAAAAATATTAAAAAGATAGAGGAATACATTGACATTAACAAGTTAGGTGAAAATGAGTTTGATTTAAGAAATTATTTAAAGACGTTGAATACCATCTTCGCTTCAATCCGAGAGTTTGTATAGCCTCAAGGAATAGTCTCCAATCCCATCGGTCTCTACGGCCCCCGTAGTCGAATGGTAAGACGCTCGACTTCGAATCCAAAGGTCGCGGGTTCAAACCCGGCGTGCGTAAATAACTTTTATTTAATTAATGTGTGTCATAACAAATTTAAATACGTATAAATTATATATGGTTTATTTGCGGCACGTTACAAAGTGGTAGATACTCTAAGTATCACTCTGGTGAAAGACCACCCTTCAAAATCGAGAAGTTGCTTTAGCCATGTTAGGGACCTGTACTGAATAGCCAGGTACTTTCTGACCTTCCTCTTTTCTATTTTCTTCTCCTTCCCGATACCTTCGGCCTCACAACATACCCCATTTGGGGATGACGTAGTCTCACTGGCTCTAGGCAGTTAGGAGCAGTTGGGACTCTTTTGCGGTATTCACTATAAAAATATATTTTAAAAAAAACTGTGCTTTTCTAGTTTCATAAACCAAAGGCTACAGTTTACACAGGTGTATTAATTTGTCCCCGATTTTAGACAAAATTAATTAATGGGTTTTATAAAATTAAAAATTATTGGAAAACGGTTTGGGAAGTGTTTTATATTTTATTTTACAAATAACGTTAACAAAATTTAAGTGGAAGGGAGGAGAAACGAATAAAGTATTTTTCAAATGCCTGTAAAAAAATTATTTAAAAGCTTTTTGTTTTTTTTTACAACTACGTACCGCTTTTGTTAAACAACACTTCGTTATTCAAACAATACAAAGACTTTTTACCTAAACAGCAAAATTTGACTAAAATACATTTGGACAGTCACGATTTTAAAGTGGCGGTAAATAAATGGCGGAAACTTGTGGAAAATTTTAATTTAAAAGGGAATAGTATTTTTTCACAAGATTTTTTCGCTCGACAAAGTCCGACACACTTATTTGAACTACTGTTTTGGAGATGTTTGGGCATGATCAATTTATTGATACGCAAAGAATGTATTATATTATATAAACATTATATTCCTTGCCTTAGACTCAGAAACAATGAATTGCTGTTCCTCAGTCATTACTCTACTAATTATGGGTATCTTTCTGCACTGTCCAGAATGTCGAGACTTGTTATCGTAAGCCACGGTCTTGAAATTTTTGGTACCAGTCTGATTGATTTTTGTCAACTCTACCAAAACTTTAAACTGACCGTGGCTTTAATTTAAATGTTCTTTAGTTTGTATATTTTGTCCTTTTTTTGTCATTGCTTCATTAAAATATTTTATATGTGCTGTTTTTTCTCTGTTGCTCTTTTTCCCATTTCGTGTTGCGTTTTTTGTTTTAAATTGTACAGTAGTTCGTTAGTTTATTAATAAATCAATAAATGCATATTTGCGTCCATAAAGATTATTTTATAAAACCACTAAACGCTATCTCAAAAAGCAAAAGAAAACTTCTTTTGCGATCGAGAGCGTCGAGACGAAATACTTGCATTACCCACAAATATATTCCGATTTCCTGGGTAGCAAGTAGCAACGGTCAAGTCGGGACGTTTCAAAATCGACCGTTTTGTAACGTGATGGTTATCGAACAGTGAAAAAAAAAATGCCATGGTTCACAAGGTTTTTGTTTTAGACTTTTATTCCTTAGGATACTTATGTATGCAGCGCTTAGCTTTAAACCATTCGGCCATCCAAGTTAAAATCTTCAAGTGTTATCCGATTTTAAAAATCTAGTTTTAAACGGCTTCTTAAATTATTGGCACAGTTCATAATTGAGCCTGGTCTACTATGCATCATTTTTTAGTATCCTTAATTTTTTTATATTATCTTCCTCTTAAAACCGTTTCATTTTATTTCGCAAAGGCTCAATACTCCAAGTCGTAGCTTACCCCTGGTGTGATGAGCGTTTCATAAGAGATGGTTTTTAATTTTGGTTCTTCGTGAGAGGAGTGTTGAATTGAAATATTTTGTCTTTAACCCTACCCTTAGCTAGTGAACTTATTTTTCGGTTCTGATACTGGTCCTAAAACTGACCAAGGAAGGAAAATTTGGCAAGGGAATAACCCTTTTCCAGTTAATTTTTTATATTAATCTCTGTTAAGGAACTTAACCTAGCAAACCTAATTATTGAATTGCTAAACCAATACTGTTTCAACCTTCCATTGTAGTTTTTAAAATAAATGTATGATTGTGAATTATTTCAGTGAGGTCTAATCATAAACACTAATCGAACATTAGTTTAAGTATTCAACGTCAGCCTTATTGAAATATTATATTGAAAGGCACGACTAATAAAGTCTTGTAGTTAAAACGTTTTCGAGCGTTTGAAAATATTGAAGGTTACGATAATAATATTTTACGAATTTAGAAGTGCAATTGAAAGACACTTCAACACTTTTTCTCCGTCGATTATCAATTTACGTGACTAATGTTTTTGATTTTTTGTGTAAATATTAGCGATATTAATTCATGTTATTTAAAACCTAAGGATGTTTTTTTATATGAGAAACGACAAATAAGTTGCTTAAACAATTCATTTCATGTTGCTAAGGAAAATATCTGAAACAATGGTACACATTTTTACAATAATAAAACTATGAGTTACTTACCGTAAAAAAATAAATATTTAAATAGTTCTCGAGAAACGGTCGCCGACCCCTGTTCATCTCTATCGATCATCTTGGCTTTGTTCTATCCACCTCTACATACACTTCTTCAAAGTTTCATTATGCCTGGAAGAAACACGCTGCATACGTTTATCCCGGGACATAAAGTTCTACATTTTTCATACACATGTCACCTTTTTACATAGAGCGAGGATACAAGTGTTGTCTTTCTCTTATTTCTATAAAATAATAATATGATAACGTTCCTTTCAAATCCCATCCCATTTAAACAATGAATAACTATAAACATTGGACGCTGGTCTTACTGAAGCCTTTAACACTTGTGATATTAGTTATTTAAACAATATTAATAATTTTCTACCAAATATTAAATAGACGAAGACACAGAAATAACAAAGATTCGGTTGCAGCCAGCCGAGACTTCAACTTGGAACTATCCGTGAGTAACGGCTTTTCCAAATGTGCTATCAAAACCTTGTTAAATACTGTCATTTTTATCAATCGCAGATTTCTTTGATACTATAATTTTGTTTGTTTCTCAATTTCTTTCTATATTAGACTGCATCCTTGTATTTCTGAGCAAAGCTCTACTCAAGCACAGTTGCAAACCTAAATAGTGTCTTGGACAAACTGTTAATTTGTATTTACGGAATACATTTTGACTTCTTACAAAGTCTAAAATTTAATATTTAAAATTTACTAACAAAGCTTGTTGCGTTTATTTTTCTGTGGCTTCTTCTATTTTATATTTTGTTGAAAACTATTGATTTTCTTTAAATAATTAATATCACGAAAAAAAACCGACGATAAATTAATTCTAATTTTAAATAAGTTGGGTTTGTCTGTTTTATTTGCATTTTGACAGATGATTTTGATTTTTATTTACATTTTGTATGAATGTGTAAAAAACAAAAACCCTCCCTATCTCTTGCTTAAAAGTATGTGTTTAATTTGATTTTAGTGAAAATAGTATAATATTGATGGTGAAATTATTAATGAAGGAAGATTTTTCAATTTAGAGAGTGAAAGATTTTTTTACGGAAACTATTTTGAATTGAATCATGTGAAATACTTTAATTTTGAGTAAATTCTATCACGTTACTGTTTCATTAAATTATTCAAAGTCGCTTTAATAGCGTTATTTAAACAAATTAGCATAAAACTTAAATGTATTCCGTAAATAATAGTGCAAGACTAAGTTCATACATCGTAATATAAAATTACACACACATCACAAAATTAAAGGACTTTCAAGTTAAATTATGTTATGAATGGAAAACATAAGCAATTTCCTTTCCTGTCAACGAATATCCTTCCGTTTTGAAACATTTCCTTGCAACGCTAAACTTCCATACTATTGTTGAGGGTGCCAAGAACTACAATTTTACTACTATGAACATATTTTCTTTGAAAAGTGGAAGATCTCAGATGAGAGATTTATTCTCGCCAAACGAAACACATTTTTTTAAATAATTTTGAGCTTAAATCTTTTTCTGATTTAAACGGTTGTAAGAAGCCGCATAGATTTAAATAAAATAAAATTTATTATTTTGGATCTTCAAATTGGTAGTTTTCTTGACACTTTCTATGTTAACAATTACCTGGGGTTTCAATTAATGCATACAAAATAAAAATGGATACCTCTCACAGAAAATAAGTTTATATGGTGTTTATATATTTATTTTAAGTTTGAAAGCATCTTTGTGTATTCTAATGAAAAAAATTAAAAAAATGCATACTAAACTGACGCGATTATTTTAAACATATTTTTCTAATGACATTATAAATTGAAAAATTCAAAAATATTAGGTTACAAAAATTACACATATAATAAACCAAAATTAATGTTTATGGCAAACAAATGTTCGTGATTATTTTTTAGATTGAGGAATATTGACTATTGTAGTGATTTCTGGTGGAATTTTATTATATAATGCTTGTTCTGTGCTTTTGTGCTAATTTATATTGTTTTCATTAAAAAAAATGTTCCATATTTAACTAAACATCATTTCATCTAATCATCAAAGCCGTTGTTTATTTGGAGTATATCTTTTATTGTGAGGAATTTTTTTTTAATAATTATCAATTTCAAATTCATTGGTAATTTAGACTTTTTAATTCCGAATGATGCAATTCATTATTGTTGGCAGATGTTAAATTAATTTTGTGTTAAAAAAATCATGTGAAAGCATGAGTTGGAACTCGTGTACCTTTACATTTGATCATGAGAAAGAATCCCATATTTCTGTTATTTATCAAAAAAAGGTATTTGAGGTATAAAGTAGACAGAAAAAGTAAAGAAGAAATAAATCTCAAAAATTATCTCTCTTCGTACCACAAGAATGAAAAAAAAACGGATCATTTTGTGAGATTTGTGAAGAGCCCATTTCTAAAGAACATACCCAGACCATGACAATATTTTAACAATGCTCATTGTGAACACAAATTCCTTATTATTATTATACAAAAAAGTATTCATAAATTATTATAACTACATATATTCCTTAAGACTTCATAACAAGCAATTTTTTCAAGTTTCACTAGTGTTCGGATTGTTATACTGTTCCCTAATGAAATTGACATTGCATTCATTTAACCTTTGTTAGAGCTTTCTGGCACGTTAATGTGTATCGAAACACAACTAGTCGGCACTACAAAAAGTAATTATTTCCGTTTTAGCGCATAAATACGTAATTTGTTGGGCAGCGGAAGGAATCTCAATGATTTTGTTTTTGAATTTGGTGGGTTTTTAACAAAATTTAAAAGAAAATAGCTCATAAGAACATATTACAAAAATATGTTTACATTAAGCAACATATGGAGAAAACTATTGAATACATCGAAGCATACAATGAAGCATGATTGAAGATAATCTGTGTGAATAAATTACGTCGTGTCCTTGTGTCACAAATATACTTTTGAAACAAATTGTATTTTAGAATGTACCCGTATATGTCATAACGTATTATGAAGGCAATACTTAAATTAATAAAAATACCGAAACACCTTCTTGCAAATTTTCTTAATTTTATTGGCTTGTAGAGGCCTAGGAATCAAAAATTCTTACGTAAGCTGGTGACATGAGACTTTTTTCAATAGATACATCCTATTTGTTGATGATACAAGGATAAACGTAATGGGAGATAATTATAAAGAATTAAACAATATTTTGAATAGTAAATTGGAAAATGTTTCAAAATGGCTTAAAATAAATCAACTTAAACTAAATACAAAAAAGACAAAATGTATGATAAATGGATATAAGAGAACATGCAGTAAATTCAAAATTAAAATTGTGAAATTATTAAAAATGTGAGTGATATGCAATTCTAAGGAGTTATATTAAACACAAAACTAACCTTTAACAAGCATGCTGAGTATATACAAAATAAAATTGGGAAGAAGATCTCTTTATTAGGAAGAATTGGTATTTTTTTTCCCAAAAAACCACAATTGCAATTTACAACTCCATTACTGCTCCGCATTTTGATTACTGTTCAACGACTCTTTTCTTGGGTAACGACAGAGAACAAAACAAGTTTAAAATTCTTTGAATTAAAGCAATGAGAATAATACTTGGGTGAAATAGATACTCAAAAGTAACTTAAATGCTAGAGGAACTAAATTGGCTAACAATGAATCAGATGCTAACATTAAACACGTACATGTTTATATATAAAATGAAGAACAACTTGTTACCAAAATATTTTTCTGACAAAATTATCTACAATGTGGGTATTCACAAACATAAAATAAGGACAATCAAACTACCAGAAAATAATAAAACCAATACACAATATAATGCGCTGCCGGAAGCCATAAAAGTTATGCCAATCAATAAATTCAAAATAGCCAGAAAGAACTATTTTTAAAGTTAAAAAAATAATAACTAGATAATTTGTAAGCTTTAATGTACTAGTAACTAATATAAAATAATTAAAACTAAAACTACATCATATTTCTAGAAATTATCTGTTCAGTGGCCCCCGAAACGTCAAGTTTCGAAATTTTACGCTTTTTCATATTTGTATTTTCAAATTGCGTGATTTTGCTCTTTTTTTGCCATCAATGCATATATTAGCAATGGTTTTTTTTTGTTTTCCAGAAAGCATTTTTCGATATTCAGTGCCTATCACTGAATATCGAAAAATGAAGAGTAAAAACGATTTTATTGAAATCATTGTATTGTTGGTGCCTGCATACTTAAGCTTTAAAAAATATATTTGCATAATCTTTATTATTGTAAGTGGTTATTTTATGAATTTTTGATGCAGAACATGCTGATGTGTCCTATTCCCGTACATACAATCTGATATTTGGTCTTGATTTATAGAGAACTAAACTTACAGTGCCCTTGAAGTGATTTTTACAGACAAATTAAGCACATATTTCTCACATTATTATTAAAGCTTTTATATTACTCTAAGCAAAAAAGAGCATACTACTAACTTTATTCCATATTTTTATTGGTAAAATAATAAAAAGGGTGATACAACTGGTGTGAAGCTAACTAGCAACTACTTTCCACAATAAAGCTGATACGAAATAACTGGCTTCCTCAAGTAATTATTCTGAAAAGATCTTAGTCAGACGCGGATTGAACTTACTGGCGTGAATATTCAGAATTTGCATCAACAATGTGCAAGAGAGATGTGGAGAACCGTCGCTCGTCTTTGATTTATTAAGCTATCCACTTGCATAATAATAGCACGAGCATATTGGAGATCCCAGCCAAGTGTGATGAGATATTAGATTCTATTGTCAATTTAAAGATGTTTTTTGTTAAAAAGATTTCATTTCAATTGTAATGATTTTAATATTGCATTTTTTTACTTTGTTCCATTTTCTTATTGGTAGACCGTACCGGTTTCAACCTTTTTTCTTCAGACTGATATAAATATTAAGTAATCTAATCTATACATGAATGAGGTCAAGGAGCGGTGGTCATGAGTTTTATTTTATTTTATTTATAATTACATGGTTAAAATAAATTAAGCTTTGATATAATTGCGATATCCAATATTTCGTTTTCGTTTGTAAAAAGAAAATGTTTAAATTTTGTAATCTTTAAATATTTGAATATATGAACCTATCAGACTTATTAAAAGCTTATAAAATCAAGGGTAACGCTTCTGGGTAAAATGATTTTTTAAATTGTTCAATTAAAAAAAATATATTTATTTCCATATAATAAGTAATTACTTACAAAATTTCGCCAACGACCAATCTACAGTTAAAGGACAATTAAAGAACATGGGTTCTAGAAATAATTGATTAAAAATCGTATGTTTTGTCGATTGAATATTACCAAATTGCACGTAATGTAAAATTTACTTGTAACACATTAAATTAAAAATTCTGCTCAATACCTTTAAATGCGTTTAGAAATTATAATAAAAGCTTGATTTTACGTATCCAGGACAAGAAAATTTTATTTTTATTTTTTCATTTCGAAGATACGTGTTTTTTTACTGAAAATGTTTATTTCTGTATTATAAGAACGTTTGACAGCCTCCGTGGTCGAGTGGTTAAGATCCTGGACTACGAATTCATGAGTTACGGGTTCAATAAGGGGGGGTGTCCGCCCATCAAAATGTCACTTTATAATAACATTCCCGCTTCATATAACATGCAGGAAAAACATCCTAACTGTTCGTAATGATCAATTACTCATAGATCTTTAATGAGTAGTCTGATGACCTGGTACCAGATAAAAAGATCAAGGCACCCCGTAGCACAAATACCAACTGTAAAAATTTGCACTGCCAAAAAAATACGCAATACAGGGGGGTTGTCCGCCCATTAAAATGTCACTTTATAATGACATTACCGCTTCATATAACATGCAGGAAATTGCACACGACGCTGTTATTACGGCGGTTTGTAATCTGGTAGACGTCTGAAACAGGGATGACAGTGAGTAGAGGCAGAGGCTCTCAACCTTTAGGAAATAAGAATGTTTAATGCTTTGAGTTTTGATGTCGTTTTTAACGGTTATTTCTGAAAACCAACTATGGGAAAATGACTATGATCATCGAAACAGCGGTTAAAATAAGAACTAATGAATCAACGTTTTATAGCTACACCCTGCATTTTTATACTTAGTACAGAAAACATTTTAAGAATTTTCACAGATAATGAAAATAGAAAATAAAACAGCAAATAAAATAGGTTGTGGTCAAAAATCGAACTCGCTCGAAATTAATTTATTAAAAAAAAATTCTAGACTTTGCAAACAGTCAAAAATCTTATGTGGTCGATCCGAATCTACAATAAGATATTGAATTTGTTTCCAGCTACATATAAAATGTGGAAAAAATTAAGGAAAGAACAAGGGAAATCATTCGATCATTAATACAATTGAAGTTCGTGAATAATTAATTCTATTAAAATACACAATTATACGAGTTTTAATGAAACTATTTACTAAAACACCATATTTAATTTAGTCTTCTAATTCACAAAACACCACATTTATTTTATATTTTTTGAAGATCAAACATTAAACCAACGATCTTGGGAAACGAACGAGCAACCAGGTTTTGTAACAGAAAAACTCCTCTGTTTGATTGATAATTGTTTTCAAATTGAAATTGGTTCGACACGGTGAAAATGGTTAGATAGGTAGGGATTTGGATGAAAAATATGATTACCAATAAATTATTATTTTCAAATTTATCACTGGTAAATAAAAATGGACATTTCTATCCATGACGCCATATTTACGCTGGAAAGGCGAAAAAGCCTACGCGACACTTTGGTAAAAAATGAGTTAAATATGCACTTTTAATTAGTTTTTTTTTGCATCGAATGCTCTGACCCTTGTTTGATTCCGAAGACTTTTGTGGCGCTTCGGCCATCTAAAATATATGTCTCATTTGAGAGAAGACTCGACTTAAGGGTTTTTTTTTAGCTCTTTGTCACTTAAGTAACCTAAGTTAACTTTTTGTTCAAAATCCAACCATGTACCAAAGACTTATGAATTTTATTGTGAAAAAAAAACTTGAAAGTACCCTGTATACTTCCTAAAATGGCGCTTCAACCCTTTTGCCTTTCCGACGTCGATATATATTTACATTTGTGTTCAGATAGAACTTTTCTAACGATCTTGAACATGAATGCCAAATACCGAAAAATGAAAATTGAAAGAATGATAAGTATAGTCTTTTAGAAGTATGAGATTGTTAAAAAAATGGTTGAATTTTAAAAGTCGGTTTATGCGCTGCTCCCAAACAAAGTAAACGCTTCAAGTCTCCGTCACAATCTAATCTGTTTTTTTAAAAGATTTTTTCCAAAATGAAATTATTAAATTTCAATAATAATAAAACATTACAATGTTAAAAAAAAAAGGTAAAATAAGGTAAAACTTTTAAAAAAAAGAACTGATTCATTTGTTTTCCTTCGTACTTTCTTCGCAACAAGGGTCGCTTACAATTTGAAAACCCCTGCCTCTCACCATTGGACATGAGCATGAATCGTGCACAGGCCACCGCAGGAAGCAAAGTGAACATAATGGGTAGAACCTCTACTGAAAATAAACCACACCGAGAACAGGCGACGTGATTGATCGCTCATCTGACGGTTAGCTCAAATAAGTACTCGTATGTCCACTAGCGTTGTGACCGTTTTGAAAGAACTACTTCAAAGAACTAATTCTTTTGGTAACAGTTCCTACTTCATTCATTGTTTATTGAACAAATACTTCAATTGAAGTTAATAGTTCATTTTAGCGTTTATTCATTTCAATAACTTCGTTTCATTGAACAAATGAAGTCAGTTTTTCATTTAAGCGTTCATTCATTTCACTAACTTCGTTTCATTGAACAAATACTTCAAATAAAGTTGGTACCTCATTTTAGCGGTAATTCATTTTATTGAACAAATACTTCAAAGCCTATAAAGAAGTACTTCAAAGTCTGACTTCAACCAGGCGAGGAACTAGTTCCAGTTCTTTTCGTTTTCAAATCTCTACCGACTAGTACTTCTTATTTTGGGAAGGAACTGGTTCCAGTTCTTTTCACTTACAAAGCACTACCTACTAGTACGTGCTTTTTCGGCAAGGAACCGGTTTCAAAAAGAACCGAACAAATAACCGGATAAATTCGGATATCTTTTTTGCAAGTTCGACTTCAATTGAAGTGTTCACTGCGAAGGGTCATTTTAAAGAACTAGCAATTCGTGAAGCATTCACAAAACATTGAAATTTTTCCCGACATTTTAAATTAGAAAGATGACGAATATGATTTTAATGGTTCAAAAATATTAATTTAAATTTTACTTATTCATTAAAATTGATTAATGAATAACTTCGCATCATTATATTTTCTTTTATTCTTAAGGCTTTTTTTCAATTTTCTTATTTTTACTATTTTCTATTAAAGAATACAGTTGAAGTGTGTTAATATATGAACCTATCAGACTTATTAAAAGCTTATACAATCAAGGGTAACGCTTCTGGGTAACACGATTTTTTATAATGTTTAATTAAAAAAATATATAATTATGTTATGTATTGCGCGAAGTTGTATAGAAGAAGAAGTCAGGGAAGATATGCCATAAGAACTTCAATCAAATACTGGAGCCATATCAAAAGTCAAATTAACAGGGAAGTATGTATGAGACGATGTATGAATTTGAATGAAGCAAGCAGTGTGTGCCTAGACAAAGTTGTGTGGCAATCCGTCCCCTCTGCCTACTCCTATGGAAAAACGGCGTGATGGTCAGTTAGTTAGTTACAATTCTATTTGACCCGGCGCAGATGGCGTCAAAATAATTACGCGGACGATGACTCGGGGTCATCATGACCTGGATTTTGTCAGTAAATTTTCACAAACTAAAAGTCAACTGCTTAATTTAAATATATATTCTCTAAACAAAGGTTATTTACACACAGGATTAAATATTTTAAATGCCCAAATACATATTTCAAGCCTGTATTACCTTTCCAGGTTCGCTTCTTCCTTTCCTCATAAAAACCCTGAACACGGCATAAACACATAAAATCAACTTTGAAGAGATAATTTGTGTATTTTACGTAGAATATTCAAAATATTAATAAAAATTAATAACTTTTTAGACTTTAAAATAGATCATACGAACTTTTTATCATAAAAATAATAATATGAAATCAGTCTTCAGCTTCTTCATTCGGAGACATGTAACTAGTGCATTTTTTGCAATGCGGAATCAAATGTTCTGAGCATATGCAAATTTGGCATGCATTACAAGGATGATATGTTTTTTTTTTTATATTTTGGTTCAGGTAAAAGGGGGCTTTTAGGCTATATCTCTAGCTACACAAACGTTCAATTAAACGGAGGTTGTAAAATATATAATATATGGCCGTTTTAAATCACTACGAGTTAACATGACTCCTCGTCTTTGGCGCCGGATTAAGTGTATAACCTTTACTATTTCCATAATGAAAGTTATTTCATAAATTGATATCCTGTACCTACTTTCAAAATCTATTACAAGTTGGCCTAAAATTTTGCACAACATGCTACGGCTTGATTAGTTTCATGGAACAGGTATCTTCTTAGTTAGAAACTAACATAATATTGACTGAACCATAATGTATTCATGATGGTGTTGCAGCTGACTCTCGTTGCACGTACATGTAGATACATGCTTATATGTTTATTCATGTTTACATTCGGTTTGTTTTGAATATTTTTATTTTATTTAATTACTGTATACAAAAGACAATAATAATAAGAAAATTTAAAAAAATATGAAATAATAATGATACAGAAATAACACGAAGTAAATAATTAGCACCCAAAATCACAACTAAGTTACTGGAGATATTACAGTGAAATAAATAAACATTAGTATTTTTGGAAGAGGTATGCTATTATAGTCTTCTTGTAATTAGTTCAGCGCAGTTGAATGTAATATCTTTATTTCTGCGAAGGAATTACCTAAGCAATGTACAAGGAAGTATCTAAATGACTCAGTCCTGATATTATTGTTGCATTTAAAAATAATTTTGGATCAAGTAGTTTTGTTAGGTTCATGAAGGATAATTAAGCTTAGTAAATCGGGGTTGTCTGTTGAGTACCATTAACAAATTTAAAAATAAAAGTCGAATCGGACAAAGCCTGCTTCTGTCTGAGAGTTCTAAGAATTTAATTTTTTTCACTATGCTATTACAATTTATGGTTTATATAGTATATCGAATTAAATAGTGTATGTCTAATGTATGTATTGAATTCACATATTTTTAACACAATGTTTTAATCTCTTGCAGATTAAATGTGTCTCAGTGTTTCAGTATGCACCTCCTTATTATTATGAGTATTTGAAATGCTACTGACAAATAAAACGGATTCCAAACTATCTAACGTTGATGTGTCATGCTGATTTATGACGCGCCTGATCACAATCTGCCCCTATCTTGGATCCTGCAATTTCTTCCAATAGTTCATGTTTAATAATAATAATGAAATTTGGATAATGTAAGCCGGTTACAAAAAAATCATAGGTTCTATCTTCGAGTGGCCACTTAAAAAAATTCGGAAACAAAGGTAAACAAATAATAAATATTTAAAACGCGTAAAATAATCTACAAAATGGTTCTCCGGTCCAAATAACATTTTGTGATAAAATATATATTTTTTACGTTTATCCCAAACAAAGGAAATTTTCGTTTTTAATTTTGAACCTATGTTGTATTAGTACATAATTTATCCGATGAAACGCATAAAAAAGATATTACGTTGCTTTGTGTTAGAATTCGTTATCTTATATTAACAGAATAAAGGTTTTTTGAATTGTTATTTAGCATGCTCATGCTATGCTTTAAAGATTTCTTAAAGAGAGCAAAAACACTACTCTACTCTGTTAAGTATCGCTAAAAGTCCGCCTACTTTTAAACAGGCACAATATATAAAATTATAATAATGCCGGAGCTCGTGAGTCCCAAGGATTAATTTACCCTTTTAAATGCCCTCCCGGTTAGCTTCAGCCGATAGAACGGACTTTTTCCGTATTTGAAATTTGTTTATTTTGATTTAGAGAGGACCTTTTTCTTCTTTGTCAAAGATAAGGGTTACAAAAGGGACTAATACTTGCAGGATTTAAGGAATTCAAACAATAATACACTCGCAAATGCTCTCTTGTATTTTATTTGAGAATATTGATTCTACGCCCAGAAAAAGCTTGATTAACTTGGTGGATTACGTTAAAATTGGGTACTTGTAGAGCCAATTACTGTACCAAATTGTTCAATTATCACCGATACTGGAAAACGCGTTGAGCCTGCGCGCTCGGAGTCCTTCTGTCCAGTCTGATAATCGAGAAATCCCGCTAATTCGCTACTCGATGGCAACTGCCGGGATCGTAGCGACTCGGATTATCCATCGCAATATTTAATTCAATTTTCTGTTTCACCATAGACGGTAAATACTGTATTGACTCTAAAAACGTTAACCGCTCTATTCGGCGTCTACTGTAAAATTTCTAATATTCACTCTGTTTCGCGGTCAAATGTTGACTAACTCTCCTGGCCGTTTCAACCCGGGCTCGTTAGTTGTTTTGTCCAACTTTTTGGCTTATCAGGGGGGCAAATAGACGAAACATTACACCATAATAAATAAGTTTTAAATAACGCGAAAATTCAAAATTGCACTGGGTCGAATTTATCGTGCTTCATAACAACTCAGATAAAACATCAATTCGTGTATCTTGTAAAATAGCTTATATTCTAAAAGATGTCATAGTATTAACAACGATCAAATCAATAAATTAATAATAATAAATCTTCTCATCCTTCCATCATAGAAAAACTATTATAAATATAACTTGCGTATTACAACATACATCAAATAATTAAAGGACTTGGCAAAGATTCAAAGCAGTTGCCAAAATATTTTTAACGACTTTAGATGCGTATTACCTATTTGTTCCCGAAATAAGTCATAAATCGTACTTAAAATATTTCAGAAAACAAACAGAATAAATTTTGGGGACCGTAGAGAAACTTTGGTCTCATCTAGTATTATTTATTACCAATAGAAAAATTTTCATGACGTTTCTACTTAGTTTGAATTCTGTCGACTTGGTATAGGTATAACAAAATAATGTGAGTTACTTGCGCTAAAGCAAAATTTAACTTCAGTGACAATGTCCCCCCTCCCCCCTTCCTTCTGAAGAGAATATGTCTCAGACACCACGCTGTGAAACCATCTTCACAGACACAAAGACAACTCTGGTGAACCTCATTAAAGGACCTGGGCTTCTGTCGAATGAGTAAGGCGAAACATGGAATATAACGCAGTGGGTCTAAGATCTGAGTGCTTACGAAAGCTTTCTGACAGCCTCCGTGGTTGAGTGGTAAGACGCTCGACTACGAATCCAAAGGGCGCAAATAACTTTCATTTAATTAATGTGTTCCATAAAACATTTAGTTCATATTTAATATATCATAGTATATTTGCGGCACGTTCCACAGTGAAAGATGCTCTAAGAATCGCCTTGGTGAAAGGCCACCATTTAGAATCGCTTGAAATGCCTTTAGCCGTTTTTGATGACCAGAATAGCCAGGTTTCATTTCCCTCCTCTCACCACTACTTTCAATCTCACAACATTCCCCAACTGGGAATGGCATAGTCCCGCTGGCTCCAGACGGTTGGGAGTAGTTGAAACTCATCTGCAGTATTCACCAAAAAATAAAAATAATTAAAAATGCATACCGTCTACGTATCAATAATAATAATTACACTGAACAGATAAACCGTTTGATCGAATATTTTCAAAAAAATTAATTGTTTCTTGAACTTATCAGTTTTTGTTCTAATTGGTATCGACCACACTTATTGGTATTATCTATTCAGGGAATAATAATAACAGCTCGCGGTTACAAGTATACCAAACACATTTCAGTAGGAAAATTGCAAACGAAATCACACATATTCATAGTAAAACATACACACCGAGTTACGAAGATTGTTGCAGAATGTACTGCAGAGAATTTAATATCTCCTTGTCTACGAAATTTTCTCAGCGAAAAGCGAAAAAATAACTTTCGTTTTGCATATATTTCCGTTTGGTATGCGAGAGAGTAGTCTAGCTCCTAGATGCTCCAGTATACGAGCAGCCAAGGAAGATAAGATGTATGGGCTTTGTAAATGGTAGAGATTTTCTTATTTCTGTAAAATATAGGATTCTCGCTAGATATTTTAAATTCTCGCAGATTGTGCCTCTGAACCAGGGTCGAATCTATCACTACCGTGTAGTAGCAAACCCAGCAGTGGAATAACATGCCTTTAATATAATACCTCCCTTGGAAGAGGCTTTGAGGTTTTCTTACCATATTGAAGATGTTATTTATTCAAGGCAATAAAGGTTTTTTTGTCGAAATTGCCATCATATTAAATGTCATTCATTGTATACGTCAACACACATTTTATATTAATTCTTGAAGCTACCTCTTGGCTTTCCTTGAGGTACTCACTATTTTTTCCAAGTGTGCTGTCTTATTAAAAAAGTGAAAACAATTTACCAAACAAACAATTCCGTGTTCTTGATGAAATATAAGACAAAAAGGTTAAATTAATATTGTCAAGCAGTAGTATATAGTAATAGCTCAAAATCTTGGTGTAAGAATATACATGGAGAGGTTTCTTTGCGGAACAGTGTAGTCAGTATTGTTGACTTTATACTGATTCGATAGAAAGAGACAAATATATGTTAAAGAATGTCGCTATAAATGTCGCGATGAATGTCGAATAGTGTTCGATCCAGAAACTGCGAATCAGTTTTGGAAAGACGTGAATGAATTTAAAATGGACTGTAAAACGATGAAATACTTGACGGAGGATTTGATATATATCTGGGAAAATAATGGGAAGATTAGATGTTTGTGCCAATTTGCTCACCTGTTTCCGTGTCTGCGATAAGCGCCGACCAATCTGCCCGAGCGATGATAGTTGAGTGGGGATCTTCCAGAGACGGATGCGAACCGAAGCGCCGTCCCTGGGTGGTCCCAGCGATTGTGGACGAGTTGAGTGCGATAGACAGACTGCCGGGGAATCGAATTACGCCGCTCTTGACGTCCTTGCTTGTGTTTCGTTGCCGGGGGTGGGAGTAATTTTTTACAGGCTGTTCAATACATTTGTATCCAGCCATACAAATATTGCATGGCAGTAGAACAAATTGGCAGATAAGGAAGGTTAAGTTCAAAGACAAAAAGGGATCAAGTTATGACCTAGCAAATCGTTGATTTTAGGATCCAACACATAGCTTATTAGTTACCGCCCCCCACATGAAATTCGTACATTTGTACGAACACATTAAACTAAACAATATCTATACACCAGTAACATGATGTGTCAAGTCAAAATATTACACAAACACTAAAAACAGAAGGTTTTCTTTAATATTGATGGAACTTTTTTGTTGATTTAATGTCTTTATATTATTAAAAATGTAAAAATTCTATAGTTCGGTCAAAAATATTTAAAACTGTTGAAATACCTCTGAGAAGTGTAGAAGATGTTTTATAATCTTTTTTGGATCTTATTTGAACATTCACGCATAGCATATATGACCATCGTGTTTGTTTTTTTTTTATAACCACTGCAAGTTTTTTAATCAACACAAATATAGGAAATAACCTCAAAACTCGTTAACGTAAGTTATACGACTCGATGATGTAAAGTTAGCGCGGACGGAGAACATTCTAACATACTTTAAAGTGCTGTAATATTCTATGAAGATTTTTTTTGTCTTTTTCTCTCTCTTGGTATTCGACGTGAAAACCGGAGGAAGTGATTTATCGCAACTTCGTATTGGTGGGTACAAATGTTTAGGTATCGTTCCATGTATACTCTTACTCCAAGCTCAAAACAGAAATGACGGTGCGCGTTGATGAAAGTTACTTTAACCTTCCAATTAACAAAAAGTACAATAATTAACAGTTTGTAAAGCCAGAGCTTTTCAGCATTCGAAAGTGTTTACTCCTTGATTTAAACAATCAGGTTTTTTGGAAGGTACGAAGTATAGAAAAAGAAAATGTATAAATAATATCAATAAGCTAAAACACAAAAATAAAACAGAAAAAAAAAACAGAAAATAAAAAGAAAATGGTCACAACCGAGACTCGAATTCGGTTCCCCTTCTCTATCCGGGAGTAATAACTTTACCAATTCAGCCATTAGGACCTAAGTATAAAGTGTCTTTTTAATCTATCTCATATTTTCAATGAAAATTATTTTTCATTTCTTTAATGTTTTTGTTCCCATAATAACATTCTAAGCATAATTGTACCGGATAGGAAGCCAGTAAATATTTATCGGTATGACAAAAAAAAAAGATTCAAGTTGATTCGTTTTTTTATGGTTTGAGAATCGCGAGTAAAAGAAAGACAACATTCGAGTAGGTACAATAAAGTATGGGTAAATGACCTTTCCAACCGGACCCGAGGAATGGAATATATAATAATATTATATTAGATAGAAATATATTCAGCACACGTTTGACCCCTGTCTTGGTGCCATCGCCATATTCGGTTTATATTTAGGTGTGGGTCGCCACCCCATCTGAATGGAATGTTCTGTTGTTTTGCTGCTGAAAGACCTATTTCTAAGATTGCATATACAAGGATAAAAACACGTGAAACATTGTCGCAATTTTATGATAACCTGAATGTTTTTATACAAAAAAACTACCTTCCTTTTGATGATTGCATTTTAGTTTAAAATTAAATTCAGCTTCTTTTTCAGGGTTTCAATAGTGTAAACTGCTGTAACTCGCCAGAAAAATGTTTACAAGTGTTATTACTAGTTGAAAGTTTTTCTGCACTTGAAGAAGCTTAAAAACTTTGTTAAACGTCATTAACAAAATCTTAAAAAATACTTTCTAAAAACTAGGATGGGGTGTATTTTTATTTTACTTTACAAACATGTTTGTAGTTTTTTTTCCTCTTTCGTGGGTGGGAATGATTATTTTAAATACTCGTATATATGATAAACTTATTGCTCAAATAGATTGACTTGTCTTTTGGACTGTCCATTATTAGCATTAAGAATCAGCCTTTCTCTTTCGATCTCTTATATGATGCAATTAGTATATTTTAAAAAAATGGCAGTCGACGTAGTCGAGTGGTCAAAACGCTCGACTACGAATACAGAAGTCTTGAATTAAAATTAATGTAATCAATAAGTGTTACTTCAGATTTGATTTATGTAAAATAATACATAATTTATTTGCGGCACGTTCCGAGTAGTTTATTTATTTATTTATTTATTTATACTGGGTTTTAACAGATGTTATCACTTTCGTGAAAAAATCCAGTTATAAAAAACCAGTTAGTGTACAATCATTGATAAATACAATACCAATAGACAAGATACATTAAATTTTTAAAAAATTGTTGTTTTTGTACTTATTACTATTAGATACATACAAAATATACTTAGGGAATTACTCTAACACCCTTTTAAGCAATAACATGACATTCCGTCTGAAACCGTACAGACCATCAACAAAAATGTCTACATCAGCACACTCTATTAGATTATATAGTCGGCACATTTGCGATAGAGGGCTAAAGTAGGCAATATTGTTTCTGAATGTATTCAGGTGGAATGTACTATGGCGTCTTAAACAATGAGCATTGGGTACATTAATTTCAATAGCGCTAAGACATATTGCAGTGTCGAGATGACCGTGAATTATTTTATGTAGACATATCAACTCAGTTAATTGCCTTCTAGTTTTCAGTGTATCCATGTTAAAGTATTCAAGGCGTGCATCATATGATCTAAGATGGTCATGTAGACCACATTTGAAAGATAACATTCTTAGCATTTTTTTTGAACAGATTCAACAGTGTTTACATACTTGTGGTAATGAGGATTCCAAATAGTGCTACCATATTCCAATTTACTTCTAACCAAGCTGTTGTAAAGGGTTAGAATTGATTGTGGGTCCTTGAATGGTTTACATATTCTGTGAATAAATCCCATCATTTTGAATGATTTACACTTAATGTCGTTAATGTGAACATCAAATATGAATTTAGAATCAAGAGTGATTCCTAGATCTTTTATCGAAGAAACTTTATTAAGGATAGTATTATTAATAACGTAGGAAAAGTTCTTTGTTTCGAGTGAAGTTTAAAGTGTAACATTTAAGTGCATATCATTGTCAATACACCATTTATTGAGTGTGTTGAGGTCATTCTGAAGCAATTGATGATCGGAGATCGACTTAATTTTACGAAAAATTTTAAGGTCATCAGCAAAAAAGGCATAATCACAGTGTAATTTTGAACCAAGGTCATTTATGAATATGAGAAAAAGCAGGGGGCCAAGATTCGATCCCTGTGGTACACCAGAAGTTACAACTATATGGGATGATTTGTATCCATTAATGAGTACTAGTTGTGTTCTGTTATACAAATATGATTTCACCCAGCGAAAAAAGATCTCCATGTATTCCTATTTGATCAAGCTTATTTAGTAAGATGGAGTGGTTAACTTTATCAAAAAGCTTTTTGGAAATCAGTATAAATTGCATCAACTTGTAATCTTTCATTAAATAAATTACAGACATAATTACAAAATTCTAAAAGATTTGAATTGATAGATCTGTGAGGAACAAACCCATGTTGTCTAGTGCAGAGAAAGGGCTTAAAGTGAGAAAAAATATTATTATATATTAGAGATTCAAAAACCTTAGCAAAACATGAAAGTATACTGATTGGTCTATAATTTTTTATTAAACATTGATCACCTGATTTGAAAACTGGTACTACATGTGCTTCTTTCCCACAAGTCAGGAAATGTTCCAGTGGTTAGTGATTCATTAAAAATAATAAAAAGCGGCAAACATAAAGAATCTGCACAGCAACTGACAAATAAAGGAGGGATTTTATCAGGTCCAGGACCTTTGTTGGAATCTATTTTACTCAAAAACATTTTATTACATCTGCACTAATGTGTATTTTACCAAGATTGCTATGGTTGTGTTTAATAATGTTTGGCCTCGAGTCTATACAAGGGGATTTCGACCCGGTATAAACAGATGAAAAAATATTTAGAGAACATGTTTGCTATTTGTTCTCCATCATTAGCGGATATATCATCAAGATGCATTACTTTAGGAATACTATTGGTTTTTCGTAATGATTTTGAGTATGACCAGAACACCTTTATATTATCTTGTAAACCACTTTCAACAGAGTTGATGTAAGATTTATAACATTCTTTTGCATTGTTTTTGACATTTTTTCTTAATTTAGAGAATTCTCTATAATCTGATGGAAAGTTATATTTTTTTACCTTAAGTCTAACCTTGTACTTTTTCTTAAGAAGAGCAATCAATTGGTGATTAAACCATGCTGGGTATTGACTTTTTGATTTGTAAATATATTTTTAAAATTTTTGTCAATTATTTCATATAACTTTTCATAGAACAAGTGTACCATGTTATTAACATTTTTATTTTTAAATAGAGCTATCCAATTAACGGACAATAGGTCTAGTCGACATACATCATAATCTCCCTTCCTGAAGTTGTATTTTGAATCATTTTTATTCAATTCTAAAATTTTTTTATTTTTGTTTTACCTTAATTTCAAATGAAGGATGATAGTGATCTAGTTTAGCTAAACCTGGTGCTGTATATATGTCTATGTTCACTTTATCAGATAAAACAAGGTCCAACAAATTTTTATTTCTATTGAGTATATAATTGAATTGGTATAAATTACAAATTGAGGATAGGTTGACAAGACTGTGTGCTTTTTGGTTTGTATAGTTAGAAGGAGAAAATACATTATTCTTATATGAAATTTCAGGTAACCATTTAATTTCAGGGAGATTGAAATCACCAACAATTATAAACTGTGAATTGTAATTTGAATGTTTCAAATACAGATCCTGTAATTTTACAATTTGACTACAATAATGATCAACAGTTACACTGGGTGGAATATAGAGAACGCAGATATAAATGAGCGAGTTGGAATGAGAATTGGATCTTATCACAAGCCACAAATCTTCATTGTCACTCTCCCATTCAGTTTTTCTTGATATAAAAAGTTTTTTCGAAACGGCGGCTAGAACTCCACCACCTTCCTTAGAAACAGATTTGGTAGACTCACGGTCTCTTCTAAATATGACATACCTTTCATCAAATATTTCCTCACTAAACACTGTTGAGTTCAATCATGTTTCGGAAAAACAAATTATATCATAGTTATTAATTAAAATTTCATTACGTACACTTGTGGTCTTCGTGCGAATTCCTCTCACATTTTGGTAAAATGTATTCAATGTATTCATAGTCTGATCATCGCCATCTTTAGTGATGTGATTAGACGCCATAGTCGATAGTGGAGAGGTCCCTGAGTAAAGCAGCCTTGTAGGCTGGACAATCCTTTGTGTCCTGTGGGGTGTGCACGGAAGTGGCAGGCTTACCGAAACGTGCGCAGGTGGCACAGCTAGGCGCTGCAGTAGCGACGAGGCAGACCTCACGCGCATGTCCTTCTTCTCCGCAGTGGGCACACCTCTTAGTTGCTGTGCAGAACTTGTGCGAGTGTCCGACCATTTGGCAGTTCAGACAAACAGTAAGTCCTATAAAGTCACGTACGCCGCAAACGGTCCAATCCACGAATATACGTCCTTGCTGCACCAACGCATGGCGAATGTTAGCGGGCACCGCGTACACTCTATGGCAAGACAGTCCGGTTCGAGATCCAGCCATATGACTAAGTTTGCATTGGCCAATACACGCTGACATGTCATTTACTTCCGAGATTCCGGAAAGTGCCTTCTCAAGAAAGCTTCCCTCATCAGAAAAAGCTCCCGCGGTACATTAAAAAAAAATCAGAGTGAGTGGTGGGGGCATTGGCAGTTTTTTCTTTGTGACTTCAGCGAAAGAAAGGCTAGCTTCTGTCGCATCAGCCACTCGACGCATCACTGGCCCCAGATCAGATTCAAGTTGCTGAATCTTGTCCAGCAGTTGCTTAATGTGATTATCAGACATCAATTTTTCAGCCTGCAAGACCTTAATGCTCGTTCGGGCTGAGTTAAGTTCTCCTCTAAGCTCTTATTTTTCAAGCAATAGTTGGGCGACTGATCCAAGAACATTGGTTACGTTCAGAGACACCTTTAGTTGCTGTTCTTTAGAAATTTTGGTTGGTTTTTCAGCCAAAGCATCCTGTAAGGCTTTCAGAGCTGATTGTGTCCCACAAAGTATTTTGAGTCCTGATGGATTGCTGAGTTCGGTGTCAGTTTTCACCTCAATTTCCTCCGCGTCAGAATCAGATTCATCAGAGTGGGAAGTGTAAGGTGAAGCAATAGTGGGGCCTCCTTTACTTTGAAAATTCTTTTTTTTACCCATGCTTACATAAATACGTAAGTTATAATATTTAACAAAGAATCACAGGTATCAATTTGTAAACAGGATAGTTAACAGTAGTTGAAACTCTTAATATCGTTATGGTGAAAGAGACCATCATTAAGAATCAAAGCGTTGCTTAAAATGGCTCTATCCGTGCTTAGTGAAAATACCTGAATAGTCAGGTACTTTCCAATCTTTCTTTTCCCTATCTCCATCCCCTCCTCACTACCTTCAGTATCACAACACACCCCTGTTGGGGACGTCATAATCCCACTGACTCCAGACGGTTAGAACTATAGCATTGTGTGCATGGCTTGGGCGGTATTCACTTTTGAAAGAAAGTCGTAACTGCCCATAGCCAGTGGACTATTTCATCCCTGATTGCTGTTTAATGTGAGACCAAATAGAGTGGAAGGGTGTAGGTTTTTAGATCTGTTCACTATACACGGATAAATTTAATTTAAACAACGGTTCGTTTTCGCTTCTAACCTTCCAACAATAAAAATATTCAAAATGTTTTATTATTACATGACGGTTCATAATCACCTATCTATTCAAGTCTCAGATGGTAACTTCCCTTACCTTTCGCCCGAGGTGTGTAGGAACATAACTACGTTGTACAGGTTACAAAAATGTGAAAGCGCGAGCATTGCTGCTAATGTTTGCCATTAATTAAGCGCTAGAGGAATACGTTGTATGAAGTATGCTTACTTTTGTTACCGCTTAATTGAGTTGTAAATGGAGTGCACAAGTACGCGACGAAAATGTGTGATACTCCGGTGAGCGTTTGAATAAAAGCGAAGTGTATTGCTTTGATGAGACTAATTAAAAACATTTTAAAGCACAAGTACTCTTAAATGTTTCGGAAATATCTCGGGTACATTTTTTTGAACGGTTTGCAGTCAATTATAAGCAAAGTCTTTCATCATTGCATAGGCAAAAGTAAAGCTTTTAATGTTAGGAGTAGGGAGATGATAGGTATTTTTTAAGTTATTTGTAATCAAAGAATATTCGTGTTTCTTTCTAAAATTTGAAAAAAGATATTTACATTATTATCGGTAATATTCTGGGTTTCCTAGACTTTTTGGTGTTAAATGAACTCATTTGAAGTCCTTTAATTATAATGATTTTACTACTTTCATAGAAATTAATCACTTTGTAGTTTGAAATATTTTATTAAAATAAAATAATAACTGGGTAAAAGATATAAATACAGTTCAATTTTTACCCTGATGATGCTTAAACTAAGCGAAACCGGTCGGTCATTAAAATTCAAGTAAAACTGTGGTCTTATATAAAGCTATTAATTAATTTTCATGTAATAATATTCATATTTCGTCTCATTCATATGGCACCTTTAAGTGATCACCTTAATGGCCCTTTACATTGCTTATTGGATGACGTAGATTAAAAAAAATGTATTCTTCTTGTAATTTTCAAAACCATTTGAATAATGTGAACTTCTTTGAATCCTACTCATATCTTTACTTTACTTCGTAAAATTATAAAATTGAGCTGTTTTGGGCGTCAGAATTTGGTTGTTGTATTCTTTAAAATAGTGAGAAGACCTGACAATTTATAGATCCTTTTTTTAATAAAGAACGACAAACATTTCCGGGTTACGAATAACCTGACAATATTTGTAAAACTCCTACTACCATCGTAATTATCGAAATATGTTGCTTATGCAATGATGGAGGACTTTGCTAGTAGAAGAATTAAATTGACGACGTCCGGGTGGGTATCCGACGCGTTTATCCACTCAGCTACTAACCTGTCAAACGCTCAGCTACTAACGTTTTAAAAAGTGTTTCTTTTTTCTTACTCGTCATCTGTTATGATTCTGCATTTTCCTTTTTTTAAATAATGAAGACTCACTGGCATCGCACGGCTAACATTCAAAATGCAATAACATGAATTCCTGAATTCTCGTGTTTGTTTTGTGGCACACAAGCAATCCACGGGAATTCAGAATAACAATTGGCATGTGGAAGTTTGGTAAAAGCTTAACAGGTTAGACAAGTTTTAACTCGTTAGTATTACAAACATGCTGGTCATTCAAAAGCCCTATTCGTGCTTTTGCCAAAGTGGAACGCGACATTTGTTTTTCGAAGTGCCCTATAGAAATTGTCCAGCGTTATGCCCAGGAGATTTAAATAGACGGGTATATTCCAAGTTGGAACCAACTGGAGTTGGAAAAAAGCGATCTTGATTAATTCCTTCATTAATAAATTAAACGATTCCAAATGAGTACCGATGTTAAAATTGACAAATATTATGGACTGAATCCTTTAAAAAATGTGCTAGCTTTTTTCAAATATGTATTTTTTTAGATTCCAAACTGCTCCCAACCGTCTAAAGCAAGTGAGACTGTGGAATCCACAAATAGGTTATTTTATGAGACTGAAAACAGTGAGGAGGGGAAGGAGATGGAAAAGAGGAAGTATGGAAAGTACCTGGCTATTCAGATCTAGTCATCAAATACGGCTAAAGCCATTCCAAGCAACGTTTCGATTTTGAATGGTGGTCTTTCACTAGGGCGATATTTAGAGTATCTACTACTCTGAGACGTGCTGTAAATATACAAAAAAAAGGATACGAATTAAGATGTGTTATGACACATATTAACTACAAAAAACGCCACACTTTCTACCTTTGAAATTGACGAAACTGGTCCGAGTGCAGTTCCGCAGAGTTGTTGCTGTAGGCTGAAGATTCCCCAGATTATAACCTAACTTCGATAAGAGAAGCCAACAAAATGCGAATTGACAATTAATATTCAAACACCCATCAGTAAATACGATGTAATGAAGTCGAGTAATCTCAGAGATTTTTTTTTCAAGTGTCCAAAGTATTATTTATTTTCTCGTTGAAATTTGATCGTACGTTAATTATTTTACGTTTGAAATATTTAATTTGTTGTTTCAATGGTACAGAGATAATTTTCACCGACACGTAAAAGTCAATAATATTCAAGTCAATGTGAGAAGAGAGCTCTTTTAATAAACCAGTAAAGTAACATCATAAATAAAAAGTCTGTAGTATGTTTGTGAACATTTCTTTAAAAGAATTTAATATGCCTAATGCATTAAAACTATAACTACAGTATGCTACTATTATATATGATTTTATTTTTTTATTTGTATCTGTAAAACTATTCTTATACACAACACCTTATACTCGTATTATAATGTTGAAGAGAAAAATAATATAAAATAAACAATATTTTATTTAGTTATTTACGCCCATAATGTAGACATCGATTAAACCATGTATGACCGTATTAAAAATAAAGATATCCGGAGAGAATGCAAGGCTGATGTAAGCGTAATGAATAGGATCAAGAAAGGGACGCTTAGATGGTTTGGGCATGTAGAGCAAATGACCGAAGAAAGGAGTGTGAAAAGAATATATGATGCGAAAGTGAATGGAAGAAGAAGTCGTGGACGCCCGAGAAAGACATGGCACGATCAAGTAAATCAAATACTTGAATCGGGTCAGGTGAATAGTCAGAATAACAGAAGAGTATGTATGCGACGATGTATGAATGTAAATGAAGCAAGGAGTGTGTGCCAAGACAGAGTTATATGGCGGTCTGTCCTCTCTTCCTACCCCTGCGGAGAAACGGCGAGATGGTTAGTTAGTTATGTGGCATTTTTATCACAACAGTAGTACCTACGCATATGAAATACAATAATGCAGCAATAAAAAATATAAATAAGAAAAAAAATATAAGTACCAATGAAAAGTCTGAAAAAATCGCGGAGAAAGTATCAACGTAGAAGCATTTAATAAACCTTTGAATGAATTATTTAAAAGCTTTCCATTAAATTTACAAAACATTTATAAAAACACTTTCGTACCCTACGAAAATGAATAAAACAATATTATATTTAACATAAGAACGAAGAAAATAACTTCGAAGCAGGGCAAGGTAATTTCTTCAAATAGACTATTTTTGTTTGCCGAAAAAAAAGTTTACATGCAATGTTAAATAACACAACTTTTTAATTAAATTATATAATAACTTTTATAATCACTTCAGATATTAATTTTATTTTTATAATCGACCGGTTTCGCTTAGCTTAAGCATCATCAGAGTACAAAATTAAACTAAATAAAAAAAACATAAAGTGTGATTTTATATATAGATACAGAGGAATAACTAAATAAAAATAAAATAAGAGAACAGTGAGAAAACAATGGAATAACATTTAAATTATAAAAAAGGAACAGAGAGAAAGAAACAGATATTATGAAATAAAAAAGGCAAAAAGTCAACTGAGAAGGTGATTAAATGTGAAATTTTATGAGTTTACAGAAAATATACCTAATATTGAACTACTGGAAAAATTTAACTGATTATTAAGAAGATACCTATTCATTTAAAAATTAAAACGAAATTTATGCTCTTATATAAAGTTATTTTTTTCATTTTATTAAATATGCCAAATCACTAAGTAATTGCTTTCGACAAACTAACAAGCTTATAAATTTTAAGTCACATTATATTAACAGTAAAAATCAATAAACATACAAGTATGTTCTTACCAAAACAAATTGTTTCTTGAGAGAACATCAATTCAAAAATTAAATGAGTTCATTCCGAATATTTCCGCTGTGATTCAAAACAATATTATTTGCAGAAATATTCAAACAAATCCACTGCACAGTAACTTTTCCGAAGAACTTGGGAAGGAATTACGACTTTCAATATACCCGTCCGGAAACATTGTTCACTTTTGGCTGTGTTTGCTTTCATTTATGGACTGCGCTGTTGTGATGCCAGCAAACTTTAGTTCGAAAACTTTCGACAAATTAAGTTGGTACTGGTGCAGGTCTCGTCTTTTAAATTAAGATTTAATGTAAGCAAAAAGGATAGACGTTGTTCTTGACTCGTGAAAATATACTTTCAAAGACAGTAGATACTGAAATAATTATAACTTTTTCATGTTTAGCCTTGGTCGCTCCTTTGTTAGATAAAAGCCTCCTTCCTGCCTTTCCGGTGCACTTATCATTTTCACTTAAATTTCAGCCCCTGTTTGTTTTAAAATCATTACGCTCCATACTGCGGGGGTATTCCTTGTTTCAGTTTATTTTATTTTTTAAAGTTATTTCTCATAATATATATTCCACACACGAGACCCTTGTAACTCCCTCGGGACCAATGTCATTCTTGGGGATGATTTCTATGTGTGCAAGGAAGAACGGAATATACGCAAACGTTCAGGAGAATCAAAACAATTTTTTTTAATTTGGTTTTCTGCATGTAATCATGTCATATATATAAAACCTTACGTCAAAAACCTGTAATCTAACATTTTGTCGAAAATGAGTTAGTTTTCTCATCAAACTAATTCTGGCACGCAATTAACACACTTTCAGACTGTGAAAATGGCACGAAAATAGAAAATTAAAGGGTTTAACATGTCAACTGCAAATTTTATTGTAGCTGGAATATTTTTTTAATGGTAAGAACATGTTATCTACAGTAAAAAACATTTTATTTCAGAAAAGCATCAAAATGCTAAATTATGTATTAAGTTAAGTATGTTAGCTATAACATTTATAAAAAAAAGTTTGAGTATTTGTAATGGTAAACACTTCTTTTTAACAACACGCAGAATACTGAATTTGTTAGAATGACTCGACAATAACTAGTTAACTGGTTCTTGCCGTGGGTCCTTCACATGTAACATGTCCATTTAAAAAAAAAAAAATATCACATTATTTTATTTTCTGACACATCTCATTTTTTCTTGCTGGATACACTCGTTTATCTAAGAAACAATTCCACATACTGAAACTTGAATTTTATCCTCATTCCGTTCTTCCTTTTTGCACACAGATATATTTTTTTAATAAACTAACACACTTTTTTTAATACATACGAGTATATCTATCGAAACCAAATTTTAGGCAGTTTCACGAAAAGATTTGTTTATTTTCTGTTGTTATATTTATTTAGATTCAATTACATTACTCAATTTACCACAACACACTAGGTCATCATCTGGGTAATTACAAATGATAACATTCACATAATTTGATGGGTCAGAAATAGAAAAACATATTTACAAAATGGAAAGTGTTCAAGACAGCAAAACAACAACAATTTTTGGAATATCATTAAAATACTAAGAAAGATAAAAAAATATATTTTTGAGTTCTAAATTCTTTCCGTAGAAATGAACCGCTCTTCTTAGAATATAATAAACATTTAAAAATACTTGGCCTTCCTTAATTTCATTCAATTTTCATTTGAAAATGAAAATATTAAATTTAAATAGTTTTTTTTGTGTTTAGAACATAATTATACTGTTAAAGGGTCAGCACTCAAGAATTACGCTTAAATTCACTTTATAGAATTCCAAAATAAAAACAATACTGCAAATGATTTATCTGCAAATTTTGTATGGTTAGTTAGATAAATGTCTGAGGTTTCCAATGAATCGAGTTATTTTACTGTTATCTTTTAAATTCTATGAAAAACATACCAAAATGTGAGTAAAAGGTACAATAGCATTTTTGAATGTCTTACCCGAAATTCCAGTATTCATTTTATAAAGAATTTAAAAGATTACTTATTAGTAAAAACATCAACTTTGTGGCTTGTCATATTTATAAATAAAACAGATAAACTTTGTTTACACCGCTTTCATTTTTAATATTTTGTTGATCGGTTTTGGAAGCACCCTTCGATCTTTAGGACAATATTAAAATTAAACTAAAATATAGAAGAGTGCGATATATATATACAAAGTGAGGTGTTGAAATGGGAAAGAGAAGGGGTAATTGAGGGGATTATGGGAATAACAGAGCGGCTTACTGGAAATATGTCTAGAATAGGACTATAAGAAAAATGAATTTGGTAATTCAGAATACTACATTAATTATTTAAGTATTTTATGATTTTAAATGCTTCTAAGTTATCTATTTTTTTCCCTTTATTAAAACGGTGTAGATTTTAACCCCCGTATCCAAATTAAAATCAATTTATTCTTTTAATAGGGATACAGGTGTTAAAAATCTTCACCTTAGTAATGAAAGGAAAAAAATTAGAAAACTTTGATTAGAAATAATTATGAAATACCTAAATAATAAATGTAGTATTTTAAAAAATCAAATTAATTTATCTTATAGTCCTATCCTAGACATATTTCCAGTAAGCCGCTATTATTCCCATAATCCCCTCAATTACCCCTGCTCTCTCCCATTCCAACACCTAAATATGTATATATATCTAAGTATTCTGTATTTTAGTTTACTTTTGATATTGTCCTGAATATAGAAGAGTGCTTTTAAAACCGGTCGACAAAGTGTTTGAAATAAAAGAGGTTTCAAACAAAGCTTGTTTGTTTTATTTTAAAAAAAATATTGTTTATGAATTATATTCGCTAGAAATCTTAGACTTTTTTCTAAATACCCGTACAGAAATAACGGATTTCGTAGTTTTGCTTGTACTAGAAAGCCAAAAGGGTGCTTAGCCTTAAGCTAGAAATTATAAAAGGTGGAAAGCTATTGATTTGACGATAAAGAATTACGACACGCTGCCGCGGCGCGATAGTGTCGATTCTTTAGTTGGCAACGCAAAACGCAATACGTATCTGTGTTATTAGCCTTTTATGAGTCAAACCACGTGGCATCATTAATACAAAACTGTTAGAGCGTATGCGTTGTTGTGTTTCAATGCTTAACTTAAAACAATAAGATTCGTTCTAGTATTTCGGCATTCTTAACTCAATAACACATTTTTACGTTTTTGTATTTCTGATTTAATCTCTGATTGATTTGAAATGAGAAGCGGGGGTTCGTAGGGAGAATAATTCTCTTTTTAAAAAATGTAACTAATTCAGGAAGAAGAGCTATCCATTTTTTTGTCAGTAGATTGAAAACATATTATTTTTTAGAAGGTATGTCAGATAACTTTCATAAAAAAAATTTTAAAAATTATTTCTGATTTATTATTCTCCTCTGGTCTTCGTGGTCGAGTGGTAAAACGCTCGGCTACGAATTTAAAGGTCACGGGTTCAAGCTCGGCATGCGAAAATAATTTTCATTTGATTAATGTGTGTCATATATACGATATTCAGTATTTTATTATTTTTGTAAATATTTATTATTAGAAATTATGGAAGGTATCGCATTGCACTACTCCTGCATACCTTCTGGAATATTTTTTTTACTATTTTTATTATGTTTAATACCCCGTTAATGGAAGATAAAGTCGTGAACGTCCGAGGACGACATGGCATTATCAAGTAAATCAAACACTTGAGTCCGGTCATGTGAAGAGTTAGAATAACAGAAGAGTATGTATGTGACGATGTATGAATGTGAATGAAGCGAGGAGTGTGTGCCAAGACAAAGTTATATGGCAGTCCGTCCTCTCTGCCTACCCCTGCGGATAAACGGCTTGATGGTTAGTTAGTTAGTTCGTTTATAACACATTTTATTAATAGAAAATATTGTATGGCATATGTGCGGCACAATCCAGGGTGGTAGATACACTAAATATCGCCCTGGTCTACCATTCAGAATCGAAACGTTGATTGAAATGGCTTTATCCATGTTTGGTGACCAGTTCTGAATGGCCAACTCTCAACTTTCCTCTTTCCCACTTTATTCTCTTCCCCACTTCCTTTACACCTCACAACATACCCCAATTGGGGATGCCATAGTTTTACTGGCTCTAGACGGTTGGGAGCAGTTGGGACTCTTGGGTGGTAATCACTGTAAAAAAAAATAGCTTTACTACCGTAGTTTTTTTTAAGAAATTGATTTGAAAAATAAAGTAGAATTTATTTTGTCGTCTTATGTTGTGACAGTTTTATAAATATTAAATTAAGAAATTTTGAACAAAAAAACTCTAAAATTTTTTATCACATTACAACTTTAATGTTGGCTGCTTCAGGAATTGCTTCATTTCAAACATTTGTTTAAATATTTAAATTATTCACTGAGATTAAGTAAAACGCAAACTATAAAAAATACACAAAGAAAGGCATATTATTTCCTTCACACATTTTCGCGATATGTGAAAAGGTTGTTTTCTTAGACGGCAAGTATTTCTGAAAAAAAGTGCAAAAAATGTGAAAGAGCGTAGAGCCCCAACGCCAATACAAGACTTGGGGGTTAAAAGAAAAGCAAAAAGAACATCCCCTAGAATCCTCGGATAAACGGTTTAGCGCCGTATGTCTTAAGGCAAGGCTTTCCTTCCCCGTGTTCACTGGAGCCTCTTTAGCGATTACAACCCCGATTACAACGCCCCGAACCTTCGTCTCACCCTCTCCTCCCCGCTCCTCGGCGCGACTGAGAAAACAATTTTTGTTTCCACGAGAAAAAGGCGGCATAAGCGAGCCTTATTACACGGTGAAAAAATATCTCAAAGCGTGCGTGGTAAACGAAATCAATTTATGTGAAATAATTATTCTGAGAACTAATTCACATGGAACATGGTTTTTATTTAAACCAAAATATGCACTCTTTTGGTGGGGAGAAAATATAGTACATTATTAATAATTTATTATTTCTTATTCTCCACAAAAATGGTCTAGGCAACAGAATGAATAATTTAGAAGCGTTAGAAATAAAGAAAGCCATTAAAATTAATAGTCGTATTCTTAATAATCAGTAAAATATGTACTTTCCAACTTTCCTCTTCCCAATCTCCTTCCCCTCTCCACTAACTTCAGCCTCACGACATAACCCGTTGGGGATGCTATAGTCCCACTGGCTCTAGACGGTTGGGAGCAGTTGGGACTCAAAAAAAAAAAAAAGTTGTTCAGTAGTTTAATATTAGGTATATTTGCCGTAAGCTCATAAAATTTCTCATTATTCTTTTATCATCTTTTCAGTTGAAGTTTTACCTCTTTTATTTCATATAATCTGTCTCTTTCTCACTATTCACTTAATATATTTTATATTCTGTTCTACTTCTGTATGTACGAGTATATATAAACCCACACTAAGTATTGTTTGCTTATATTAATTTTGTACCTTGATGATGTTTAGGATAAGCGAAACCAGTCGGTCACAAAAATATAATAAAATCTGTGTTCTATTTTAAAGTTGTTGCTTCATTCCATTAAATAAAATAAAATAAAAAATTAGATTTACGTGACTTATTTTTTAGCGATCTGGCATCTGAACCGTTAAACTATTATAAAAAATCTTCACTATGCAATGGTTGAAAACCAAATGAATCTAAGAAATACGCAAGTCATACGACCAACCACCTACCTACCAACGACTTTGACCTGTTTCCGCTGTTGAGAACTGAATTAGTAATAAAACGCATCTAAAGTAATTAAAAGTCAGTTAAAAGTGCAGACTTAAACAAAGCTGCGACCGCGCGTTTACTGTGCGTATTTAAACTACAAAACACTGACTCTTTCTGTCATAATTTAAAAAAATAAATACAAACAACCAGTAGTCATAAAGTCAAAGAATACAGTCATATTCAATAGTGCGCAAACCAATGTAAATTAAACCCACCTAAACATAAAGTATCACCTAGTGTTAAACAAATTGTAAATTACTGTAACAAAATATTCTATAAAAATACTCTAAGAACTGCCATTGTTCCAACTGTAAAATTACTTAAATTTGGCGCCATCTCTGAGTTTTGTGCAAAATAACCAAACCAAAATCACCGCTACATAAATCAGAGAAATAAAAAGTGTAGACTTGGGAGCGAAAATGAACAATCTGAAAGTATGTTTCATATTGTATGCTGGAGATGTGTTTCTTATTTCACAGTGTGAAAGATGTAGCCTCTAGTGTCTAGGCTAAATGAACCATGTGTGCAGAATGTTTTAATGGTGAATGTAAGTAGGTCTAAAGTGATGGTGTTTGAATGAGAGAGTACGAAAACAGAGTGCAATATAGTTGTAAATAATGAACAATTGGAGGAAACTGCAGAGTTTGTGTATTTGTAAAAAATATTTACGTGAGATGGAAAAGCTGATAAGAATATTGAAAGAAGGGTGAATGCAAAAAACATCTATTAATGGAGGACTGAACGCGGTTGGCGCTAATAAAAATATATCCAAAGACGCAAGGCTAGCAGTCCACGATAAAGTGCTGGTACCAAACCTAATACATGAAAGTCAACAAGGCATGAAATTGGCAGAGAAAGAATAAAAAATAGACTGAATGCAGTAGATAGAAAATCTCTGAAGCGTATTATGGTAAAACCATGTATGACAATTAAAACACAATTTTTTTTTATTTATAAATAGCCAAACAAATACACATAAAATTATAAGTATCGTGTAAAAATAAGAAAAGAACTTTAAACATTTAAACTTCCGAAGTAAATTATATTGTTACACTCATAGTGTTAAATTATAGTAAATGAAAACCGTTAACGTAATTGAATCCAGGAACCGTATTGTATTATTGTCTCCTTTTAAATACCCCAAGGATATAAGATTAAAGGATCGTATAATAATCCGAGACCGATGATATAGTATATTCGATGAACACTAACAGGCCTAAGCGAGTAGTAACCAAAGTTCTACACTTTCCTCCCGGCACCCCTCGAACGCGCAATGACTCCCCGGGTAGCGATTAATGCCCACTTCTACTGATTTATCGAATCACGGAGTAGTAGTTAAAGGGCTTAACTACATAACTATTCATCTTAAAAGTGTTTTACAGCCCTGGGAAGAAAGGATTCTTGTCGGAAAGCAATTTCGATTAAATCGTTTGTTCAGATTAGGTCTTACAATATTTCAGATCCAATCGAACTGAAAAAAGTTTCATAAAGGATCATTGGTACGGAATTGATTTTCAAAGTTAAGTGGGTTTTGCTTTATTTTAGTAGAAGGACTTATTGAAGAGAGCCAGAATTATATTGCACCCTGAATGTTGAATTAAAGTGATAATTTGTTGGGTTCTTACCTTCGTGTTTATTACCAAATCCCTACCTACCTAACCATTTTTACGGTATCACCGTTTTTTTACGTAAATATCGCACAAAAGTCTCAACTGCTCCGAACTGTCTATAACCAGTGAGACTATGGCATCCCCAATAGGGGTATATTGTGAGGCTGAAGGTAGCGGAGAAGGAAAGGAGATGAGGAAGGGGAAGGTTGGAAAGTACCTGACTATTCAAATCTGATCACCAAATACGGCTAAAGCCATTTCAAGTAGAATTTCAATTCTGAATGGTGGTCTTTCACTAGGGCGATACTTAGTGTATCTACTACTCTGGAACATGCCGCAAATATACTATATATTGTTTTATATCAATTAATTAATTAATTTTGTTATGACAAATATTAATTAAATCAAATTTATTTGCGCACGCTGGGTTCGAACCCGCGACCTCTGGATTTATAGTCGAGGGTCAAAACGGCGACCGTTCGAAACAATTGAATTTAGAACAAGGGAGTTTTAGTGTGAAAAAAACGCAGTTGCTCGTTCATGTTGCCATTTCGTTAATTCGATGTTTGATCTTCTAAAAAAATAAAATAAATTTAGTAAATTGTGACTTAGAAGACTCAATTTACTGTCGTGTTTTTGTGGATCGCTTTTTAAAAACATTTATGTAAGAAGAGTCAAGGACTTAATCAAACTTTATCGGTGAGTGAATGGTTTCCCATTTTTACTTCCTTAATTCCATAATTTGTTCCACACCATTAGACACTTCCATCAAGTTGCATAGTTTATTGTTTACCGTTCACTATTTTTTAAAATTCAACTGAAGCTGCAAACACTTTCGGTGTTTCCTCGCAGCTTCTAATTCAACTCTGAATTTAAAGGAAGAATATTTGTGAAAATGAGAAAGTATAATAATACAACTGGGTGAAATTGTTTATTTATTTTAAACTGATAATTACAGCCCTTCCCTCATTTTTTGTGTAGATATCTAAAATTACATCCTAAGGCTTCCACAAAGATACATGCAAATCAAATAAAACAAACATGCTAGATACTTCTTTACATAACCGACTACGAATATTTGATTAATCGTGCCCTGTCTTCCTTATACATCTCTGACTATACTGTTTCCATCAAATATATTCTTGGAATACTTCCTTTTTGTTAAACCGCTTATTACTATTTCAAACTACCTTAGCATCCCTCAAGCTTTTATTACACTTTCATCGGTCGTTCGTCCTTCCCGAATTTCTTAGCACAGTGTGCGGTTTAACAAATATTCTCTTCAGGTATATCATGTGGTCTACATTTAGTTAACTTTGATCGTCGTTTTGTTTATCTTATGATTCACAAAATCAAGATAAGGATTAGAACAAAACTGTCTACTGCCAGATTCGATTCTTACAAATTATTAATAACTCTCAAAACTTTCATAAATTTTCCTGCATTCACCATTTGGTAATTTTTTTTATGAATCTTCCTGATCTACCACAATTAAGTTTTCCTATACACAAACTCATCCACTAGGTACTTATTTACTGTTTACAAATTGCACCAATTCATTTTGAATCGATATTTCATCGTGGTAAGTAACATTCACCAACACCGCTCTACAACATAAATTATTCACATTTAGTTTAATTGAATTTATTTTAGTTATTTGTACATCAAAACTTACAAAGTACCCAATTGTATTTTTTTGACCTTATAATAAGAACTTATATAATACTTTATATTACTAATGTACTTTATATGGTTCTAACAGGCTATTTAAAATTTATAATTTGATAATTTTGATGGTTTCCGGCAGCTCATTATGTTGTTTATCCCTTTATAAAGTAACTGTTTTATGTATTTGTCTTATTCTTTTTTGCAAGCCTGATTTCTTTATTTGTCCTTATATAATGTCCGTGAATATGCACGTTGTAAATAATTATGTCAGAAAAATATGTTGGTAACAAGTTCTTCTTAATTTTTTTGTTCTTCTTAAATATCATCTAATCTGTTAGCATCTGTTTCACTGTTAGCCACTTTAGTTTATCTGACATTTACGTTACTTTGAGTATCTTTTACGTCTGAAACACAATCTTACAGTTTTTGATTAGAACTAAGCGCAATATAAAAATGCATGATTTGCTAATTTTCCGCTACTGGAGAGAAAGACGGTAAGAGTTTTTTTATAGATTTAAAAAAATAATCTTTTTTATAAACAAGACTTCTAGCCTTAAAAATTGTAATGCACTTAGCAAAAATATTGTCGTTTCAGTACCCTGTTAAAATTGAAAACAGAAAGTATACCACAAAAGATAAAACCGCATCAATGAAACGAAGATCCAGAAATAAACCGAGGACAAAAATATCAGACCTTGGCCTAAAACAGAAAATTCTGAAAGTACAGGAAAGAGGCTTTTATTCGCATTGGGTGAAATAAGGGCAAATAAAAATAAGGGACAATGAAGATTAATTTACGAACCATGTACACGCAAAATATTCAACCCATTTGAACCTGTGTATTGAACCTCCAGAAATAAATGTTTCTCCCTAAACAGGTATCTGAAAAAATGATTGCTTTTTCTTTCATCAGCGGAACTTAATTTTCCATTGAGTATTTGCGCATGCTTATGTATAACTTGCTTTGATTATATAATGTACCAATTAGTAGTGTGTGTTGTATGTTATAGTGAAAAGTATTCATGAATGGACTCCTGAAAGCGCCTTATGTCAATCAGTCGTGAGGTTATGCTCGAAGGCATACAGAAAAATCATTTCGCAGAAAACCAAGCCTTTACAGAATTAATTAGAAATAAACCAGTCAAAAGCTTTAACTTATTTTCTTAGAAACGAGGCTTTCATTTTTGGCATTTTTATTAGAAGCCACTCAATTATTAATGGTTTCCATATGAAAAAAATCTAACATTTGCTGGAACTTTTTGTGCTTATTTATTTAATCGAATGAAATAATTACGTTTGACAATGTTTCAAGGATTTTCTGAAATAATTAGACTAACCAGAAATTTGAAATCAAGTTATAGTGAAAAAAACCTTTTTTAAAAGGATTTTTTTAACATTAACTACACGCAGGAAGCCTTGAGGGAAATATAGTTTTTCCTCAGGGCCGATGTCATCTTTTGGAATACTATGTGGATGGAGCTGTAAAACATAACAACAAGTTGTAAAAGTGACCCGTTCTCATGTATTGAATGTCAACCGTGTACAAATGTTGGCCGCGTATTTAGGAAGTTTCCCGACTGTGCACCGGTGCCGATGACGCAAGTTCCTCGGAGCATCTTCCATTGAAATACCGGTAGAATAAGAACAGCATTCCCGCCTGACGTCTGTTGATTACAGATTGCAATCCGTTTGTTAAGATAGAATAATCTATCAAACGGTTTGCCCGTTCTGATCAGAGTCAATAATTTTTTCTGGTATCTTTTTTTTGTAGTGAATTCCGCACAAGAGTCCTAACTGCTCCCAAACGTTTAGAGCCAGTGAGACTATGGCATCCCGATTAGGGTATATTGTGAGGCTGAAGGTAGTGGGCAGGAGAAAGAAATGGAGAAGAGGAAGGTTGGGAAGTACTTGGCTATTCAGATCTGGTCACCAAACACGGCTAAAAGCCATTTCAAGCAACGTTTCGATTCTGAATGGTGGTATTTCACCAGGGCGACACTTCAGAGTATCTACCACACTGGAACGTGCCACAAATAAAATTTTATTATTTTGTATGAATTAAATGTGTTATGACACATATTAATTGAATAAAAGTTATTGGCGCACGCCGGGTTTGAACCGTTCGTGGTCAAACGTCTTACCACTCGGCTATGGAGGCCGTCTCCGAGGACTCCAGACCAGAGGTGGCTGCAGATTCAACATTGGGGCGCAAAATTTAAGTACGAAAATTATTTGATAATCGTTAATTGCAGGCTTGCTACCCTTACATAAATGCTATTTCATTTTTATATTTTTACAAATTTTAACTTTAATGTACACGGTATTTGAAAACTTGTTGCACAGTAAAAAAACATGATTATCTGCAGTACAAAGAGAAGCCAAAAAAACTATTTACGTTACGTATTTTCAGCAAATTTACAGATGGTGTATTGGTATTGGAGCATTTGTTTCGACATATTTAAAATACGTAGTGTATATTTTTGAAAAAGATCTGAAATGAACAACTACCTTTAGGTTACCCCGAGGGAACCGACTTAAAAAACATATTTACTTTAAGGTATTCAGCAAAGACAAATCAAAGCATTTGGAAAAGGAAGTTTGTGTTTGAATGGCAGGGCTGCATTTTCGATTTTTAGGTGAATCTTCATTAAATCTTAAATTTCGTGATACTTATACATGAGTTTGGTCTCTAGTTTGGAGCGCTAAATGGTAAGAATTATCATCGCCCAAGTGACAAAGCTGTTTAAATAATTGAAATATTATTATTACGCTTAGCCGTCTTCTGCCACGTTCGATGGAAAAATAGCTAATACAAACAAAAGTTTGAAATTATCTTCCGATTACGGTCTTTCACGATTTATTCACTATATTCCTTTTAATGAGTGTGTCGTGACTAAACTAGTAACAAGCGTCCTTGATGTGTGTCAAAACTTAACCGCCAGCGGCTCAGATAGACTCAAAGCCGCTACCAAAGATGGCGCTGGTCGAAAATGTATATATTTTATTTATATATTATATATAATTTTATTTATACATGATATATATAATTTAATTCACACATAATTTTGTTCATTATATTTAGAAAAAGCATAATATTAGGACTAGGTTTAAGTAGCGTGATATGTAAATATATATTTGTGTGATTCCAAATGACGTAAGTGCAATTTTATTTACATTTAAAAAAACTATTTTGGTGGTATGGGAAAGGAAGAATTTTTTTTTCATTATTTACTAAGAAAATACAATTTATTATTTGTGTTGTCACGGATGAACTAGATTTATGTTGGGATGAAGGGTGTTCCTCTCAATGTCCGCGGTGTTCAAAATAAAGCGTTTAGAATATGAATTACAATAATATCAATTTATTTACCTAAATATTTGAAGTAAGCATGCTATACCGTGCATTGGTAGTTCTTACTGTTGTAGTTGTTGTCGTCTTACAATAGGGGTAAATCTTGTAAATGGTCGTCAACACTTGAATTGGGCGCAGTCCAAATAAAAGCCGCCATAGCGGCAAAGACCCGCGGTAGCGGGTTTTTATCTGTTAGTTGAAATACTATTCCTGCTAAGTATTTATAAGCAGTTATTTAAGCGAACCCACAAATACGACGTTTTCACAAGCCGAGTAACAAAACACGTTGTGTAAATGTTGCAAATGTATTCGTTTTCTACAAAACTGAATGCGGAAGAACTTTGATCTTTTATAAAATCAAAGATTATTATATCGTCGCTGGAAAAGCAAAAAGGCTTAAGCGACACTTTGGTTAAAAATAAATTAAATATGTCGTTTTGATCAGTTTATTATTTTGTATCGAATGCTCTCGTTTGATTCTGAAGACTTTTGTGGCCCTTTAGCCATCTAAAATATATTTACCATTTTGGGAAAAGGCTTGAATCAAGCAACACAAGCTTAGGATTTTTTTGGTTTTCGTCGCCTTAGGTAACTCGGTGAGAGCATTGAGTCTTAAACTTTTTTCAAAATCCAACCAGGTACTGAAGACTTGAGAATTTTATTGTAAAACAAACAAAAAAACTTTAAAGTGCTCTGGTGTATACTTCCTGAAACGAGGCTTCAGACTTTTTGCCTTTCCGGCAACGTTATGGCTTTCTGACTAAGTATTTAAAAAAAAAGGTATAGTTTGATTATATCATCATTGTACGTGGTGCGCATTACAGCAAGTAACAGCAATTTTGGGTGAACCACATGTTTGTTTGTAGTCAAGTGGTAGTCAATAAATTGAATATAATAGTGAGGTCTTCTAGCGTACAAAATATGTTATCCGTTTATAAAGCTATTGGGTATTTACGGTAAGACTAAAAGTTGTCTTGATAGCCCCTGGATTGGAGCGAATAACCACTTAGCCGAATGAATCGTATGAAATACTTTTTTTGATAGAAAAATATCTCCGTTTTTGAATTTACTCTCTTGAAGGTTTCGAGGTGAATTAACTAACCAACTAACAATCACGTCGTTTCTCCATAGGGGTAGGCAGAGAAGATGGACCGCCATACAACCCAGTCTAAGCACACACTCCTTACTTCATTGACATTCATACATCGTATCATACACACTCTTTTGTTATTCTGACTCTTTACATGACCTGACTCAAGTATTTGATTTACTTGATCGTGTCATGTCGTCCTCGGGCGTTCACAACTTTTTCTACCATTCACTTTTCGTTAGTTCGCTCTTCATGCCAAACCATCTAAGCGTCCCTATATTGATCCTATTAAATTACGCTTACATCAGCCTTGCATTCTTTCCGGACATCCGCATTTTCAATATGGTCACACATGGTTTTACCGCACATACGCCTCAGGGATCTCATTTCTACAGCATTCAGCCTACTTTCATCCTTTCTCTGTCAGTTCTATGCCTCACTGCCATACATCAGTTTTGGTATAAACTCTCCATGATAGACTGCTAGCTTCGCTTCTTTGGACATTTTTTTTATTTGTGCTCAGTCCTCAACTAATGGAGTTTCAATGGAGACGAATTGTATTTTTTTTAAATTTATGTTTATTTTATTGTAAGAAATTAAGGTTGTTGTACATTTTTTGTATAGTTTTTCACTCTTCATGCTATAAATGTATCTGTTCAATCCAGAAACTGCGATTCAGTTTTGGAAAGACGTGAATGAATTTGAGTGGACTGTTAAACGATGAAATACTTGGTGAATGATTGATTTTATTTGGGGAATAATGGGAAAAGTAGATTTAAGCCAGTTTGCTCACCTGTTTAGACGTCTGCGAGAAGGGCCGACCAGTCTGCCCGGGCGATGAAAGTTGAATGAGGCGAATCCTCCAGAGACGGATGCGAAACGAGGCGTCATCCCTGGGTGGGCCGAGAGATTGTAGACGAGTGACTGCGCGGGAATCGAATAAACGCGCCACTCTCGACGTCTTTGTCTTGTGTTTTGCCGGATGGTGGGGATTATCGGTTGTTCAACAAACTTTTACGTAGTCATACAAATAGAACAAACTGGCAAAAGGTGGGGGTAAGAACTGGACAAAAGGTATCAGGTTATGACCTATCAAATCGTTGATTTTAGGATCCAACAGTATCTGTATTATGTACGTTAATTTATTGTACTCAGGAGTCGTATCATAAAACCTTTAGGGTGTTTTACATTTAGTTAAGCTTCTCTAAGCTCTGCATTGCCCAAATGTATGAGCTTCCAGCCACTGCTATTCTTTTGTTTTGAGCTAAATAAATACTAATTTAGTATTACGCATCTATACGCCTTAAATATTCTTATTTTTATGGCCAGCAACGTGAAAGTCAACTTGCGTTGACATGAAATGTATTATGAGTTGGGGAAAGATAAGGCTATTAATGTGGAGTGTTAAACCGAGTCATCTGGTAGCAAGCCTTTGAGTTAAACTAGACAACGCTTTATGGATAACTTTCCAGCTAACCTACAACTCCATAAAAGTACATATGCACTGCTTACTCGCGATAAAATATAAATTATATTATTTGAAGTAATATTAAATGATAGCAAAACAATAATCTACCTTTCAGAAATCCGCGCGCTTACTAATCGCACCGCCGCGAGCGCCTTGCCGACCGTCCTACTACAATGTGTCAAAAGCAGTAACTAAATATGCACAAAAGCCGCCAACGTTAGAATAGATTATTTTATGTTCACTAGACTACACAAAATATGTATGCATGTATGCTATGAGCTGTGTGCGAGTTCGAGTGGCTCGTTTGTGTTAGCTCCTTTGTATGTTTTAAGGCAGTGATTTTAAAGAACTAACACAATAACAATGAGTGAAGTCTGTTGGTACTTATCTTTATAATCCTTTAATTCACTGTATTTTCTACTGGCTACCTTAATCAAACATTGTGTGCATGCCACTGCTAACTTAAGGCATGGGTCTTTATATTTAATGCGTTTCGCCATGGTCGTTTATTATGACGTTTCTTACATCTTAGCAATGGTCCTAGCGACGGGCGTTAAAAGTGTGGATTATGTGCTGCATGTTACCATAAAAAAAGCAATAAAAAAATTCGCTGAAAATTTGAAATTACTTAAACAATAAAAAATATTTATTTAATGATAAAATTAAAGTGAATTCTGCACAAGAGTTATAACTGCTCCCAACCGTCTAGAGCCAGTGAGACTATGACGTCCTCAATCGTAGTATGTTACGAGGCTGTAAACATTAGGGAGGGGTAAGAGATGGGAAAGAAAAGGGTTGGAAAGTACCTGGCTATTCAGATCTGGTCACCAAACACGGCTTAAGTCATTTTAAGCAACGTTTCGATTCTGAATGGTCGTCTTTCATCAAGGCGATAATTAAAGTATCCACCACTCTGGAACGTACCGCAAATATACTTTATATTATTTTATATGAATTAAATGTGTTATGACACAAATTCATAAAATTTATTTGCGAACGCCGGGCTTGAACCCGCGACCTCTGGATTCGTGGTCGAGCGTTTTACTACTTCACCACGCAGGCCGTCAATCGGTCAGTGATTATTTTTACAAGATATACACTTGGGCTAATAGAGAGACTGAGAAAAGGATAACTGGAACTAAATAGCATTGCATTTTTTTTAGTCCAACGGTTACGCTAAAAAGATGAAAACTCTGTTTCCTTTAATTAAATTCAGTTCCTAAAAATGGATGATTCTAGAATTTTTTATAATTATTAGTTTAAAAAGCTTTTGATAAATGAAAGCTTTGATATTTTAAAGAGCACATTCTTGTAAGAGAATTGCATCAAAGTCTTTTACGAGATTACTAAAATGGCTCCATTTGCAAAGTATACCATAATATTGTATCGTAACTTAATACAGATTCAAATATATTATTTAACTATTGCCATACAAGATCATAATTAATAAGAAACACAATCCATCAAATAAAATTAGATTCAAGGAGATGAGTGGGATTTTCTTGTAAGAATACTTCAATCTCAACTTCGCATTAAACTAGTGAACCTCATTGCCGAAGCTGACGTTGGTCCTACCCGGACAAAGGAAGGTTGAGTGAACTACAACCGTAAAATAGCTTATGTTAGGAAACAAAATAATTTTTAAGTTAAAAAGACACAGTTAGACCATTATAATTGTGAACTGTTGACAGGTGCATGTTTGAACTTTAACTAAATAACTACATTTTAAAAATATATTAAATAGCGCATGAAGGAGCATCTTCGAAATCATTTTCCATTTTCGTAATATCTTGTTTATTATTTCTCCTTAAAATTGTATTCTTTCTGTCTTGTAACTCAATGTCCTTACTGTCTCCTAAAAACCTTTTAGTCACTGTCATAAAATATTCTCTTGTTACTTGTTTTATTAACACCGTTCGCATTTTTAGAATCGTTAACTAATAATAACTTTGTACTAGACCATATATTTTATTTGAATTTGAATGACCAATATTGTGTATATTTCCCGTAAACTCATAAAATTTCTAATTATTTTTCACCTTTACCAACTTCCCAATTGACGTTTTGCCTCTTTCATTTAATATTATCTGTTTTTTTCTCTCTGTTCCTTTGCTATACTTTAAATGTTATTCTTTTGTTTTCTTGTTGTTCTCTTATTTTATTTTATATTCTGTTCTCCCTCTGTATGTACGAGTATATATAACCATACACTATGTATTTTTGTTAGGTTTAATTTGTATCCCGATGATGCTTAGGCTAAGCAAAACCGGTCGGTCATAAAAAATCAAATAAAATCTGTGGTCTTAAACAAAGTTATTATATTATTATCATCAAATATGTCAAACCACAAAGATTGCTTTCTACAAAAATTATAATACTTAAATATTGATGTTTTTTAAGAAAAAACACATTAACTGTCCTCAATATTATTTTCCTTTCTTTGCTTTAACAAATTAGCTAAATATTTATACACACTTTTCATCTGGATTTTTACATCCTTAACTTCTACTAAATTGTTTTTCAATCCAAGTGTTATACGCGTATCTGGACATTTTTTATTCACATGATCTTATTTTCTATTTGTGTACATATTATGTATAATTTTCTTTTTCTCGTTATTATATTAGGTTAGGTAATTTAGTGTGAAGCATACTTGAGGTAAACTCTTACAAAACTACGCCTTATAAATTCACTGTTGTTATATTATTATTTATGTTGTTATCAATATTTTTTGCTCCATTGTAATATTTCAGTACATTGCCTATGTATTTTTGAATCGTTTTCATGATAAACGTTTTTTTACCATGGCCTACTTCAGAAAATCATGCATAAAACATGTGCGCCATAACATAACATCCCTACACGTAATAATATATTCGCAGAGAAACATGGAGTTTCCTAAATGATTTAGAGAATATTCCATCCCCTGCGATGCCTCCGACCTGATTCTGAACCATGCCTCGCAGATTAAGGAAGCTAGTTTTTAACACCATACCACATTATTTTGCTAAAAAAAACCTTACTTATCAAGAATGTTTTGTTTTTTGGACGACAAAATTCTCCTACGACAGCTTAATTACATTATCATAAATATGTATATCATTAACCGTTTTACTAATAAAAAGTTTAGTCTATGAAAACATAAAACCTTTATGCCTGTGTAAAATAATGCATACTATTCATAACTTAGTTAAACTATGTTACCGTAGAAAGAGGCAGAAAAGTTAATTATTCAAATAATTTGTTACTGGAATGTAATTCTTGCTTCATTCTTATTACAAAATGTTGAAACTCAATTTGAAAAGAGTATCTTAAGGAAAAAAAACGTTAGAGTATTTTACATAACCAATTATATAAGGCACACGCGGATTTCAATATTTGGAGCACAAATATCAGTTGGGAATGCTGTCTTTGAATAACTTGCGTCATTCGTCCCTTTAATGCCGGTGCCTAGCCGGGAAACTTGTCAAACGCTCGCCCAACATCTGTACACCATTGTCATACGACACATGATAACGGCTCGCTTCTACGACTTTTACTTGTCTTCAACAGCTCAGCTGTGGAATGATTTGCCTGCTTCTGTGATTTAATCCTTCCTACAACATGGACCTCTCCAAGATCCATGTTGATTCTTTATTTTCCTCAAAAAACCCCCTCCAAACCATCCCCAAAGATGAAACAGGCCCAGAGGAAAATAATTTCCCTTAGGGCCTCCTATGTGAAAATGAAATTATAAATTTAAAAAAAAATAGATATTTGAAAGAGACATAAAACGGTTAATATTTTTCGATTCTTAATACGAGTATGTTTAATTAACTAATAAATGAGTTTGTATGAGAGGATGTTTGAATATGAAGACAATAGGAAAACCATATTGACCCAGAGATGTGTGCAGTTTATGGTCTCTGGCTTCACCTACGAAGAAAAAGCATGATGGTGAAACATAAGTGTTAACTATGGTCCTTGAAAATGTATCGTCGTTGGAAAAGAAAAAAATGAATGAGCAACAAATGAGTAAAATATGCAGTTTTGATCAGTTTTTTTCTGCATCGAATGCTTTGACTCTCATTTGATTCTGAAGACTTTTGTAGCGTTTCACCCATTTAAATATACTTTCCATTTGAGAGAAGGCTTGCATCAAGCGCCACAAGTTCTGGACTTTTTAAAAGCTTTTGTCGCTTCAAATAACTAAGTGAAAACATTGAATTACCGGAATCACCTTTTTTTTCAAAATCCAACCAGGTACTGCAAATTTATGAAGTCTATTGTAAAACAAAACATATTTCAGTGTAAGCTTCCAAAATGGCAATTAAGCTCTTTTGCCTTTTTCGGAGTCGATATTATCACCAAAATAACATCGTTTTTGACGAATTTTGGTTTCATAAACAAAGTTAGTAACGGAAAATAAAATATTCAAACTTTATCATTCCCGTTTCAACAGAAATGTAATGTTCAGAATAATGATTTTCGGCGGGGGTTGAAAATATGCTCCGTCATCTCCATGGGGATCCGATATGGTATAATACACCTGCGTTATGTTTCGAGACCCCCATGGATAGATCCAATTATTTGGGGGTCCATAAAATATGACACGGCAAGGAAAAGTGCGCCACTGCTGTTGAAAGTGATTAAAGATAATGTTTTTTGCTAGAGATGGAGGGTGAGAAGTAAACAAAGATTGTCCAGGTCAATTTTTTTGCACAGTAAAATTTAACGTTGACTACCTTAAAACGGAAAATACTGAAAAAAAACTTTAAAAAAAAACATTATCAACTTGGTGTGTACAAAATATTTTGTAAAAATGAATTAGTATCCATAAAAAAATTGGAAGGACCACAAGATTGAGTTATATATTATCAGCGTCATTTGGTGAAAGACCACCATTTAAAATCGAAACCTTAAAAAAGAAACGTTGTTTGAAATGATTTTATGCATGCTTAGTGACCAGATCTGAATAGCCAGGAAATTTTAAACTTTTTACTTTCACATCTTCCTCCCCTTCCAACATGCTTTAACCTCACTAAATACCTCAATCTGTATGTTTTTGTCCCGCTAACTACGGGCAGTTCGATACAATTCTTATGTGTGATATTCACATAAAAAATAACCCATGAAACATATCAATTTGGGTAAGCTATTTAAATGAATAATAGTTACTGTTAAATACTGGTAACATACATTTCTTACATTTTATGAAGGAAACAAGTATTGTCGGAAGTCTTTATTGTTTTACAAATAATTCATTTAATTTATTTATTTACTAACGCCCTGATGAGTTTTTTTTTATAAAAGTGTACAGAGAGTAAAATAATATATGCGAAAGAAATAATTTAAAAATTATAAAAAATAACATTTTTTCAGACTCAATAGAATGATGGCTTCGTTCAAGCTTTATAAAACCAGGCTATTCATATCTAACCACAAAACAATTGGAGATGCATAGCAATCATTTATATGTTGAAAATTATTATTTCAAATTTTGATATTCTTCTGACGTCAAGATTATACAATAGATAGCGGACGATTTATACCACTCAAGCACAATTCAGCCAAAAGAAGCAGCAATCTTTCCATGTACCAATTTCTATGAGTATTATTTAACTTTCGTGATCAATTGATAAATAATATTGTAAAAACAGTGTGGCTAGAGTAATTTTACATGTAAAAAAATAAATTATCACATACTGTATAAAATAACTCAACTGTATACATGACATTAATAATTACAACGAGATAAGCTACCTTCTACACAGACATAATAATTGAGTTTGGAAATTCGAAACAGTCAAAACATCGAGGGGTGAATTTTAAATTTAATTTTAGAAACACAACCCTTTGATATTAAACTCACCCCTTCCTTGTTTCAGTTAATGAAGAACATGATATGGTTATCCTTGCTGAAACGCAAACAGTCATAGTATACTATATGTCAAGTAACAAACAGAAAGGGCAACATCATAACTTTATACATAACACATAAGAAACATCTTAGCAGCTAGCATGTCCACTTCGGACGTGCAGCAACATTTCCGAGCACTATAAAAGCAAACTTGCTCACAAGGCGATATTCGTGATGCAGTCCATCCGTTAAAGGTACACTTTTATGGATACACTTTGGGACATTTTATACAGAACTAGGCCAATGGTTGCAGAATTTTCACCAGATGTCTGTAATGAAAGAAGATTCCCAGTCTATGAGAAACGGGATTTATCATTTATCTGTAGTCCCAACAACATAGATCTCAATAAATTTTTAAAAGCTTAAATAAATATCCAATTGATCTCAGATTATTGTCATAATTTTAATTCAACTTAGAAAATAATTTATGCCCTCTTTTTGTAGCAAACTGAATGAAATGAAACATCAACGGTTCTATCAAGTAATAATAACTCCTCACTTCACATCACTATTTAAAGATGTTTTATAATTATTTTTTTCCTTTGTTATAATTTAAATGTTATTCTATTATTTTCCCACTGTTCTCTTATTTTATTTTATATTATATTTTCCCTCTGTATGTATATACGAGTAACCGCACACTATGTATTTTTTGTTGATTTAAATTTTGTACCTTGATGATGCTTAGGTCAAGCAAAACCAGTCGGTCATAAATATTAAAATAAAATCTGTGGTCTTTTACAAAGTTAATAATTCATTTTAACTTTTTTATTTATTTATCATTATTTATTGAGTTAGTTCATATTACATGGTATGTAAATTAATAAAATATGAACATGTTGATTTTTAACACTTACAAAATTATATTTTTGAATTAAGCATGACATTTAATTTTAAGTACACTCATTCATTTTTCGCTTTTTAAACTTTCAGCCACCTCATCACAGATTTTCATTCCTCTATACATTAAGCAGTTCTGTGTTTTTTTTTCAAATGTGGTAATATTATTCTCTTTGTATTCTTAGTCTCATAATTGTGTAAATTAATAGTAAAACTAAATTCATCATGCCATTTCTAATGGGATATCTATTTCGTTAAGAATTCAAAATATTAAATATCAATTAAAAAATTATAACATTGACCATGTTTCTTGTATATCAATCGATATTCAAATTATAATACACCGATTATTTCATAATTAGTTACCCTGTAGAATTTTTCACGTTTCTAAGGACAGCTGGAGTGTAATTTTTGCACAGTAATTATCAACTCACGGAGCCTTCGAGCACCTTTTTATTTATGAAAAAAAAAACAGTGTAACATCTCTACATGCTATGCGTTAACAACTAAGCTTTAGGAAGACTTTTTAATAACAATGATTGGGGGAATAGCTTTATTCTACAATTGAACGATGTTTTTAGCAACTTTATTTCGCTTTTTAGTGAGTCTTTTTGAAATGCTTTGAAGAATTTTTCGGTATTTTGGAAGCACATAGTAACAGCTTCACTAACATAATTTAGTTATTTTAAATTGTCTTTTACGGCAGCGGATTTTTTGTAGTCGACAGATCTGGACAAGTTTTTGAAAATGTGTAAAACATATTTAAGAACATGTATTTTTGTTACTTTATCATTATTTACCTGCAGTTTTTACAAAAAAAAATAAACCGTTTGTTTTAAGAATTATCCATTGGAATGTTGGCTACAATCATTTCTATTTTTTTTTTCTACTATTCATCATTCTCCCGTTCAATGCCTAACTGCTTTTCATTACATAAGGTAAGGTATCAGAGTTCCATTGTAAACTGCCAGTCTCGATTGCTTTGAGAACTATTTGCCATCGACTAATGCATTAAGTCCTCCAGTAATTGGTTTTCCATTTACCCTTCAATCAATGTCCTTATCAGCCTTCGCTTGTCTTGCTCCAATCACTTGTAATATTTTCTTGCAAATAAGTATTATTTTAAAAACACTTAAGATTGTTAAATGTGGGCATTAGTAGCAATCACAATCACGTCTTAAGTTTGTTTAAAAAAAACGCCCAAAGCACTCATTGTAGCAGAAAAAATACATTTTCCATAATATTTCGATTATTCTACCTTTCTTAATCATTATATATAACATCGTCGCCGAAAAGGCAAAAGGGCTGAAGCGCCGGCTTAGAAAGTTGACCTGAGCACTAAGTTTATTTTTGTTTTACAATAAAATTCATAACTCAGGTATGTAACTCAATTCTCTCACTAAGTTACCTGGAGCGACAAAAGCTAAAAAAAGTTTCAAAATAGTATCGTTTGAGTCAAGCCTTCTCCCAAATGGTAATTATATTTTAGATGGCTGAAGGGCAACACAAATCTTCAGAATCAAACTAGAGTCGGATCATTCGACGCAGAAAAAAAACTGATCGAAGCTGCACATTTTGCTCATTTTTTAAATAAAGTGTCATTTAAGCTCTTTTGCCTTTCCAGCGATAATATTAGTTTTAATATTTTCGTAAGTATGTTGAAAACGGCTTTTTAGACACCAATTTCGAAATCATATTTTCTGTAGGTAATGAATAAAGCTTGTGTATTTATATATTGTATTCTGGGTTATCAATTTTATTTTGGAAAAGCCATTTTTTAATTATTAAATCACCGATAACCCAAAGGGAATTTGTTACTTAAATTAGAACCCCATTGCAAACCTCTTGCAGTGGTGATTATAATTGAGAAATCGTCGAACCGACAGCTTCCTTTAATCTGTAGATCTGCGATAACTGTCTGAGAATCCAAGAAATTCCAGTAGTCGACCCGCAACTAATACTAGCTTTCGGTACAGTAATTGGTCAGGGAATTAATTGCTAGCTTTCTCCGTTCTCTTTGCTTGGTTCGAATTACGACAAAACATAAAAAATAAACCACATATTTCTTTCATCAATCTAACTATATCACGGAACAATAACGGTTGTATTGAGAGCAAACATAAAACAACACTTTTTTAAGGTTTCTCTTTTTTTGTGTTGGACGCTGTGTGGAGGATTTTTCCGAGGAAAAGAGGACGTGAACTGCGGTCTCGAAGATACCTATCTTGTAGGAGGGAATCATGAATCACAGAGGCTGGCAAATTATTCCACAACCAAGTTGTTGAACACAAGAACAAGTCGTAGAAGTGAGCCGTTATCATGGGTCGAATATCAACCCAACGAGTTTCCCGACTAAGCACTGGTGCCAAAGGGATCAATGACGCAAATTCTTTGGAAAATCTTACATTAAAATACCAGTAGAACAAATATAGCATTCCCATTTGATGTTTGTACTCCAATGATTGCAAACCGTTTGTTAAGATTGGAGAATCTATTAAATTAACCGGCGTCTTTGCAAAGTTTAGTGTTTTTTGCGGGTGTTTTGGGGCTGGAGACCAAAAGTGGCTGCCAAATTTATCCTTGTTAAGTACACAGCACTTAAAGAACCAAAAATGAATGCTTTAAATAAATACCAAAATCTCAAATTGATGACACCATTTATCCGAGTAAGTAAATATAACTTAAGTCATTTACTTATTTGTCCTGGCATACTTCCACACCTTGCTTCAAACATAACATTTTGTTATGTAATCTTGTCTTTCTGGAACCTTTCAATATTCTTCATTCATCGTAATATTCTCTCGTTACACTATTTTTTTCGTTCATCCCTTAAAATTGGCGACAGATTATCTCTAAATCTTTAGAACATTTGTTTTTGGATTACTTCATATATTTATTTAACGTTAAAGATGTTGATCTTCTTCATATAAAATTTGTACATTATAGGGCTTTAGTAAAAAGGAGAACCTTGCCAATCGATTATATAAGAACTCTAAGCTTCGACAAAAATCAACGTTTCACACAAAGACGATCAAAAGATACCGCACACATTATTATGACGGACACATTTTGTTTGTTCATCTCACGCTCAAAAAATCCATAGAAAAGCAGCCTTCCGGAACGTGCCGTCGAGTTTGCCATTAGCACGAAACCAACTAGGTTCTGCGGCTCCGCGCGAAACGTAAAGTTGCACATATCATACTTTTAGTACATGTACTGTAAGTGAAAAGTGTGCAAGAAGAAAATAAACAAAGCTCAAGATGGGAATAGAGGCTCCGCTCAGCGAACGTGTTCGTCCCCAGGTGGTGTGTAAAAACATATTCTGCGGAATTACAGCGCTTTAAATGGCCGCCCGGCCCTCCCACAGTGTATTCCACTACATTAAATATAACTTAATGCAAATTGACAACATTAACTTGAAGAAATCGCGCAGGACTTTTTATACGTGTCGCTTTTACTATCGCCGCCTTCGTAGATGAGCGAAGCCTTCTTAGCGTGCGACCAAAAAACGGTTTTACGGATGCGATAAAAGAAGAGAAAATAAAAATATATAAATTTTAAAATGTTTTCTGAATTCTTGCGGGGCGTGCTGGTGCTTCGCTGAGACGTTTTGCCAGTTCTAAAGAACGATGTTCTTACTTGGTGTTTTTATAGCCGGCCAGTAGTTAATTCCCTCAATGTCTCAACACAGTTTGTTTCTTACTGTGGAGTCAACGGATAAATATTGCATCTTGTCTTTTTTTTTGCAGTTCAATTGATATTTAAAAGATCCATAGCTCATTCTGGAAGATCAATTGTCAGTTCTGATGCATGAACTTTTTTGAACATTTATTTGGGCTGAAGCTCATCTTTGATTTTTTTTTGCTGCTTTATATGACAAATATTCTGTTTCATAGATAAAATAATTTAAATAAATAGTCTTGATAAAGCTTAGGACAAAACGAAACCGGGTCGACTATATAAATTTTAATAAAATGGTCTATCTACCACTTAATTGCTTTTTATTTGGTTTTATAATGACCAGTATTTTTCATAGTAATTTTTTTTTTTAATTCACAGGATGCCCTTTTTACATTACTCCACACAAAAGGCCTTGAAGGAAATAATTTCTCTTTTGGCCTATGCCATCTTTGAGGATAAAATGTGGAGGGTATTTTTGAGGAAGTAAACAAATGAACCTGCGTCTTGAAGAGGCCCATCTTGAAGGGGGGAAGAAACACAGAGGGTGGCAAATCATTCCACAGCTGAGCTGTTGAACATAAGAACGAGTCATAAAAGCGACCCGTTCTCGTTTTGAATGTCAACCGTGTATAAAAGTTGGGCGCGTTTGGCGAGTTTCCCGACCATGCACCATATGTGTGTGTAAGGTTTTATACGTAATTGGTTATCTTTTTTAATGATGAAAACTGTTAGTTTGTTTAACAACCTAATTGTAGATTGATGAAAAAAATGGCTTCTCAAATCAGTTCTATAATTTTTATTTTTATTAAGTTGAAATCTATTTTTCTTTATTTTAAAAGATTATTTCAGTAGAAAAAGATTTATAGAGTTTTGCTATATACAATAATTACAATGCGTGACAGCTGTTTTGTCTTCCGAAGGCATTTTCAAAATAACATAAAAACGAAAACGTTTTTTTTTTACTACCTGAATTGATTTTTTTTATACAGGAGAACATGCCGTATGATGGTTGCAAAAACTTTTGCAATCAACATAAGCGTCGAAGTTGGGACGTTGCATAAATACTCGTATATTTTTTTTTCATAAACACTTATATGCGGCTGTTTCGAATTTTTCAAACTCTAATTATCTTTTAAGCTTTGAAAAAATACACATTTCGTTGCATGCTGATTTTACCATTGGGTTTTTTTGTTTTTGTGGAGATTTGGTTTGATTCACTGATTAAAAAAAAGGTTAGCGTGATTTTAAATATGAATTTTCAATTTCAATGCAGGGAAACTCTGTTGTATATTTTATAGCGCAAAACATTGGGTAGGTAATTTAGCTCTATAATTTAACTAAACAAATTTCTTTGCATTAGGTGGTAGATGAAGTTAAAGACGGCTTAGACGGAATACATGGCACGATCAAGTGAATCGTATGCTTGATTGGAGGCATGTCAAAAGTCAGAATAACAGAACAATAAATATATATGAGATGATGTATCTACATAAATAAATCAAAGAGTGTGTGCTAAGAGAGAGTCGTATGGTGGTCCATCCTCTTTACCGACTATCGTGTGAAAACGGCATGACGGTTAGTTAGTTAAGTTAGTTTACTCGCATTAGTTCCATTGACCTACTTTTCCATCATCATTTTTTTTAAGCTTTATGTTCTCAATTAAAAACGACCTTAAAAAAGCTCATCATCATCAATATTGCTATGTGGAATTTCTTTTATTTGAATTTGTGCTTCATTTTGAATAATGACAAGCAAACAATACATATTTTATAAATAAATTACATTTTTATCAGCGCTTAACTGATAGTAAATATGAATAGCTGAATTATGGCACCAGAATTAAGTATCGCCCTAGTCAAAGACCACCATTCAGAATCAAAACGTTGCTTGAAATGGCTTTAGTCGTGTTTGGTGACCAGATTTATATTTCCCTCCTTACTACCTTGAACCTCACAACATACCCCAACTGGAGATGCCATGTTCCCACTAGCACCAAATGGTTGGGAGCAATTGAGACTCTTGTGTGATATTAACTGCAACAAAAACGAAAAGGATGCGCCCTTGAGACGATATTTCACATAAAAGGCGCTATTTTAATTAGCTAATAATTATCATTGTCTTTTTTCTCTGGCTCTAGGCCAAAGGTTGTATGTTCATTTCGCAGTAAGAGCAAAACAAAATAAACACAGATCTTAGAGATTTTTATTATTTAAGATTCTTATAGAAAAAATTTGTGTGTTGATGGATTTTTCGGCTAATATGACATCTCAAATTTTATTTTCCTTCTTAAGGTAACGTTTCAGAGAGCCTTGCAGTGATCATCACCAGAGCAGATGTTCATATAAATATGAAAGGGATTTTCTACATACTTCCAAAACTGAAATTGTATATTTGCATCAGATCCAAAAATACTAACAATACTGACCTAGTGAAAAGTCCCTACTAGGAATCGATACTTAGTTTATTAGATCTGAACAACCAGAGTTATCTAATTTCCTCTTCTCTTTTAACAATTTTTACAACCTTACAACACTTAAAAAATGTGGTTGTTGTAGTCATCATGGCTTGGACAGTTGTCTTAACATTCAAAATAAGAGTATATTGAAGTGTTAAAAATCATCTTTCGAGGTAAGCATAAAACAATTTTTCCTCTGAAATATCAAATCCCGTACAATATTTAAATGAACATTCATAAAACAGAAGTGTTTTCAACGATGTTCATATAAGTATCTGAATTGGTTGTCTGTTTATATTTATTTTCCTGTATGTTAGATGTAAAATGTAAAATCTACGCTGAAATTACACACTTACATTGTACTTATTTTCAACTCTTGTTTTTATATTATTTTTCAAACATTTATTATACTCATTAGTTTAACTTATAAAGTGTTTGTACATATAAAAGCCTTCAAGGCGTCATTAAATAAATAAATAACGAAAATAATCTTACATCTGAAATACTCTGCTGATTTAAGATATTCATTAATAACGTTAAATAGTAAATCGTCTTAGGTGTTTACTAAACGTAACGATCCGAAAAAACAATAATCAGTTATTACGGCAGTTTCATGGAAGAACTGGTGGTAATAAAATTTAACGGAGGACTTTTGTAAAGAAAATAAAATGGCCAGTTTCATTGGTTTGGCGAAATATATATTTTTTTAAATGGGTACTCTTTTTCTAGAAGTGAAAAAATTCTGTTAAATAGCAGTTTAATTGTTAAACTAATTCACGGTAGGTTCACTATACTGGAAATAAGTATATTGGATGTCTTTATTGCTTTAAATGGATTGAGACAATTGTGAAATATTGTTTTACAGATGTGTTAATATGTCATTTATAAAGTATTATTAATAATGAAAATGAAATAACCACTTCGCATTAGACCACAGATTTTATTTAAAATTTTATTACCGATCAGTTTTGCTAAGTCTAAGCATCATCAGGGTACAAATTTAAAATAAACAAAAAATAGAGTGTGTGGTTATATATACTCATACAAGAACAGGGAGAATACAATATTAAATAAAATAAAAATAAAAACAGTTAAAAAACAAAAGAACAAAATTATAACAAAGTAGCAAAGAGAAGAAGACAGATAATTTGAAATGAAAGAGGTAAAACGTCAACTGAAAACGTGATAAAAGAATAATGAGAAATTTTATGAGTTTACGGGAAATATACCTAAATTGGACTACAGGACAAACTTAATTGATTTTTATTTAGGAATATGACTTGATTTAAATGACTTTCTTTATTCATTCATTGTTTACGACTATACCAAAACTTTGACTAGACCATGGCTTAAATGTTCTCTCTTATGTTTATTTTGTCCTATTCTTATTCCTTCTCTGGGGCTCTTTTTTCCATTTCGTGTTTTTTGTGATTGGACTTTAGTACGCTAATTTATAAATACATAAATTCCTCGTGCTATGTTTTGTTATTAATTTACTGTCCGAGGAAGACAAAGCCCAACCGAGTTAATAAAATACCTGAGTCAGATCATGCCAACAGTTCCAACAACAGAATAGTATATATTAGACGATGCATGAATGTGAATGTAGCAAGGTGTGTTTACCAATAGAGAGATGTGTGGTGGTCTATTCTAACTACCAAACTTTTCGGAGATAAACCGTTTGGTTAGTTAGTTAATTAATTAGATGATACTCACATTTCGAAAGTAAACTAGGAAATATCGATGGGAAAAAGTGATTTATTTATTTTACATTCCAAAGGGCTTTGTTTGATTTTCCAATACGTTTGATCTAACGACTTTGTTTGAAACAAGTCTACATAGTATTCCTAAATTATGTGATAATAAAAATAAAATACTCGAAATTCTAACTATTATTATTACATTTGTTTTACTAGTCTTTCGTGGGTTATCTCTAACGTATCGATTAGTGTCATTTTCTTTTTTTAAATTGTAATGGTATTTTTTTTAAATAATAATTCGAATAACGCACAAGAAACTCAACTGCACTCAACCGTTCGGAGCCGGTGGAACTATGGCATCCCTGAATGGCGCATGTTGTGATGTTGAAGGTAGTAAGGCGGGGAAATAAATGGGGAAGAGGAAGGTTGGAAAGTAACTGCCTATTTAGATCTGGTCACCAAAAATAGCTAAAAGGACATTTCAAGCAACGTTTCGATTCTGTATGGTGGTCATTCACCAGGGCGATACTTAGAGTACCTACCACTCTAGTATTTTACATATATATAGAGTGGTTGATACTTTGAGTATCGTCCTGGTAAAAAACCACCATTCAGAATCGAAACGTTGCTTGAAATGTCTTTAGGTGTTTTAATTTTTTATATAATTCAATTGAATTAAATTTAATATTATTATTACTGATTTCTGCTATTTTAAGTTTTTTTTATTTCTGTTTTTAGTGACAGCTGTTTCGGCATTTAAGGCCATTTAAACGCTGAAACAGCTGTCACTAAAAATCAAAAATAAAAAAACTTAAAATAATATTAAATTTAATTCAATTTAATTATAAAAAAATTATAAAAAAAGTCTTTAGCCGTATTTGGTGATTAAATCTGAATAGTCAGGTACCTTCCAACCTTCCTTTTTCCCATCTCCGTCCCTTCCCCACTATCTTCAGCCTCACAACATACCCAGATTGGGGATGCCATAGTTTCACTGGCACTAGATGGTTAGGAGCAGTTGGGACTTTTCTACGGTATTAACTTTAAAACAAATAAAAACGTAAAAAAAACACAATTATAATAAAAATAAAATATAAATAGAACACATACACTTTGTTTATAACCACTTTTTTTTTAAATATGTAAAATAAAATATATTTGTTGACGCTGGGCTTTGAATCCAGGTTTCTTCGTAGTCAAGTGTCTTTACCACTCGACCACGGAGGCCATCAAATCTTACCTAACAAAACTTCTACACATAATTACAGTAAATTTGAAAGGAATTTTATTTCTCTATTCATGCCTGCATACCAAGTACCAGCTTGAAAATAAACTGTTCAAACATATTGCGGAGGTAGATAGTTTATCACCGCTGCAGCGGTCAATTTAACCGCTCGAGGCATTTAAGTGCAAAGTTTCACCGCGCTTTTGATAGTACGCCCATTATGTTTTTTGACTATGAATCTTTTTCGGTCTTGCGAAAACCAAAAAGAGAAATTTTGACTTTAGATAGGTCATATGATAAAATAACTCAATCGACCAAAACCACCGCAAGCTATCAAAATGGCCAGTTCCCGATTTATCTCTGAAGACACGGTTGGAAGGTTTTTTTTAGTAAAAATCTTAACTGCACGTGACCAGGGGGAAAATGGAATACCTGTTTGTGGAATGTTGCGAAATTTATGGGAAATTATTGATGGAATGAACTGTGGAATGTTGAGTAAACGACTTACTGACTGCAATATACCATTTTTTTCTCTACGAAAAAACACCAAGCCGAGTCAACATTTTAAATGCGTGGGAGCACTTTATTCCATTTTTAACGCAAAATTTAATAAATATTCTTTGATCCATTTTTTTCAAAAGTAAAAAATCGAAGAACACACAAAAACATGACTAACTTTTCCAGTTGTCAAAAACAAACCACTAATCCAAAATGGCTGATAATGCTAACATATGATAAACATACGTGTACCAATATAACAAAAAAATATCGATAGACGAATGTACACAGCCCGCGAAAATTCTAAATGCACCTTTTCTTTTGAACAGGCCATGTATAAATAAATTGTTAAACATATTATAACTTGAATTTATATGTGTCATTTCACATTTAATTCATAAACAAAAAATCGTCTCTGAAAAGGAGCTGCAAAGTGGCGTAAGCGACACTTTGGTCAAAAATGAATAAAATTTGCACCTTTGATCAGTTTTTTTTCTGCATCGAATGCTTCAACTCTAGTTCGATTCTGAAGACTTAAGTGGCCCTTCAGCCATCTAAAATATATTTACCGTTTGGGAGAAGGCTTGACTCAAGCGACACAAGCTTGGACTTTTTTAGCATTTTGTAGCTTCAGGTAACTCAGTGAGAACATTGAGTTACCTTAGTCAACATACTCGTAAAGTTAAATTTAAGTTTTTTTTATGAACTTTAGCCCTTTTGCCTTTCTGGTGACGATTTATGATATATTTACTGGTTATATTTAGTGGTAGATGCTCTAAGTATTGGTCTGGTGTCAGATTATCATTCAGAGTCAAAACGTTCTTTGAAATGGGTTTTAAGCCGTGTTTAGTGACCAGATCTGAATAGCCAGATACTTTCAAACCTTCATTTTACCCATCTCCTACTCCTCCTATCTACCTTCAGCCTCACAACATACTCCGATTAAATATTCAATAGTCCTACTGGCTCCTTACTGTTGGAAGCAGTTGCGACTCTCGTGCGGTCATAAAAAAAAAAAAAATATTCGTTGTCTTATACAAAGTTATTTTTTTATTTCTTTAAATATGTCACACCACAAAGTGATTGTTTTCTACGAAAGTAAAAAAAATATGCACCAATATTTATTACTATAACTAATTTTACAAAAATACTTTTATTTTTACTTTTACTTCTGTTTTTCTCTGCTGTATTAACTAAACACTTTTTTTTATTATTTTAACGTAAATTTCCTAACCAAAAACAAGAACCTTGTTCTTTATGGTGAGGAACAGCTTATATGTTATTATAACAAAAATACACTGCAAAAATTGTAACAATCACCTTAAATTATTATTATTATTGTAAAAAAAATCCTTATATTATTATTTTTTTTTTTAAATGTAAAATCTTATATATTTGCGTAGAAAACTATTACTTTAAAGTTTTACATAAATATCACCATCAGGGTACAAAATTAAACTTACTTGGTTTGTGGTCTTACACAAAATTATTATTTCATATTTATTGAAAATAACATAAAATTCATAATGCATTATTGCTTGTTACTCCCGGGCTACTCCGGGTCCGTGTGGCTGCACTGGTCTCTGCTGCGCCCGCACCAACAGGTACCTCGCTACCTGCCAGGACCGCGCTGTGCGCTTCACAGTGTTTTGCACACTCATGCATAATGCAATTCAAACATTTACCCCGCTACCATGATTCAGTTCCGCCAGCACTTTATTGTTCCCGTTCTTAATGGATGTTTTACAGTGTATTTTCACTGAGAATATTGATGCCTGACATTTTGTGATTCACCGAGCCGGGAAACGTTTTCCTTTGTAACCGGTAAATTATTCGCCGGGGTTTTTCCAGACGGAAATATATTAAATTTTCTCCTCTAAGAATCAAACTACAAATATATATGATTGCGAACGAAAGTTATTTGAGTCATTCTATTGCTTTCAAAAAAGAAAGCCGATGACTTGTTGCAACTTTCCGGAGGCACCTTCCTTTATAAGGAATCCATTGAGATTCTCGGAGTTATAGAGTATCTCAGACCAGCTCAAGTATTGTGGCTGCATATAAGTCCAAGTCAACCTGACTTCCAAGAAGCTGGGCGTCTTGTTAATGTCTAGAATAATGTTCAATAGTGACAAGCTGCTAGCTCTTACGAATCTCAATTACGTCCAACAGTTGAATTTGGGAGCCACCTCTGGGCTGGAGCTCCCAAATACTTAATAAAACAGTTTTATTCTGTAACGGGGATTTGTAGCGTTGGGAAAAACTACAATATTTTGTGAATGTTTCACGAACTGCTAGTTCTTTAAAATGAACCCTTCGCAGTAAACACTTCAATTGAAGTCGAACTCGCCAAAGAGAGATTTGAAATTAGAGACGGTCGATATCAGAATTGAGTGTGTTGCGGTTCCAGTTACCGATGACTAGCGAGGAACCGGTTATTTATCCAGTTATTTTTGAAACCGGATAAATAATTCCAAAATTGCTCTCCAAAAAATGAGATGGTACTAGGGAAGAACCATTTTTTCGCCAAATCTTTGAAGTCGAACTTCCATTGGGGTTGAAATGAAGTACATCTTTGTAGGCTTTAATAATAATAATTATTATAATAAATAAATAAATTTTATATCGCCGTTTCTGTGGGAAAATCACCTCAAGGGCGCCTTACTAATTAATTTATCTAACCTATAATTTATCACATAAGTTTATAACTAATAACTTACAGTTAAGATTTATCACGAATGGCTTACAACTAATATTTTCAACTAGTGACTTACAATAAGGACTTATAGCTTGTAACTTACGTCATATAACTTCAATTGAAGAATTTGTTCAATGAACATTGAAAGAAGTGGGAACTGCCGCCAGAAAAGTAGTTCTTTGAAGTAGTTCTTACGGAGCGGTTACAGCGCTAGAGATTTGTGTGATTGAAAATCTTTTGTTAACAGACTGATCGATATTTTTATTTTATTTGTATAGTGAATACTGCACAAAAGTCCTACCTGCTCCCAGCCACCTAGAGCCAGTGAGACAATTGCATCCTTGATTGAGGGGTGCTGTGAGAATGCAGGTAGTGGGGCGAGGCGTGGCCTGGCGTGTCGTGGCGCTTTCGCAGCTGCCTGACGTGTTTTAGTCTTTCTCGTTTTTCTTCGCCAAATAAGTAGGATATTTCACAAATTACTTCTTTTAAATTACACTAAAATTACCGTTGTTGTGTAAAGGTTAAGTGAATAAACTCCAAATAATTTAAAGTGACCAGTTTCGACGTAATTTCGATTTAAAAAAAAATATTTTAATCTTTAAATATCAGTGTTTTAAATGCAGTGCAATAGCCCGAGAATGGCCACTTGCTTTGACCCTTGTCCAGATGTGTCCCTTCAACCGCCCGAGAACCGGCAGGGGGGCGGGGGAGTGCCGATCTCGATCGACTGTTCCCGAACGCGAACGAACCAGGCACCCAACAAATCACCCAAGTGACACCCTTACAGATGACAGCCAGATGACATTCGCCGACGTTGGTCTAAATCTGTTAGGGCGGCCGCATTCCATCTTACATAAACATTACAATTTAACAAGATCTGTACAGCGCCCTTGAGGTGATTTTTCACAAAAACGGCGCTATAAAAATCATCCAAATATTATTATTTAATATTAATTAGCTAGTTCCATATACGAGCCGACTTACACACAAACGAGTCGGAAAAACGACCCGTTGTCATGAAGCCGACATCATTTGTGAACGGGTGTTTCGCTCGCGTCGGTTGAGTTTCACGCAAGTGCATCGGCGCTCAGTAAATCAATGCTGCTGCCTCTTTCGAGCAGGCTCAATCGAAATACCTGGGAAACAGACTCAGAAAACCTATGTTACGTCTGCGTATCTAATATGTTGAGTGGCGAGACGCTCTACTACGAATTTAAAGGCCGCGGGCTCAAAACCGGCGTGCACATTTTTTTTTTTTCAAATTAAAATGTGCCGTAACACATTTGATTCGTGTAAAATTATATAAAGGATATTTGTGACACGTTCCAGAGTAGTAGAAGGTTTTAGTACCGCCCTGTTGAAATCGAAAGGTTGCTTAAAATGGCATTAGCCGTATTTTGGTGACCAGATCTGAAAAACCAGGTATTCCCAACGTTCTTTTTCCCCATTTCCTTTCACTTTTCACTACCTTCAGCCTCACAACATCACCCGATCGGGGATGCTATAGTCTTACTGGTTCTAGACAGTCGGGAGCAGTTGGGTTTTTTGTGGAGCATTCATAATAGAAGAAAATATTTCAAAAACTTGAAAGAATATAATGGATAGAATATGAGAATGTCGGTAGATGAATTTATTTGAAGGTTTGGTAACAATAGAACCTGCTTGATAAAATTGCTTCAAGCTTTGCAAAAATTGTTTTCGCGATGAGTTGAAATATATTCATTATTTTTAGGTTTACTTTTGTAGAAGAAAATTAATTTTTAAAAAAAAAGTTAAAAATGTAATTAATTTAAGTTGGATAATGCCCTCAGAAGGAAATGTCACGCGTAAAATTTATTTGAAGGTTTGGTAACAATAAACCTGCTTTTTAAAATAAAAATTGCTTCAAGCTTAAATATAAAAAACCTAAAAAATTAAAATGAGTTCTACAAAATAAACTTTAAAACCATAAATGTATTGCAGTTACGTTTGCACTCCACGTGTTTCTTGTGAGTTTGATCAAAGGGAACTTATTTGTCTGACAGATTTATTTGAGTGGCATAAACGAATCGTTTGAAATCGGAAAAGAAATATAAAGAAGTATCCCTGTGATAAAGTAAATATTTTCTTTGCGGAAAAACTTTCAGAAGTTTTAAGAATAATAATGAGTAAATGTTTCAAAATGTACAGGCAATCAGTAATCCAAATAATATAATTAATTGTCTCTTTAGTGATAAGAGAAACCTTTAAGGGAGTAATCTTCGTAATTACACGGTAATGTTTGCACATTGGCAGTTATCTTCACAAATAAACACACATAGGTTGATGATATTTCGGTATTGATCTAGTTACCAAAGGTCGTGCAATTATTTGCTATAGCGATTTTAATATATTATGTTTAAATACTAATAGCATTGTTTTTCGTCACATAATTTTTCCAGTGTGATTTTTTTTTTTCTTGGGCATTTACTTTGTAACAATATAAATATATTTTGCTTTAAACAGTTTTATTTTGGAATGTGCATTTTGTAATTCATTTAAATTTAAATTTGCTACCGGTTCTAGCACGTTTGTATCATTGACTACCGTTCTTTTATTTATTTAGTATTAAATACTTATTATTTAACTCGTTTCTAATTATTTTCTTAGTTTTATATATCATCTCTATTCCTAATTATTTTTAACTGTCATAAAGATTTATCTATATTTTTTAGTATCTAAAATAAAAAATTATTTCTAGTTGGAAGGTTAAATTATTTCTTTATTTATTGGCAAAAACGTTATTTTATGTATTCGGAACTAAATAAAATAAAAATATACAAGTATAATAAAATAAAACATCAGGACGAAGAAGTGTTTGTTAGCCTAGACTTAGGTAGCTGTAAAAAGCTCAACACTGTAACTTGAAGCATAAGTAACTAAAGAAAGACAGTACAAAATCAACGGAAAATGAAGTGATTTTTACAAATGGTCTGGTCAGTTCCTTCATAGAACCTTTCAGGAAAGCGCTTGGGGCTACTATCCTGAGGTCACTTTTGTATCTTAGGATGCCATTCACCCCATTCTGATGGCATCGGGTATCTTGTGAGTGAACCGTAGGTACCACAATACACCTACTGTATGTTTGTGTGCCCAAAATAAGCTCTTTTTTTTAATTCATCAAACATTCGAAAATTGAAAATTCGAAATGGAAATTCTTTCTTGGTAGATAAACAATTTCACTGGATTGACTGAAATAACAAGGTGTTGATAGATCTTATGTCAATTTTGCGTCAACAGTTTTTATTCAAATAAGTTAAAATTGCACTTATACGTAGTTTCTATTCAGTGTGCTGACTCAACAACTAATAACCACATAATTTATCTTTGAAAAAACTTTTTTGATATTTTCATACACCGATAATTTTCATTTTTACGTTGTAACTTTTTAATTTGTTTCACACAAAAATCACACAAATAATGTTTCCAACAAATGTAACGAATTAAAAGCTCCTCATGGTACTGGCACCACTTTAAAGCTCGTCATAAGCTGTCAGCGGCAAAACCACACAATTTACAAATTGCATTTGGTCTTTCAATTGTGGTTTCAATTTAATCTCTAGTTTTGTAATGAAGTGGGATTTAATATTACCTACGGATTATTTTGGTTTGCAGCATTGGTCGAAGAGTTTTTTAGTTATAAGCTCATTAGAACAGTAATGATAATGTGAATTTAGTCTATCACGTTTTATGTCATATGGTACACCCTCAAAATCATACAGCATACAAAAAATATAAATAATTAAACTTTATATTTTCAAAGAAACCAATTATTTTTGTGGTATGACATATTCAATGAAATTAAAAAGTAAATTTGTGTTAGTTCACAGATTCTATTTCAATTTTTATGACTGACTTGTTTCGCTTAGCCTCAGCATTATTAGGGTACAAAATTAAATCTCTGATACAAAAGTTTTTTTTCATTTCGTTTGATAAAATTTTCATTCCTTTTAACTGAAATGATTTTTTTAGAATTTTGAGAAAAAGATTTTTTTTTAAATTTAAATGTTTTTTTTTTCTATGGAGCCAGTGACATTTTGACAAAATTATTTAGAGAATTTAATATAGTGGCACTCAGATTTTGAGTCCAAACCTTCTGTATAAAAAACCAAACGTCTTTAAATTCTGCCGCGGAGATTGTTGTATCTCACAATATATATGTTATAAAATTTGTCTTGAATATTGAATCAATTTAATTAACATTTGTTTTTCATAGTAAATTGGTTTCAAATAAAAGAGACATCTGCATCATTATTTTTGTTCTTCTTTGCATTAATTCCTTCCAAGTAACGGTATCTCAGGTAAATTAAATTGAGAACTTTGTAGAACCGTTATGAACAAAACGGTAGTATTAACTTTATACAGCTTATTCTAATGTACCCAAATTATTTATAACTTTTTAGGAAAAACTTTCTGTTTTTGCGAAGCTAAATCGGAGAAGGCTTGTTTTTTATAACCGCGTTTTTTAATCTTAAACATTAAAAGAGTAAGGTCATGGTGTTTCAAACTTTTATCATATTTGACACCATTACAAATCATCGATAGAGCGCCATTTTTTTTAAAACATATGAACGATCCAAGGAAACGCCGATTCAAGGCTCGTTTCATTTTTTTAATCATTTCGTGATCAGCTGACAAACATGGTGGTCCTATTTTTATTTTTGTCTACTGATCATAATTTGTTTAAATGCTTAAACGGGTCTTGAATTGACGTATATCAGAGATCATTATAATGGCAACCATCTGTGGTCTGGAGCCCTTAAACATCAGAAAAAACCCTTGACTCTATGCAGATGCGAGGAGTCCGTTTGATAGATTCTACTATCTAATCTTTATCTTTAATTAATATGTGTCATAACACATTTAATTCATATAAAAAACATAATAAAAAGTAAATTTGCGGCACGTTCCAGAGTGGTAGATACTTTAAGTATCGCCCTGGTGAAAGACCACCATTCAGAATTGAAACGTTGCTTGAAATGGCTTTAGCCGTGTTTGGTGACCAGATCTGAATAGCCAGGTACTTCCCGACCTTCCTCTTCCCAATCTCCTTCTCCTCCTCACTACCTTCAGCCTCATAACATACCCTATTTGGGGATGCCATAGTCTCACTGGCTCTAGACGGTTGGGAGCAGTTGAGACTCTTGTGCGGTATTCATATAAAAAAAAATTTAAAAAAATCTTAGCAAACGAATTACAATCTTTGGAGCACAGACGTGAGGTGGAAATGCTACCCTTGTTCTAGCGGTATTTCAATGGAAGATGCTCCGAGGAACTTGCGTGATTGATCCTTTTGGCACCGGCACCTAGTCGGGAAACTTGCCAAACGCGCGTACAACATTAGTACGCGGTTGACATTCGACACATGAGAATGGGCTGCTTTTACGACTCGTTCATATGTTCATCACCTTGGTTTTGGAATGATTTGCCGGCCTCCGTGTTTTCTCCCTCTTTCAACATGAGCCTCTTCAAGACCCAGGTTTACTCCTTTCTTTCATCAAAAAAAGACGCTCCACACAGGATCCCTAAAGATAACATAGGCCCCGAGCAAAATTATTTCTCTCAAGACCACCTGTGTGGAGTTAATGGAAAAAAATATAAAATCGCGCTAATCGTTCTTCAAGTATAAACATACAACTTGAAAATACCACAGCTTAGAAATACAAACTAGGTGAAATGTTTCTCCTCTAAAGTTGGTAATTTGTGGATCCTATCCTTTTGCTTTAGAGCTGTGTATTTTGTGTTTAGAATCAATGTACGCCGTCCCTTGAAGAAGGAATATGCCCGAAATGAGTAATTCCGTAGAATTAGAAAATGTTCAAATTATCCTAAAAAAATGTTCTTAATTTTTTTTAACAGTTAATAATATCGGAGGGGGCGATTTTCAATATGTTCTCTACGTAACATATATCTCTCTTTCATCACTGTCCCATATATATCTGTGTGTATGTAATGTTATTAAGTTGATGTAAAAGCCCTGAAGAAGCTTGAGAAAATGAGAACCTGGTTGGCGGTTAACTCAAACGAAGTTTATTGTTTTATTTAATATTTCTTATATTATTTAATATTATTTTCTTCTTTTGTATATATATATACACAAAGTAATATATATATATATATGTATATATATATACACATATATATATATATATATATATATATATATATATATATTACGGTGAATATCGCACAAGAGTCTCAACTGCTCCCAACTGTCTAAAACCAGTGAAACTATGGTATCCCCAATCGGGGGTATGTTGTGAGGCTACAGTGGGGAGGGAAGAAGATAAGGAAAAGGGAAGGTTGGTAAGTACCTGGATACCATTTCAAGTAACGTTTCAATTCTAATAGGTAGTTTTTCACGAGGGCGATACTAAGAGTATCCATCACTCTGGAACGTGCCGCAAATATACTTTATATTATTTTTATATCAATTAAATGTATTATGACACATATTAATTAAATAAAAAAATTGCGCAAGGTTCGAACCCGCGACCTCTGGATTCGTAGTCGAGCGTCTTACCACTCGACAATGCAGGCGGTATATACATATAAACGCAAACTTTGTATTTTTTGTTTAGTTTAATTTTGTACCCTCATGATGCTTAGGCTAAGTAAAACCGGTCGGTTATAAAAAAATAAATTAAATCTGTAGTCTTAAGCAAAGCTATTTTTCATGTCATTAAATATGTCAGACCACAATGTAATTGCTTACTACGAAAATATAGAAATAAATATGTTTGATAATGCTCAAGTACAAACATATGATAGTTAAATAAAACTTTATAGATTTTAATACGTATTGTGTTTATTATCTTCCTTTTAGGCTGTAGCTGCCAAATAAAAGGGCGTCACACCACTAAAGCTTTATCGATCCTCCATCAACTAAAACTGGTAATAATATCCATGATAATGATGATCAATCATTACATTAATGTGTTAATTTTTCACCATCTCAATCATAGTATACTCAAACATAAAAGGCCTCGAAGGAAATTTCAGGCCCTCCCGTGTGGAGTTAATTAATAAAGTAAAATATTTATAACAGTACTCATTATTCGACTTTTTAGCAAAGTTTGATAATTGAATACTGGAATTAATTAAGGCTCTAAGTACCAAAAAAATAAAAACTGTTTTTTTTTAAAGAATCATATTTTATTTACATCACAAAATACGATTCTGTAAAAAAAAAAGTTGTTAATTTTTTGGCACTTAGAGCCTTAATTAATTCCAGTATTCAATTTATCTTACGTTCCATGGAGATTTTTATTCTCACAGAACTACGAGCGTGCTTACTGTCTCTTAGAATATAATAATGTTTTTGACAAGTTAATTGTCCCCGTTAATTAAAGGTTTTATTTATTTATATTAGTTACTCGTTCATTAAAGCTTACAAAGTATCTAATTATTTAGTTTTCCATTGGACTAACTATTTTAACTTACATACTATTTATTATTTAAATTGTATTTTAAATGGTTCTTAGAAGTTATTTTTAATTAATTGATTGACATAGTTTTCATGGTTTCCTTCAGCGCATTATAAGATTTCATCCCTCTATATAGAAAGCTTTTTTATGTATCGGTTTTATTCATTTCTGGTAGTCTAGTTTTTTCCATGTCCTTGTGTTGTCAGAAAAAATATTTTGATAACAAGTTGTTTTTCGTTTTATGTATAAACATCAATATGTTTAATCTACCACCGAGAGCGCAGGGGTGGGAGGGTGCAAATCCGCCCTTTTGCAGTTTTCGAGGTTAAAGCAATGAACAAAATGTCTTGGGACTTTAGATAATCTCTGTTCATTATATTTTTTCTCTGTGCACCCTATCTGCACTCATCTCACTGTCATCAGTTAGATAAAATCTTGTTAGAAAGTGCAGATAACCAGTGGCACCACAGGCGCGGGTGAGAGCTAAGAATATACAAGAAGTTTTCTTAGGTCCTAAACAAGTAGCTTAAAATATTGCTACTGAGATGGATTCATTTAAACAAAAAAAAAAAAATTTCAAAACATTTGATAGTGTTGCATTCTTGTAGTTTTTATAGGATATTATACCGAACGTTGGATTTTATGATTATTGAAATATATGTAAATCTTTACAAAATAACTTTATCCTTCTAGAATAATCACTTTCCACGTAAAGATGTTAAAAATTTTGATGAAAAAAGTGGAATTTTGAGATGTCGCACACTGTGCGGAGCGCCTCCGGTCATGTGACGTACAATAGCGCGCCCGGCAGTAAGTTAATGTTAGCATCTGTTTCACTGTTAGCCAATTTAGTTCCTCTTACATTTTAGTTACTTTTGAGTATCTATTTCACCTCAGTATAATTCTCATTGCTCTATTTTGAAGAATGTGAAACTTGTTTTGTTCTCTGTTATTACACAAAAAAAATCGTTGAACAGTAATAAATATGTGGAGTAATAGTAGAGTTGTAAATTGTAATTGTGGTTTTTCTGGATTTTTTTTGACGAATTCTTTCCAAAAAAAGAACTTCTTCTCAATTTCTTTAGTATATACTCAGCATAAACGTCATTTCTAGGCTCGTTTCAACTTTTAACCTAATTGCAATCCCTGACAAGCATTACAACAAAGCCGTTATTCTTTTCAGCGGATCACAATTTGTTCAAATGCCGAAACGCACCGACAATCAGCGTTTAACAGAAACCATAGAAATATTTTAAAAAATCTAAATGCCCTTAAACATTGATTTGTATCGATATCGAATTGACGTAAGGAAAATTTGAAACACACAAACTTAGTGAGGTGAGAACAAAATAAATTATTTATTTCAGACGATACGTATGTCCTTGTTACCTTATGCCCCAAGGATATTAGAGTGAGTATAAAATGGGTATTTTTCCAGGCGTCAAATATAATACTTATCATGGAAATTGAAAGTATAGCCAAATTTATATGAATTTTAGATGAGTAGCTGGTTTGTTTTACCAAAAAAATGGTACGACTGGAAGAAACGCGTAAACCTACGGGAGCTTAAATCAGGTAATATATTATTATGGCCCAAGGCGACTACGGAATTTCAATTTGAAACATTTCATTTGACTTGTTTGTTTTAATCAGTTTTACCTAATTTGAAACTGGTTACTTACAAAATATGATTCGTGTAGCCTAACAAAAAAGAACCTCAGCTGACTATGCGTATAGTGATTTTTTTTAATTCTCAAAATCTTTTTATTAGCGATAGAAAAAAGGTACAGTCACGCTGCGCACCGAGCGTTCATAAATTATTTATTCACAAAACGAAAAAGCGAATCTTTCGTTTTCTTTATTTTCACAATAGTGATTTACAAAATATTCCGTCAGTACATAATAGCAGCGAGTTTCCGTAAAAACACATTATTTAGTGTTCTTTTTTAGTTTTAGTGAAAAAATCACAGACGATGATTATTTTATCGTCGCTGAAAGGCAAATGGGTTTAAGCGACACTTTGGTCAAAGATGATCAAAATATGCAGTTTCAATCAAGTTTTTTTTCTGCATCAAAAGCTCTCAGTCTCTTTTGATTTTGAAGACTTTTGTGGCACTTCAGCCATATAAAATACATTAACCATTTGAGAAAAGGCTCGTCTCAAGTGTCAAAATTTTAAGATTTTTTGTTACTTCAAGTAACTCAGTAAGAGCATTTTGTAGTAGAATTTTTTTCTTGTCGAAATCCAACCAGGTACTGAAGACTTATGAATTTTGTTTTAAAACAAAAAAAAACTTTAAAGTGCTCTGGTGTAAACTTCCCAAAATGGCGCTTCAGACCTTTTGTCTTTCCGGCGACGATATTAAAACTATTTTGATTTCGAAGATATTTGTTGTAAACCACTTAACGTTACATGTATATAAACTTGACCATCCTAAGAAGGAGAAATCTTCATAGCAGGACAGCCTTGTTCAGTTTATGTAATGTGTACGCTTTCTGTTCTAAATAAAGATCCTAAGCTAAGTTCGAAAGTAATAATCTTAACAGGGACTTAATATATGTTTTTACTTACCTACGAATGTTTTAAAAATAATCATTGATACCAAATATAAAGGCGGAAAGACAAATCACAGGGGTTAAAAGGGAAAATAACAAAAAATGCAGGGCCTTAGGTAAAATTCAGATGATTATAAATTTTAATCTTTGTATATATCTTCCATACTTACAATATAATACCCATAAACCTAGGTACACATGAACAAAAATTTTGAGAGGTTCGTAGTTGAAAAATAAGCTAAAAATAAATTATAACTACCTGGAATTAAGAAAAAAATGCACTGTCAGAAAACGGAAAGGGAAATCGAAAAATTAGGCCCTGGAGATCCGGTAACGAGGTGGAGAGTGCTGAGAGTGTGTTTTTTCAGTATTATCCATTCCACCTCACGAAAAATAACCAGTAGGCTTGGTAAAATTGCTGTAATGAGAGATAATTCACCAAAATGGGTGGACACAATAGTGTAATTATTGTTCAGAACACAAAAAGGTTTTGAAAAGAATTATATACATATTTTTTAAAAGTATTTTATTTGTCTACGATTTCATTTTCTAAAAAAATATGAAGTAGTTAATGTTTTTACAATTAATCTGGTGTCAAAATATTCAAATCACATTAAGAGGATTATGTGTAAACATTTCCATAATATAAAACGTATTTTTCTTGTGCTTCTTGGAGTGGAAAGACAACTTTTAAACGTGTGAATTAATAAATGCTTTTCAAGCATTGGTAATATTACATAATTAAAGCCAATATTTGCGCCAAGCACAAATATTCCTGTGCTTTTTCAAATTTACTACTACGAAATTAAAAAACCTTGCCAGGTATATTCAATTCTTTCAATACGGGTAGAAATCCAACGAACTAGACAGTACCCAGACTGAAACCCTAGTTTATCTATTCAGTTAAAAATATTTTTAATTTAATGTATTTGTTTCTTAACCTTTGGAATGCCGGATTCCCGCAAGGTACAACTTCCATCTTACCATACTGACTGTAACTTCATAATAACTTACTTGTGTCTTTCAAAATTATGTTTTTGTCAATTACGCTTTTTTCTCAGATAATGTGTTACTGTATTTTTTAAATTGTTTGCTAATGGTAGAAGTGGTGTGTATGGAATAGCTACTTAAATTCAGAAAAAAATATAATTTTTCATCGTTTCATTGTATTTTCGTGTGGTTGAATACATTTTATATCAATAAAAATAAAAATGCATGATTTTTTCTTGTAAATACAAACAGTAATGTAACTTTGAAAATTGTTTTTTTTTTTCAGTCGTACTGACGTAAGCAAACTTCTAATATTTATTACTCAACTGGTACCAAACTTGACGTAATGTAAACTATCTCTTAATTTTTTTACTAACAAGCGATTATGGTTCATTATAATATACAGGTTTTACGAAAGATAATGATAAATGCCCGAGTCCTGAAGGACCCTCCGGCACACTAGAGGTTAAACTTAGGACGTCAAGACTGGAAACGTGAACTGAAAGCTTTTTCCTTGAAGCCACAGTAGTCGTAGAATAAATCTATAATATTAATCGAACGAATAATACCCTATATCTAACTCAACACTCGACCCGATCAAAGGCCCTTAAATCTTTAATGCATGAGATTACTACCTCCAGTAATACGTCATTAGAATCCTCCGGTGTCAATCCTTTGTCACCACTATCATTATGCGGCTCATCACGGCGAGCCAGACGCAGGGGAACTATTATTTAATTTATTTGTGCACCGTTAAGCGCCTCGGCGAAATTCATTACCAATGCCTGGCTCAAAGGCATGCACGGAGGAGGAGTAAAAGCTTTATACAGTGGCGAAACCCATTTATGGAGTTCATTTGAATGAGAATTTTCCGTTATCCTAAAGCAGCGGTCTTGAACCTTATGGGAATAAACGAGTTTTGGCTGGAATTATATTTTTTCGTCATTTGAACGATATTACTACTTTAGTAAGTTAAAATAATGTAGAACGTTTGATCGAAAACTACGGTTTTATGCTCGAATTAATTTATTTTTATTTTAATATAAATATTTGGTTCTTAATTTATCGGAATTAAATATTTCTTAAGCGAGTATATAAAATAATAACAAGAATCACTTTAAAAAATAAAAATAAAGTTTGGTATTAGGTAGAGGCGAGAGCATGAAGTTAAAAAAGAAGGTCGGAATCAAACCCATGATTTTCTGACTGAAAGTTGTAAACGAAGGTTTTTATGCTAAAGAGGTTGTAGGTAATTTACTCGTAACTAGAACCTGCAAGTAATTTTTGTTATATTGTCTTCATAACTATGTTATTTTTGTAAATACAGCGAGTGTGTTCCGTACTACCGAGTTCGGCACATGTAGATTTTTTATTATTTTTAGTATTGGATACCATTCAAGAGTCCCAACTGCTCCCAACCCTCTAGAGCCAGTGAGACTAGAGCACCTCCAATTAGAATATTTTGTGAGGTTAAAGGTAGTGGGGAAGGAAAGGTACCTGACTATTAAGCAATGTACCAATTCTGAATGGTGGCCTTTGACCAAGGCGATACCTGGAGTATTTACCACTTTGAAACGTATCGCAAATATACTTTATATTTCTTATATAATGATGCGACGCATATTATTTGAAAGAAATGGGTTTGCGCACGCCGGGCTTGAACCCGCGACCTACGGATTTGTAGTCGAGCATCTTACTACTCGATTACGGAGGCCGGATGGGAACATTTATATTATAATCTGTCAGATAAATTCATCTTTAGTTTAATTTGAAAGGGCGTTTAGCATATTAACACATTTTAAAGATATGAATATTTTGTCAGCTCGTTTTATTTCTATTTCAATGGAATGTGCAGTAAATGAAAAGCATCATACGTTTTGCTTCCTTCAAAAATACTTTCACTTGTGTGCTCAGCAGACGTTTATAATTGGTACATATTTTCAATATGAATATCAGTCATTTTACGACTGGCTATCTAGTTAGAGAAGCAATTGTGACTTTTCTGTGTTTTTGTAACCGTTTAATAGACAATGTTTCGAACTCCTGTTGACTCCTTTAAGATAATGAAATGCAACTTTGAAAACTCTCGAACCTTTTAGGAGGGTGTTTAATTTACATTTCACTGACTTGACCTTCAAAGACCTTCATGTTGTTAAAATAAAACTAAGCCTAGGCATTTGGCTGTCGAATGAGATTATGCGTGATCAAAACCAATACGCTAAGTTAATAAAACAGACCGTTTGAGTTTCTTGTATGCATTACATAACATATTGTAATAAGCTTTTAACAATCGGATGAGCCCAACAGTTGAAGGAAAATTTTACGAAAGGACTGCATGTGATCTTTAGACACCTTTATTATAATAAATAAAAAAAATGTATATATTTTAAAAATAAAATGCTTTTTACTATGAACCTTTTGTTTGCGTTTTAAATTGTCTTAGAAAAACAACACGATAATAGATATTTTTATTTTAGTATGGAGTTCTTACAAAAAAATCTTATCACCTAAAAAAATAAAAATAAACACATTAGTACCTATTCACTTAATGAAATTGATATCTTGATCACGAAAAATAAAATGTCATATTTTTTACGATGGAAATTTTTAAATTGACAGTGAAATTATGAATTTAACTACGCACGTTTTGTTTTTCGAAATTGTTATTAATATTTAATTATCCAATTTATTTTGACGGTACGTAAATTATATGATTGATAAAATCGTATTTCAGCAGTAATGTACCACGTGGGCTGTGGTTTTTTAAATTTATTCAGCTTACAAAATAATATTCAAATTTGAAAGGTTGAATTTCGAAAATTGTTGTGGTTATGTAAAATACGATATGAAAATAGTTAATGATTTATTTTTTTTTCTAAATCAAATGAAAATCATCATGCCAGAAACTCGATATTACTTTTTTCCTTTTTCTTTTGTGGCTTTTAAGAGGCAAGTAAATTGCTGTAGTAAATGTTGTTTCTACTCGTATTTTCATTTTGCGCTGTCTGAACATTTCTGTCATTTTTTTTTAATCCTGGAATCTGTCTGTATTAGAGATAATTAAGACACTTTTGTATCTGTTTTGATATAAAGGTTATTATATTGCTGCACTTCTGACAAGAAATTTAGGACAAACTTTTTATAATTTTATCAGTTGTATGTTTTGGTTTGAAAAATACATAGCTTATGTTTACCATCATTATTTAATGAAAAACTTGAAACATATCTCAGATATGTTATAGTTTTGTCTATAATTGTAGAAGTAATATTTCTCGGAGAAAAAAATAGCAATCAATGAATAAAAAATGGAGGGCGTCATTAATACTGAACAAAATTTGGGATGCTCTAAAGAGACAATAAATGGGCGGAAATCTGATTATTAAACAGCTTAAGTCAATGATTTAATAAAACAAATTTGTAACTTTATTCCACTTTTAATATTTTGACTGGGCCGATTTCAGCCTATGACGGCCATCTTCAGACTAGTACAAAATAGTATTAAATATTAAATAAAATAAATAAATATTCCAGATAGATATATAAAATAGTAATACCAAAAAATTAAAAGTAACTTTTACCCTGTTAAAACTATTAAAATCATGCAACAATACTGATGAATATAATTAAAGTAAAATCATTGTTTACTACCCCTAACATCCCCAAAAATAGTATATAAGCCGTAGGTTAACAAACACTTGTACTAGTCTGAAGATGGCCGTCATAGGCTGAAACCGGTCCAGTCAAAATAATAAAAGTGGAATAAAGTTACAAATTTGTTTTATTAAATCATTAAAATGGAATTCCACCACGAATTAACAGTTTCAAAATTAGAAGCTTAAGTCAAGTTAATTTACTGATTGGTTTTCTGAAGTTCCATTAATTTCAGCCAACATGCTCGCCAGGAGGTTTAATATGTGAAGTCCTCCGGCAAAGAGACAGTTGTTCCAGATGTACTGCACGAGCCTGTACACTTGCTAACTCTGGGCCAGAGATTGTTATGTAACGATATTTCCGTAAACATTAACTTTAAACCCCGTCTGTTAATATTTTAAGGTACTCAACCTAATATTAAAATCATTCTATTTTATTACGTTCGGGCAACCCCAAAAGGGGAGGGGGCTCAAAGCAAGGGTCTATCCGGGGGCTCGCGCGTGGTGACCACCCGCTCTACAGTTTAGACAGTTTCACGGAACGGACGTGCTGACACTGCTGACCCCTGATCAGGCCCTCCCGCGCTAACATCAGAATTTCTGCGAATCCAGCCGACGCGACGCCTTGAAGCCGCTTCCGCAAATCGAGTCTACTACGATCGCTCAGGGTATTGTTATTACAATTTTATTTAAATAGTGCCCCTAACTTCATTTAAGCTCACGGTGTCCACAAAGAATTAAAGCTTTTCCTAGTAGCGTAAATTCATTTGCTAAAATATACGCCTTTCACCGAAGGCACCTTCTTAAAGCAAAAGAGAAGAGAATAAAGTTAAGACAAATCATTAGTAAAAAAGAGCGTGCAAAAAAAAATAATATTATTTATAGTTAGGATTATTTAGGTTCGTAATTCAAGCATCCGGTATTGCAGTTTACTGCAAAAGACGCATAATAATAATATTTACATACATGCAATACAGTTGTGTAGTCTTAAGTTGACGGGTCGATAAAATGTTATAAAAATAGATGTTTTCCTATTTTTCTAACAGATCAGATAAAAAAAACGCTATTAAATAATACGTTTTCCCATTCGTTTGTAGAGCAAGTGCCAAAGGCGCCACCTGTATTTTTCAAGGCTGAATAAGGAAACCTTCAAATCTTCTAAATAGAAGTATCTTTGTATTTTTGACTTTATACAGAGAAGCAGAAATTTGATTACTGAAGTGAAGTGGATAAAAAAGAATGTTTCGGACGGGCCGAGACGCATTTTTATGTTTTGATTAAATTGATGTTGAAAGTGTGTAGTGTAACTAGCCACATTCGGTTAATTACTCCGAAGTGGTTAGTGTGAGTGTGTACCATTTTCAAGGGTGCACCCCGGAAAATGGTATTACGTATTGAGTATATGTGTACCGTTTTTGTCTTACGAAATCTTCATACATTTTGACAGACACCTTTAATTTCGAAATGTATTTTTATTTTATTTTTATATTATATGTATCTACGCTATTATTCTGATCAAAGTGCACCTTATGCGACCTTAACACCGCAGTCAAAAGTAAAAAAAAAAAAAAAAAAAAATATTTTACTGAGGGGTACAATGACTGAATTTAAAGTAGCGAAATACAACTCTATATAAACGTTGTGTTTATATTAACCAGCCTCTTGTGGCGTGTCTACAGTTTCTGTCGAGGCGGTCATTTGGCAGATTTAACTTGTGTTTATGGTCATTGTCAATGGAATTATTATTTTGTGGTAACCAGATGCCTGCTTCCTTGAAGGGGTTATGGGAATTGAGGAGTTATTTTTCGGAGGAAAAAATAAGAAGCAATGCCCGGATGGTTGTATAATTTTGTGTTTATTTCAGGTCAGCATATGTATTCATATCTGCTGTCAATGGAATTATTATTTTGTGGTAACCAGATGCCTGCTTCCTTGAAGGGGTTACGGGAATTGAGGAGTTATTTTTCGGAGGAAAAAATGATAGGCGATGCCTGGATAATTGTGTAATTTCGTGTTTATTTCAGGTCAACATATGTATTCATATCCACATTCAAGAGAAAGCAGACACAAACACGGTACACATATACTCAATACGTAATACCATTTTCCGGGGTGCACCCTTGAAAATGGTACACACTCACACTAACCACTTCGGAGTAATTAACCGAATGTGGCTAGTTACACTACACACTTTCAACATCAATTTAATCAAAACATAAAAATGCGTCTCGGCCCGTCCGAAACATTCTTTTTTTATCCACTTCACTTCAGTAATCAAATTTCTGCTTCTCTGTATAAAGTCAAAAATACAAAGATACTTCTATTTAGAAGATTTGAAGGTTTCCTTATTCAGCCTTGAAAAATACAGGTGGCGCCTTTGGCACTTGCTCTACAAACGAATGGGAAAACGTATTATTTAATAGCGTTTTTTTTATCTGATCTGTTAGAAAAATAGGAAAACATCTATTTTTATAACATTTTATCGACCCGTCAACTTAAGACTACACAACTGTATTGCATGTATGTAAATATTATTATTATGCGTCTTTTGCAGTAAACTGCAATACCGGATGCTTGAATTACGAACCTAAATAATCCTAACTATAAATAATATTTTTTTTTTTGCACGCTCTTTTTTACTAATGATTTGTCTTAACTTTATTCTCTTCTCTTTTGCAAATAGTTATTTTTTATTTTTAAACTTATTTTTCCTTTTGCTTTGTGGCTCCTTTTTTGTTTATATTATTTGATAATTGTTTTTCATTGGTCTGCCTAGGTAGGTAGAGTCAACCATCAATGGTATTATAATAATAATTAAACAAAACATAAAAATGGTGAAAAAGTGCTGGGTAGGATACCCTAAGTTGAAATTGGCTTAAGTTTCGCGGGAAGCCGTTTCAAAGTGAAAAATAATAATAAACCTCGTATAGCTTCACAGACCAATGAATATTCTTACTTATATGTCCAAAAAAAAAAAAAATTTAAAGCAAAAAAAAAAAAAATAAAAAAAAAATAAAAATAAATAAAAACTTGCTGTATATTGTTGATTAGATATAATACGTTAACCTGTAACTGTTATTCTTACTTATGACGATCAAAAAAAAAAAAAAATGTATTTTCTGTTGTATACTGTCGATTGTATATACTATGTACTACCACTTATGTTCTTACCTGTATGTCTTTTGAATTTTCTGTTATGTATTTTGTACCTGTATTATGTTGATTGTATTATATGTAAACATGTAACCTTTTGCCTAGGTTTTTAATGCTAAATCTGCGTGGACAACGTTTAATTTATTTTCATGGTTTTAACATGGCTTTTCTTTAAAGGGCTTAGACGGAAAAAACCTTCGTTGTACGGCGGTTTTTTCGTTGAATTGACGCGGAAGTGTTATGTAACGATATTTTCGTAAACATTAACTTTAAACCCCGTCTGTTAATATTTTAAGGTACTCAACCTAATATTAAAATCATTCTATTTTATTACGTTCGGGCAACCCCAAAAGGGGAGGGGGCTCAAAGCAAGGGTCTATCCGGGGGCTCGCGCGTGGTGACCACCCGCTCTACAGTTTAGACAGTTTCACGGAACGGACGTGCTGACACTGCTGACCCCTGATCAGGCCCTCCCGCGCTAACATCAGAATTTCTGCGAATCCAGCCGACGCGACGCCTTGAAGCCGCTTCCGCAAATCGAGTCTACTACGATCGCTCAGGGTATTGTTATTACAATTTTATTTAAATAGTGCCCCTAACTTCATTTAAGCTCACGGTGTCCACAAAGAATTAAAGCTTTTCCTAGTAGCGTAAATTCATTTGCTAAAATATACGCCTTTCACCGAAGGCACCTTCTTAAAGCAAAAGAGAAAGAGTTTTCATTTCTGTATTTCCTTCCTTGTATATATTTGTAATCCTCCCTACCAAAAAGAAGGCCAAGTTTCTCCCCCTATTTATCGAACCTCAAACACGAAGATGCTCTCCAAAATAAGCTAGCATGGCGTAAGTATTAAAGATCTAAAAGTCCTCATTCAGGACCCAGTTCCGCTGGTTCGTATCAAGATGCACAAGCAGTCATGAGCACGCTCCGAGTGCAGTACAACCGCGCGTACAGGGCGCTTTTCGGACTTCCTTGGCGATGCAGCGCCTCACAGATGTTTGCAGAGGGAAGGGTGCACGGGTTCGCTGCCCTGATGCGTCACAGAGTGGCTGGAACGAGACAGCGCTACCGGGAACACTCTCGTCCAGCTCCGCCCAGTTACACAGTGCGCCCCCACATCACAGGTGGAGAATTTCCCTCAATCGACAATATTTTTAATTTTTTTTTCCCTTTTTATTTTTATTTAATTGCAAATATTTTTTATATTATTATTTTCATTTTATGTTATTTTCTTAAATTTTATGTTCTTTAAAACAAATATATATTTTTATTTTATGTTACCTTTTTCATTTAAATCATATTTATTTTATGAATTAACAGACTAAAGTTCAGTTACAAAAAAAAGACATAAAACACGAAATGGAAAAAAGAGCAACAGAGAAGGAATAGCACATACGACCGGTCGGTAGCTGAGGGGACAAACGCGTCCGATTCCCACACGGGCGTCGTGCGTTCAATTCCTCTGCCTGCTAAGTTCTCCATCATTGCACAAGCAACATCTTCCGCTTCTTATGATGGCAGTAGGAGTTTTTCAAATATTTTCAGGTTATTCGTAATCTGGGAATATTTGTCTTTCTTTAAAAAAAAAAAAAATAATAATAATAAATGAAGCGATGACAAAAAAGGACAAAATAAACATAAGAGAGAACATTCATCATGTATTATTATTTATATGGTAGACAGAGTATTGCACCCATCGCTCTGTTCCACCTAAATAAAATGTTATTATTATTGCTGAATGTTGTCTCAATTCTGAATAGTTGACCAGAATAAAGGAAATAAAACTAATTGAAACATTTAAGGGATCATTATTGATATTCACGCCTTACTGGGGCTATTTTTGGCAGACAAAGGTAGTAAATCATAACACTTGAATGTGTACTTAGCTCTGACTTTCAGTCCTTTTTTATTTACCTACCTACCAATTGTATTAAGCTGTTTTATTTGTTATTAACAAATTGTTGTAATTTGTACTTTTCCTCAGTTGTATTATGTTTTATTTTAATCTGTTTACAATATACCTATTCTCTGCAGAACATATGTGAATACGGCGCTTTTATTGATTTATTTTATAATTACCCCACATTCAAAACACCTGCCAAAAGCTCTGTCACGTTGAAAATTTAACACGTAGTGGTTGTTAATACAAACATACAAATAATATTCAAATAGTATTCATCAACAACTAAATTAATTACGTCGAAATTACGCGAACAAGTCATTGGCGATCGCACTGCTTAATTATTTATTTATTTTTCCGGACCATTTTCTATAAACAACATGAAATCACAAAATATAGAAAAAACAAGAGAAAAGACAGCACAAACATATGAATAAAGCAATGACAAATAGGGAAAAAAAATCTAAACTAGAAAAATAATGTCAATTTAAAGCTTGAACAATGTTTTGATAGAATATATGACTTAATTCATATGACATCTAACTAACTTACCATCAAGGCGTTCATCCACAGGGGTTGGCAGAGATAATGGATCGCCATACAAATCTGTCTTGGTGTACACTCCTTGTTTCATTAACATTTATACATACTCTTCTGTTATTCTGAATATTGACATGGTCTCACTCAAGTATTTGATTCACTTGATCGTGCCATGTCTTCCTCAGGCGTCCCCGTCTTCTCCCATTCACTTTCTCTGCATACATTGTGTTTGCTCACTTGCTTGCTTTCTTTGTTCATCCACTCTACATGCCCAAAGTATCTAAGCGTCCTTTTCTTATTTCTATTCATGAAGCTTTCATCAGCTTTGCATTATCTCACATTTTTAACACGGTCATACATGGTTTTACAGCACATACGCCTCCGGGATCTCATTATTTAGTATTATTATTTTTAAGGAAAAACAAACATTCCCGCGTTACAAATAACCTGAAAATATTCTTAAAACTTTTACCAACATCATAATAGTCGTAAAATGTTGTTTTTGCAATGATGGAGCACTTAGCTAGCAGAGGAATTGAACTCACGACGCCGGGGTAGAAATCTGACGCGTTTTTCCACTCAGCTACTGACCGGTCGGTTATCATTCATAAGATGTGTGAAAATAGCTATTAATAAAAGTATAACAGAAGATATTTTCTTATTTAGAGAAACAAATGGTTTATCATAAAATATTTGTGCTTTGTTAACATTTGTTTTTCCGTGTTCTCAAATATTTGTTGATAAAAACATATTTTATTTCGCTAGAATAATTCTGGATCAAAGTGTTGACCAAAGGAGAAGGTTGAAATGCAACACCCCAATAAAACAACCAACAGATGCATTTCATACAAATATGCCGTTTTCAAAAAAAGCTGCCGGAATACAGATTACGCTGCAAATTTCTAAGCTATTTGTGTAGCAGTTTGCATCGGTTGGCTAATTATTCACCCCCATAGACGGAGTTTTGTGTTTATGATATATCGCAGGTTTATGAAGAGATTATATTGCTGGCCCAATGAGCATGGCACCACTGTTCTAACAACCAAATACGTGATGAAATAACATTATCATAATGCTTGCGACAGCAAATTCTGGTTTGTTTCGTCGAAATTGAAATATCGGTGGACGCTGGATTGAATTTGCTGGCTTTGATGATTCTGTTGTATTAAAATCAATTAAAAAAAATTGGACCACATGCAGGTCTGATTTAAAAAACATCCGTTCAATTAAATATTAACGGCTTTCGTAGTCGAGTGGTTGGACGCTCGACGACGAATCCAGAGTTCGTAGGGTCAAACCAGGCGTGCACAAATAACATTTATAAAATTAATATTCGTCATAACGCATTTCATTCATATAATATATTTTTAGTAGTGAATTTGCGGCACGTTCCGGAGTAGTAGATACTCTATGTATGGCCCTGGTGAAAGACCACCATTAATAATCGAAATGTTGCTTAAAATAGTTTTAGCCGCGTTTGGTGACAAGATCTGAATAGCCAGTTACTTTCAAATCTTCCTTTACCCTATCTCCCTTTCTCTCTACTTCCTTCAGCCTCACAACATACCCCAATCAGAGATTTCATACTCTCACTGGCTGTAGATGGTTGGGAGCAGTTGGGACTCTTGTGCGGTATAACTTTGAAATAGCTTTAGCCGTGAATGATGGATGACCAGGTCTCAATAGCCAGATTCTTCTCGACCTTCCCCATCTCCTTGCCCTCACCACTAATGTAAGCCTCACAACACACCCCAATTGGGGTTGATGAATGGACGGTTGGGAGCAGTTGGGACTCTTGTGCGGTATAAACTATTTTTAAAAAAATCGATAAAAGGTTAAGCTCCTTGGCCCTGGATTAAAAAAAATGTAAGTTCAAAACCAGGTTTTTTTATGCAGCATTTAAAATAGAACATATGATTTAAATGTTATATTTTATATTTGCTACTCGTTTCGCACTAAGGGATTCTATCACTATCGACTTGATGAGAGACCATCATTCAGAATCAAATAATTGCTTTAAATGCCTTTGACTTTCTATAGCGATTAAATCTGAATAACACGAATCTTTCAAATCACTTTTCTTCCATTTTCCTCTCTAGAGTCGGATATTTTATTAAGTTTCAATTGAAAATATGAAGATTTTCCCTTCATTACCTGAGAACAGAATCAAATTGAGTTTTCAATTCCAATTATTGATTTGAATAAATTATAGAGGAGCAATCTAAAAAATCACATAAGCAAACTGCAAATAGCACTTTTACTGAGCTTAAAACAGATTACCCTTCCTGCGGATAACACAACGTAATACGACGAAAAAACATTTTTCGAATGAGATAAAAAACTAACCAGAAGTTCCGGTCGGAAATAATCAGAAAAAGCTGGCTCTAACGAATTTTGGCAACGACCATCATTGTAAAAAGCTCAACAAAATACTGCCTCGCATGTGCAGTGTGCAGTGTACAGTGTGCAATATGCACAGCACAGATGTGCAACTACGCGGATGCTTTAAATTTAAAAATAATATCCTGAATTCTGCACAAAATGTTTTTGAGATATTTTTAATTCGTTAGAACGTTAAAAAATCTAATTAGAATTATTAGAAGATCTTCTTTTCAACGTTGATAAAAACTTATAACCCGTTAGTTTTAAAATATTCCATACTCAATCGTTAATAATTAACATTAAAAACAAGTGTTTATTTGTTTCGTAGTACTTTCACACACCAAACAAAGTATCGCATTCCGTACGTCTAAACTTAAACTTTAGACTAATATACTTGAATTGACTTTAATATACCATTCTATTCACAAGGGCTTTACAAAAAAAAACGAATTTCCATATAAGTATAAAGATTTCGGAGGCTGTGAAAGGGTTCACATTTCTGGAATCACTGAATAAAATTAATATTCAAGACATTGGACAAGAAAATCAATAGTTTTCCAAAAGTGCAAAAATATGATTGAATTATGATTTAATATATATTTAATGAAGTATAATTGAATCTACTACGGCTTAGCTCTGAAATAAGAATTATCTTACGTATTTATTTGCGGACGTTTATTTTTATTGTTAAAACAAGAACTAGCACTCCAAATGTTTATAACTTATATCTAATAATCATACACTCAAATATCCTGCACTAAAATAGTTAAGCGCTCCGAGTAATTTGTATCCAAGTTGCGAAACGTTGCTTTCACTGTTAAATGATTTTTAATTGAAAGATTTTTATGGTATAATACTAACGACATTGCATTTTTATAGCGCAGTATTGTGATATTTATCCCCAAGTGCCCTCTACTAGAATAAACTTTAAAACAAAGATTTATTGACCCCATTCAGGGGTCATTTTCATAAAATTATTCCCACAATGCTTCATATATAGATGATAAAATAAAGTTGCAGATAATCATACTGTTTAAAATATTAAATATACGAAAGGAGTGTGAAAAGAATATATGATGCCAACGTGAATGGAATACGAAGTTGGGGACGCCCGAGGAAGACCTGGCACGATCAAGTGAATCAAATACTTGAATCGGCCCTTTGAAGAGTTATAATAACAGAAGAGCACGTAGAGTGTGCGCCAATAACTTTTATTTAATTAGTATGTGTCATAACACATTTAATTCATATAAAAATAATAAAAAAAAGTATATTTGCGACACGTTCCAGAGTGTAAGATACTCTAAGTATCAACTTTGTGAAAGACCACCATTCAGAATCGAAACGTTGCTTGAAATGGCTTATGCCGTCTTTGGTGACCAGATCTGAATAGCCAGGTGTTTCCCAACCTTCCTATTCCCAATCTCCTTCTCCTTCCCCTCCCCACTACCTTCAGCCTCACAACATACCCCATTTGGGGTTGCCATAGTCTCACTGGCTCTAGGCGGTTGGGAGCAGTTGAGACTATTGTGCGGTATTCATATAAAAAATAAATTAAAACGTGAGACGATGTATGAATGTGAATGAAGCAAGGAGTGTGTGCCAAGACAGAGTTATATGGCGGTTCGTCCTTTATTCGCACCCCTGTGGGGAAATGGCGTGATGGTTACTTGGTTAGTTAGTTTTAAAGATTTTATGACCCCATGCAGAAGTAATGTTTTTAAAATTACTCCCATAGTGCTCTGTATATAGATGACAGAATAAAGTTTAAAATAATCATTCAGCTTAAAGTATTTATCCTAATCTAATAACGCATCATCAATGGTAAATTTAGGTTATAATAAGGTAAAAGATAACAGATAACAGCTTACATATAAACGTCATACTTTTAAAATGTGAATAAATAAATAATCGTGTGAATTAAATGACCATGGAAAGTATTTGACCTAGTAGTTTTACTAGGAAATAAACAAGCAATGAAAACATAATATGCAAACAACAAATAACAGCAGTAAAAAACTGAAGTCAATCTATTCTAAATTCGTATGGTAGTAAACGCAAGATCAGACGATGAGCTTTCATCACATTAACTCCCAGATTTTGATCAAGAACCCAAGCGATTTGAAAACTAATTAATTATTGAGATGTACTCAGGGACGTACGATCGTCTGAATGCGAAGGCAGTACACGCTAAAAGGTTGTATAAGGCAGGCGGCAGGTAGCAGGCAGCAGGTACCAGGTACCAGGCAGCAGGTAGGAGCAGGAAGCGGGGAGCGGCACCGGTGGCAGAACGGTACTTCCGTGTATTGCGGAAACACCATTTAAAGTACAATGACTTCACAGCGACTCATTCACCAGCGGATCTTCCGCAGACTTACTCTCCATAATACAATTCGAACTACAGGGTGGCTTTTTGGGAATGAGTGAATGGAAATAAGGTTTTCGACTAAATATAACTGAATAATTCAAAATCAAGACATTTTTAAGTAGATAGAGTGATACTCCTATTCTTCAACAGGCTTGCTTCATCGATTAATTCAAATATCGTTTCAAACTCTCACACCAACTTATTAAATTTTAATTTATTGTACGAGTTTAACAAGTTTTTCAAGGGTAAAAATAATATCAGAACTGAGTCATTTAGATATTCGCTTGTATCTAGATTGCATTTAGTGTGTAATCCCTCCAAAAAATCAGTAGATATATTCAAGTGCACGAATAAAGTTACAAGAAGGCTATACTACTCGTAGCATACCTATTTCAAAAATACTCATGTAAAATTATCCATCATAATGTCTGTAAATACTTAATTATCTTTTTGTGAGTTGGTAATTAACTCCATGTTACTACAGTTTCACTAGTATATCATCGCTGAAAAGGCAAAAGGTCTGAAGAAAAAAAACTCATCTAACTCAACGCTCTCACTGAGTTACCCGAAGCGAAAAAAAACTAAAAATAATTCAAACTTTTGTCGCTTGAGTCAAGTCTTCTCCCAAATGGCTAATATTTTTTAGATGTCTGAAGGGCCACAAAAGTCTTCAGAATTAAACGAGAGTCAGAGCATTCGAGGCAGAATGAAAACTGATTAAAATTGAATATTTAACTTATTTTTGACCAAAATGTCACTTAAGCCTCTATGCCTTCCAGCGACGATAAAGTATTATCTATTTCACAAGTGTGTAAAAACCTATACGGGCTTATATAATAAATTAAAAAATCAACTTTTTTACTTAGTACTAACAGTAGGTACCATATAAATAAAATGAATAGATAAAGTAATCGTAATAACTTTAAGTTTGTAATAAGAACCTCCGTAATTGGGAAAATTCTTGTGCTTAGAGAAGGAGTACTAACACGAGTTGCTTATTTATTAATTTCAATGATTAAAATATGTATATTATTTTAAAATACACTTTTGAGATTAGTTTGGTGTCAAGTTTATTATTTAATTTTATTTTGTAGTTATTTTCATCACTTATATCTTTTGGAAGTTTGTTACAACACTTAATGTCTTAGTATGAGAAGTGATCTTGTGGCGTTGTATTAAGTTCAGGGACTATGTTTTGCCTCTTGTTCTTGATCTGATGCTCAAATACTCTAATTGAGCCTCAAGTGCCAGTTTCAGATCTTATACCACATGGTAAATAAATTATTCTACACACTTACCTAAGAAAGAGTTTTTATTAATGAAAACGTTTTTGCGGAATGAAATAAAATTTATGAATTTATTTTTTGGAGAAGTTATTTATTGCAGAACAAATTGCAGTGTCACACCAGAAATGAAAAAACAGGTTCTTTCAAGAACTTTAATGTACCTCAATTCATCGGTTTTTAAGTTTATAACGAAATATTGTCTATTTCTACTTTGTAAAAAAATCACCTTATTCTAATATTTATATTTTTACAACTGTTAACTCGTGTTGGAATTCCATTTTAATGATTGATTATACATTTTTTAACTTGTTTCTACTGTTTATTAGTGAAAATGACCGCAACAAGTCGAAACCGGTCCGGTTTTAGTAATGAACAGTGGAAAAAAGTTGAAACTTTGTATTTTTAATCATTAATTTCTTGTTGGTATCCGTGAAAAATTAGATATTACGATTCTTTAAATTTCTTCAACGACGAACCTAAACATCATTTTCTTTCAGCTGTAGGCAAAAGGGTAGAAACGTAAAACAATTTTATCCAGACATAATTTTCGTGCTTAATCCACCTCGTACATCCTATCATGCAGAGTCACATATCATTCCAACTTTTGGCATGAGACTAATCTAATGTTCGATTCAATTCAGCACGCAATATTCTCCTGGGATGTCCGCGACTCCATCCATCCACTTGTTTCACATGTAGTATTTTTTTGACCCTCCTTTCTTTGTCCACTTCTTACGCGTCTTCAACCCATTTAAAATCCCTTTCTTAATCCTATTTAAAACACTTACACCAACCTTGAATTATTTTTTTGCTCTCCTTCTTTTCGGTTCAATCATAAATGTAGGGTTTGAAGCAATCAAACACCTGCTTTATTCTAAATTTTCTCTACTTTATTTATTTCTGTAGTAATTTCATGTGGTAATAAATATCCACATTTATTTTACATAAGAATGCCAGAAATAAAATCTTCTCTCAAATCTCAAGGAATATCATAAAATAGTTGGTAGGTACGTACTCCGAAGGCTTTAAGATATTTCATATTAGCTGTTAATATTGAAAGGTTATCATTCATTAAGTATTAAAACACAACATCTTGCTAATTTTTGTAAATAAAGCGTTGTGTATATACTTAAAAGTTGATTTAATTTCTTATCTTATAAGTAGTATGTGTAAAAACTGAAAAACACAGGCAAAAAATGGACATTCATATCGTCGCCGGATAGGCAAAAGGGCTGAAGCGCAGAGCATACCATATATCAGGCGCTTATAAATGTAGTTTCTTATATGTGTACTGAAGATATTGATATATTATTGTAACTATATTATGCTGCACAGGGAATTATGGATGATGTAATGGAAAATCAATTTCTTAAGATGTGTGAATTATAATAATGCCGTCGCTGAAAAGGCAAAAGGGCTTAAGCAACACTTTGGTCTAAAATGAGTTAAATATGCAGTTTTGATCAGTTCTTCTTTCTGCATCGAATGCTCTGACTCTCGTTTGATTCGGAAGACTTTTGTGGCCCTTCAGCTATGTAAAATATATTTACCATTTGGAAGAATGCTGAATCAAGCAAAATAATTTTGGGACTTCTTTTTGTCGCTTCAGGCAACTCAGTGAAATCATTGAGTTTCCTATGATAATGCTCTGAAAAAGGGTTCCGTTATATACGAACAAGTGTGTCGTGAGCCCAAATAAACTAGCGCATGCAAAATGCATTTATAATATATGAGCTATCAATCTGTTCAAATAGAATTTACGTTACCATTTGGGACTACAGTACGTCGTAACGTTATACTTCCGGAAAGCGAGAAATCTGAAGAACGATCTCATTTTGCAACCACGCTGTGAAAGGCTATATCTCCCATTGCAGTAATGTCGAAGCTTACATGTTTTAGCGGCAGGTTGCGCTGAAAGGACGACTCTAGACGGTAGAATAATTCACTGTGCGGTGCTGCAGCCGCTGAAAGTAGAGCCGAAACCAAATGATATAATGGAGTACACGGGAGATTTGCGGGTGGAATTAAACTGTTCGCCGTTGCAGATGAAAACAAATTTAGATTCCGTAAGTGATAATATAATTTGAATTTTGAACAAGGCAACTGTTTTATAATTGTTTTTTCTAGTGTAAATAGTATCATAGACATTCCTGATTTACTTAGTTTAATTACCTAACAGAACTACTTGTTCTAAAATTATTTTATAATAATATCAGGACTGAGACATTTAGATACTAGCTTGTACGTATATCGCATGCAATGGGTAATTCCTTTGCAAAAATAGCAGATAATATTCAACCGCACTAAATATAGTTACAAGAAGGCTATAGTAGTATACCTCTTCCAAAAATAGCAATGTTAATTTATTGCATTGTATTTTTTTTATTTTGTGTGCTAATCATTTACTCAGTGTCACTATTATTTATTTATTTATCTTAAGTTAGATCACATCATTGTGTGTTCTAATGTAAAAGATTCAATGTACTCGTATAATATTGAAGTGATTTTTTTAAACTTAAAATTTAAAAAATGTAAATTTATAAATATCGGGTTACAACAAATGAACATACAATATACCAACATTAATGGATATGGAAAACTAATTTTCTTAATTCTTTTTTACATTGACGAATATTGTCTATTGTAGTAATTTGTGATGAAATTTTACTATATAGTTGGACGGCCCGGTACATGAGAGATTTCTGTACGCTTGATTTTTTCCTTGTTGGCAATGTAATTAATTTTGCATTTCTCGTCCCATGTCCGTGTATCTCATAAGTATAATGTATCCTACCTTTAAATTCTTTAGACATCATCCCTATAATAATTTTATGTATAAAAATATAAACATTAAAATATATTGTTTGCTTCACCGTCATCAAATTAAGCTCTTCAAACATATCTTTAATCCGTTTGTATATTTTACGCTTTAGTATTCTTCTCATTGCTTTATTTTGCAGTATTTGTATTTTTTTTTAAATTTCTTCATTATACTCGTATATGGCATAGTTATGTAAAAGCCCATAATAATAATAATCACATGTATGTTTATTTCTAGACTTTCAAGCAAACGGAATGATTTTTGTAGAAATTAAAAAATCTTTATTTTTCGTTAATAACTTTTTATAGTTAACACACAGACAATCTCTGTCTCTGTAATTATTTACCTCCCTTGAACCTGACTCAATTATTGTTATGTGTTGATGATATTTATAATATTTGCTACCCAAAAGGCGCCACGATTATATCCGAAATTAATTTATATCGACAGCCTGCGACGTCGAGTGGTAAGACGCTTGACTACGAATCCAGAGGTCATGGGTTCAAACTCGGCATTTCATTAGCAAATTTAATTCATGTAAAATAAAATATGGTATATTTGCAGCAAGTTACATAGTTATAGATACTCTAAGTATTGCCCTGGCGAAAATCACCACCCAGAGTTGAAACGTTGCTTGAAATGGATTGAGCCGTGTTTGGTGACCAGATTTGATTTGACTATCCTCTTTCCCAACTTCCCGACTGTCCTCTTTCCCATTTTCTTCCCTTCCTCACTACTTTCAGCCTCACAACAAACAAACCCCAATTAGGGATGCCATAGTCTCACTGGTTCTTTTAAGCTCAATAGCACGTAAAGTTTTATAAAATTAATGTTTCACCAAATAGTCGCTACCTTCAAAAGGACGAATAAAATAAACATTTGCAATATAAAGCAGTACTATAAGCTGTACTTATTGTTATTACTGGAAGAATTTCAACAGCCTTCAAAGATTATAAGAATTTAAAAATACAAAAAATAAAATTATTCGGTTGTGGCCGAGACTCGAACCCGGAAGCTTTACATTATCCGGGCCTGGCGCGTCTACCAATTCCACCATCACATCCAATTCATTAAGCGTCATTTTCAACCTCCACACTCTTTCAAATGCGATGTTAATGTGCGATTCTACTTTAAAATACAAAATTCATTTTATTTCGTAATTCTGCCATCAAGTTCAGAAAAAGTTATTTTTGATTCTGTTCTCAAATTAAAACAAGCTTAATAGCAGAATCGCAAGCAATTATCTCTCAAATATTAAGAAAGTTATAATACTGAAATTTTAGATATTGGCTCTTGATTTTCAAACCGAAGTTCCGTATTATGTTAACATGCATTTTTACAAACTATTACTTGTATTTTGTCTAGTGGCGTTTAGAACCTTCTCACTTGATAAAATATAATCAATAATATTGAATACTTACCTAACTACTGGCCAGAAAAAAGTTACGCATCTCTCGATTTTGTAATTCTGAACGCCTTTTCACTGATTTGACAAGAACTTCCAATTTTCTTCTCAGCTCTTCTATTTTACAACTTTACATTTTCCACAACATGGTAACAAAAGTCTTATTTATCTGTAAAGCAGAACCATTGTGACAAGTACCTAGAATAAAAACATGAAATATTCTGAGAAATACATTTTTTAGATGTATTTTATTTCATTTGCTACCTTTCCATTGAAAGGAAAATTTTCTAATAAATATTTTCTTCAAAGCCTTTCTTGAGTTGTTTTTGTTCAATGTTCTTTTAAAAAACCTCTTTTACGAAGCATAAAGGTAGTGTCTTCAGACCTGCTAGGGGTACTGGAATATTTCCAGTTAGTGAAAAGTCTATTTTGCGCACAAAGTTGTACAAGCTTCATTGAATTTTATGCTCTCTACTTCCTTCTCGCGATGACTTTTACAGTGGCTATTTCAATTGAACATTAATGGGAAAACTTTTTCGGTCATTTTTTTTAACACTTGATCATTAAAAAGGCGTTTAATAAGGCTTAAGTTTTTACACTCTGAGTTACTAAATGGAATCTTTGTTAAATATAGTTACGTAATTGTAATTTAAAACATAAGATTTTATCATTTTTTAAGAAGATGTCTCTTAAAATTTATGATGAATATCGTTCAAACTTTAGCAATTATGGTTTTGTTTCCATTTGAAATATTTAAAACATTTAGATTAATTTTAATATTTGGACAACACTTTATTTTCATAAGTACGCTACAGAATAATCCTGTTGCTTGAATTGATTACGTTTATATTATACGAGTATAAGCCCATTAAAATTAAGGATTTTTGTCAGGTGGAAAAAAAATAGGAAATAGAATGGGGAGGGAAAAAATTGAGAAGTACCTACATAGCTAAACAATCTGGTAACTACACAATGCAAGAGCCAATTCAAAGTACGTTTCGTATCCAGACTGTGATCTTTTGAATTTAATATAATACATCGTAAACGTTCGACAGATAACCAACAATAACCTTTTCTATTATGGAATATTGTTGAAGTATTAATTTTATTATGGGTAAATGAAATCTCTTTAGTCTATTGAAACAGACTTACCCTTTAGTAATGGCAAGCTTACTCATTTTCAGTATGACTCTTCAGTCAACAAAATTAAATTTATTTAAAAAATGGACTCAAAATAACTCTATTAATAATATTATTATTTTATTTTTTTATTAACTCTATACAGGAGTATATCATCTTTGTGGATGCTGTGTGAAGAGTCTTTTTGGGGAAAAGGATGAGAAAAACCTGTGACTTTAAGAGAGTAGTGCTCTAAGAAGGAAAGACCACAGAGACTGGAAAATCATTCCTCAGTCGAGCTACTGAACACAAAAACGATTCGTAGAAGCGACTCGTTCTCATGTGACAAATATCAACCGTGTACAAATATTGGGCGTACGTGCGTAGAATTTATCAATGTATCAATTATGCAAGTTTTTTGGGGCATCTTTCATTGAAATACCGGTAGAATAAGGAGATTATCCTCACCTGACATTTGCGCTTCAAAGACTGCAAACCGTTCGCTAAAAGAAGAGAATCTAGCAAACGGATCGTCTGTTTCTTGCTTCGGTAGGCTGTAATGTGGTAGAAAGAAATAATTTATTACCCGGTCAGTAGGTTTTCGATGAAATAACTTGTGTTGTACAGTAGTCATCTGTGGATTATAAATTATCATCAGTTAACTGACGCAATTTTTCGTCAATTGTAATAATCAGCTTTTAAGGTTCTTGGTCGTAATTTTTCGAATGAATAAAGGGATAAAGAATAAAAATTAAGTCATTTTTTTTCAAATGAGGGTTGAGAGCTACAAAAATATGTAATTTTCATAAAGCTTTCTAAAACTTGTCTGAATCATAAAACGGTGTGCACTTAATCGTTCACTGCATATATTTTGAAGACATTTTATACTTACTGTTCTCCGAAAGATTTTCCCAGCTGTTTTGTTATAGTTTAGCCGACTTGCTTAAGAAGGTTTTTCAGTATGTATCATTGTGTTCTACGCTTTCCAACTGAAAAAACATCAGAATCCATTGTTCATCCCCCTTTTCAGTTTGACAATTCGAATTTCAGCTTTGCCGTGTTTTCAACAATGTTTCAAAACCTTTGTTTAAATCATTCGTTTAAAACGTGCGTGAATATATTTTACCCCGAAAGTTTTTATTTTAAAGACCACTGCGGCTTAATAAAACCACACAACTTTTTGTAGTTTTTCCGTTCGTTAATTTGGAAAATAAATACCTGACTTAAACTTTAAAGACACACTAACATATTAAATGGAAATGTATTAATATAAGCACTGTCTTAGATCAAATATGATTACATATCGTGTTAAAATTACATCACTTGTTAAAAAAAATATATATTTATTCAGCTGGCATGAAACAGTTAAAGTTTTAATATAATATTTCTTATTTTTAATTGCATGCTGATCTCGTATACCTTACTGGATCAATTTGAAAATGAAATAATTAATTTGTGTTTGACCTCAGATTTTATTTCATTTTTTATGGCTTTCATATTTGACGTTTTGTTTTCTTTTATTTCATATTATCTGTTTCTTTCTCCGTTATAAATTGAAATTATATTTTATTGATACTGTTCTTTTCTTTTATTTTGTGTTCTTCCCATGTATGTATATATAACCGTACACGTATAAGTAGTTTTTTTTGTACCCTGATGATGCTTAGGCTAAACGAAACCAGTTGGTCATAAAAGTCGGAATAAAGTCTGTTGTCTCATTCAAAGTTATTGTTTCATTTTTATTTTTTTATTTATTATTATTTATTGAGTTAACTCATATTACATGGAATGTAAATTAATAAAATATGAACATGTTGATTTTTAATGCTTACAAAATTACATTTTTGAAGTAAGCACAGTATGTAATTTTAAATTCAATCATTCATCTTTTGCTTTTCAAACTTTCAGGCACCTCATCACAGATTTTCAGTCCTCTATACATTGAGCAGTTCTGTGTTTTTTTTTTCATGTGTGGTAATATTATTCTTTTTGTATTCCTAGTCTAATAATTGTGTGAATTAATACTTAAAATAATGATCTCTGCCATTTCTAATGAGATATCGTTAAGAATTCACAGATATTAAATATTAATTTGAAAAAATTATAACGTTTACTATGTTTCCTGTTTATCTATCGATATTCAAATTATAATACATCAAATATTGCATAATTAGTTACCCTGTAGAATTTTTCACGTTTCTAAGGACATCTGGAGTGTAATTTTTGCACACTAATTATCAACTCACGGAGCCTTCAAGCACCCTGTTAATGATGAAAAATAAATAAATAAATGGGGGGGGGGGCGCAGCATCCTCAATTCTATTGCCTCTCGAAATAGAACAAGGGGAGTACTAAAACTTATGCTACAACACACATCAAATCAGGTAGAGAACATTGTAGTAAATCATTTGGTTTTAATTATTCCTGAACATATTTTTTTTATATCTAATATTTTTAGCAACTAAACATGTATATATTACTACCCAATAATCTGTAAATCATGTTTAATCGTTCTGCTATAAAAAAAAGTTATATCAAATTTAAATAATTAAAAATAAACTAAAACTTATTTCACGTTTTCACAAAGGTGCATATTAATTATTTAAACATTTCGATATTAAAATTTGCATACATGTTTCTTGTTTGTTAAATGAGCATGAAAATAATGATATTCAAACAAGAATCTAACTAAGCCAAAGCTCTCACAAAGCTTACATAAATCTCTGGGTAACAGAAAGGGTGAATAGTCTACATAGCAAATAGCACATAGTATGTTATATGACTTATGAATATTGTTATTTATTCTGATATCGAGATGGACGTTTTCCTCGCTGCGGGCTAGCACTGGAAACCACCACCACAACCTTAACTAGAATCAATTTTAACAGGGGAGGATTTAAGTATTCTCTGTGCAAATTAATTGCTTCCGCAACAAAATACGAAAAAAACTACCCAGCAAAAATCATATTGCATGGCTTATTAATATTATTACCCTGCCATTTTGTGGTGTCACGGTTACTTGATAAGTAGCTATATTTGTCGAAAAAATCATAACACTAACTAAAATTCTGCCAATATCATGTCCTCTGAGTGCAAAACTGCATTATCTTTCACCCAACTAGAAGTAAATACAAAAATGGTGTTTATCTGTTGCAAGCTGCCAGGGAAGTTTGTTTCAGTATATTATCTCTGTACATAATATAAACAAATATTAATACGCCAAAGATTATATGTAGTAAGTAACATAAAGCCTAGAAAAACGGCCTCCGTGGTCGAGTGGTGAGACACTCAACTACGAATCAAAAGGTCATGGGTTCAATCCCGGCATGCGGAAATATACTTTATTCAATTAATATGTATCATAAAATATTTCACTTATAAAAAAAAAATGTATAGTTTATTCGGCACGTTACAGAATGGTAGATGCTCTAAGTATCACCCTGGTGAAAAATCACCATTCAGAATTAAATAGTTGCTTGAAATGGTTTTAGCCGTGTTTGAAGACCAGAGCTAGATAGCCAGGTTCTTCCCAACCTTCTTCTTCCCCTTCCCCATTCCTTCCTTTCCCTACTTACTTTAGCCTCACTACATACCACAATTGGAGATGCCAAGTTTCACTGGCTCCGAACAGTTGAGAGCAATTGAGGCTTTCAATAATCACATGGCGTGTTTTTTTATGCATCAGCTTTAGTTTTATTTATAGTGTGAACATTCTACAGTTACTAAAAAAATGAACTAGAGAGAGAAAACAAGAGACTGGCAGGAGAAAAGGCGTATTTTATAAGTGATCAAGACTCTCCTAAAGCTATATCGTAACGATATAAATTTGCTTTCTTAACTTTATCCACAAACGTATGCATTGTTTTACTACGTTTTGATATTGCGTAATCGATATTATACGTAAAATAAATAATTATCGATAATCTTTGTGCATACAATTCGTTCGGTCCTGAAAAAGAGGATTTCAAACTCATATCCCGTACCATTACATGGTTCATATTTCAGAAAGACCTTTGAAAGGATATTATAAATTACTTACATCATACATCCTTTTCACGTTACGCTATACCGATAGAGTTATATTATTTGCAATAAATGCTCCACACAAACATACAGCTGCAAAACGGAATTTATATGTATTCAAACGGTTCAAATAATTCCTAGAAAACTTGAAGATTGTAAAGTATTCATTTTGATTTGATATACTCGTATATAAAATATTTCTAATAATCTGAATACTTGATTTCCTAACTTTTTGTGTTTGATAGGCCACAAAGTTAATTAAAGCATTTGAGATCAAATAAATCATACCAATAACCACAAATACTAACCAACATGTAATTTATAGATTTTGTGGGTTTTTTTTAAAGAAAAATATTAAGAAAACTTAGTATCTTATATCGGTTTACGATGAAAATCCACTCGCTTAAGAACCGCGGAGAATTCACAAATTTTCCGCTTTGTATTTATAAGATTTGATATGGGAAATGGCATAATGGTGTAGGTATAACCTCTGGTAGGTAAAGTAATAAAGTTACGTTGGGGTATGCTGTCAAAGCCTTATGAAAAAATAATTATTTTAAAGGTCTCAAAAGTTGCGCATTCTAATTCTAATAACGAAAAACATATTCTTTACCAAAATTGGTCCACTACCAGAAGCCAAAATTTCAAATCAACGTTTTTTTTTCTCCTTGTACATTTTCATTCCTTATAAGTTCTTTGTTTGTTTTGAATTATAACACAATTTTTAGTACGATTTACGATAAGAGGTTTTAAGGAGAGCCGTAGAAAAAATGTGGAACTTTTATCATTTATCACACATCGGCAATAAACTGCCGTAAAGCATGTATTTTTTTTTTTTGATTCATAGTGTTTTCGCGCCTTTAAATTATTTTTTTTTGTTAGTTTCTATCTCTTGGCATATACAATCCTTTTTGTACTATTATATTTACCTCCAGCCGAATTATAAAATATCCAAAACATTATATATGCAACCTAGCCTCTAAACATCTAAGCAATATCTTAAAAAATTACCTCCATATAATAACTTTGTTCTAATATTAATGTTATTTCATCTTTTTTTCTTTGTTTTTTACTTATATTTTTATCGTTATTTAAATTTGTAGGATGAATTTTACTTTATTTTTTGTTTTGTATTAGTCTTCTATCAACATCAAAGAAAATATTTATCGCTGTATTATTTCACCTTGTTTTATCATTTATATACCCTTCACAGGAATTTTCTCATTAGAATGACATTAAGCAATCCCTTATAGTTTGTATTTTACCAAGATAAATAAATAAATATAATTGTTATAAATTCAAGCCTTGCTAGAGGACTAAAACTTCTATTATATAACAAATCAAAACTTTGGCTTTTTTAAAATAATCGTACGCAACTTTTGAGACACTTGAGAGAACGATATTATTATATTTAGCCCTGAGAGAATGATTGCCCACCCTTACGTTAATTAATGTCTGTTTTTCTACTGTATTCATACTATCACTTATTCTCATGACCACCTTTTCTAATGCCAACGTTAAACAAATAGCGTCCATCACGTTTAACTAATCAACACCTTTCTCTTAAAACTAAAATTAAAATCAACGATAAAGCACTAATAAAGTATTGGAAATCATTAGAATTTCACCTGAAAAGCAAAGGCGAGATTCAATTAACTTCTGTCAAAATTTAATACGTTATGGAAACTTGAACAATGCTCATCACTTAACCCACTGGTTCGAGAGTATGTTGGCCCAATTTACACCTCAGATACTAGCATCTTCAAATTTCCAGGAAATCCAATCTCCACGCGCGTATCGCATGTATTGTGTGCCCGGGGTGAGTTTCGTACTACTCAACTGTCCTGGTTATGTGCTCCTGGTGGTATTCTGTTTTCAAAGGGCTTTGACAGGTTTGCGAAATGCAAGAACCGCTCGGGATAAACTGCTGCCTGAATTTAGGTAAATTGTATTTAAATCCAGAACCAGTTTACACGGAGAATCCACTGTAAACTCGCAATTTGTACCGTTTCAGTGTGATTGTTTCTGATAAAACCATTGCAATTTTCCTCCCGAAGTAGAACAAAAGTTACGTGCAAGCATTTTGTTTCAAATAAGGTAACACTGAGTTTATTTTTTTAACACTGCATGCACTTGTAACGTCTCTAAGTGTTTTAAAAAAACTGTGTTCTTAGTTCAAAATTTAACGTAACAATTACATTGCCAAGAAAAATTATGTCCCCGAAAATCGAGAAAACAATAAGTTTCACCGGTTTATTTAATTATTTGAACCATTTGTGTAAATGACAGATTTTTTTTTATAATTACTCATAAAATAAAACAAATGACAAACTAGTTGCAATATAATTATTTTTACACGTACCTAAGGTAACGGATGTTTTATTGGATTATCTCAAGTATGTGAAATTCAATCATTACTCCGAAGAAAAGTTCAGGTGTTTATAGTGAATACCGCACATGAGCTGCTCTCCACTATCTGGAGCCAGTAGGACTATGGCATCCCCAATTGGGGTATATTGTGTGTCTGAAAATAGTGGGAGGGGGGAGTATATGGAGAAGAGGAAGCTTGGGAAGTACCTGGCTATTTTGATCTGGTCACTAAACACGGCTAAAGCCATTTCAAGCAACTGCTTAATTCTGAATGGTGGTCTTTCACCAGAACAATGCTTATGGTATCTACCACTCGGGAACATGCCGCAAATACACGATGTACAATGTTCATATGAGTTTAATTTATTGTGACACATATTGATGAAATAAAAGTTATTTGAGTACGCGGGGTTTGAACCCGCAACCTTTGTATTCGTAGTCGAGCATCTTACCACTGAAGTTGTCTGGAGTCTAGTGTTATAATTAGTACCATTAACATAACCATCATAAAGTTACTTATTAATTTTAAATTATTTTACAGCGTCTTATAAAGAGTAAGTATTATAGTATTTGAAATATCTACATTGCCTGTTCAAAAGAAAAGGTGAATTTTGAATTTTCGCGGGCTGTGTACATTCGACTATCGATTTTTTTTTTGTTATGTTGGTACACATATGTTTATCATATATTAGCATTATCAGCCATTTTGGATTAGTGGTTTGTTTTTGACAACTGGAAAGGTTAGTCACGTTTTTGTGTGTTCTTCGATTTTTCACTTTTGAAAAAAATGGATCAAAGAATATGTATTAAATTTTGCGTTAAAAATGGAATTCTGAAATTCTCAATTCACCTTTTTTTTGAACAAGCCTCGTATTTACCTGTCAAAAATAAGACTTTAATCTATTGTTTTGTTGAAGTCATTTTTGATTGATTGCTTCAATTACTTATTTTGTTTCAGATTTTATTGGTTAAAAAATAACTATTTTTGTCAACATGATTAATTATTTGAAAGTGTTACAATTCACTTCCCTTACATATTTATTTTCGGTTAAAACACATAATTAAAGTAAATTTGTATTTTAATCACGCTGATATATAATGCATATTGTTTATATTAATTTTAATTAGCCTCCAAAATTCTAATATTAGCTCGGTTATTTCCATTGAATTGATTTTCACGAAAAGCAGTTCGTTAAACAGTGCGCCAATTGGCTTCGGTAATAAAGGTCAAAATTCACTAGTTAATCGAAAACTAATGCAGAGTATTATATTATATGCCTATTCGGTACAATTATCGTTGTATGCCGAAAAGGTTTTATACACATTGCATTATTTGCACATTATTCTCATAATCATATAAATACTACCATGTAGTTTTTTTTTATCACATCTATCATTCCATCGATAATAAACCATATTGTTATGAAATAAATGTAAACTATTATGCTCACCACCGTTTGAAAATATATAATCAATTTCAGATATGATACTTAATCAAAACTATAAAAAAAAAGTTCTAAATTGGATACATTTATTATCTAAAATAAAATTTTAAAAAAAACATTGCAAACACTTACTTGATTTATTTATGGTTTTAAAGTTTATTTTGTAGAACTCCATTTTAATTTTAGGTTTTTTAATTTTGTTTAAACAATAATTATTATTATTTTAAATTTTTTTAAAACAATTTTTAGTTAAAAGCTCTGCGATGTAATTATTTTTACGCGTGACAGCTGTTTCGCCTTCTGAGGGCATTATCAGACTTAAAAATAATAACAAGCTAACTCCTCTGCATTTAGAAAACAAAGGCCGAAAATTAAATCTTTAAGAGCAGTTGGAAATAAATAAAAATTCAAATGATCCACACTTTAAGTTAATAAATGAATAAAAGAATATGATCCATTCACCACTACTAGATGTGTTCAAACCGAAAATTAAGAAATATAATTCAGATATAATTATCCCCCAAATTAATAAAAATAAAAACCCCGTTACTTAAAACGAATTAGGAAACACTAATGCCCCTCCTAAATGACCTTTTGTCAAATCCAAACAATAGAATACCCTTAGGTAGGGGAACTCCCCATGTTGATAGACATCAACAATAATTACAATTCATCAGAAAAAACCTAATGGGGACATTGGTAGTTAAAAAAAAAAAAAAAAAATAATAATAATAACATTAAACATGATATAAATAGTCCGTCTGTATGTGGCTTCTCCACAGTTTGATAATGCCCTCAGAAGGCGAAACAGCTGTCACGCGTAAAAATAATTACATCGCAGAGCTTTTAACTAAAAATTGTTTTAAAAAAAAAAATAAAATTATAATAATTATTGTTTAAATAAAATTTAAAAACCTAAAAAACCTAAAAATTAAAAACTTACTTGATTGTGTACGAATAAAGTGCTTTTACCAACCCATATGTATGGCAGTGAAGGATGAAAGTAGACTGAATGCTGTAAAAATGAGATTCCTGAGGCGTATATGCGGTAAAACTATGCATTACCGTGTTAAAAAATGTGGACTGAATGATGTAAAAAGCGTAATAAATAGGATCAAGAAATGGACGCTTAGATGGTTTGGGCTTGAAAAGCAAATTATCGAGGAAAAAAATATTAAAAGAATATATAACGCTACTGTAAATGAAAAAAAAGTCAGGGACGCTCGAAGAAGGTATGGCCCGATTAACTTGAGTGAATTAAATACTTGAGTCGTATTATGTTAGACAGAATAACAGAATAGTATATATGAATGTGAATGATGCATGGAGTGTGTGCCAAGACATAGTTGTATGGCGGTCCATCCCCTCTGCCTACTCCTTTGGGGAAATAGCGTGATGGTAAGTTAGTCTTTCTTTGGGTATGCGATGCGAAAAGCCAAATTAATAAAAAAAAAGGTTTTTTTTTAAACTTTGTACAGCATTTGCACATTCAAGCCGTTTGCAATATTTAGAACATCAATCAAAGCATCGCACAGCATGCAACGATTTTATAAAATCCTTTTAAGACTTTGAAAAATGAAATTTCTGATTGAAATCAGAACAGTACCGCTCAGTTGTCGGGTTGCCCAGCAGAAGAAGGAAAAAATAGGGCAAATTAACACCTTAAAATTATAGACACGGGATAAATAAAAAAGACAAAATTTATTTTTACCGGACGGTAACTGAGTGGACCAACGGGTCGTATTCCCACCCGGGCGTCGTGAGTTCAATTCCTCTGCTGGCTAAGTCCTCCATTTGTTAGTCCTCCGTTGCACAAGCAAGATAATCCGCTTATTATGATGGCAGTAGGAGTTTCTCAAATATTGTCAGGTTATTCGTAACCAGGGAATGCTAGTCATTCTTTAAAAAATATATTTGAAAGAAAGTTCTCCGCTCAGCTACCGGTCGGTAGCTGAGTGGAGAACGCGTCGGATTCCCACCCGGGCGTCGTGTGTTCAATTCCTCTGCTGGCTAAGTCCTCCATCAATGCACAAGCAACATCTTCCGCTTTTTATGGTGGCAGTAGGAGTTTTTCAAATATTGTCAGGTTATTCGTAACCCGGGAATGTTTGTCTTACCTTAAAAAAAAAAAAACAAACAAATAGTTTGAGTTCCATAAAACATGTTAATAAATATCGTCACCGGAAAGGCAAAAGGTCTGAAGCGCCACTTTAGAAAGTTTACACCAGAGCACTTCAAAATTTTAATTTTACAATAAAATTTATAAGTCTTCAGAACCTGGTTGAAATTTGAAAAAAAGCTAACTCAATACTCTTACTAAATTGCCTGAAGCCACAAAAAGCTAAAGCAAGTTCCAAATTTGTGTCGCTTAAATCAAGCCTTCTCTCTCAAATGATAAATATATTTTAGATGGCCACAAAAGTCTTCCGAATCAAACGATAGTCAGGGCATTCGATTCAGAAAAAGAACTGCATATTTAACTTATTTTCGACAAAGTTTCGCTCAAACCCTTCTACCTTTCCAGCCACGATACTATTCTGAATCTCTCGAGTATTTCTGAATTCCGACATCTGTGAACAAACTTCAACAATATTATCAAAGAATTTCACCCTTGGCGCTTTGTAAGATTTTTTTCACCCGCCACAACATTAAACAAATATACTCTAAATGTAAATTTGAATAAGGTGGTTTCATTAAATATTACAATCGTAACCCGCATTCATCGGTCTCAAGGACATTGTTAGTAAGTTGTACCGAGGAGAACAAAAAGCTTGGCGTATTGTAAAATGTTTAAATTTATAATTGAATTAATTCTTGAAATCGGCGACTAATTAATGTCTAACTAAGAACCTGAGAGGATTTTATTATTTCCTTGCAACAAAGAAAATGCGACTACTGAACTGAAAGAGACTGGAAACAAAACTTTTATTTACTACATTTATTATCAATGATATAACATTTTAAGTAGAGTGGTTTGTTTTTATTTGACAAAAACGATGATGGAATCTTCACTACATTTACGAAAAATGAAATAATTCGCTGTGTTATGTTTATTGTTTAGTTGCTCAAAAGTAAATGAGTATATTTTAATAGTGACATTTTTTTCAGCAGCACGATATGTTGATAACCAGCTAAAGGTCTAAGATGTACGATAAATTAACTAACCATCACACCGTTTCCGCATGGGTATGCAGAGAGGACGGACCGTCAAACAACGGTCTTGATACACAGTCCTAGCTTCATTCACATTCATGAATCATCTCATATACTCTTCTGTTATTCTGACTCTTCACATGACCCGACTCTAGTGTTTGATTTACTTGATCGCGCATGTCTTCTTGGGGCGTGCTTGACTTTTTCTTCCATTCACTTTCGCTTTATATATTCTTTCACACTCATTTCTTAGTTCATTCGCTCTACATGCTCAAACCATCTAAGCGTCCCTTTCTTGAATCTGTTTCATTACATCAACCTTGCATTCTTTCCGGATATTCATATTTAGAACTCGGTTGTACGTGGTTTTACCACACATAGGTCTCATTTGTACGATTAAGGTTACAAAAAGCGATGTAATCGAAAAATTATCCAATATTTAAAGCTACGAAGAAACAAAGAGTTGACTTCCTGTTTGTATGGTATAGTTGAATTGTTAGCATGGTATGCCGGCCTTAGTGCCGTGATGTTTTATGTGTTTATAATAAATAAATTACCAAAAACTTTGTTTTGTTCTTCTCACGTTTTAACATCGTACAGAACCTGAAGAAATTCATTTTCCTATTTTTTGCTTCTCTTGTGATTTTTCTGCAAGCTTTCCGGATTCCAAGAGATTGTAAGGTTATTTGTCGTCTTGTGATCTCCAACCTGGGGGTGGATTGCGGGATGGTCGAGATATTATATGTAATTTTAAATTTTCTCAAATGTGTCGATTTAAAATTCAGTGTGATCACTTTTACATATTTAATCGTGTCGAGCAACAACAAACGTAAATTAATTTTCGAGTTATTGAATAGATATATTAACTTTTAAAAGCACAACATTTTTATAGAACTCAATCGGTTTTATTCGAACGGTTTTTAATGAGATAATGATCAACAAAAAATGCTTTATGTATTTAAAATAATGCCTTTCACAGACAGTTTTCTTAACTATAAAGAACCATAAATAATATTAATAACACAGTTTTGAATGATGAATACTTGGAGCAAATAGATGAACTTGTGTATTGAGAAAGTATCTTTACGAGAGATGAAAAGTCTGATAAGGATATTGAAAGAAGGGTGAATGCAGAAAACTCCATTAATGGAGGACTTAACGCTATTGGCACAAATAAAATATTGCCCAAAGAAACAAAGCTATCAGTCCACAATTAAGTGCTTATACCAACCCTTATGTATGACAGGGAGGCATGGAACTTACAGAAAAAGGATGAAAGTGGACTGAATGCTGTGGAAATGAAATCCTTGAGGCATATGTGCGTAAAACCATGTATGATTGTGTTAAAAATGTGGATATCCGGAAAGAGTGCAAGATTATGTAAAATATATTTTGTATATATTCATTAATAATAGTAATGAATATAATCAAGAAATGGACGCTTAGATGGCTAAGACATGAAGAGCGAATGGACAAAGAAAGGAGAATAAATATAATATATGACACCGTGACCGTGACAAGTGTTTACAGTTTCCATTAAAACATAATTATGTTATTAATTAGAAATAATCCTTATTATTAACGCTTATATGCGTAAATCAATGCAAAAGTGAATGGAAGAAGAAGTCAAGGACGCCTGAGAAAGACATGACGCGATCAAATAAATCAACTTCAATCGAGCCATGTAAAAAGTCAGAATAACAGAAGAGTATGTATGAGACGATGTATGAATGTTAATGAATCAAGGAGTGTATACCAAGACAGAGTGGTATTGTGGCCCGTCCTCTCCGCCTACTCCTGCGGAGAAACGGCGTGATGGTTAGATAGTTAAACAAATTACATTCATAGTTAGAGAAAATAAACACAAGTAAACGAAAATATTAGTCTGTGAACTGATTAATATTGGGTTTTTTCATTTATCTTTTAAAGAACCGGACTTCATTGACATATGAAGCGTATCACTCTATAATGTTTCAGTCCAATGTAACATGTTCTTGTATAGATATTCCGCCATTTTGAAAGCTTGAAATAACCAGAAATAGTAATGTTAATCAAGCCCCGGCACGGTTCACTCAATCAGCTGAGGGCGGAGGGCTGGGGGCGGAGGGCTGAGGGCGATGAAGGCGGCGAGTATCGCTCAATTGGGATTGCTTTATCAGATTAGCCTTCAATTTGCGGAAGTAGACAATTTTTACATTGCTATGTGAAGTTAATTCGTTATTGTTGCTGGCTCTATGTTTCTATTTCAATATTACCTAAATAGATTTTTTAACTAAAATGTCTTATCTCAAATTTGGAAAGTGGCAATAAGATGTTATAGATGTTTATAGTGAAATAATGTTATGTATTTTTTTATACTCGGTTTTAAAAGATGTTCGCACACGTGAAAACAATCCAGTTATAAAAACTCAGTTAGTGTCCAATTTTTGTTTAAACAAATTACAAATACAAAGGATATATCAAATATAAAATTAAATTTTAAATAAAAGTAACTTTGTTTTCACACCGCTTTGTAAGATACATATACCAACTGGTTTCGGCTCTACCTGAACCTTCTTAAGAGTTAAACAAATATGACCTTGAAGAAGGTTCAGGTAGAGCCGAAACCGGTTGGTATATGTATCTAATAAAGTGGTGTCAAAACAAAGTTACTTTTATTTAAAATTTAATTGTCTCTTATCACAAAGTGAGTGCTTCATGTCAAAGCTTAAATATAAAATTACAAAAACTCAATCAATGATAAATTTAATACTCACGAAAGCAAGATACACAAAAAGAGACAAAACATATGCACAATATAATTCAATATGAAAAAGAATTGTCACACAACGAGTTTACTTTATATTTATTCAATGGTATAAATTTCAATAATTTATAAACAAAATTAAAAAAATACCTGTAATATAAATTAAATCTTACGCGTTATTTTGCCGAAATATTATTGCTCGACAACACCTATATGAAAAATTCCGTAATTATTTTATGTTGGCCGGAAAACAGGTTTTGTTTTCCGCACACAGATGACGTTGCTTTTGGGGCGACAGCGGCATTTCAAATTATTTGGATTGAGTCCTAGATAATTTTTGGGGGAGCTTTCATAAAGCTTTTCTTTTTGATAAGCTTTTTCCGCCTATTTCCATAGATGGCAGCAAAACTTTAATACGATTTGCGTCTTTGCTAAATAGCTGAACATTTTTTAAAAATAATTGAACATTTTCAGTCCCGTTAAATATATTTAAATATATACTCGAATATAATAATAATATTTGGATAATTTGTATAGCGCCGTTTTAGTGAAAAATCACCTCAAGGGCGCTGTACAAATCTTAAGTTCTACTTAATATTAATTCTTAATTTATATAAATAAACAGCAACATACTTACCTGGAAGGTCACTTCTAGCAGGACACGAACACCATTATTAATAATTTAGAATTTAGCTGATTCTTACATTTATTTTTTTTATTTTTTTTTTTTATGAAATTTTTTTCATTGCATGAGAGCAAATTTAAAATACGGCATATCGGAGGTATATATATATATATACATATATATATATAGTGTTTTGCATAATATACAGATATATATTATGCAAAACACTGAAAAAAATATTGCAAATATATGTAAAAATAAATCAAGACTATAAATTGTAAAAATATAATAACAAGGAAGGGGTGGGTTTTAATCTCTTTGCGCAAAGCAAACATTACACGGATACTTATAGTTTATAGATTCATTCATTTTTTTATTCTATATTAGATAGTGATTTAGTAGTAGGTGGGTTCAATAAACATGTTCTAGCCCAATTCATATTTTTTAAATGTTTATCTTGTTATTGATCGAGATTTAAAAATAGAAATTGCCTACAAATAAGATAGGTTAATGACCGTAAAGAATTTTCAACATTAAAAATGAGAAAGTCTCCGAGCCCAATTTATGCTATGTAGTATGGAACCATAATTTTGTTAGAGGAAAATAAAATTGATAAATAACATTGTTTTAAATACATTGCTTACCAGCACTATTTTTGTAACATTCACATGTATTGATAATATGTACTAATTAATAATAATAATTGATGATATGTACATAGCCTTTTCAAAAGAAAAGGTTGTTTTTGAATTTTGCGGGCTGTGTACATTTGATTATCGTTTTTTTTTCAGTAAGTAAAAAATCTAAGAACACACAAAAACGTGACGAACCCTTCCAGTTGTCAAAAACAAACCACTAATCCAAAATGGCTGATAATGCTAACATTTGATAAACATACGTGTACCAACATAACAAAGAAAAATCGATAGTCGAATGAACACAGCCCGCGAAAATTTAAAATTCACCTTTTCTTTTGAACAGGTTTCGTATATAGCTACATCGTTTGAATTCCATTGTGACACTATTATTTTGTTGATTCCAAAAACCAAAATGACCTTAAAACGAAGAGGCCCAAATCTTAATTAAGTGTTAAAATATTCCAAGAAAATAGGTGATGGAATAGAAAAATCGTTCAAATTAATTACAAAAATGACATCTTTATAAAAAAATAACGAGTTTTCAGACCTTTTAAAATATTTTTTCATAGTGAACACCGCACAAGAGTCCAAACTGATCTCAACTTTTAGATCTAGTGGGACTATGGCATCTCCAATGGGTGTATGTTGTGAGACTGAAAGAAATTAAAGAAGGGAGGAGATGGGAATAAGAAGGTTAGAAAGTACCTATCTTATTAATATCTGGTCACCAAACACGGCTTAAGCCATATCAAGTAAAGTGTAGATTCCAAATGGTGGTTTTTCACTAGTTCGATACTTTAAGTATCTACCGCTCTGGAACATCTTGCAAATATACTTAATATTATTGTAAATTAATTAAATGTGAAAGAACACATAATAATTCAATAAAATTTATTTATAAAATTTATTATTAATTTATTTATGTATGCTTTAAAATATGCTTTGTGGTTTTTATTGAATCTAAAAATATATAAAGCGTATTTTAAATGAATCAAAAAACAATCTCTGTAACTCTCGAAAATCAGTTTTTAATTTTCTTCTGAACAATTACGCTTTTGACATGTGTGAGGTATTTTCACGTTGACGCCGATTTATAATATATTTTGTTTTTATTTTTCGTTGGCGGTAAAATGTTTTTGGTTTTTTTGTTGTTGAAAATATACGATTCGAAATTCAGTACAGAAATAAGACGACCATTGGGAAATGATGAACATTAATTAGGTGTACAAAACCAAAATTAAAAGTTTTAATTTTCCTACACGTTCGGCAGGGTATATATTTCAAAATAATTGCTCCTAATAAAAATTAATGGCATGGCAGCGTGTTCGAAAAATCTTTTTTTATTTGAAAATATTTCGGAATTTGGATTTCAGAAGTTAACATTGTACTTCCTTAACAATTATTATGTATTTAGTTAAGTTGACCACACAATACTTTTCCAATTCTTTCGCTTACTTTTAATGTTTATTTGATTAAGATTTTTTACTGTGAATGTTTATGAACCTTTTATAAGCTGAAAAGGAAAAATTTGACCCTTACGTCTGAAGTAATATATACAGGTATCAACAGTAGTTGCTTATAGGGGTTAAAATAAATGCTTTCTATTTTTTCTTCAAAAGCTACTTTGCTAATGTAAATTAAATGCAGTGTGTTATGGGCCTTGGCATATTCGAGAAATAATATAGTGACCCCAAATGGGGTATGTTGTGAGGCTGAAAAGAGTTGGAAGTGCACGAAGATAATAAAAATAACTTAAAGAAGTTTCTGACTATTCAGATCTGGTCACCAAACACAGGTAAAGCCATTTTAAGCGTCACTATGCGCCAAAGTTTTACAATACTTTCGCTAAAGTTTTACTAAGAAAATCTAAACATAGAATACCACTACCTAAACCCACGACCTCTGAATTTGTAGCGGAAAAACCACTCAGTCACGAAGATTATTGAAATGAATACCTTCAATACAAAATATCGTTTAAATAAATACGAGGTAAATTATTTTTTAAGGTTCACGTTTTTTGACCGGTTAGTAGCTGAGTGGACAAACGCGTTGAATTTCCATCCGGGTGTCGTGGGCTTAATTCATCTGCTAGCTAAGTCCTCCATCATTGCAATAGCATTTTTTTTCCTGTTATTATAATGGTAGTGGGAGTTTTTCAAATATTGTCAGGTCATTCGTATCCCGGGAATGTTAGTCTTGCTTTAAAAAAGTTCAATAAATTATTGACGAAGGTGCAGATAAAAATTGATAGTGTTTTGTCTAAAAAAACAGTTTATTTCAGCACGTCTGAAAGTAATGGATTATAGTTAAGGAGAAGAGTTCTCTAACCGAAAAAATGTCTGTCGTATCACTAAAGAAATCTTTTACTTCTGTCACGTCCTCACATCTTATCTGTGCGTTCTGCGACCTGAAGTTGTTCATAAATTTCACCCTGCATAATTTATAACAGACAGATAGGGCAAGGCACAGCATCTCAGGATCAATCTTCTCTTATCTGATGCTCAAACATTTCCCATTGATTGAGTATTTCTTTTGCAACTGTGAAATTTTTGATTTATTCCGTTTCGTGGCCGGGAAATGAAATCAGATAACGATTTGTACAATATTATGAATTAATCATTAAAAATATATTCAAAGAGGGGAAAAAGTGTAGATTTCATGATTGAAACAAAAAAGTATATATTTTACCACTATTAATGTTTTCCATTGTAGTGGTTTTAAGTTAAAATAAAGAAACTTGTTTTTTGTGCTGTTGTTTTTATAGAAGTTTCGACTCATCAAACTATATTTTTCTAATAAATTTTGTATGCATGTGAATAGCGTTAAAGCAACTACGTAGTATATGTGTTTAAAGGTAAAATGGATCATTTGGTGATTAATCATTATATATATTGACAGTAATAAAATTCACTTTTTGGAACAGCTTTGATAGTGTGTACTGTTGTTTACAACTTTTAATGGATCGTGAATAGTAATAGAAATCAATCAATATGAATGTGGTTTTTTAATTGAAGTTTTTCTTATGTGTAACACTTTTTTCTCATATGTCAAGGTTGTGAAATTTATTCGGGATTTTTTTTAATTTCAGATAATAAAACAAATGTTGTTATTTAATCATTTAAAATAAAGATAAATAGCCAAATAGATGAATGCATGTAAAAACAACCTCCAATTTTAAAAAAATATTTAGTGTACGGCCGAATACCTTTCTAATGATTTAATTGAACCAAATATTTTTCTTATTTCTAACAGATAAATGATATTTTTGCACTTATCCAATCTGTTTCCCTCAGAAAACAGACTTTAAAGTTTAACACCTCACTGAACAATTCGAGATAATTTATCTTGGAACCAAAATCATATGAATAAGTTATTCCATGTGGCCTAGCCACAGTTTGATAATGGCCTTAAACGCCAAAACAGCTTTCCAAAAAAAAACTAAAACTAGCAGAACCAAATAATAATAATATTAAATTTAATTCAATTGAACTATTGAAAAAATAAAACTTTAATAAGTTGAATGATAGGAAGCTTTTTTTTTTTTTTTCATAGTGAATACCGCAAAAAAGTCCCGACTGCTCCCAACTGTCTAGATCCAGTGAGACTATGACATCTCCAATTGCGGTATGTTGGGAGGCTGAAGATAGTGGAGAGGGGAAGGAGATGGGGAAGAGGAAGGTTGGAAAGCTAAAATGGAATAATGAATAATATATATATATATATATAATGTTATTCATTTAGTGTGACAGCAATGTTAATTAAGCCACGAACCTATCGGAGGTAATAACAATAATCATGTTTGGAATTTCAAGTATATTTGTAGTTAATGACGCTTAAAATACAACCTTTTACTTTCCTGAGTCAAATTAAATAATTAAAACTATAATTTCCTTTGCCTCTTCCAGCATTGTGCTTTGACTTGTACTCATCTTGTAAGTGAGATGTAACAAAATTTTTTTTTTTTTCACCGCTACTAATTAGAATTTACGTTCAAACGGAAAAGCTTCTGCCCACAATCGTAAATTTCAGTAATTCTGTAAAATTGTACGAACAAAACGTTTCCGTAGCGGTCGTAGCGACTGGTAAGCGGGAAGGTAAAGGTTTTTCTTGAAAGAAGCTCTCTACCTTTCGTAAATCCACTTCACGTGGGACCCACAAAGCCTCCTTTGTTTCTAAAGGAAGCGGATGTGATATAAAATAAGCTTACCAAAGCATCGTGAAGCACATTATAAGATTCTTTTGTTTTCCGAAGCGGATGTTGATTGTTTTTACTTATGATATTTCATCTGTTATAATTAATCACACTAATGATTTGAATAATCGATAAGCTTTATTCATATACCAATCATCTTATAACGAATAAAATAGTAAGCACAGCGTTCTATGATAAGAAGAACAGAAGAAGTCAGAATAACAGATGAGTATGTATGAGACGATGTGTGAATGTGAATGTAGCAAGGAGTGTGTGCCAAGACAGAATTATATGGCGGTCCGTCCTCTCTGCCTACCCCTGTGAGAAACGGCGCAATGGCTGATTAGTTGGCGTTGATTAATGTGCAACATAATAAATATATTGCAATTTAATATTTTACAGTTTTTCCTAAATACTTATTTAGAGTAATCATAGAACTTTACATTTCTATCAATTTTCACAATAACAAAGCAATGAAATAATTCATCTGGATTATAATTTTAATTCAAGCAAAATATTAAACTACTGTAATAATTGACGATCGGTACCTTTCCATTTACAAAATATATTGTTAACATTCCGTTTCCAAATAAGCTGAAATGGACTGGGTTACTCTGAATTCGCTTTGCATCTAATTGATACAGATTACTTTTTCCATAAATCTTCTGGAATAGATGAACTCCATCGAAATGGGATAGGTGTACGCTTAAATAATTTAGAAGTCTCTGAAATGAAAAAACTCTAAAATTAAATAAAAGTAACTATTTTTCCGGTACCTAAATTTTAAATTTGTTCCCTTTCCACTCCCCTACCCCTACTCTGACCACCCCTCCCGTACTTAATCCCCACCTAAGTGATGTGCTCATTTTATGTTTTCCCCAAGCTTCGATATCCTGTTTTAATTTGATACATATTATTTATTCAACCCTGAAAAAGGTTCAGGTAGAGCCGAAACCGGTTGGCGTATGTATCCAATAAAGTGGTGTTACAACAAAGTTACTTTTATTTCAAATTTACTGTAATAATGTTCTGGTTTATACCATAACTTACTCGCTATTATGACATTGTGCCCAAAAACCTAACACATGATTCTTCTTGGTATTCCAGGACCTAGACGTTTTTGTCTGCGTGTTATTTGGAGCGATATTGATATGGCGTGAAAAACGAACAAATTTCCAGCTCGTGCTTAGATTTATCGAATAGACGCTTGAGAAAAAGCAGCATCTGAACAATTCCACTGAAAATTTATCACCTCAAAGCACACTATCTCGTATAAAGAGAAATAGCATAAATTTGCACGATAAATCGATTGATATGTTAATCCGAGCGACGTACGTTAATTATCAATTAAGCTGATAAGAATAGAAACGTAAATTTCTGTTCGAATTTGCGAGTCAAATAATTTACATAACGTGATAAGCAATTTGATTTAAACGTAAAAAAAATAATATTATTCTTATACACCAGATTAAGTAACGCAAATTGGACGTAGTTATGTAGAAAAATGCCAAAATCGAAATTACATGTTTTTTCTATAGATAAATACGAGATTTTAAAAACATCCATGCTTCATATGAAATAGTTTTTGGTATTTTTTTTTTTACTAACGCACGTGGCAGATATTTGACTGAAATTGCTGTTTAAAAACAATATAAAATGTAAAATATCATAAGAAATACATTATTTTAATAAGCGCATTGAAAGATTATACTCGTAGGTTATTAATTAATAATAATGCTCATTAAAAAAGAAATACTGATATTAACTTTACAAATGCCGATTACGCATTTTTATGCTTTTATATCGTCATATTTTCTAACGCCTTTTTTCTCAATTTCATATTTTTGGGTCGCTTTCTTCATAACTACGTCTTATTGAGGCTTTATATTGGTTCATCTTCAAAAATTTTAATGTTGCCAAAAGGCAAAATATGCTCAATACAGGGCTTATTTTCATCTAAAAATATATGTTGGGGTCAAGGTGGTCAATAGGGTAGTCAAGATGGAATGGAGTGTGAGACTTAAATCGGGTAGGTAATGAATGGCACTGATTCTAAAATTAGTATTTTTGGTGTATCAAATATAAAATAAGGGAAGAAACGAAAGGACGAAGCGCCATCTATGCTTTATGGCCTAACTTCTCACATTATCTGCGCACTGGTACAACAACCATATACCAGGAGGGAAGATTGTGAGACAGAGATGAACAGCCGTTTATAATTGATATCGGCAGTATAACAACGAGTTGTTTCTTCAACACGTTGTTTTTATAAACATGTCCTCACGTTCATCTTTCCTCTTTCATTTGATGACAGCTTTTCCAAGGTCAATTAACGCCAAAAAGAAGCAACTGAGTAAAGGGTGTTTGAAATATGACTATAAAAACAGCATTTGTATGCGTAATCGGCATTTGTCAAGTGAATATGATTGTTCTTTTGTTCTTTATGAGCAATATTATAAATAAGTTATGTACAATTTTTCAATTTGTTTATTAAAAATAATATTTCTTATGTTAATTTACATTTTATAATGTTTTTAAACTTCAATTTTAGTCAAATATCTGCAATGTGCGTTAGAAAAAAAAAACAAATATCTATTGTTTTTGAAGCTTAGATGTTTTCAGCAGATATAAATCTTGTATTTATCTATAGGAAAACATGTGAAAGTCGATTTTGGCAAATTGTGGGTTGGACGCTTTCTATCGCTATCTTTCTTACTTTTGACACAACATACACAAATAAACGGTAGAAAAGATAAAAAAGGTAAAATCAACGAATTGTGCCTATTATTTTAAACCGCAATATGAACCAAACTTATCGTTGAAATTCAGGCTTGCCTTGCTCTGTGTCATTTATCAAAAAAGCCTACGTTGTATTATCCAGACAAAACGTAAGAAACTATAATAACCTATCATTTAATCTCTAGTCATTTAGCAACTAAACGTTGTACACATGTTATGCCTACAAATGAATCAACCTTAATAAAAGAAATTCTCATAGACCCTTTATTGAAACAATTATCGCACTGATAAATGTAAATTTTGGATGGTAGGTTCATTCTTATATTCCTACTTTGTGAAGTGAAAAACCACTTTGCATTATTCTATGAACTACGTGGAAAGAGATTTGAATTCAATTTCTGATATAAAAATGAACGTATTGGGTGTTTCAGAAAGAGATGTGAATTTATTTGGTTGAATTTATAATTAATATATGAAGCAATGGTGTCGTGTATACATTTGGACACTATGTATTTTTTTGTAAGACTATTATTTTGATAATTTCATGTAAATTCGTAAACGAAATAATTAGCCTGCAGGAATTTACATTATAAATTTAATTTTTATCTATTTTGTTTACCTATGAATCTCATAATATTACCATAATATTCATTGAAGTTATGCAGTTTTGTGGTCTAACTCAAACTACGATAATACTAATAAAATATGGAATTAACTATCGCAAACTACAGCCCAATATTTTTCTGCCTAGTATTTTTAAGACTGGTTAGTAGCTGAGTGGGCCTCCATCATTGCGCAAGCTAAATTTTCTACGTATGATTATAGAAGTAAAATAAATTAAAACATTGTCTAGTCATTCGTAACACGGAAATGTTTTGTATTTTTTTTATTATATTTATTGTACATTTCAACTTCCTAACGAGTCAGGTTTAATACACGTAAGGACCAAAATTAAACTTCAAGGAATCGAAATAAGGCATGCAAAAGGGTGAAAATACAGGTGTACTTAGATTTAAGCCCGCCGTAAACCGATATAGCTCCCACCTAATATTGAAACCTTGCCAAGGCTATGTAATTACGCAAGCTTCTCTCAGAATCCACACTTCATTCTTCGTGACGAACATACGAGTATTTTTTGCCTGAAAAAGCTTCCCGGACTTTTTTCTGAATCGACATTGAGTTGACATCAGCAGAGCTGCCTTAATCAAAAGGCGTCGTGATATTGGATTTGGCATTAGATTCGTTTTTCATAAAGTGTGGATATTTATTAGGTTCGAGCTTTTATGTTAAATTATTCTGTGCTCTTTGATTTCTATCGTTATAAAAATAATGTATTTTGTCGACAGTGGAAAATAAGAACAATTGAAAGGAAATTTCCGAATGATCAAGTAGCTGTGTTGAATTTATAATTTTGTAGAACTTTTTGTTATTTTGTAGTAATTTTAAAAGCAACACAAAGTTTCATTAAGCCCGTCTTGAGTTTTTTAGTGTGTAAAATGTATGTGCTTATTATTTAAAAAAATAACGTATAATTTTCTATTAATTATTGAAATAATATCAATAATCTTAAACGTAAATATGAAACAGATGAAATAACGGTCGCCACCAAGACTTGAACTCGGAACCTCTACTCTGTCCAGGAGTAACGCTTCTGTCAATTGAGCCACCGAGAGCTTATAAGAAACAAGCATTTTTAATCGTTATCTCATACTCCATTTGATTATTATTAGTATAATTTTTCTTTTATTATTTTCTGATACCCATCAGAACTATTTGTATCGTTTATAAAAGCACGCTAAATAGCTGTTCCTTTTACAAAAGCGGCTATTTAAGGGTTTCTTTGGAAGTTTATTCAACATGTGCCTTTTCTTGATCGTCACCCATGAGATCATCGTATTTTCCGTTTTCGATCCAATAATCTCCGAGAAACATCCTTCAATAACGACGCTGCACTTTAAAGTTGGCTTGATGATCTCCACACCACTGGAATTAGTTCACTATGAAATAAATAAAAAAAAAACTAGAATGTAGGAAATAAATCCAATGTAAAAAAATAAATTTACTGATGAGTTAACATATCCAATTTGTTTATTTTTACAAAAGAAAAATATTTTCACTTTCAAATATACTACCAGCTTATTAAGTTATAATTAAGAAACGGACCATTGTCCAATTACAAAAAAATACATAACACGAAATGGGAAAAAAAAGAGCAACAGAGAAAGAACAGCAAATACATTATATATTTTAATGAATAAACGACAAAAATAGGCCAAAAAATACAATTGAAACAACATTCAACCCAAAGCCTAATAAAAGAAGCCTACAGCATAATTAATTTATTAAGGCCCCACAATTCAAATTATTGTTATTATGGCTTTCTTTTATTAAGATCTAGGAAAATAAAAATAACACAATCGGTTCCACCCTAAATAGAAATCTATTACAAAATCTCCTTATTCTCCGTCAACCCAATTACTATCTCGTTTTGGGAAATTTGATTTTATTCTGTTTTTGTCAGCGCCTCCTGGTACCCAACCCATATCATGCGGATTATAAGCGACTGGAAATAGCTTCGGTCTTTCTATGGGCTCCTAATTTGTGCGTTCATTTCGCGCTGTCAATTTTGTTATGTAAATTATTACACGGAATTACGTGGCGAAAAATACTTTTTAAAACTCCGTGTTTCTTATATCCGGCATGGCTAGGATAAATATTATCCAAACATTATATTACGGTAGTTTTATGTCGGTGATTAAAATGTTTAATCATTGAAAACTTGGATAATACTCATACCGTAATTGAATATTATTTTGGAATGTTTAAAGTCACTCTATCTATATATTTTAAGACCCAACAGCAAAAACCTGTTAAATAATATTTTGGTCAAAAATTAGTTATTATTATCATTAAATTAATTCTGGTACGCTCTGATGAACACACTTTCAGATCACGAAAATGGAAAATCAAAGAGTTGAACAAGTTAACTGCAAATTTTGTTGTACCTGAAATATTTTTTAATGGTATCTACAATAATAATATTGTATTTCAGAAATGCTTTAAAATGCTAAATTGCGTACTTAATTTAGTATGTTAGCTTTAACATTCAAGAAACATAATTTGTGGATTTGTAATGGTAAACACTTTTATTTAACAAAACGCAAAAGACTGAATATCTCAGAATGACTCGACAGTTAGTTTACAGGTTCTTGCTGTGGGTTTTTTTTTATTTTGGAGGGAATCTGAAAACCACAATAAAGAGTGATGGGTATATATTTTCATATAATATTTTATTTATTATTCTAATAATTCGAAGCACAATACTTTTTGTTATTATATTTCGATAAAATTTGATTTTGTCAGGTATTTTCGAAGGATTTTAGTAATATAATATGAGGTTATGTTATATTAGTTTTCATTGGGTAGAAAAAGATTCAGTTTCAAGTTTATTAGAATAGTTTCAACAGGTTCGACTTATCAATTTTATTGGATTTTATATTTGAAAATATGTGTGTGAATTTTAATTGTTTTAAAAACGGAACGAAACAAACTTATTACTTTGAATACTTATCTTTTTACTCACAATTTACGACTCGTATTAACATATTGGGTAAAAAACCATCACTTTTCATTAGAAGCTGTACCGTAACACCTGATCAATCTTCCTTGTTATTCTGCTCCACCGGATATGCTGCCCTTGGCATCGAGGTTGTGGTGCTGTCACTTCCTGTTTACGTCTGAGATAAAATCTCATTAAAAATCTGTTTCTGCCGAGGAAATAAACACAGATCCTTTTTATTTTCCACCTGTTACTTTTATTTTGTTCTGAGGTCACCTTACTTGTTGATATTTTCTGCTTCCAATGTCAAGTTTGTGAAAAAAATTTTTTTTTGCTACAGATTTGGAAAAAAATAAAATTCTTGAAATAATATTAAATTACTTCAATTTAGGTGTTTGAACCTTTCCATAACATTTTTACTGCTGCTGAACATTTATTAATTATCACAATTAAAAATAACATACTTTTTCGAAATAAGTGATGTTGTGTTGGAACATTTCGATTTCTTGGTACTGAAAATATATTTTTTAATAAATATATATTTTTTGTTTTTACTACCTGGAGCCAGTCGAACTATGGCATCCTCAATCGGGGGTGTGTATTAAGGCTTAAAAAAGTGGAAAAGGGAAGTAAAGGGGAAAAAACTAGATTTAGACACAAGCGTACTTTTTCAAGGTGACGAAAAAACGTCTGTGTCGTTTTAGGTGTGCATATATTTTTATTTTTAATATTTATTTGTATTTTCTGGGATTCGAATCTACGGCATACTAATTCAATGAGTAACACAATTACTGTATGGGCCATAAAAACATTGATTTTTTTCTTTTTAATGGGATCAGGTTTTACTTGAAAAGTACATGAAATGATAGAAAATATTGATAATAACATAATCTCAGCAAGCAACAAAATGTTGGAAAAAATCAGAAAATCATATTTTTGTGCCATTTCTATTGCAGTTGGCCTAACCTTCCTAGTTTTATGATTCAATAAAAGAGATTATATTTTTTATAAGAAATGTTTTGGCAATATCAACCACGGTTACCCACAGTTTATGTATTGTTTCTACAAAATTTAACTGTAATAAAATGCATTTTCACCCAAAACGGAAAGATTACAAAATTAAACCAGAAATAACAAACTATTAAAAATTACTCGGACCACATTTAATTAATTTTTTTTTTACAGTGAATACCGAACAACAAACTCAACTGCTCCCAACCGTCTAGAGCCAGTGAGACTATGACAACACGGTTAAAGCCATGTAAAGCAACGTTTCAATCATAAATGGTGGTCTTTCACCAGGGATTCTTAGAGCATCTACCACTCTGGAACGTGCCACATATATACTTCATAATATTTTATATTAATTAAATGTGTAATGACACATATAAGGTATATAAAATGTATTTGCTCACGCTGGGTTTGAATCCATATGCCCTGGATTCTTGTCGAGCGTCTTACCACTTGATTATGCGGGCCGTCAAGATATTAAATTGAATCCATTGATTCATTCAATTCATTACTGTATGTAACCCGTCTTTCAGAAGGTAATAAACCCATCCCCCCACCATACCTAAATATAATTGTATCTACTCAATGAATAAAGTCTTCCAAGTCAATAATAAAACAAAATGATATATTTTATATAATAGAGCCAATTGTTTCATTCCTCACATACTCGTAGATGTTATAAATACAAAATACTAAAACTAAAAATAATACAAAAGCTGTTGCTAGTCTGAAAGTACTTGTTACAAGATCCCAGTCAGAAGAAACCAGCCCAGTCCTAGTAAAAGTAGAATAAAATGAAATATCTGTTTCAAAAAATAAAAACCATTTAGTTATTAAAAAACTGAATTATAACATAGTTTCAGTAGAATATTTAAGTCTTCTTTTACATTTGACGTTTTTAAAAAAAAAAAATATTTGAGAGAAACCAAATCGCACGGATAATGAAAAGAAAAAAGTTTTTTTTTTAATTATTTTCTCATCTTGTTTTGGATGTATTTAAGTATGAACAAATCTTGAAAGTATATTTTTTTTCAAGTGAGTAAAAATTATCTCTCCCAAGGTTTATTTTATGATATCTTAAAAAAAAATTTGACGTATTTCAGTAAGCTGAAACATACATTATTTATCATAAAAAGGTTAGTTACGCATTTGAATGTTTGATGGGTAGATGACAATTAGTTATGTAAAAAAATCTGTCTTGTAAAAATTCTTCTTAAAATTAGTTTAAAAAAAAACATATAATTTAAAAATCCTTCGAAAGGCTTTTAGATAAAAATATTCATGCATAAATTATTTTCTCACACCGTAGCGATTTTACTAAATCAAAATCACCAAGCAATTTAATTTCTCTTCTGAGGAATATATTAAGCTTTTGAAATCATTGTGCCAACGGCCAAACAAAACATGTTAGGGGGTGATAAAAGGGTGTTTTATTATTAAGGGATGATGAATGTTCTCGGATATTAAGTTGGTCCTTCTCAGAAGACGAGACGACTTCTGGAACACGCATATGATAATGGTATTTATAAACTCAGTGAATGTTCCAGCCACCCCATATACATCTTTGTTGAAAAGTTCACCGATGTGGTTTAATTAATAATATAAACTTTATCACATTCCCGCCTTACTTTATATTTAGAAACCCAAAAAAGGGCGATCTCAGCAATGGAGTTTTCCCTACCCGGGGAACAGAGTTTCACCTCCTTTTATAAGCATGTGAAATATAAGTATATATATAAATTAATTCCGCGCCTCAAATATTTAATTACTAAGTTCATTTCTATATCACCCCAAAGTGGACAGTATTCCCACCTTAACCTCAAAAAGAGAACGTCCATTAGACACGTTGGTTGAAATTATTTTAGTTATGTTTGTAATCAGATCTGCCCAACCAAGTATTTTTTAACCTGTTTTATCCCCTCCCATACATACTGAGGGGTACATACCAGAGCGCTTTAGTTTTTTGTTTTACAATAAAATTCGTATTTACAATAAAGTCTTCATAATCTGGTTGGGTTCTGAGAAAAAAAACTTAAGTCAGAAAACTCAATACTTTCACCGCGTTACATGGAGCGACAAAAAGCTAAAAAAAAGTCTCAAACTTTAGCCAAACCTACTCTCAAATGGTAAATTTATTTAAAATGTCTGAAGGGCCACTAAAGTCTTCGGAATCAAACGAGAGTCAAAGTTTAAAAGGCTGAACAACAAAAATTGATCACGTTTAACTTATTTTTCACCAAAGTGTCGCTTAAGCTCTTTCGTCTTTCCAGCAACGATATGAATTATATTCCTAAGGGTAATTTTAAATGCTTTTTCGTGCTTTTATTTTATCTTTCCCTATTTATTATTATTACCCATCTGTATTATTTTATTTTTTTATTATTCTTATCAATTTTTTAATATGGCAGACTAAGTATTACACCCACCGCTCTATTTCACTTAAATAAAATATATTAAATATCGTCAGCGCTACAACTCTTAGAGATTTCTCCAAAAAACGACTCTACTTTAGTCGTTTCCTTTAATTTTCTCGCGGATGCCTAAATCTGCAGTATTGACCAGTGTACTGGCAAGTGTATACACTAAATGTATGTAACGTATGAGTATGTGCTGACTGAATGATGAATACACATTCAGTTACCTAAACGAAGGTTTCCCGATAATCCTTCATCTAATTTCCAAATTTCCCCCTTTGTGTTCCCCTTCTACACTACTTAAATTTGGGTGTTCATACTGTTCAAGGGTGGCGGGTTTTAGGTGATTTGTGTTACTTTGTTTACAAAAATCAAAACAATGCTAAATATTACACTGTATTACAAGAGAATATTCTAGCTTGGTGTATAAGCTTCACTGTTTTTTTCTTCTATTTTGTTTAAATATCAAACTGCTTCCAACTGTCCAAAATCCAAGGGAATATAGAATCTTTAAATGACATGTTGTAATACTGAAGGTATTGGGATAGGAAAAGAGGTGGGAAAGAGGAAGATGGAGACCACCTTACATGGTTAAAACTATTTCAAGCAATATTTTGATTCTTTATGGTGGTCTTTCACCAGGGTAAAACTGATAGTATCTTCCAGTCTGAAAAGTGCTACAAATAAACAATGTATTATTTTAAATTAATTGAGTGTAAAAAAAACATGTTGATTACATAAAAAAATATTTGCGCATCATTCGATTCGAACTCGCGTCTTTTAGATTCGTAGTCGAGTATCTTAACCCGGGGTCGTCGAAAAGCCAAATCAAAATTTAAACGGGCGTCGTAAAACAAAAAGCACTTTTCGTATAAAGTTGACGACTTTTTTTTCTGAAGGTCAAATATTTATATCTATATGGAATTCAAATCTAAAAGAGGTAATAGCTCTCAATCCGCTTTCGTAAAAGCACCGGCTAGGAATGAATAAAAATAGTCCATTTATTGAACTCGAGACCGTCCCGTTCACAATTTCGTTAAAAAGGGATTTATCTGAGCATTTCAGGATTCCAATAAATCCTTCAGCGGAAGAATTCCTGAAATCCCGTCGTTATATAATGCGTTATGATGCTTGGGTAGATATGCTCCAAAACCGAATGTAACAGAATTCGCTCTTTTTGAAAATGACATACTCAAAATCCTGGAATCTGATTTACTTGAATACCTTTCTTACGTAATATCAAGGTACATCTTTACAAAATTTATTTCTTTGCAAATCATTCTCAAGATTGGAAGAACCAGCTATCCCTTTGTACAAGACTCATATGAATAGGAGATTTTCCTTAAATCTTCCTACTAAGAAACCAACATTCAGTCAGGTTCTTCCAACCTTCGTCTTTCTCATATTCTTTAACATTATCGTAGTTGCCGTGATTCAAACTAACATTTTATCAGTGTTTTTTATTTTGTTGAAGCGTATTCTATATACTATAAAAACCTTCGAACACGATCTTTGTTTTCGTAAACAATTTAATTTTTGACTCTCGATCCTTATTACTTATAGATGACGTGGATAATTTATTTGCATAGTAACGTATGTTACTGTTTAGAATTGTGAGTACGTACAACCGTGCGAGTGTGAACTTTTCAAATTTGGAACTGCTATCAATTGAAATTGTCAAATTTAGAACTGCTGTCAATTGAAATTGTCAAATTTGGAATTGCTGTCAATTGAAATTGTCAAATTTAGAACCGCTGTCAATTGAAATTATCAAATTTGGAACTGCTGTCAATTGAAATTGTCAAATTTAGAACTGCTGTCAATTGAAATTGTCAAATTTGGAACTGCTGTCAATTGAAATTGTCAAATTTAGAACTGCTATCAATTGAAATTGTCAATTTTGGAACTGATGTCAATAAAAATTGTCAAATTCAAAAAATAATCTTTTTAAATCCCTACCTATCTAATAAAGTACCTACCTATAATGTATTTTAGTTGACATTATTATGCATTTAAAATAGGTGGATTAAAGCAACTGATCTTTTTTCTTGGCAAGTCAAATTACATCCTGTGATTTTCACGGGCAACATACAACTAGTGTACTTTGACCAACTGATTAACTTCTTAATACGTCTAACAGTAGTGTGGATATATATTATTTTTCCATAGTTCGTGAATTGGCACTGTATGGTATCCTAAAACTTAAGCCAATTCTGCAAAGTCGCAGAGTATACTTTTCTGCGGAAGGGGATTATTTATAACTTTTGGCACATTAGTTTGGAACAGCACTTCATTAAATGCGAGTTGCTAGTCGTTAACGGCAGAAGACCGACAAACACGAAAAAAAAATCAACTAACGAGTAAAATACGATAGAAGATTTTAGAAGTCACTACCGACTCTTAACTATGTCAATATTGCGTTGAAACACTGCGATCAATTATTAATTGCTATTTTTAATCTTAGATGCTTTTCTAAGGACTTTTTGCATGTGTTGTATCACATTCAGTTCATAGAAATATAACAAATAGTTTATTTTTGGCACGTTCCAGAGTGGTAGGTATTCTAAGTATCTCCGTGGAGAAATACCACCATTCAGAATCGAAGCGTTGCTTGAAATGGCTTTAGCCGTGTTTGGTGGCTAGATCTTAATAGCCCAGTAGTTCTCAACCTTCCTCTTTTCCATATCCTTCCCTCTCTACTTACTTCAACCTCACACCATACCCTAATTAGGGATTCTATAGTCTCACTGGCTCTTGATGGTTGAGAGCAGATGGAACTCTTGTGCGGTAATCACTATAAAAATATATATAGAAAAATAAAAAGTACCTACTTGTAGTGTATTTTAGCAGACATGATTCTATATTTGAAATGAAACTTATATCTCGTGATTTTTTATGGGTAACAACTAGTGAAAAATAACAATATACTTCAATTTTTCTCGAATCGTATTACCACTTCCCTTAAGCTTTTGTTAACACGGAAATATATTCACATTTTCTTATGTTATTTTTAACATTTCTTCTACTTTATATTTTTCTTGTATTATCTTTTGTGTTCTTCTATTATTTTCTGTTGCTTTCTCTTTATTTATTTTTTCATCCGTTTTGCATCTCTTTGGTATTGTGTCATTTAACTGAGTTTCTACAATTGGATTAGTCTTTCTCACATTTGCACAATTTATAAACTTAGTATTGTAAAAATAAATAATAAAAACAACAAAAATAAATAGAGATTTGCATCACACTAGGTAACACCTTATTTGTAATAATAAAAACATTAATATGCTCCGTAGATAAACCTAGAAAGGGGTTGATTAAGTACCTACACATTCAATTGATTGTGAGTATGAAAAAACGCTATTCCTCATAAATGCGTTGTTATACAAATAATGTAGATTTTACATGTATAGCCCATCTCTTAGAGAAAAAGCACGCCCTGCTTGCCAAAAACGAGGTAACGCCTTTACATATTGAAAGTAAAAGTTTAAGAATGAATTTACTTGAGAAATAAGACATAAACAAAATAACACATTATGCAAATATAACAACAAATAATAGTCACACAAAAAATATTTTTCTCTCTACGCCTTAATATGTTCAAGAAAAGAACATAAAATACCGAATAATAATAAAACGCTGAACAATATAATAACTTAAAGCCATCTAAACTTTTGGTTTAAACTGTGGCGTTAAGAATTGGCTGATATCGTACTTAACTAACCGTTCACAAGCCGTGAAGGTGGGAATAAACCAATCAAATTTTACAACGCTGTCATCTGGAGTACCCCAGGGGTCCGTTTTGGGCCCACTGCTCTTCATCCTATTCATAAATGATGTCGCTCAAATAATCAAATCATTTGGTCTTATATCACATTGCTACGCCGACGACCAGCAAGTTTACTTTTACTGCTCACCGACAGAAATAGACAGTCTGAAAATCCGCATGACTGAGTGTCTAGAAGCGATCACTCTCTGGATGACCTCAAATAGACTGAAATTGAACCCTTCAAAGACAGAGTTTCTCTGGACCGCCACAAGCAGACGTCAGCATAACATCGATAACTCCCCAATAGCTGTCTCAGGAAGTGACATTATTCCAAAGACATCCATCAAACTTCTAGGTGTTAATCTGGATGCTGATTTCTCCCTTAAATCCCAAATTAACAGGACTGTGAGCACAGGGTTCTTTCAACTAAGACAAATAAAATCAGTGCGAAGAAACCTGCCAACAGAGGCAACCAAACTTCTTATAAACTCGTACGTCGTTTCGCGTTTAGATTACTGCAACGGAATTTACGCTAGTCTTCCTAAATATCAAATTAACAAACTACAACTAGTCTTCAACGCCGCGGCAAGACTTATCACCGGCGTATCAAAATATTCCCATATCTCAGAGCACCTCAAAAATCTTCACTGGCTTAAATGTCCCGAAAGAATCCAGTTTAAGCTTTGCTGGATGGTTTTCAAATCAATTAACGGAATGGCTCCGGCTTATTTATCGGAATTGTGTATTCCTGAAGATTCCAATTCGCGACAGTCAACTCTTAGATCGGCAATGTCATCGGCTATCGGAAGGTTGAAAGAACCAAAGCGCACACCAGACACTAAGTTCGGAGAGCACGCCTTCGGAGTGTCAGGTCCTCAAGCCTGGAATGGACTACCACATGATCTGAGAGTAATAAAAGACTCAACAGAGTTCAGAGCCAAACTCAAAACTCATTTTTTCAGAAAATCATATCCATAATCAAGATGTAACAAGCCCAATAGAACCAAGAAAACTTTTCAGACTCTCATTCCTTAAATTCATTAGAAGATTATCACCATTATCTGTTCTTCACTACGAAAAATTAAAAATACCTCCGATATACTTTATTTTAAATTTGCCCTCATGCCCTAAAAATGAAAAATAATAATGAAGAAATATAAAAAAAGAAAAAAATAAAAAAAATAAAAATTTAAGTTATTCTTAATTTTAAGTTATTATGATATGGTGATTGTGTCCTGCCAGAAGTGACCTGCCAGGTAAGTATGTTGCTGTATATTTACATAAACTAAGAATTAATATTAAGTAGAAATTAAGATTTGTACAGCGCCCTTGAGGTGATTTTTCACAAAAACGGCGCTATACAAATTATCCAAATATTATTATTATTATTATTATTATCTCATTTAATTTACAAGATCATCTTTCACAAGCGGAGGAAAAACTAATTGCAAATTATATCATTCAACAATTACCAAAAATTTACCTTTATTAAAACAAAAATAATTTGTAATCATCAAGTAGATACCTAACAGAATAAAAATTTCTATAAAACCAAGAGTTTACCGAAATTAGTACGAGTGCACTAAAATCATATTAGTAAGTCGGTTTCATATTGCCTAGCCGCAGTTTAATAATAGCATTAAACTCCGAAACAGCTGTCACTAAAAAAATACAAATATGAACGAGCAGAACTAAATAACAATAATATTCGTTTAATCATAAAAATGAAAAAGCTTTTACAACCAAAATTCCTCCAAGTCGTCTCATTGTTATAAAGTTTATTTTCAGTTTCATAAGTAATCCACGTATACTACAGAGGTCTTATTTCCTTCACTCGCGACTTTTTCATCTATTCCCAGGCGCTTTAATGGGACATTCCAAATTAACCTTATCTGCTCCCCAGTTATAGACAGATATAAAGCTTTTTCCAATACACATCAATAAGAAGCTGAAAACTTTAAACGACTTGTAATCTGGCGAAGAATTACTATTTGTAGCAATTGATTTATATTACGTTTTTGAAAATCCACCCGCTCTGATGGCGATCCATTCTGTTTAAGGTTGAATAACTCTGTAGATCTTTGAGATAGAAGAAAAAACTGTTAAGCTTAATAAAATAACGCTATTTTCTCACAGAGATAGATACCAAAGGCACGTGTAACTTTTTTAAGCGATTCACCAGAGGAAAACGACGTTATTTGTATATTTTTTTAAAATTTTCAGATTTCAAAAAATATTTTAAAACCTTAAAAATAAATATGATTTTCGTGTTTTATCTTTCTTGAGAAAATCGTATTTGTTAGTATAAAATCGTCGCAATTTCTTGTGAATCAGTTATAAATTTAACGTTAAAACTCAAATAAATTCTTTTTTATGTTTATATTTAAGGACCTCATATTTTAAACAATATAATACGAGTAAATATTATTTTTGTTTTTCTTTAAATCTGACGTCGCCTTTTATTTGTTTTCCACGTACTTTTTCTGCAAAGTTGACATCATGTCTCCATTTTCTCGTTCGTTCTCTACGTGCGTTTGATTGTGCAAAGAATAGGTTGATTTTGATTTTTATGTGATTTTACATAATAATTACCTAGAAAAAAAGTTACCTAAGTAACATACCCAGTTCAAAAACTCAAAAAAACAATTTCAGACGCAATTAAAAAAAAAAAAAAATAAAGTACATTTTAGGTTTTAATTAACACGTAATTTGTGTGTTTAAAAACATTTAAAACGTTAAAAAACATACAAAACTCAGTTTGACGTCGTTGAATTATTTTATTTTTTAATGAATAAATATATTTTTACTGATATTTCAAACAAAGGAAATTCATAAGCGCTTAAAGCCAGTTAGTTTTTTTTTAATTTTTATTGCATCTCACGAGATTTTTTTAGGTCTGGAAGTATAATTATGCTCCTTTAGAAGCCCGAAGCTCTCACTGTGAGGCGTTCACAGCCTAGAGGCAAACCAAGCGGTGGGACGTTAGAGGTGGAAAAGAGGACGGAGGGAATAAGGGATGAGGTGGTAGGAAGGGATGATAAATATTCTGTGAATTTAATCACCCCCAGGCAAACAGCATGGGATTGCTCGCTTCTTGTGACGTAGGCGGGTATTCTACCAGAGTTGTACCATTAACGAGAAAATTTGAGGACATAATTACGCAAATTGGTATGCAACAGCATTTTGTGTAGACTCATATAAATGCACCGCATTGCAGCGTCGTATGCAACTGAAATCAGAAATGCATATACTCGTACGTGGATTTGAAAATAACAGAATAATCCCACACACGCAAAAATAACTTTTTTTATTTACTATGCATGGATTCCGATACAATTAAAATATTATTTGATTGTATTCATCTGCGATCAAAAAATTAATGTTTTCGAAAAATTAAGGAATGGATCTTACAAACTTTTGAATATATTTAAGCAAAAACGTTCTTAATAATTTCATGCAGTGTATGTCTGTTGAAAAATATTTACATATTTTTTGAAATGCATTCTTGCAAGTAATATGAAATGAACACCGTAGAATGTATATTTTGCAACAGAGAACATTGTTTATTTAAACAAGTTCCATGCACTAAGAACAATATTTTCACGTACTTTTAATCATTTTTTAGTAAATTACAATGCACAGAGATTTTTATCACCTTTTTTAAGACCTTTTGAAAGGGATGAGGAAGGGATTAAACGAAAGGATTAAAAAGATAAAAAAAATGAAGCTAGTTACTCGTTCTATTCGCGTCTCATTTTAAAAGATTGAGTAAGTAAAATAACTAGTACTAACAACTGGGTGAGCGATTCAACGATTATCACCATTTAAGTATTAAACTCATTTTAACATATCGTTGTTGGAAAGGCAAGGGCTGAGTTAATCGTGGAGTTTTGATCAGTTTCATATGGGGTTAGATGCTTGTTGTATAACTTCATCCAATTTATATAGTTCATTTAACGTGAAACAGACTATTCAAATTAATGCAACAATGCATTTTGTTGCATGAATATTTAAAAATGTACTTTTGAACTTACTTATTGTGTAAATTTTCTTTAGATTCCTAATAATAACGCTTGTTAGTTTGATAAATAATTATTTTAGTAGTTTAATAATTTGCTGGTTGATGCTAGCGCCCAGATCCTCACTGCTTGTTTAGTTTAGCTTCAGTTTGCGGAGCTTTTCCATTTAATTAGCCTTGGTTCAACGAGGCTGCTGAATTTCAAGCAGGTAGGAATTCTAAATTCTTAAGGCACCCTGTATTTACATTTTACATTCCTACCTACTTACGTTCATACGTGGTTATCCTGTCTAACGTCTGTGGTCCTTATGTATGATAATAAACGTGGTGTTGATAAAAATATTCGCTTAACATTTAAACACTAAATAACAAAGTCTGAAATGTATCAATTTAACCAGTCGATTGAATTTTTAATTAAATAAAAGTAATATAAAGGTTGTTGGTAACTCATTTTTTAAAAATTAAATAAGCTATTGGTAAATAGTTTTTTGTAAGTCAATACTGCACAAGAGTCCCAACTTCTTCCAACCGTCTAGAGCCAGTGAGACTATTGCATTCCCAATTAGGGTATACGAGTATGCTGTAAGGCTGAAAATAGTGGTAAGGGAAAGGAGATGAGGAAGAGGAAGGTTGGAAAGTATCTGACTATTCAAATCTAGTCACCAAATGTAGCCATATCTAATTTAAGCTACGTTTTGCATCTAAATGGTAGACTTTCACCAGGGCAATCCTAAGAGTATCTACCACTCTGGAAGGTGCCACAAATAAACTGTTTATTATTATATATCAAATGTATTATGACACATATTAACAAAATAAAATTGATTTGCGCACGCCGAGTTCAAACATGCGACCTCTGGATTCGAAGTCAAGTGTCTCACCACTCAACCACGGAGGCCGTAATAGCTCTTGTCAATTCAATTCAATTATTATTTTTTTAAATAGTAAGAAAAAATGAATATTTCAAAGCGTTTTAAAATAAAACGAGTGAGCGTGTATTCCGATATACACAAAAGTCATAAATAAGAATATTCAAACAACTTCAAGAAACACGAATTGGATGAAACGTAAAGTAAAGACTGAAAGGAAAATAATTTAAACATAATATTTCATAAGAATGTTGTACACAAAACGAAAGTATGATTAAACGAATAGCAGCAACCTATCGTTCGAACGAAGCTTTTTTGATGCAAAATATATCGATTTCCAAACCGATTCGGTTCAACTATTGCCATTCACAACCGGCATGACGGTCAAGTTAGTCCTGCAGGCCGGGAGATAAAACAGTTTTTGCTGTCGATGACGAAATCATAGAAATGAATGCTTTTCACCATAGCTGAGTTTTCAGACCATCCACGAATCAATCTGAATAAATGCGTAGTAATTTACACATCCCTTCCGACCCTTAGATGGATGATGTTCCGAGCATACCCAAGCGAAAGTCGGTAAGATAGAGCCACGAGTAGTAACCATACTTCTTCAAGTAGAGAAATCCATGTTTTTTTTTCTGAACCCTCTCCAACGTGAGGGAGCACTTTACTTCGTATGGGCTACTTATGATTGATCCTCTCTCTCAATTCTACTCCTGACCAAGGAATTGAATAGCGTCTTATTTATTTATTATTTATTTATTTATAAATTAACGGACTAAAGTCCAATTACAAAAAATACATATAAAACACCAAGTAAAAAAAAAAACAACAGAGAGGGAATAGCATATACATAAAAATAAATGAAGCGTTGAAAAAAATAAGGCAAAATAAACGTAAGAGAGAAAATTCAAGCCATGATCTAGTCAAAGTTTTGGTAGAGTCGTGAAGAATTACAAAAATCATTTAGACTGCTACCAAAAATTTCAAGACCATGTTTTTAGTTAACAAGTCTTGACATTCTGGACATTGGAGAATTATACCCATAATTAGTATTGTGATGATTGAGGAACAGCAATTCATTGTTTATTTATCAATTCATTGTCTTGACGAATATTTAAACTAATTTTATTTCGGATTCCGAGCTTGTTACACAAAGATGCAGAAATAAATGCCTAATAATATTTGCATATATTTCCAGCTGGCAACAAAATGTTTGCAAGAAAGACAAAAAAGATTTCCACCCGAACATCTGTCAGAGACATCTCGATTTCCTTCGTCCGTTTTACCTTGAAAAATATTCTGTGTCAGGCTTGGCGAAAATATTCGAGATGAAAAAACATGATTATCTATTTGGCGTGAGATTGGATTGTGTATTTTTCACTCAGAGGTTCGGAAAACAAATTTGGTTGTACACTTTTTCTATACTCGTAGACCTAAAATAAAGGCGACGCAGGGACAATTTACAGCAAGGGTTCAACATTTCACAACTCTTTCATTTGGAGTTTTCACTGATTTTGATTTTGTTTGCGTGTTTTTTCAACAACCGAAGGGGTGAGTAAGTGAATAAGTGACAACCTCCGTGGCCGAGTGGTAAGACGCTTGACTGCGAATCCAGCAGGTCACTGGTTCAAACCCGGCGTGCGCAAATTATAGTTTATTTAGTTATATTGTATTATTCTCTGTCTCGACACAGGTATATCCTAGTGAGACAGACATGGACTAAACCCATGTTTTTTTTTAAATATTTTGACAAGAATAAACAAATAAAAAATTAAAAAAATGGAAGGGTACTTCCGAAACCGGTAGACAAAATATTAAATAATAAAGTGGTTATAAACAAAGTGTATGTGTTCTATTTATAAATAGGGCAAGCCACTAAGTAAATGCTTTTTACAAATCTATAAATAAAAAAAATATTATATGACATTTAGCTAATATAAAATAATATGCGGTTTATTTGCGGCACGTTTGAGTGGTAGATACTTTCAGTATTGCCCTGGTGAAAGACTACCATTCAGAATCAAAACGTTGCTTGAAATGGTATTAGTAGTGTTTGGTGATCAGATCTGAATAGCCAGGTATTTCCAACCTACCTCTTCTCCATCTCCTTTTCCTCCCTACTACCTTCAGCCTCACAACATACCCCAATTGGAGATGTCATAGTCTCACTGGCTCAAGACGGTTAGGAGCAGTTGAAAATCTTGTGTGGTATTCACTGTAAAAAAAAGCATCATGGAAACATCACTCGAAATGGTTTTAGCTGTGTTTATTGACCAGGTATGGGTAGTCAAGTTCTTCTTTTATCTTCGATCTTTTCTATTCGCCAACTCTTTTCTTTCCCCACTATCATCAGTCTTACCAGATACAACAATTGGGGATGCCATAGTCCCACTGGCTCCAGACAATCCGGAGCAGTTGAGACTGATGTGCGGTATTCACTTTTTTTAATCTAAACTTCTACTTGATTTTGTGTCATTTATTAGAGTAACTTTTCTTGCAAATTTCTAGACTGACCTTCGATCTTTGGGTAAAATAACGGTTATGATTTGCGTTCGGGTAGTTTTAATCTGAAAAAAAATTAAAAGTATTATCCTATTTCCATTATTAAAAACGAACTGCTATAAATTCAAGCCATTACAACGGTTTATAACCGACTGAATCATTTTGGGTGTAATTAAAAGCGCATGATTAAGAAAAATTAACCACTTAAATCACTCCTAATGGATACGAAGGGTGGAAACGTTTACGAAAAATGTAATAAATAAACTTAGACTGCGATCATAGACAATTTAATTTCAATCGATTTCGGAAGTGGGGCGCTATTTAAGTACGGCGCGTACATGTACGATGGGAGAGAATCTGCGTTGACTTAATGTCTTCTCCTTCTGGTGACTCTTACTGAAGGTTGGCCATCATCGAGGTAAACTTCACCCTGCAGATCGCAAAAAACTCAACAGAACTAAACTTGTAAGATAAACGATTTTAAAATCGCTCGGTGCAGCAACTGATGGCTTCCGTGGTCGCGTGTTTAAACACTCGACTACGAATCTAGAGGTCGCGGGTTCAAGCCCGGCGTGCGCAAATATTCATAGTCATTTGTGTCATTGAAGCGCCCTTGAGGTGATTTTTCACAAAAACGGTGCTATGGAAATTATCCAAATATTACTATTTTTATTACTACACATTTAATTCATATAAAATGACGTGTGGAATATTTACAGCACGTTCAGGAGTGGTAGATACACTTAGTATTGCCCTGGTGAAAGACCACCATTCAGAATCAAAACGTTGCTTTAAATGGCATTAGCAGTGTTTGGTGATCAAATCTGAATAGCCAGGTATTTTCAACCTTCCTCTTCCCCATCTCCTTACTCTCCCTACTACCTTAAGCTTCACAACATACCCCAATTGAGGATTTCATAATCTCACTGGCTCTAGATGGTTGGGAGCAGTTGGGACTATTGTATGGTATTCACTGACGAAAAAAATAAAAGCATCTCCCTCTACTTTTATCGACACGTTCCATTATTCTACTTTTGCAACTTTTTGTTTATTTGGTAATTTGTGGGCTTTTACATAAAAATATACATGCACATTTAACAGTAAAAAAAGTGAAAATTATTTGTTTACATGAAAAAAAGAATAGTAGTAAAATTTTAAATAAAAAAGAGTTTGACTACGTTAAATTAAAATTGATTGAAGATATGATATTACAGCCTTCTTGAATGTTCTGGACAGGTCGTGAGAAAATCAAAGACGAGGACGTCAAAACCAAGATAGACCTTGTTTTCTAGATTCTCCGCGCTTAGGAGTTCATACACTCAGTCCGATATACTTTTCCTTTTGGGTGTTCAAATAGAATGGCCGATGCGGGAAGTAGGGGATATTTACGATAGGCTTCGAAACCAGCCCTCCGCTCCCCACTCCCCGCGTCCAGCTGCCATCCTGCACTGCCCTGCGGGCTCTAGAACCAATCGCGACTTGATTTGATATTACTAATATGTGCAATTTGATGTTGTGAGAGTTTGGCGGGACTCTTTTCAGCCCAATTAATTATAAGAATATATTATCTTAATAGATGAGTCAATTGTTATAATATTTCCCAAAAATGTCAAACCTGGGACCCATTATTCTTCTGCTTTATACTTTTTGTTTTGTTTAATAAAAATTTGGGGTTCATGCACTTTGGCTGAGGTTAAAGAACTTGCAGAGGTGAATCACATACAAGTTTGTATGAAAATCGTAACGGATGACACAACAATTCAGAACACAGAACTTACGAAGAGGGTTTGCACCCGTAGGCCGCCCATCCAAAAAGACAGGAGTAGGGCGCTGGAAATAAATACGGGTGCAACAGCCTACTGAAAACACTTTCATCACTGTTAATACTCGCGACAATACAAACATCACCTCTTCGAATCTCCGCTTCGCCCACTGCTGTTTCCCGTTTAATCTACAGTTTAACTCTGCTACACCCTGGACCATTTTCTTTTCCGGTCTTTCAATATTTGTCCATAAATATAATGTTTTTTTTAAATGCTTTTTTATTTATAGTTTGTGGGTAAAAAATAGGCGCTGGTTATGTATAACTGTGTAAAAGTAGATGGTTTAAAATTCTTGCAAATGGAATATTTTACTACAACACTATTATTTTAATTTTTGCTTGGTCATCTTGAATTATTTTATTGTTGTACGCATCAGGTAAATAAAGTATTTTATTAAGCTGAAATGTCTTCAAATTTACATCAAATCATGCTGAAAACGTATTTTTTAAGATGTTCGCCCAGAGCTTAACATTTTTTTTGTCTATTCGTAGAAAATGTAATCAAAATTTTTTTCACAACATATTTAATTTAAACAAGTTTTTTTCTTTTTGTTCAGACAAAAAAATGAAAAATCACCCCCTGAAATTTCACGGTTTGATCGTGAAATACGGTGTATGTAAGAAAAGTTAATTATTTTAAAAGCTCCCTCATATTTTTTAACTTAAGGGGTTCTTGCCTTTGCCCCTCAAGGCGCACATTAATTTGTTATAAAAAAGTGCCATTTTCACCAAATTCCTATATTATTGTCACATTTAAAACGGTTTTTTTTCTGTTTTCAAAACGCTAGCCTCAGGTTCGGAAATTAAGGACTGTTTTTTCAGGCTTCAATTGAACCGAACTCATCGACTGAACAATTGATGAACTGCAGCAGATTCGATAAAACAATCTACCATAGGTAAACTATATGAAAAAATCATAAGTTTATTGAAAAAGTGCGAGCCTGGAAGACCGAACAAAATAAGCCTTTTACACTCATGACAATTAGACAAATAGAAACATCTCAAAAAGAAACATTTGTTGAAAAAATACCACTATGCGAGAAAAATGCGAGACTTGGGGTCGGAAAGAAATTGGCGTATTCTCAGACTCAATGGGACCGAATGAGAGGAACTTTTGAAAATTCATTAATTATGATGAACTAAAGATGATTAAATGAAAAAATCCTCCAAAAGTAACATTTGTTAAAAAAATACCACTTTGCGGGCAAACTGCGAGACTTGGGGTCGGACATAAGAAACCGTTTTCTCAGCTTCTATGGGACCAAATGAAGTGAATCCTTGGAATTCCATCAATAATGATAAACTGAAGATGACTGAATGAAAAAATTCTCCAAAAGACACATTTGTCGAAAAAATACTATTTTGCGGGTAAAAAGCGACACATGCGGTTGGAGAGATAATGTCGTTTTCTCAGGCTCCATAGAACCGAATGAAGTGAACTTTTGGAATTCCGGTAATTATGATGAATTAAAGACTATTAAATGAAAAAAAAATTCAAAAGAAACATTTATTAAAAAATACCATTTTGCGAGCAAAATGCGAGCCTTGGGGTCGACAATTAGATGCCGTTTTTTCAAGTTCTCATGGGACCGAATGTAATGAAGTTTTGGAATTTCGTTAAAAAAAATCGAGATTTAAGACGATTAAAAGAAAAAAACTTCAAAAAGTAACATTTGTTGAAAAAAATACCACTTTGCGTGCAAACTGCGAGACTTGGGGTCAGACATAAGATGCCGTTTGTCAGGCTCCATGGAACCGAATAAATTGAACTTTTGAAATTCCGTTAGTAATGATGAACTAAAGACGATTAAATGAAAAAAAACCCAAAATAAGCATTTGATGAAAAACTACCACTTTGCTGGTAAAATGCCAGACATGAAGTCGGACATAAGATACCATTTTCTCAGGCTCTATGGAACCGAATGCAGTGAACTTTTGGAATTCCGTTAGTTATGATGAATGATACGATCAAGTGAAAAAATCTTCCAAATGTAAAATTTGTTCAAAAAAATACCACTTTGCAGGCAAAATGCGAGACTTGGAGTCGGACATAAGATACCATTTTCTCAGGCTCTATGAGACCAAATGAGCATCTGCCTTGCATCACGTTGGTAATGATGGACAGTTATAAAAATCAAAAGAAACGTTTGTTAAATAATAATACTTTGCGGGAATAATACGAGACTTGAGGTTGAACATAAGATACTATTTTTACAGGTCCGATGGAACCGAATGAAGTGAACTTATGTTGTTTCGCTTCTAATGATAAACTAAAGATGACTAAATGAATTTTTAAAATTAAAACGTTTACTGAAAAAATACAATTTTGCAGGCAAAATGCGAGACTTGGGGTCAAAAATCGGATGCCGTTTTCCCAATCTCTATGCTTTCATAAGTAATGGACTTTGGAATTCCGTTAAGAATGATAGACTTAAGACGAAGTAATGAAAAAAAAACTCAAAAAGTATCATTTTTTTCAAATAGCACTTTGCGGGCAAAATGCGAGACTTGGGGTGGAAAATTCGATGGCAATTTCTCAGGCATACTCTTAAAATTGAGATTTAATTTACTCAAAGGTGAGATATATTTTTTTATAAATTTGGGTCTAAATTGGGGGTTACCGTCTAATAATTATTTGTGTTTTTCATCTTACATAATCAAAAAAGATGAGCACCTAAAAGAATTATTATTGAGGTATATTATTAGCTCCTTAGCATTTCACCGCCTGAAGTGGACACCAATTGCGCCTGCACAGAATTGGCTCTGCAGTCACTTTCGCGATCGTATTACAAACTACATGAAATTAAGATACAAACCAGTATCTGAAAGACTCAGTTTTGATATAATTGTCAACTAAACTCATTTAAAATAAAACTCGAGTTCTTCTCGCTGGCATATGAAAGGCTATACGGTTCAGTAAATCAAGGCTGTCTATAATACCATTAAAAAGTTTAAAAATAAAATTCATATCGAAAATAAAAAATAAAAAAAAACTAATTAACCATCACGCCGTTTTCTCGCAGGGGTAGGCAGAGAGGACGGACCGCCATATATTTCTTTCTTGGCACACACTCCTTGCTTCATTTACATTCATACATCGTCTCATAGATACTCTTCTGTGATTCTGACTCTTCACACGACCAGATTCAAGATTTTGATTTACTTGATCGTGCTATGTCTTTCTCGGGCGTCCGTGACTTCTTCTTCCATTCACTTTTGCATCAGTTATTATGTATAAAAAAATTGGGTTTAATTTTTTCTTCTGATTTTGAATTTTATGGTATGGAGACCAGATAGAAGAATTATATTCAACTTGACTACGAACTAAGGGCGAGAATACTTTTTTTTACCCGGACCGAGTAGAATTATGTATACTTTTTGCTATTTGTTTAGAACCTGATTGAAGTTAGAAAAGTATTCCATGTTGCCAGAAAATATAGCCATGTATAAAAAGATTATCTTTTTAGTAAAAAAGCTTTTTGCCTGAAGCAGGTGCTACACAAATGTGGGTATTTTTTTGATCATGAAACATATTTATTAGAGCAAAATTATTTGGATTTTTTTTATCGATGAAGAACCTTTAAATTAAAGTTAACCCCTATTTTTCCAGTAAGTTAAAGGTTGTTTCATAAATGTGCGCCATCGTGCATTTTTTAAAAGCTTCTCTCTCAAATAAATTTACAATGCTTAGCTAGAAGCTAGCAAGACGTATCCACTGTGCTCAGAAGGTCACGCGCGAGTATTACCCAATTTCTGCCGTCAAGCCACCCCGTGCAACCTGTGCGCGGCTTAGCGAGCAAGTCACCCACCCTACCGGACCAAGAAACAAATGCCCATTTACCAAACTGCTCTCTCGTGAGGCTTTCCTACAGTACACTATATTGTCAAGTCTTAGGTTATGTAGGTATACAAGATAATAGGGGCTACGGCTAGTAAGTAATAATTGTAATGTCAAAGATTTTTTAACAATACGGCAGCTCTATTTTTAAGTGAGTTCTTTAAAAATATTGACATAAATAGATATAATATCGACTGTGTTTAGGTGAAGAACGTTATTCGATATTTTCTGCATTTAAATTTAGACCTCAGTGATAACATGACGATCATGCTGTTCTACTTGAAATTTGATCATAATCTGATCATACACTGAAACGAACCGAGAATCAGTAGTTAACGGGGGCGATTATTTGAAGTGGTTATGGTAAAAAAATCTCAGTATCGCTTATCATCGATTTGCGACAATATAAATGTGAAAGTGGTTCAAACCACTAGGCCTAAGTTTGATTACAACAAATATAGAATAATGCCCTTGACCTAATACAGTCGATATGTATTCATCGATATTTTGCTTGCCTAAAATTTGAGATGAAAAATATGGAACGTGCAATATTTTTTGTATGGTCATACCTGTTTACATCATTTAATGAAATTATTGATTAATGAATTTTAAAAGTGTCAATGATTGGTAGATAGCCTAGATTTACTGAACCTTATTAGCTTTTAAATACCCATGGAAACTACTTAATCAAAAATTCTATTTAAGGGTAACAATAATATCAGGACTGAGTCTTTTAGATACTCGCCTTTACTAAGATTGCGCGTAGTTGGCAATACGTTAATATTTTTAACAATTTTAATATTTTCCTGATGATGGAAGGGTTCTTCCGAAACCGGTAGACGTAATGTTAAATAATAAAGTGGTTATAAACAAAGTTTATGTGTTTTATTTATAATTTAATTTTGTTGAATGCACATGCAGCCTTCATTAGTTTTTACGAAGTAAAATATATTTGAAAATCATCGGCAAGAATCAAAACATTAACATTGATAAATATATTAGTCAATAATGTTTTAGGAAAAAGATTTTTAATTTGCAAGTATTTTATTTCCATGTGATAATATCGTCCCCGTTAAGGCAAAAATTGTCAGCTTCTAAGAATGCAAGTTTCTTGACAGAATCGGTCAGCAGCCTGTTTTTTTTATTATTTTTGGCTTTAAAGAAGGAAAATATTTTTAATTATGTATCTCCTTACATGAGGTTCTAGAAACATTACCCACTAGACTGTTTGTAAGCAAATGTGTGCTCAAATCGATACTCGAATTTCACGAGCACAGGAAAAATGTTAAACGAAGTGTAGACAGCAGTGCGTTAGTAGTTTTTTTGCGTTTTATTAAACTATTCTAATCAAAAGAACAACATAAAACAGCTCTAACAAAAAACAAAGGATGTCCAACCTACTTTCAGAATAAATTTTATCGCTGGAGCATCTTTCAAATAGACACAAAGCACTGACAAAGGAAAGAATTTTTTTTCGGAAATTTCCATTAAAAATTTCCGCTTGCAAAAAACATTTTATCAATGTCTGGAAAATATAGGCCGCATTCGAGAGACAAATTTTATGCTGGAGTACTATTTTTTTCAGCGTCAGACTTCAAAACAAATGTGTCACACAAAGATGCCTCCGTGTTCGTTCAAGTATTGCTCGGGAGAGGGAAGGCTTTTGAGTTCAGTAAAGGGGAATGAGACCGCGTTTTTTCAGGAGCTTGAAGCAATTCGTCGAAGTTAATGCTGTTTCAGTAATGAATTTTTTTAATTGCCCACCGTTGATTTAACAAAGAACTTTCCAGCATAGAAACCTTATTAGCAACAATATTTAACCTCTAGTGTGCCGGAAAATCCTATAGAACCCGGAAATTCATCATTATCTTTTAATGAGTTTTAATCCTTTTTCATAGGGGAATTTTCATTGCGTTATGTGCGGTACAAGTCAAGTAATAGATATTTGAAGTTTTTTTACATCAAAAAATCGATTTTCAAAGTGATATTACTGTTTATAGTAAAAATAAAACCTCATGTTATTTTTTTTTTTTTAAATAAATATATTTACAGCTACACAAAACTACCACTGAACGAAGATAAATCTTCACATTTCCTAATCAAACTTTTTTTAGTGAAAGAAAAAAAAAGAAAAAATCCCAATAAAAGTAGCTATTCCTGAAAAACCACTTATGCCATTTACACACAGTAAAAAAAAGCATAGATACGCTTTCTGAGAAGAAAGAATAATTCACAAAAACATCATTTTGTAAAACACAAGGGAGTTATTACGAAATTACAGTAACCAAGGTACGACAGAAGTCGTATCTTGCGACAATCCGAAATTCCAAAGGTTAAAGAATAAGAATAGAAAAAACGTAAAATAAAATCTTTATAACAGCTTCGGTTCATTATTATTTGAGATTCATTTGACAAGTATCTTAAGAATGGCCTGGTCTGAGTTTATATTCATACACTGTCAAACCGTTCTGGTGCTAAAGTAATAATGTGAACATTTTTTTTCAAGTTTAATATTACTTTACAATTATATCACCCATAAACAGCTTAAAAAATGGAAGAATTAATTAATATGGTTTTTTATATCAGAATGATCACTAACCATTTCTTCAAAATAATTCATATTGTTCCATTTGTAACACATTGTTTGTAAATCTTTTTTGTCATCGTGACAGAACCATAGAACTTATTTGTTTTCCTCGCATTTTGTCTTTCTCGAGGTTTATCGCAGAGTTATCTTTAGCTAAGAGGAATCTTTTTAAATTACTCACTTGTCTGTTCATCAATGTCAATTTATAAAGAATTCAACGTGAGAGGTTATTTTCTTACATATTGCGCATAAAGTGAAAGGTGGCGGTGCTTTAAATACTAATACCACGTTATAAAGATATGGCATTACCAATAAATATTCAAAATAATATTATTTAGTAATTAATAAGCTCCTTTGCCTGAGTTTCATTTTTTTCTTATTAAACACTATTCATTATTCAAAAGCATTGAATAATGGATATCCAAAAATCATATTGCTGCAAATTTTTGCATTTGCCTAAACATACCAAAAAACAACATGCGCTTAATTTCATGGCGCCAGAATTTTCCATTCGTGCGTTTTTGTTTTTTTAGAAAGATATTTTACTTAGGTATATTTACATATATTTTAAATATTATTTTAATATCTTGCTACATAGCAATCTCGATTAGTTATAAGAACCCTTTCGTGAAAATTAGCAATATATAAGTTATTACAAATACACAATACAGACTAATCAAACTTATACTTTTACGTAAAAAATACAGTAATGAAAATGGGGTTATTAGTGTTAAGAGAAAATACAACTAAATAATTAGTGAAAAAAACAAAAAAAAAACACTCAAGAGGTTTGACTAAACAATTAGTAGTTAAAAAAAATAATTAAGAGAAAAAAGAGAAAATAAAATCAACATAATAATTAATACCTCTCAATCAATTTAATTTATGAGAAAAAGAAAGAGAAAACAAAATAAAATATAATAAATAATAACTCTATAGTGATACGGCTTTAGCATGAATTCCAACGTAAAATCAGTCTCTTCTGACCTTTTCTCTACATATAAGTACGTAGGCCTTCGATAGAGTCGATCTTCACCACCACTCGACTTCCGGACCTCTATCCCCTTCCTTATCGTAAAAAACCTAAATTTAATGACATCAAACAAGATCATCTTGGAGCGATGCTGCTTCACACGGACAAAACTGTGATGTGTTATGACCATCAAGGTCAGCTGAACCTTAACGTACAGTAAAATTAGGATGTTATTACTCTACCGGGAAAAGAAAACTGATTCGATTTTTTTTTTTTTTTTTTAAATATGTCAACAGATTTTTCGCTCTACAATTAGTGTAACTAAAGTCAAAAGGTCGTCGTTTTGAATAATTTGATGGGGGAAGATTGTATCTTTAATACGGTATATTTAATTAGTTAAGCATGGAAAATATAAGGACATATGTAAATTACAGTTTTTAATACGAATTAATTGAATTGGAGATACGGCAAGACAACAACTTTTTCGGCAAACATCATATCGCCGCCGAAAATTCAAAAAGGCTGAAACGCCATTTTGGGAAGTTAACACCAAAGCACTATAAAGTTTATTTTGTTTTTCAATAAAATTCATAAGTCTTCTGTACCTGAATTGTTTTTGTAAAAAAAAAAGTCAACTCAGGTAACTCAATGCTCTCACGTAGTTACCTGAAGGGACAAAAAAGATTAAAAAGTCCTAAGCTTGTGTCGTTTAAAGTCAAGTCTTCTCCCAAATGGTAAGCATATTTTAGATGACTGAAGGGCCACAAAAGTCTTAAAAGTTAAACGAGAGTCAGAGCATTCAATTGAAAAAAAAAACTGATCAAAACTGCATATTTAACTCATTTTTTACCAACGTGTTGTTTCAACCCTTTTGCTTTTCCAGCGACGATATGTTATTTTCTTCAATTTATACTAACTATGTATTGCTCTTTCGTTTTATCGGCTTCTTTTATTCATTTTTCAGCCTCATTGACCATTACAAAATAAATATATCATCTTCAAACAAATAATCAACCATGAGAGCTTCTCAGAATATTTCCGGATGAAAGCTTCATTGCGTGGGAATTTTCGAATATTTTTAAAAGCTCCCTAAGATTCCGGATGTCATAAAGATCCTATTTGCGGATATACACAGCCTCCGAAAAATACCCAAGTGTGTTGACCTTTAGAAATAATAAGTATATTTTGCGGCAACACGCCAATTATTAATTATCGGAGGGTTTGAGGAAGCTCTATTTCATTTCAAAGCAACATCAAATAAAATAACAAATTTACAAAATCTTTTAAAAGCCTTTCAGTTTTTTTACGCAAAAATGATTTCAATTTTCTTTTGATAATACGTATCTTTTTGTTTATCAAGATCATATAGATTTGCCTTTGAGCTTCTTAGTAGAAGACACAGTGTCAACAGGATGAACTACCAAGATCGAGACGGACTTTAAAATATTTGTTAAATGTAATTTAAATATTTGTCTTACCGTGTAAGTACACATGTGAACAACAGCTTAGGTACACGATAGCTACGTACAAGTGAATACAAAAACATTATGAAAGCTCGTAAAATAAACTATTTGAGCTCCTACGCTACTGCAATGCTTCAATAATGTTAACTGGAGGCCGAATTTAAAGCTTCCTATCTGTTTGCTGGCAACCGTAAATGCAAACTATACCATAAAAGACGCCATCAAAACTATTGATAAACCTGTAGAACGTAATCCCAAGAAAATAGATAATTATTTACGGGGTACTAATGTTCCGTTCCATTTGTTTTATGTTTTAATTTGTTTTTGCTTGTTTGTTTTTTTTAATATAGTGAATACCGCACTAGAGCCTTAACTTCTCCCAACCGTCTAGTCAGTGAGACTATGGCATATGCGATTGGGGTATGTTGTGAGATTAATGGTAGTGGGGAAGGGAAGGAGATGGGGAAAAAGAGGATTGGGAAGTACCTGCTATTCAGATCTGGTCACCAAACACGGCTAAAGCTATTTCAAGCAACGCTTAGATTCTGAATGGTAGTCTTTAACCAGGGCGATACTTGGAGTATCTAGCACTCTGGTACTGATAACTATGTAAATGTATTGAAATCCTTTGTGGCCGGTTGAGTATTGCACATATTTTTATTCCACTACGCTAGAAAAAAACTTTTGTGCTATAAAAAAAATCGTTTAAATTAATGGTGTATACCAAATTGAAAATCAAGGGTATCTATGTAAAAAAAAATCTTATTCAAATATATACCTTTAAAATAGTTATGTTTGCTGAAAACAGGCGTCATTTGCAGTCACACCAACATACAAATAATAACACCATAAGACGGGTTATAATCCATCATCGCCGCCAAAAATACACTTTCAGTGTTATAAATTAACGGTTATAAAGCAGGTTTCCATCCCTTTGGTAAAGGTCATTTACAAAATTTTTTTTTTTCTTTCGAAAAATATTGTGCTTTCGCCTACTGCCATCATATGAAGCACTGAAAACTTCTTTACATATATTTCTTTGCATGTTTCGGTTTTTCATACAGAACACGTACATTGCAAACTAAAAATCGTAAATTTTAATGCCATATGAATGACAGATCAATTCAAACTGACTAACAGTGACGGGTTTCCTGTGCCCTGTGGAAAGACTCAAAACCGTATGGCCGCGTCTGTTTTAGATCGGTTCAAAGCAAGAGGGCGGAACAACGCGCGTGGCGCGTTGTGCGCATTTCGGTCACATGACTGTCAACGCGCGACGTGCGGTGTTAGCAATAAACGTGTTAAGGAACTTTAAAGGTATATTAAATAATATATCTAACCTGAAAAAGCTTTACAAAATGACAAGCTAACTAGCAAAAATAGTCCTTCCCTGCAGGGGTACGAAAAGAGAATGCACACTGCTTACTTCAATCACATTCACATAGCAATATTTCATTGTTTCCTGTTATTCCGACACTAGATATTGTCACTTATATATTTTCATCTCTATCTGGTGTGTTTCTCACTGCTGTGAATTCAAGTGTTCTATGTAAGTTTTTTTTCATCTATATAATGTATAAACCAAACGAGCGTCCCTTTTAATAAACTTATAAAATCCCCTTCCATGGTCTTGCATAATTTTGAATACTTTTATTCATTATAAACCTCAGTAATCTCATTTTTTATATCTTTCATCTTCTTATTTTTTTCCTTCTATCAGGTAATATCTTCACTTTAGAAAGTTTTTCAGGAAAAGGCAATAATTTTAGTATAAATAGCAACGATAAACTTCGTCAAGTATGCAATTAGAAAGTTTTAATTAGGGATTTATCACAGAAAATTGAACTAGCTTGCCACTTCGGGAACTATCTTCAGGGAGTTCAAGCTTTCTCCTCCATTAATGGTAGAACAAATTCAATGAAGGTGAAGTTTAAGGCAATAAATCACAGGTCAGTAGAAAACACAGCTCGCCATCTATCTTTAGAAAAAGGTACAACAAATTCAAAGAAGTGTAATATATTTTGAGCGAATTTCACAAAGGCTGTTAAATATACTGTAAAGGGTACGCTTTGAGTTCACCAAAGCCTCACGCCAAAGAACAGCATGCACTTTATTTTCCGCTGAATTTGAAACTTAACTAAAAATGAAAAACAAAATTAATTAACCGTAAGTAAGCTATATTAAAAACAAAATGTGATATCTAATAAAAGGAAAGCGTTTTAAATAATCATAAGAGAAAATTTCGTGAAAAGTGTTTTCATAGACGAATATATAATTATATTGTGTAGCTATGTTTCCTACGAGCTTTTTCGTTTGAGAGATCTATAAGGAAATTTTGAAATTGAATATTGGATTGCCTCGATAATCAATTTATTTCCAACATCCTGGGACGAGCAAACGCCTAATTAAAATTTATATTCATTTATCAACATATCGTCACGGTACATAGTCACAATAATAATAAACAAAAATACACACTAAAACTGAGCAAAACATGTTTTTATTTGTATTTGTAAAATATATAATAATAGAAAAAACTTGCACAAAAAAATATTAATCAAAACTTTGTTTCAACTACTTTATATTGATATAACATGTTTCAAGAGCGATTGTAGTTTTCTCAGGATACAATGTAAACCAAAATTAAATGACAATCAAATATATGGATAGTGGTAAAATAAATGGTGGGAGAAGATTAGAGGGAGGAGAGTCAACTAATTAGGTACTAAAAGGGAAATAAAGTAAAGATGACTATTTGAAAAATTGATTTGATTATTTTAACTACAGGACTTTTAAGTTTTTTTTTCACAATAAAAATCATAGGTCTTCTGTACATTGTTGGATTTTTAAAAAAAATGTTAACTCAATGCTCTCATTGAGTTTTCTGAAGAGATAAAAAGCTAAAAAGTTCTAAGCTTGTGTCAAACTATCTCATAAATAGTTAATATATTTTAGATGTTTGAAGCGCCACAAAAATTTTCATAATCAAACGAGATTCAGAACATTCGATGCAAAAAAAAATTGATCTAAACTGCATATTCAACCCATTTTGGACCAAAGTGTCTTTAAAGCCTTTTTGCCTTTCCAGCGACGGTATGTATTTTATTTTAAAAAGATATTGTCTTCTGAGGAAGCGACCATATTTATTTTAATAATAAAAAGGAGTTGAAAAAGCGTTCATTTATACATTTATTTAAAAACGGTGACATAAAAGAACTTGGCAAGTATTGAATAAATCAACAAAAAACATCCGAGGTTAACACTTTCTAGACTACCAATGATAAAATCATTAGCGGGATTTCATCAAGACCTATTACACATTTCGTTTGGCTTACGTTTTGAATATGATTTAAACCAAAGTACTTATTTGATGTATGGAAAAGGTTGTATCAGACAACATTAGAATTACTGATCCATTGAGTAAATACCATCACACATCGTCCAATTCAAAGATTAGGTAGGTAAAGTAATCGAATAAAATCTGCTTGAACGCTGCTTAGTTTTCTGGATACCGGGTAGTCATTTGATAAATAGCTAGTAAATTCGTTATCTACCATGTTATGATGCGCTTAACGACAGCTGTAAAGTTATTTTAGGTGAGTCTATAAAACTTGCGTCAACGTCACATAACATCACTACACCTATACTGCCAGCGCTGATTTTATCTTGACTATAAAGCAAAAATCCGTTTATGTATGAAGCAATAAAAAAATGTACATGGCGTTAATGGGGTCCAGTTAACTGAACGAAAATTACGTAAGTATAAATCTGATTTTATGAATAAGCGAATTCTCTTGAACTATGAGCTCTAGCACTGTGAAATTTTAATATTTAGGATAGGAACTTATAGATCAACGTAGCTAAAAAAAATGTGAGAAAAATAATGTCTTCATCCATCAATAGATTGAGAACGACTAACAACTAACATTGGTTTTTCTTATCTAAAAGTAGAAAATCTTTCTGCAGATCTATTAAAATCAGCAAATACCGAACTGTGTGCTTTGGCATCATAAAATTTGAATTCTCTTTTTAGATAATTTGCTAGATTTTATTGGTAATTTTTTTTTTCTTAATTAACAACATCATTTTAATCACGGGTTGTAGAAAATAAATTTATTTTCAAACAAAACTAAACGTTATTTAATTTTTTAATGATAAGAAAAAAACTTTACGAAAGAAAATAGCTGAAAATGTCAAATGTAAGTTCTTATTTCAGTCAGAGTTTTTCATTTTGAAAGCTAGTGGATAGTAATTACTATTATAGCAAAAAATTGAATTGGCCAGGAGTTTTTTTTTAAAGATTTATTTTCTCAATTCTGTAATTAGTGATCGATTTTTTTATACAACCTCTTAAATTTTTATTTTATTTCTTCTAGTTTTTGTGTTTCTCTTCAAATACAGTTTTAATTTTCACTCAGTAAAAAATAAAACAATCTTCGAAGAGCAAAAAAGCTGACATGCTTAAAAAAATAACTTTTATTTTGTGTACATTAATATTTAATTGTAATTAGGGTAAGCACCTTTTCAAACATTTCCTTCTTATTTGTTTAATGTGTTTCAATTGAATTAATTTAATTTTTAAAACAGCCATCAATCCTTAAAATAAGAGTAAATTGGGATTGCTCTATAGAAAATATTTTATTTGGAATCAATGACAAATGATTTTGTCATATCAAAGAATTTATTATTTTTTTTTAAAATGTGCTGAACACAAAAAATATTATTTTGGCAGTTCAGATTATCTGAAGCTTAAGAAAAAATGTTTCCCCTCTTCTTTCAGCTGACAAGGGAAACACAGTAAAGAATTATAATAAGGGGATTAGACTTGTGCTCAATATTATTTGGAGATTCAAATACAGGCAATTACAATTTGATGAAGAAAAGAGGAATAGAATACGTGGAATTATTAATATTACCAAAGTAAACGTTTACTCTTAACATGCAACTATACCAATAGACTAACGTAAATTCACAAATTAAACTATCGCTCTTACCACACTATATTCTTCCTGATTTAGAGAAAAATAATACAACAAAGTGAAATCTGAGATCTGGTAAAAAATATTAAAAAAAAAAAAACAAATAAATAAATAAAACTGTGTTTTGGTACAAACTTTTGTTTTATTCACATTTATACATTGCTCATACGTCATAATTTCTCGTTAACTCAATCCATGGTCTTGAAATTTTCGGTACCAGTATAAATGATTTTTGTCATCCTTTACGATAATAATCTTTGAAGAATACAATTTGTTATGTCTAACATCATTTACTCTTGTTAAGGCTTTAACTTGAATGTCCTTTCAAATGTATATTTTTGTCATTGCTTTATTTAAATATTATGTATGTGCTGTTCTTTTATCCGTTGCTCTCTGTTTCTCATTTCGTGTTAAGTATTTTTTTGTAATTGAACAATGGTCCGTTAGTATAAAAATTAAATATAGATTACCCAATTCTAGTAAAATGGGTATGACGCAACATACGCCTTTAAAATAAACGCCTTTTAAATAAATTATTATTATTATTAACGGATTCCATATATATTTTATGTTATATTTAGTCTAATTTCATCCTCGATCACTTCGCTTCCAAACATCAGCCTTCGTCCTATAACACCTTTTAATTGACGACTACTACATTCAGTTCTCGATCAATTGAATTTTTTTGCATTCGTCTACGTACATATATATCAGCGCCCTTGAGATATTGGTTTTCAAAAACTCCGCTTTACAACCCATCCAAAAATCGTAATAATCATTGTTTATTTGCAGTATTCATATATAATATCAGCAGAATTAAAGTCTAAAATAATCGATGGCTTCGTGAGGCTTCAACGAAAAATTAAGTTTTTTTTTCATAATCACCGTGAAGCACAAGTGGTATGAAAAAATATATAACGACTCCCTCAAACATTGGAAAAAATGTGCTCGTAATAGGTGAAATTTAAACAGTTCATTCACCAAAATGCCAACCAGTTATGAATATTTGTTTATTACCGTTGTAACAATTTAAACAGTGAATAATTAAAATTACTAAGCATTTATGTGTTTGAATGCAAGCCTAGAAAAAAAATTTAACTCTCACCCAGTTCACAAAAATGCCACGTAGAAGAATGAATCGAATTTGAAATAGTACTTATTTTTAAAGGCGATGGATTTAAGTACACCAAGATTAAAGTACCCACCCACAAAATATTCCTGAATGCATTCTGAAAGCTATGAGCCATTTGAGAGAGCCATATAAATGTTCGTTCAGTCGCTAGATTTTTTATTTAAAAAAAAAATCCTATCACTAACCGTTGCTGTATCTAACTAACCACCACACCATTTGACTAGAAGGGTAAGCAGAGCGCCTCACAACGCTCGGTTGACGCACGATACTTGCTTCATTCACAAGCATACACCGTCTCATACATACTTTTCTCTTATTCAAACTCTTAACATGGCCCAATTGAAGTATTTGATTCACTTATTATTTCATTTATCGTTGCTGTAATTACAAAAAAGAATTATTTTGAAACCATGAACCCTAAAAACAAGTGCTTTCATTTATAATCTCGACATTTTTAGAGCAAATTGCATATTTTTTTATAAATAAGTAAGCCACTACATCAAAACCATACACATTCGGAAACTCTTTCTTCTGTCATGTTAAAAATTATAAAAAAATCTCCAAACGAAAACCTTCATCAATTTTATGGAGCTTGGCCTTTGGTAGTGTTCAGTTAATTTACCTATATTAATATACGGGAGCAGTGTTCCAAAGCCAAAGACGATAAGATAGTTACGAAGGCTATTTCACAGAGGGCCAGATGAGATCAAGCCTCACAGATAGCGACCCCTACATTGCCCGGATCACGCTGAGGGCCATTCGTCAGGCGAAGGGGTTAGGTGCCCGTGCAGATGCTACCCTTAAGCGGGTAAATTGTGATCGATTTATCTTCATTTCGGAAGATTTGGAATAAATATATTTTCACCGTTTAGGCAGATTTTGGAATAAAAATAGGAAATATTCTTAAACGTCTTTAAATGTATGTTTAATAATTGACATAATTTGCTTTTGAGGAAAAATTAGACTACCTCCTTAATATACTTAATTTCTTGGAGATATAATGTCACCGTTTTAATTCCCACCCAATTTGATTTTCTTCTTAAATGATTTTTCGTCGGCTCGATGATTATTTTTTCGTTACTCGAGGCTGTTCGTCAATTGGGGTATGTTGTGAGGCTGAAGCTAGTGGGGAGTGAAAGGAGATGATGAAGGTTATGATGTGCCTGGCTATTCAGATCTGATCATCAAACATGGCTAAAGCCATTTCAAGCAATGTTTTGATTCTGAATGGTGGGTTTCTACCAGGGCGATACTTACCATAGAGTATCTACCATTCTGGAACGTGCCGCAAATATGCTTTTTTATTATTTTATATTTATTAAATGACTCATATTATTTAAATAATAGTTATTTGCGCAAGTCGGGTTTGAACCCGCAAACTTTGGATTCGCAGTCGAACGTCTTACCACTCGACAGCGGAGGCTGTCAAAAGGGATAGCAATAAAACGTTTGAATTTGTACGAAAAACGATTGCGAATAATATCCTAAATTTATCTGAAAAATTAGTTTTAATTTTAATAAGTCAATTGCAGCCTAAATCTAGTTGAGGTTGCAATATTTAGTAGTAGTAGAGTGACCTCGGGTGATAAGTGGAAAGAAAAACTGGTTCGTAGCTGTCCTTTGTCATTACACAAGCAATATCTTTCGCTTATTATCATGGCAGTAGGAGCTTTTCAAATATTTTCAGTTAATTCGTAATCCGGGAATGTTTGTCATTCTTTTAAAAAATAAAATAAAGAATTCAGTTTAATTAAAATATGTGACATTTTAAATAATTTTAATGCCAAGGGTAGTAGATTTGACTCGTTCTCATGTTACCAACCTTAACTGTGAACAGATGTTCCGCTCTCGTCCACAGAAATTTCTGCTGATAAACCACTGTGTGAATGGTCAGATGTCCGAAATTTAATTTTAATACCTGGTGAATCACATTTGCATTTTATCTGTGTATTAGATTTATGATGATAATTTTGTTGGCAGCTTACTTTAGCTTTATGGTCCAACAATGGTGCATTTAGCATTACCTGTTTCTCAAGTAATGGCATTTTTCTAAACTGGCTATTTTCATGGATTTTGCGTCATTTTCTTTTTCCGTAAAAATAGCGAAGAAATCCATTGCCGATATTTTTATTAAATCATCTTCACGAAATTCAAATAGTTTTAATAAGGCTATCTGAGACATATCAGAGAAGACGTATTTTTTATTCGTAATAATATTTGAGTGAAATAAATATTTTCACTTTTGTACGCGATATAATTTGGCGAAGATGAGAGAAAATCCTGATTTTCTCGTCGGAAGCAGATTTTTCCCGATCTCCGGTGAGGCGAAAAGCCTTTTTGCGATTTCCGCCTCACACCAGTTATCCGATGTATTTTCACCTTTCTCCTAAAATATAAATAACGTATCAAATTTAGCGGAAACCAATTTGTCCGCTCCCTTATTTTGTATCCTGAAAGCCTGCGATAAAAATACTAATATTCTAATTAAAAAGTTTAGCATTCATTTGGTAATTTCGCAAATTAAACAAATGCTTTTTTTTTAATAACAACAACAAAAAACTGAGGATTTGGGCTTGAGCTTTCAGGTTGAAAGTTGTACTAGCAACCACTTAAAATTAGATGCTTAATTTATACCAATTGAAAAGAAAACTGTTGTTGCTATAATTTTTCGACTCCTAGGCCCAGAATGGTAATTGAAATTGTTATTTGGGCCACAAACAAATCGATAAAGGTTTTTATCGACAATTTCGGTAATTTGCCAACGTTTCCGAGCACAACTAGATCTCCAACGAACAAACAACATTACACGTTAAAAAAATATGCTTACTTTATTCTACGTGAACTTTTGTTTGTTGTGATGACAAACTATTGACATTTCTGATAAAAAAAATTCGATGTGCTTGTGCTAGGGGCCCTGTTAAGGAAATAATTTGGATATTAAAAACCCACGAAATATTTTAACCCTCTTTTTTTTCAGCGTTTGACGTAATTACGGATAGCAATATGAGTAATACTTTTTTTTTAGAATGCAATAACACATAGTGAAGGAAGTAAGGAAACAAATTGGTCACCCGATAAATGTTCACGGTATACCACTTAGTTTAACCTACTTATCCAAACTTTTCTTTCTCCAGATCCTAAGTGGTAGATATTGTATCACCTTAGTGCCATCAACACATTGGTTGAAATGGCTGTAGTCATATTGAGTGCCCAGATCAGAGCAGCCACGTATTTCTAAGAAAATTTCAAAATATATTTACTTCATAGCGATTACCGTACAAGAGTCCCAACTGCTCCCAACCGTCTATATCCAGTGAGACTATGGAATCCCCAATTGGGGTATGTTATGTGGCTGAAAGTAGTGGGGAGGGAAATGAGATGGGGAAGAGGAAGGTAAGGAAGTACCTGGCTATTCAAATCTGGTCACCAAACACGGTTGCCATTTCAAGCAACGTTGCGATTCTGAATGGTGGTCTTTCTCCAGGGCGATACTTAGAGTATCCACTACTCTGGAACGTGTCGCATATATACTTTTTTATTATTTTAAAAGAATGAAATGTATAATGGCACATATTATTTAAATAAAAGTTATTGGCGCACGCCGGGTTTGAACTCGTGACCTTTGGATACGTAGTCAAGCATCTTACCACTTGACTATTGAGGCCGTCCAACTTCCATTTGTATAATAAAGGTATTTTGGGCACATTAAGTGGCCAATTTTCCACTCTCAAACTTTCTGTATTTTTTCTTTGTCCAATATTCAAATAGATATTTTAGCGAACATTATAATTTTAATGCTAGAATTACAAAAAATATGTGTTTGAAACGGTTATTTTATTTTGTTTGTACGAATGCGTAGGAAGCATTTTATGAATATTGTTTATTTTTCAAATGATGTAGAATATCTTTTGGTATGGTTTTTAAAATAAATTATCATAATTAAATTTGGAAAATACAGGCTTTTAATAAACGTGAACGCTTATTATTTTCATTACTTCTTTACCGAGAAAATAAAATCATTCCACTCCGTTTGGATTCGTAGTCGAGCGTCTTACCACTTGACTACGGAGGCCGTTACTGTGTTTGTTTAGTGTTTGTCTTGATTAAGGAAAGGTTCTTCCGAACTATTCAATTATTTCAATTTAAGATGTGGTTATTTCGTATAATTTATTTAAGCCAAACTGTGAGTTTTTGTTAAAATTTTACAAATCGTGTGGTATAACATAGTTTTAGAAAACGTGAAAAAAACATTTGAATATTCCAGTCTGTTGGAGCAGACTTTTAAACAACCCGTTTCAACCGACTTGCTCTTAAGTTAGACTGTCTCTAACAGAGATCAGTCATATATGATAGTTCCAGTCCGTTTAGTACACCGTGAGGTAAAATTTAAACTGAACCCTTTCTGTGACTAGAATAATTTACGAACCATACAAACCGGCAAAAGCCAGAAGTAAGCGTTCATTTTTAGTATTGAACCTATGGCTATTTTTACACCATAATATCATCATCAGTAGTCGACTCAATTAAATGACAAAGGATACACGTATATTTTATTATAACTACATATTAAAAAAAAAAAAAAATGATTTAAAATAAATTAACAGATATAAGATAAGCATAACACCATTTCCGCATGAGTATGCAGAGAGGATGGTTTGCCACGCAATTCCGTATTGGCCCACGCCCCTTGCTTCATTAATCGTTTGAAAAAAAAAGGTTTTCCACATAGAGATCATTTTAAATGCTTGTTAATTGATACCTACGAAAATCATTTGGATTTTATGGTAAAAAAAAAATAATGAAAATTATCACACATTAATTTGGATTAAGATTGGGCTTAAGGGGCCCTTTTAAATTAGTAAGGTAAAAAACACGACTCACAAATACATCTGAATGACAACTGTATAATTAAATAAATATACATTTGCAATATGACATAAATAAATGTAAAGATAAAAAAACGCCTATCGATCTCAGACCTAGCGTGGCCTTCAAAAAGGGAACTGTCAAAAAAATTGTGGTTTTGTGACAGGAATATGGGTTGCAAGTCAGCAGGAATAAAAAATCGAAGATTTCTAGAAATAAGTTATTTGCTATGGTTCCGGAAATAAAAATTACAAAGTAAGTGTTGATTTGAGATAACACTGGGTTTCAAAGAGTTTCAAACATTCATGCATCGTTTAATGACCAGGCTCAAGTATTTGACTCACTTGATCGTGCCATGTCTTCTTAGGGAAATATGTCGCAGCTTATCAATGAATCCCTGAATATTCTCAGCATGAGCGTAAAACACGTCGTGTACAAATAAAATATTGTGTGAGCAACCATTTTGCCTCTGCCGACACATCCCCTTTAGATTCAAATGAACCACGTCATACCTCGAAAGCACACAACTCCAATGTAGGCCACCAAGCTTGTGCTTATCAATATGGAACGCCGGCAAGCAGAAGCTCGCTGAATTCAGTTACAGTCTGTTGATAAGAGAGGATATTGCACTAGACGTACTAGACATGTACTCCTCATACAAACATCAGTCTACACAGCTCAGCAAATTTCTATCTCGAAAAGATCTCAAAAAAATTCACATGCATTTCATTAGATGATATTATATAATAACTGATGTCCTTATACAAATCGCACTTTTGAATTTGGAAGTCATCTTCGGTTTGGAACCCCTAAATACCTGAAAAAAACTTGACGTGCAGAAACGGAGGGTCCGTTTGATAGATTTTCATATTTTAACAAACGGATTGCAATCTTTAGAGTGCAGAAGTCAAGTGAGAATGTTGTAACTATTCTACTGGTATTTTAATGAAAGATGCTCCGAGGAACTTGCATCATTGATCCATACGGTACCGGCATATATTCTGGTAACTTGCAAAACGCATGTCCAACATTTGTACATGGTTGACATTCGATACATGAGAACGAGTCGCTTTTACGACTCAGTCTTATGTTCAACGACTTGGCTGTTGAATGATATGCCGGTCTCAGTGTTTCCTCCCTCCTCCAATGTGGGCCTCTTCAAGACCCAGATTCATTCCTTTATTTCTTTTAAAAGACCTTCCACACAGCGTACTCAAAGATGACAAAGGCCCTGAGGGAAATTATTTCTTAAAGAGGCTCCTGTTTGGAGTTAATGTAAAAATAATATGTATATATTTTTTATAGAAATAGATATTTATCGTTGCCGGAAAAACCAAAAGACTTTAGCCAAAATATTGATAAAAAGCTAATTGAAAATGCAGTTTTGAACGGTTCTTTTTTCTGCATCGAATGCTCCGACTTTCGTTTGATTCTTTTGTGGCCCTTCAGCTATCTAAAATATATTTACCATTTAGGAGAAGGCTTGACTCAAGCGACAGAAGCTCGGAACTTTTTTAGATTTTAGTCATTTCAGGTAACTCAGTGAGAGAATTACGTTACCTGAATTTAACTTTTTTTGAAAATCCAACTAGGTACTGAAGATCTTTGAATTTTATTTTTAACAAAAAAACTTGAAAGTGCTCTCAAGTTTAACTTCCCGAAATGGCGGTTCAGCCCTTTTGCCTTTCCGGCGAATATATGTGAATCGAAAATATGTTGTTGGGATACGTATTATTCGGGTAGACCGTCAAACCTCTTTTCCGAATTTAGATACGTTAAAAAGTCCCAGTGGACAATTCAAATACTTCTAATGTTCGATTTCAAATTGATAATTTGTAACGATCCCACCTTTTTTGTTTTTTATCCAGTTTATACCTTTCCCGTCATTTGGCGATTTGATTTTTAATTCAACAACACTTTGTTAAAAGAGAAAAACGGGTAAAAAATATACTGTCCGTCTCCCTCGAGTCATCAAACTGCTGAAACAAATGTGTAAGAAAGTCCGACAATAAATTGAGCTCAACTAGTTAAAGAAGCGAGTAAAGTAAAGAAGTTCCAATCAACTTTGGTACGAACGAAGGGTGAACATTCAGTATATATCTAGGTATCCGGCTTGGGAGAACATTTCCAGAAGTATTCCGCTTTTATAACTATAAATAATTTTCTTTTGTGATTACGGCCTGCGTGGTCGGGTGGTAGACGCTTGACTTTGAATCCTGAGCTACGGGTTTAAGCCTGGCGTGCGTAAATAAATATTATTTAATGCATATGTGTTTTAACACATTAAATTTATACAAAATAATGTTATGTATATTTGCGCCCACCTTGTATTAGATACTCTAAGTATCGCCCTGGTGAAAGACCACCATTCAGATTTGAAACGTTGCTTGTAAAGGCTTAAGCCGTGTTTGATGACTAGATCTGAATGGCCTGGTACTTTGAAACTTTCCTCTTACACATTGTCTTTCCCTCCCCATTACCTTCAACCTCACAATATACCCCGATCGGGGATGCCATAGTCTCACTGGCTCTAGACGGTTGGGAGCAGTTAGGACTCTTGTGCGGTATTTACCATAAAAACGAAATCTTAAAAAAAAACAGTAAATTATGTACTTAAGAGTGTGAACTTTTCAAAAATGTAACTGACAAGTAAAATAATTAATTATCACGTATTTTTATTTATTATATTCGTATTTTTTCTATGCATTTTATGAAACTTATGGGATTGCATCAACCTCCCTGAAATCTGAAAAAAAGAATTTGTACCAGCGATCTGTCTTTTCTTCTAGTCTTTTTCTTTCTAGTTTTTGATTCCATTGTCAATCTTTGAAATTTTCTAAAAAGAGCGGCGTTTTTAACATACAACTAAAAATCATGTTATTGCATGCGACGCGACATCCTTTCCCCTTACAGAAAGCGAGATTGAATCCAGAGTGAATGTTCATTCTATGATTCATTTTTCTTTCATTCCGAGTGCGAGTGAATAATGCCGAATGCCAAAATTCAACATTGTTTGGATTGGTTCGTTTATGAATTCATTCGGCATTTTCGTTTCATTTTGTGTTCAGACGTTTCACTTCAAGTGAAAGAGGCAAAATAAAAGACAAAAACAACCAAAAATTAACCGTCTGATTTCACCTTTATGTTATTCTATGGAAAAATGAGATGTGTCAGAAAATAGAATAATATGTTATTATTTTTTTTATTAAATGTGACATACGACATGATTACATACAAAAACGAATCTACGTTGATTGACTCATTCCGTTCTTCCTTCTGCACACAAGATGGATGACACCGCTTTAATACGGAGATTTTTTTTATTAACAATGAGTTTAAAATTCATCAAACGACTATAGTATATTTTGTGCGAAACAAAAGTTCGTCGACCTTGGATTATTAAGTGAACAATGAAAATATTTAAATGGCAAAATTTTAGCGATGAACCATCGTTTTTTCTTGTGAAGTAAATAAATTTCTATTGAAGCTCGTAAGAAGGTTAACGAACTGCCCCTTTTCTCCGCCCGTAAGAATAATTTTTATGCCTCCGTCATTGTAATACAAGCTGACAACGGCTTACAATTTTGACAGTCTTATCAAAAAAGGAAAGAGGACTAACAATATTGAAGTTATATTTAACAGAATACAGTCGTCTAATTATTATTTTTAATGACTTAGGTAGCTACTAAGTTTTGTTATTATAAATCTTAATCTCAATTCCATCAACAAGGATGAAGACAATTCTCATTAAAAATATTATTATATTCCTTTATTTTCGCTTCCTGTTTTTGATTTATAAAAATCCTTATGGGTTTGGTCCTGAAACAGTTCTGATTGAGATTTATAATGTGTGACAGATGTTTTGATCAATGGTATTATAAAAATTGTGAATCGGTCACAAAATTTCCAGTTTAAAAAATAACTAACTAACTGACCATCACACCATTTTTCCGCAGGGGTAGCCAGAGAAAATAAATCACCACAACACTCTGTATTGACATACATTTCTTGCTTCATTCATACTCAAGATCGTCTTATACTTACTTTTCTATTATTTTGACTCTTAACATGACCCGACTCAAGTATTTGATACACTTAATCGTGCCATGTCTTCATCGGGTGTCCTCGACTTCTACTTCTCTTCAATTTCGCGTCATTTTTACTTATTACACACCTTTCATTCATCCGCTTTACGTGTCAAAACCAAAGAGTCTCAGCGTCCCTTTCTTAATCTTATTCATTACGCTTACATCAGCTCTGCATCATTTCCAAATCTCTACATTATTAACACGGTCATTCTCACCACACATACGCCTCAGAGGTCTGATTCCTGGAGCATTTAGCTTGCTTACATTCTTCATCTGCTAGTTTTATACTCACTGCCGCATATCAGAGTTGGTATCAGCACTCTGTTGTGGACTGGTAGTTTCGCTTTTTAAACACGTTTGCACTGTTTTAGTTTGACAAAACACTTCTCTTGGACAAGCAAATACGTGAAAAATATTATTGTTTGACTAATTAGTCTTTTAAAACAATGTTGATTTAGCAGAAGTTGAAAAATACAGTTTTTTTTTCGAATAAAATTATTTTTCTAAAACGCTGTTTGTAATATTTTTTTTTTCAGTTTTCAGGTTAAAGGTTCAACTACATACTAAAAAATAATGAGACAATTTATAAAATTATACCTAAAATCGTTGAAACGTTATGGAATTCCACAAGTTCGTGTAATTGATCCATTTATCAAAAAAATATATAAATAGATTTTCAACCCGCAAAAAATATTCCTTATCCAGCAGTCCGATAATTTAAGTCATCCAAAAACCAAATCACGTACAGACACTTAAAATATCAACTTCGATATTCATAAGCGACTTTTGCAAAATGACAATAAGCGTCAAGGCGCACGCCCTGAAAAACATAGCCGAGTGTAGACGTTATATGGATCAGGGAATTCTCTACGGGAGAATTTCAGTTGTGGCACTACGCTGCTACGCGCGTAGACGCTTCTTCGGTCGCTACGCCGGTCCTGTCAAGCGCCGCGTGCTGAATTCACCCTGATTTTCCTCAAGTTTCAGCCTGAATTTTATCGAGTTTCCGGAATATTTATTGAGTTAATTTTAAATTTAAAAAAATCTATTTTCGGATTAAATTTCACATCGTATTTCAGTGACGACTTGTGAAAGATATTAATTTTCGAGCTCTTCTGTATCTATTGCCGTAAAAGGTATTATATTACGATTCGGTGATTGTTATAAGTGTTTTTTTGTGAGGTAGGTGACCTGTTTAAGCGTGTGCTGTTTGATGAGAGGTAATTTTGATCACCTTTATTTAATTAGTTTAAGCTGTTAAAACTGCTTTCTTTTAATATTAATGATAAGTTTTTTTGTGTTTATAAATTTATGTTCAATTTATTTCTAATAAATAATTATTTAACATTATTTCAACTAATGGACATTTAGCATAATATTAAGTATTACATTAAAAATATCCAGGACTAAGGTATTATGTTCGGCATTTAACAACTTAAAACCATTTTATTTTAAATATAAAATACTTTATAGTTTTGTTCAGATAATTGAGTGTTATTTTGACCTGTTAGGAACAGTTTTAGTCGGAAAAACCACACCGCTATTTGTAAAATTTAGTAAAAATAATGGTTGACTAATTTAAAACTCGTAGTAGGGCGAAACCGATCAGATTTCAAAAAAGCTAATGCAAATTTATTATTAAACAACAAAAGATTTTCACCATGAATTAACAACCTAAAAAAAAGCTAAGCATTCCAGGGATCTAAAAATCATTTGACGCATTTATTTGGCGCCGCAAATATTAAGAGTCCACTGGTTTTAGCCATTTAGTATAAGAGTCATTGACACATAAATAAATCTTCTTTTAAACTGTATTTTAGCAGCTGAAAGCTCTAAACAACTTAAATTTAGGTAAAAACAGAACTACTTATTTTTCGTTAAACTAAAAAGTAATTTTTGCGATTCGTGAAGTTTACTACTTCAATCCATTCTCTATGGAGGCAAACGTCAGTATATAAATTTAGGGTCAATGTTCTGAATATTAGCAGTCCGTTTATTTAGCCGTCGTGGAAGACTCTGGCCCTAAGCCAGCGAAACTTTTAGATCCTTCCGTCGGATACGCTCCAAAACTTTATAAAGCTGTCTCTCGGACTATAGAGAAATAATGAACAGTTTAGACAAAGCAAGCTGACTTTTTCTATCCATCTTCTTTCTGTTAGTTTTAGGTATAAACCTTACTTCCATACTAGGCGATTTCGTTTTAATTTATTTATGTTTTCTGTATGCGACTAAATGTAATTTATTACCATATTTCCTTCGGATCTGTCTTTTTTATTTATAAAACGACAAATTCGATGACAAAAAACAAGCTAATAAGGCTACATTTACAACTAATTTTGATGGTATTTTCAAAAGACGTTTTCTTTGGAACTATGGTTTATTCGACACCATTTTTTTCTCATTTAGGGATGTTGCTCCATTTAATATTAATCTCTTTTGAAATAGAAAAAATTAAAACTTGTATAGTACCTATATATTTAAAGAAAACACATTTCAATTACACTTAACCTCATTTACGGCGAAAACGATAAAAAATAATTTTGAAACGAACATATTGTTTCTTCTTTGTGCTTTAACAACTAACCAATAAAAGAAATACTATGTTTGTAAAAAAGAGTGCTTTCCATGAAAATATTTTTTGACTTAACCTTTATCTTTGCAGTGTGACTTATATGTTACACCAACTTTGCTGTATTTTTTTTTAACAAATATTTTAAGTAATGACAGCATATTGTATAATATTTTCTTTATTGTCCTATCAATTGCTGACCCCTATGGTCAGATCAAAAAATTACAATAGCTTTTATCTTATCTTTATCCTTATGTAATATTTTAACTTTGTCAAGATAAGGGTTAGAGCTAAGAATAATCTTAACCTTTTATTAGAAAAAGTATCTTAATCTTATATAAGGCATGATCCCATTAGAAAAAAAGTTGAAATTAAGGCGAAGTGGGGGGAAACAACTTCTGCTGAAAAAAATATTACGAGTGGTTAAAAAAACGGTTAAAATACATCTACCATTAAGACCGTCCATTAGTATTGCTGGCTCTCTAAGATAAACTGGCACAGTGGATGAAATTGTGACACATAGTTGAAACAAAAAATGGGATCAATCAAATAAATAAATGCGAAAATGCTCACATTTCGGTTCCCTCAAATGCATTTTTGTTATTCTGCCTCGAGCTGAGGTCATTTTCGACGCAACGTTGATTTGTGTGTGACGGACGCTAAAATTGTATGAAATATTCTGAAACCGTACGGCACGCAAGGCAAAAATACCAATATGTCGTGTTTTACGTAAAACGCAAAAAAAACGTTTTCAAGTGGATATAAAAAGCTTCTGCTGCCAGGTCCTGTGACGGAATAATAAGCAGATTACCTAAAGAAGGTTTTGTTCTTCGGATAACCTTATTATTTACGTAAACAATTAATTTATTTTTTTAAATATTAAACATTAAGTGTGACATTACTTAAAAAAGAAAAAAAAACAAAAATTTGTTTGATATCATTTGTAAATAACTACAACCTTTCACACTAATGGACCAAATTCACGCAAGCGTATTGTATTTTTTGATTCCATCAAGGTTATTCTGTGCGTCACTATCTAAGTCCACTGAATTTGGTAATTGCTAAAATTTTCGTAAGATATTTTATTTTTATTTTATTTGTTTGGGAGACCAACAGTTTACATACAGACTAGGTAAAATATTATATAAGTAGTATTAATATGACCATTTATAGGTTTCCACTTAAGTGTTTGTATATACAGGTGAACTGATACTGTAAGTGAATCTAATTTTAAAAATTAAACAAGAAATTAAGATATAAATTAAAAGAGATACAAATCAAATAAAAAAATAAAAAATAAGAAACATAATTTTAAAATTTTCATAGCAGTATGTTTAAAGGGTTGAGGAAAAGGAAGGACATGAGGGGGGATCGATCTAGATGTAGTAAATAAGTATAATGATGTGTGCGATTTCAAAGTTTTTGTTTATTTTTTAAATATATATATATTTAAAGAAATAAAGTTAAAGTTAAAAGAATTGGTGGTACTGTGGAATGAGTAGTTATCTGTAGTTATAAAGGCTCGTGAGATCGTCGGTGTGATTTTATAGAGTGAGGTGCAGAGTTAAAAATGTCAAATTGTGAGTAGTGTGTGTTAAAAGTGTGTGAGGCCCGATAGAAGAAGGAGTTTTGTTTAGAATTAGTGTTGCATCGAGGGAGACTAAGAAATTGGTCAGATCTGGTTAGTCTATTGGGAACTCGTAATTGGATCCGCTGAAGGAGTTCCGGGCAATCTACGGTGGATCTAGCAATTTTCTGCAGAAATATTTAGCAAATATAAATTAGAACACGAAAATCTATGAATAAGAAAAAAATGAAGGTCTCGGTTTTTCTGTACACTTTGTTTATCATAGTTGGTGAGTCATAGCAGCGGCAGTTTAAATGAGATATACATATTAGTCATAAATCGTACAAATATCTACTTGAAATATTTAAAACTAGTTTTAATGTTGCTCTTAGCAACCAGATTCGCTTAAGCTGAACTTTAAAAGCAACTGAAAAACAGAGCCAATGGGTAGCAAAAAATTGCTAAAAAGGTTGGATTCTTAAAAAGGATCAGAAACAACTTGGATCTCAAGATAACCCGCCTTGTATAAAATTCTTTTGTAACTCCGCATTTAAATTATTGTTCTAGTGTTTTATTCTTGTGTAACGAAGCTCAAAATAATTAACTGCAGGTTATACAAAATAGGGGGATGAGGACGATTTTGAAATGTTATATTTTTACTAGAGTTCAAATAATGTTACGAAATTTAAATATGATGACACCTAAACAACATATAATACATAATACTTTAACGATGATTTACAAGCTTAAAAATAACATGCTCCCTAAATATCTGCAAAATAATATTATATATAATGTAAATATTCACAATTGAATACTGGAATTAATTAAGGCTCTAAGTGCCAAAAAAATTAACAACTTTTTTTTTTACAGAATCGTATTTTATGATGGAAATAAAATACGATTCTTTAAAAAAAAACAGTTTATTTTTTGGTACTTAGAGCCTTAATTAATTCCAGTATTCAATTATCCTACGAAAAGTTGTCATGATTTTAGGCTTCCCAAAACGAATCTTGTGTGTACTCAAAACAGCGTGTTTTATAAAGGCCAAAAACTTTTTAATAGTCTTCCAAGTGCCTTAAAAGAAGTCTCAAGCCTTGGCACTTTTCGGAGGATTTGTGCTGAATATGTAAAAAAAAACCTATGATTTTATGCTTTGTTCTATAATTGTGAAATGTAAAAATGTTTTTTCTTACTAGATGTGTGAAAAAAATATTTGCATACATTTAAATAAAAATACAAAAACGAAAAACAAAGCTGCGCAGACGGTATATAGTTGAAATCTTCGATTTAATATACAACTAGACAAACAAACAAAAAAGTTTGATTGCTTGTGTGTATAGAAAAAAAAACCGCTGTACACGCTCAATTTTCATAAAATAGGGGTATACGGATGTTTAAAAAAAATCCAGCGGGTCCTGATCTAACGTGTCAAGGTAAACCTCGATTATAAACGATCAGAAAATTCAAGAGGATATTACCCTGAACATCAGGATTAAGTATGCCCTCCATATTCTGTTATGCCTAAAACATACCCGATAATTTTGTTGTCTGGGTATGAAATGCCAACAACACGAAGTCAATTGTTTAATGCGATAAAATTCCTGTGCCAAAACGGTGGATTATTTTTAACCAAAATAGTATTGGTTGGGAATTATTTAACAATTTATTGTTTTTACGTTTGTCACAGTGAATCTTCTTCTTTAATGAATTACTCACATTAGAAAAAAAACTATTACCATGTATGTTAATATTGCGTGTATCCGTATAGTAAAAAGCACCTATTAACTACAGTGTTTACACGCTCTTACAAAAAGCTCAAACCGTAATTTTTTGTTGTTGTCAAAACCATTATTTAAATTTCATCTTACGGACAAAGTTTGATTGATAATAATACTTGGATTATTAATTGCACACTTTTTTAAAGAAGCGAGAAAATAACAAAAATTCAAAGCTTAAATAACCTTAAAGTTGCTTAAAAATGAAATACCTAAATTTAAATTAAAGATTATTGAAAGAATATTTTTTTTTGTTAATCAGCTTTTTTTTTAAACTCCACTTAGATATAAATACCAAATTATCGACTGTTAGTGATTTAAACATATTATTTAGGTGTAATATACTAGTTACCCGTGATAAATCATGGAATTTAACTACTTTCCAATAAAAAAACGGTTGCTTTACTTCACCCATTTGAAACACTGAAAAACGTCTGTTATAAAAACATTATAGGTTGGGCGGGTAAGGATAAGAAAAGATTTCTTTGAAAATTTTTATGATTTCAATTAACAAAATCAGTTTTGTATCAAAAGTTTTGTATAACCTAAGTTAAATAAGTGTTTTGTATAAAATTCAGGTTACATTGGATTGATTGAGGTACAACATTAAATATACTTAAATAAAATGATAAATATCAAATATCAGTTATAAACAGACATAAAAATCAGGCTTAGTATTTCAGCAATCTTGTAACAAAATAAGATACTTTAAACGCAATTTCAATGTTCCTCATTAATATTACCTTGCCTAACGAAGAGTTAACAAAAAAATAATCCTTGTGAATTTTTCACGAAAAACATGTTTTTCTTCACAATGAAAATCTAATCATGTCAGCGAGATTTTTATGCCTGGTTAGTTGTTCGAGGGCGAAAATATAGAACTTTTGTATTATTCACGTAGTGAATGGCTAACAAAAAAATAATAATGTAATAACAGACAATAGATCAAAATGAGCTTTTTTAAATGAAAAATATTTGGAAAAGAAATTCGTCTGATATAATTGGACAAGGCCAATTAAAAAATGTTATTACTCGTTACATCAAAAATATAATTAAAGGAATACCACAGTTTTGCATTTTGACAAAATTTATTAATATTTCATATTTTTAATGTAATATTTTTAATAGCAGTTACGAAAACAAAAATTGAGATAGAATTTGAGAGGGAAATTAAACCTCTTAACTTCCCTTTATTTTTATTATCAAGGAATTATTTATATTATATGTTATTATAAGTGTTATTTTGAGGTAAAAACCAGTTTTTTTGGCGGGAAATTGAAGTTTTCGTTTAGCTTAAAAATACGTCTACAACATGAGCGATGTAGCTTTTAAATACGTATTTAACTGTCGAATAAATTTCCTCGGAAATGATTATAATTCGCGTTCATTTTTAATTTTAGAACAGACATACTCGCTTAGGAAATAACTTTAAAATTTACTTGCAAACCATTTAATTTAATTGGACGCACGATTGTATTTATGAAACAAGGAGAAGCTTGCTTTAAATGCGATATATGGGTCTATGTGTACATTTCAATTTATTTTTACTGCGGAATCATTTAAAACTTAGGTAGTGGAAATAATTCTATAAAGGTTATCATCTTACCACAATGCAAGAACCTACAGCCTCCTCCCCAAATCACATTTCCATACTATCAAAAAAGGAACATTCCCGTGGAATTATTTACAGGCATCTCATACAATATGAAGATTCTCCGTGAGTGTAATAGGGTTTTGGGAAGGAAATGAAAATAATAAATCCCACCATTCACCCGGGTCACAGAAGACAGTGAAGTGCTCGGTTGACGTGTTTACGACTTCTTCATTTTAATGTAATGCGTCAGTATGTCTTCTGATGGCAAAGGGAGCTTTTTTATGTTTTATGTGTATCGTTTGGTGGTGACTCTCACGTTCTGAAGAAAATAATCACAAAAAACGGCGAGGCATTGTATGATATGTCATTTTTTGGCGTATGTGAATGTTGAAAGTGTTTTTTGTGTGTTTCGCTTTTCTCTTTTTATACAGTATTTTCCGATGTAAAAATATTAAAAAACACTGAGTTTTAAATTTTGTAGCGAATAGAAATAAAAATCTCCACTCTCTGGTAAAAAAACACAAATCCAAAAAACTAACTAACCATCACGCCATTTCTCCGCAGAAGTAAGCAGAGAGAACGAGCCGCCATAAATGTCTTGGCACATGCTCCTTGCTTCATTTACATCTATACATCGTCTCATTCTACACTTTTGTTATTCTGACTCTTCACATGGCCCTATTGAAGTATTTGATTCACTTGATTGTGGCATGTGTTTCTCTAGCGTCCCCGATTTCTTCTTCCGTTCACTTTCGCATCTTATATTATTTTCTTCGTTCATTCGCTCTATACGCCCAAATAATTTATTTTTTTATTTTTTATAAATTGAAATATTAACATACAAAAAACATTTGGTATATTAATCCCAAGGAGTTAAAAAAAAACTCATTCTGGGAAGGGCAACATAATAAAACAAAAATTAAATATATTTTTATAAAGACAGAAAAAAATTAGTAATTCCAAATAGGAATCACAAAAGAAGAGGCAACAAGCGAAAAACTACATCAAAAAGAGACTCATAGGAGTAACATCATAAATACAACAAGAAAGACATTCACACACACAGAGGTCTCACAGATAGGACACGACACTGATTTACAAAATTTTCGAGAAAATATCCTTTAAGTTTTTTTACCAATATTTTTTTGTTCGCAACTGGGAGTTTTAATTCATTAGGTAATGCGTTGTAATGTGTAAATGCTATGTATTGTAAGGAGTTAATTCCAAATTTAGTTGTGTAAGTAGATGACGATAAGTGTATTTTATTTTGTGATCGTGTTTTGTGCTGGTGTATGTCTGCATTAAAAGCTGGTTTATTGTTAGTGTGTGATGAGTTATGAATTATCTAAGCCTCCCTTACTTGATCATTTTCATTACGCTTACATTAGCCTTGCATTCTAGTTTAAAATTTTATATTTATCAGATATCTGGCCCCCAGCTCTGGATGTTATGCAAATGCTGATTATTTGCAGTTTTCATCATCTAAAGTCGACAGTTCATCACATCATCGGTCTATTTGACTTGAATGCGACTGTGACTCTTTTTCCCTTTTTCATACAAGGAAGCTATTGGTATATGTTTTACCTTTCATACATTAGTCGTGCTACATAAAGTATTTTTACCAGAATCGAAAAGGTATTCTTTAAGACCCCCAACATTCTAAAGAGTATCATGATATGAAATGCCTCTTTTACAGAAATACTTTTTCATGGTATGACCCCACAAGGCTAAACCTTAAATATCGGCTACTTAGGGATGCAAATTTATGTAGAGGTGATAATGAGAAAAGGCAGGAAAAGCTTGAGGCTCTCTTCGGTTCTTTTATCTATTCCGATATTTAGAGCTACGGCTGTTGTCATCAGTTCTTTTAATCAGTTTAGAGATTTTTCACGCGGAAAATACTAAAACAGGCGAACACCCAATTTTTTTAACATAAAAAATCTATTATCAAATTTTCATACTACCTTTCCCCTACTTCTACAATAGGTATAAAATCACGATCGCGTCTGAGTAAAAACTGTTATATGTAGAAAAGTGTTCCATGTTTCAATGGAGTTATTTGTCAATATGCTTCTATGAAATCCAAGATCAAATTGCATTCATTGTTCCCCGTGACACCGCTCAACGGAGGACAATGCACCGTGAACTCCTCGTGAAACTAGAAACTTGGCAAGGATGATAGTAAACAACGTAGTATGCAGTTCCACGACCGCTTGTAGGTCTGTAGAAGCAAAGTTTACGATTTGTGTATAAAAAATCAGCATTTTAACGCTGAAAAAAAGATACTTTTATAATAAAGGTATAAAGTTTTAACAATATAAAATGCAGAACAATCACCACAAACCAATTTATAAATTCCCAAGTGATTTAGTTTGTCCTATTTAATTCCTCGTTCGACGTTTTGTCTCTTTCGATTCATATTATTTGTCTCTTTCTCTCTGTTATTTTGTTATAATTTAAATGTTATTTAATTGTTTTTTCATTGTTTCGTTGTTTTATTTTATATTTTGTTCTCCCTGTATAAGTATATACAACTACACACTTTGTATTTTTTGTTTGGTTTAATTTTGTACTCTGATGATAATAAGGCTAAGCGAAACCGGTAGGTCATAAAAATTAAAATCATATCCGTGGTCCTATACAAAATTATTTTTTCATTTATTTAAATATTTCAAACCACAAAGTGATTGCTTTCCACGAAAATACGTATTTTATTTATTACCCTTTTCAAAAGGCGTTCTTTGGAGTAATGATGTAATTTTTCATAGAAATGTAGATATAAACGGTAAACAAAAACAGAAACCACCATTGCGCCAAAAATTACTCCCTTTTTTCTTGTATGGTTGAGTTTCCTTTCAAATTTATAAGCAATAATGTTTTTTTTTTTTTTTGTAAAAAGCTTTAGTTGGTGTTTACAGCTTGAATTGGGTTCTTTGCAATAGTTAACAGAAGTCAAAGCTAGGCCTTAAACTTTTGTTGCTCTCAGGTAGGTTATATGATAATTGGGTATTTGGGTGGTCAGGAAATTTATAGCGAGACCGATAACCTGGGTAGGATTGCTGAAAACTAGCAACCATTTGTAATTGTATTTTTAACAAGCACATAATTTAAAAAAAAATTATTTACAGCAGAACAGATTTGTTTGAATCATTTTTTGATTCTTTTAAAGAGTTCAATAACCCAAATCCGATGACAGCCATTTTTAATAGAGTGATCAGAAGCAAGTTGGAGTGCGTTAATACTGTCTGGGCTCCACATCAGACCAAATATATAAATATGTTGGAACAGATTCAGAAAAAAATCCTTGGGTATCTGTACATGTGTTCGTGCGGAACATACCTTATGTTCATTCATCTCATGGCACTACTCTACGAGACAAATTATCAAGGCTTAGAGACTAGCCACAATGCTGGTCTCATGACAATAGGCTTTAAAATTATAAACCAATTGATCGACTGTCCATACCTCTTGGCATGTTACTGCTTATGCCTGCCTGATAAATACTGCCGCAGCAGAAATCATGGCATGCTTAGCATACCGGACAGATGTTTTAGCACAGCATAGCATGACAGAATAATTATGTTAAATAAATCATGTATATTCCATATTGCAAAACTAACCTTTAACAAACATGCTGAGTACACATAGAAGAAAATTGGGATGAAGATTTCTTTTTTGGGAAGAATTCGGCAAAAAATTTCCAGAAAAACAGCAATTACCATATACAACTCCATTATTGCTCCACATTTTTATTACTGTTCAACGTTTCTTTTCTTGCGTAACGACAAAGAACTAAACAGGTTTCAAATTCTCCAAAATAGAGCAATGAGAATTATACTTGGGCGAAATAGATACTCAAAAGTAGCTAAAATGTCAGAGGAACTAAATTGGCTGACAGTTAAACAGATGCTGACATTGAACACATTGATGTTTATACATAAAATGAAGAACAACTTGTTACCAGAGTATTTTTCTGACAAAATTATCTACAATGTTGAAATTCATAAGTGTAATACAAGGGCATGCAAAGAAATTAGACTACCAGAAAAGAATAAAGCCAAAACCCAAAACAGCTTACTAAATAAAGGAATGAAATCGTATAATGCGCTGCCGGAAACCATCAAAATAATGCCTATCAATAAATTTAAAAAAGCCTGTAAAAATTATTTAAAATGCATGTAAACCAAAATAATAAGTAGTGTTTAAGTTAAAATATTATTAGTCAAAAAGAAAATGAAATAATTAGATACTTGTAAACTTAAATATACAAAGTAACTAATATAAAAATAAAAATAAAAAATATATATATATATCGATATTTTTACCGAAAATTTACCTATGTTTAAAAAAACTTATTAATTTAAAAAAATATTATTGTGAGAAACTATTTTTGTTGTTTTCCACTGTAATTTATTGGATTCGATATCGGTTGTACAATAATAAAAAAATAAAATACAAATATAATTAGTCTACCACAATGCGTTTGCTATTTATTTAGGCTAGACGAGTAAGATTTAAAATTACGTAAGGCTCTTATATATATGAAGCGCTGCGCCACTATACATGTTAGAAGCAGTCTAATTTGTCAAATTATCCATAAAATAAGTTTTCGGCTAAGAAAATATTATTTTATTCCACTTCATTTTAAATGGCAGTGATAATAGTAAGCCGCACTAAGTATTATTTATTGTTATCTTTTCTTCTAAACCCAACCAAAATATCACAAAGTTCGTTAGAGTCAGCGTTGGGTTGAGTGTCCGCTTATTTAGTCATTAGATATAATAGTTTTCGTGAACCTATTGTAATGCTGCCTTTATTCTGCCGGTATTCTAATGATTTGTAAGAACATTAGAATGTTCAATAGCTCTGCTGTGGAAAAAATTGACGACTTCTGTGTTTTTTAATTCCCACAAAATCGATATTTTTAAGACTTTAGTTCACCTCAACCTTTCATTAAAAATGCTTTCCACACAGCATCCCCAAATATGACAAGCGTCCCGAGGAAAAGATTAAAAAATAAAATAAAATATTTTCTAAGTAAAATCAAAGAACATCTTAGATATTTAAATAACCACGTTTTTTCAGAGTTCACCAATAATCTTATTGAAAAAAGATCGTACCTTCAATAAAAGCACCGGTGCTCATTTTCTCCATAAAAATAGTCGTGGCAACAGATTAAATAATTAGGAAGCACCAGAAATAAAGAAAGCCATTAAAATTAATAGTCATATTCTGAATAATTAGTTAAATTTTCCAGTTGTTTAATATTAGGTATATTTCTCGTTAACTCATAAAAAATATCATTATTCTTTTATCACCTTCTCAGTTGACGTTTTGCTTCTTTCATTTCATATTATCTGTCTCTTTTTCTCTGTTCCTTTGTTATAATTTAAATGTTTTTATACTTTTCTTCTTATCGTTCCTTTTTTTGATTTATTATATTCTCCCTCTGTATGTGCGAGTATATGTAACCACACATAACGTTTTATTTTTTAGTTTAAATTTATACCCTGACGATGTTGAGGCTAAGTGAAACCGCTTGGTCATAAAAATTAAAATAAAATCTGTGGTCTTATCCAAAATTGTTAATTAAGTTTAATTAAATATGTCACACCAAAAAAGTGAGCTTTCTACAAAAAATATAAAAAAGGTAGTTAAAAATAAGCGCAATTTCTTTATTGCTTGCAAATAAATCAATATATATGTTTAAAGAGTAAAATAGTTTCAAAATGACGCTAACACAGAAAGTTACACACAACCAAACTGTTTATTTAAGTTAACCAAACCGAATAGGCCAGTTTTCCCTTTGATCCACATACTTTGTTTTCCTTCTCTATCGTTTTAGAATATAACATACTGTATTGTGCTATAAGCTCATTTGCCCCAAACAATTGAAACTCTTGTATCGTTACCCTATAAAAGAGTATATTTTCTCCAAGCTGGATAAAAGTTACAGTCACAAAACACCAATATTGAAAACAGTGTTCAAACATTTACAATAGTGTGTTTGATGAATCAATCGATATGGAAAAGTTCATTTTGTGATTCGAAAGGCCATTATTCCGGTTACATTTACGATTGGAAAATTATTCAACAATTGATTCAATAATAGAGTATATATTTGCAGTACGTTCCAGAGTGGTAAATACTCTTATTATCGCCTTGGTGGAAGACTACCATTCAAAACCGAAAGGTACTTGAAATGCCACCAGTCGATTTAGTGACCACATCTTAATTTTCCGCTTCCCCAACTCTATCTCCTCCCCATTTCCTTCAGACTCAAAACATTAGGGATTCCATAGTCTAACTGGCTCTGGACAGTAGTGAGGAGTTTGGAATCTTATAAATTTTTTTGTGAATTGAAAGATAAAGAAAAACAGTTTTCTTATGTGATTAATTTATTTGACCATTTATTGAAGAATTTATTTTAAAAATTATTTTTCTTGGGTAATATACAAAAACTTTTTTAGAAATATTATTATGTAAATATTTTTTTTCGATTTAATTGAGTTAATATACTTTAAGTATACTTAATAACTTCAAGTGCACAGTAAACTTGCCTTAGTTGTTTTTTAGATGGTCCTTTAGCTAAGATCGCTAAGGGAATTTTACAATTAAAAAGTTATAGACTACGTATGATATATAAAAGTATCGCCCTGGTGAAAGACCACCATTCAGAATCGAAACGTTGCTTGATTGAAATGACTTTAACCGTGTTTGTGACCAGATCTGAATTCCCAACCTTCCTCTTTCTTATCGTCTTCTTCACCGCAGTACCTTCAATCTCACAACATACCCCAATTAGGGATGCAATAGTCTCTGTGGCTCTAGACAATTGGGACTCTAATGCAGTATTCATCAAAAAAATAAAAAATAAGTTAGGGCAAGTTCCAACATAAATCATTTCCAAACAAAGTTACCGCCTAATAAAATAATGTCTTCCTTGTATAAAATTTCGCCGAATCGTTATACAATTTATCAAATATTCATACTTAAACGTTGAGACATCGTAAAAGCTTTAATGCTTACTTATTGCCAGTAGACTTAGATTGTGAGGGCTTATATATTATTCTCCCGGTAGCTCTTTATGATAACATGCCTGAGCTTTACAAGTTATTATTATTTGCAAGGCTGGCACCACATCTACCTCGTTAAGCCTCCGCAGATGAAAGGAGGTTTTATACCAGATCCCTTACTTTACAGGAAAATGGATTTAGTCTCATCTATTTTTTAATGTTTATGTTTTATTCAAATTCAAAATATATGTTTAACTTAACTTAATTAAGAAATAATACGAAATTCGTTTAAATAATATGAGATTATTCATAGAAAGCAACCTTATTATGGTTTAAAATTATTTAACCTAACCTAATCTAACCTAACCATCGCGTCATTTCAAAGAAAGTGTAGCCAACAAATACAGAACGCAACGCATATCTCTCTTTTTTTTAACTTTTAATGTTTGACTTTTGGGGTGTAATGTCTGCAGACATGTGTCTTCATTGACACGCATGAAATTGATATATTATCGTCTCTATACAACTCTATTATAATATAATTGTAATTCTTGACACTCCATTATGAAGCTAGCAGTTCACAATGGAATGCTTATACCAACCCCGATGTATGGCAGTGAGGCATAGTAAAAAACACTGACAGAGTAATAATAAAAGTTGACTGAATGCCGTAGAAATGAGATCCCTGAGGCGTATGCAGTAAAATCATGTATAATGTGGATATCCGGAAAAAAGACTGATGTAAGCGTAATTAATAGGATCAAGAAAGGGACGCTAACATGGTTTGGGCATGTAGAGCGGACAAACGAAGAAAGGAGTATGAAAAGAACGCATAATGCAAAAGTTAATGGAAAAAGAAGTCGTAGACGTCCGAGGAAAAATGACACGATCAAGTAAATTAAATACTTGTGTCGGGCCATTTGAAGAGTCAGAATAACAGAAAGGTATGTATGAGACCATGTATAAATGTGAATGAAGCAAGGAGTGTGTGCCAATACAGAGTTGTATGGCAGTTCGTCGTCTCTGCCCACCCCTGCGGAGAAAAGGCGTGATAGTTAGTTAGTTAGTCAGACATTTTTAATTAAGTTTTATTATTCACTTGATCATCGTTTTGCGGTAATCTTTCATCCACTAGGCTTTCATGTATTTCCTTGAATTACTCTTTTTTTCGTCTGTCATTTTACATGCCATTATGGCGTGATTTTTTTTCAATTATTTCATTACGCTTTCCAATTGACTTATTAATAATACAGTGGTTCGTTATTGCAAAATAACTGCACCTAGAAATCTGTACTTCCTTTGCCAGTTTCATACCTCATTGGAACTTATGGCATAGAAACTCCCTATCTATTTACCAATACCAGGAATCAAGTAAATCCATTGAAAAGAGAGTATGAAGCGAGTAATAAATAAAATAAAATAAACATTAAATGCTCGTTTAATATACAACTTTTTTTATTATTTTTTTTTATATTAGTTACTTTGTGAATTTAAGTTTACAAGTATCTGATTATTTCATTTTCTTTTTGACTAATAATATTTTAACTTAAACACTACTTATTATTTTGGTTTATATGCATTTTAAATAATTTTTACAGGCTTTTTTTAATTTATTGATAGGTATAATTTTGATGGTTTCCGGCAGCGCATTATACGATTTAAGTAACCCCTGACCGTTATTTACATAGTGTACAACGAACGAAACAAACCAATAGAAAATGTTTCTCAATTTCTTTGAAATTTGTGCAAAATTACAAAACAGGATCTCAATAAAAAAGAGTTGAAATGGGTAAAAGCTATTTTCTAACCGTGATCCGAAACCACATTTGAAAGTAAGAATGATTCTTTGTTGTGTTTTCTGTATTCTTTCATATGATACGGACAAACTAGACTGCGCATTGACAAGGAAAATTTCAATTTGTAGGTATTAAACTCGTCGATAAAATACTCTGGAAGAAGTTAGATGTCATAAAAACACCGATGTAGCAGATGTTTTTCGAAAAACCGTTAAAAATGGTAAAATACCCATAGACATAAAATACAAGAGATTTTCAAAATTCTATCTTTGTTTTTTTATAAATATTACCCGGTTGGATATTATGTTTCACATTTTTTTTTTACTTTCTCCGTAAATCAAGTTTTTAAACGCTGTAGTAAATGCAAAACTAATTGCTTTTACAATGACTTGGGAACAATTTTTATTAAATCTCCCAGCCAAACTTTCCTGTAGGCAATCATAAGTTTGACAAAATTGAATATTCATCTGTTGGTTCCGCAGTTCACCTAACGTTATTTCCAAGACCGCGTGAGCCAACCAACTTTCTGGGGAAAATAATATCTAACTTTCTAACAAGGCTGGGGGGGGGGGGAAGTAGTAATATAGAGAATGTGTATGAGAATAAGATCAATTATTTTTAACGTCCCCAATGTAATAACTTGAAGTGGGAACGATATATTTGTTCTACCAATATTTCAAAAGAAGATGCTCAGAGGAACTTTCGTTATTGCTTCCTTTGACACCGGTGCATAGCCGGTACTCGCCAAACGCGCGCCTAACATTTGTACACGGTTGACACACACGGGTCGCTTCTACGACTTGCAGGGATTCGGTAGCCCCTGTATTTCATCCCTCCTATAACATGGATCTCTTTAAGGTCCAGATTCACTCCTACGTTTCCTCAAAAAGACTCTCTGCACATAATTCCTTAATATGTCATAGACCCTGAGGAAAATGATTTCCCTTAGAGCCTGCTGTGTGGAGTTAAGGTTTAATCTGTCTATCTCCAAATAAAAATGGCTTGATGGTAAGTTGCATAAATAATATAAATAAAAGCTTCTGTGTTATGTTCTGTTATATAACAATATTCTAAAACACAACAATAACTGCAATCGCATTTATGTACACTGTGTCACAAACATCATTCATAATTGATTACTGGGATGGTAGCTTCATATCTAATGTACCTTAATACATACCCTCAAGGTAAACTTCTGCCTTAGAAGATAATAATATAGCTTCCATGTTTTCAGCTACCATTCATTGATCCTTTGTTATACTGCTAGTTCGAGAAACGGTCATTATGCTGTCACTGGTTTACATATCAATGATAAACATCCAATAGTTAAAATTATACCAAGAAAAATGATCTACAAATAATTAATTTGAAATCCAGTGTCAAGAGAGCTCTCATTTAAAAAATCTAACACTAAAAGATCAAAAATAATTTCGATATTTTCAGTTGGAATGCAGCATCATTTAGAAATAAGATTTGGTATTACTACTACTCTTTCCAAAATTTAAATAGTATATTATCACATTATTCGTAAATAATTACTGTCGATACAAGAATATGTGTAAATATTTTAAGGTTATTAGTATATAATCACATTATTCGTAAATAATTACTGTCGATACAAGAATATGTGTAAATATTTTAAGGTTATTAGTATATAATCACATTATTCGTAAATAATTACTGTCGATACAAGAATATGTGTAAACATTTTACGGTTATTAGCAGTACTTCTTGCATTATGTGAAATCGCTCTTCCACGGCTTACGATTAAATTAATCCTTTCACGAGACATGTTTTTTAAACTTATTTTTAATGTTAAATATACTCAAATGCTATATTTGTGGCGTAAATAGCTAAAAACTTGACATAATTGACAAGCAGGACACGGAACGAAATGCGACTGTTGGACGCGTCAGTTACTGCTGTGAAATTAGCAACGGTTGACAAGGCACCCAGGGTTTACACTGCTATTCTCTGTCTTTCTTTCGAATTAACAGAAAAAACTAAAAACACGAAAATAGATGAGTGACATAACTCTAATAATAAAAACAGTGAACTTATATAGTGCAGTTTTGTGATATTTCACCTCAAGTGCGCTTTATACTAAATTAACTATGCTAATAATACTAACTAACAAGAAGAATATAATATGAATACAAATTAAAACTATCTAAAATCATGATCGTTATCATAAATCATAAAAGAAAAAGGTTCAGATATGGCTATAACAGTGCATGTCTACATTAAAAGATAAAAAAAAAAAAACAATTTACTAGAAGCTAAGATTATAAAAATCTACATGAAACGTATGAATTCATATTAACATATTTGTAAAATCAAAGAAAAGGACCGTATTAAAAATGTGGATATCCGGAAAAATGCAAGGCTGATGTGAGCGTAATGAATAAGATCAAGAAAGGGACGCTTAGATGGTTTGGGCATGTAGAGCGAATGAACGAAGAAAGGAGTGTGAAAAGAATATATGATGCGAAAGTGAATGGAAGAAGAAGTCGAGGACGTCCGAGAAAGACATGGCAAGATAAAGTAAATCAAATACTTGAATCGGGTCATGTGAAGAGTCAGAATAACAGAAGAGTATGTATGAGACGATGTATGAATGTAAATGAAGCAAGTAGTGTGTGTCAAGGCAAAGTTGTATGGCGGTCCGTCCTCGATGGTTAGTAAGTTAGTTGAGAAAAGAAAATTAGATTGACGAAAGTTAACATGTTGGTACCATAAAACAATAATATTCATGTACTATAAGTAAACGATTCTAAAAACTCTGTCACCCTATCTCGTTTATTAAAAAAATTACATATAAGTATCAAAGTATTTATTTTATCAAATTTATCATACAAGTATTTAAGTAATCTTAAGGCGTTATATCGTTATGTTTCCCTTTTCTTGTTAGATATATGCTTTATAATAACATTGTTCATACTTAACTCATTTTGGCATTTTTCGGACTTATCTCCCGTTTTCTCTTGCAGGCAGATATTATCCTTTTACCTCATCCTTTACATCGTTTTAACCGAAATAATTGTATGTCTTGCTCCGGAAAATGTCGAAATTCCCCGCAACTCAAACAAGAAGTGCTGTGTTCTGATGTTATATAACTCAATGATTGTAATCAGAAACATACAATGGAATGGATTACTTTAGCCTATTTATGAATTTCGGACGTTTCCGACATGTTATTGTACTCGCGAAGTACCCTTGAAACATTTGGTCAGGAAACCGTAATTCCTTTCACGTTTACGTAGGTGGGGATTACAGCTATGGTGCGAAGGAAAATAAAATTATTATTTTTAATTGATTTATCACCGTTCCTAAGTCGAATTAGAAAATCCAATGATTTTTTAAATCAATTAAAGTCTTAAAACATTAAAATTAACGAATTGAAAAATTCTTTAAAAATAAATTAAAAGCAAAAACGTTATTTTTAAAATTTCCTTGTTTAATAAGATTTGCCTAGTAATTTGGTCAATAGCGCGACATCTTGAAGGAAAAACAAAATAATTTAAAAATCAAAATACTAATGCAAAACTACACATTCACCTTTTTACTACAAACAAAGGAATACAATTTAAAAACGAAAAAAGTATTTAATTGAAATTAATTTTATGAATTTAATAAAAGAAAATGTCCGAAACAATGAAATATTTTTTTAAGCCTCTTTATAAACCTTAAAAATCGATATCACGCTGTAACGCAAATTAAAACAAGATTGCGATAGTTATAATGTACTCATATTTTAATATTAATTTTATTTGTAGATTTTCACAAAGGCAAGCGATTTAATAAGCTATTTTATAAAACTTATTTTAACCTTAGATTTTAAGTAAAAAAAACGTTATTTATAGCCTCTGTGTTTAGTTTTTAAAACTCGATTTTTTCCCATGCGAATAAATTCAGTAGTTATTATTTTGTTTCTTTTAGCTTAAGTTTTTATTTTTAATTTTTTTTCGGCGTTTACACCCATTACCAATCTTTTTTATAATGGCCTTAAACTCCAAAATATCTGTCATTAAAAATAAAAACTAAAACTAAGGTAACAAAATAATAATAATAATAATCAACTTAACTCAATTGAGTTACAATTAAGCGTTGTTGTAATATACTTAGATTGGCCGAAATTTCAAGGAATCAACGTCCTATTAGAAAAGTTTGCCTACCTTACTAACCATTTAAAACAAGCTGAAACAATACCACGAAATAATGTAATTACATAATTTTAATCCCCAAAATTATTCTATTTTGAATACGACAACTGATGTTGTTGTTGGGTTCTAATACGTTTGACAATAATGTAATTACGGTTCATCTTTCGATACGACGAAACGTAACCCGATGAACCAAGTTTATTGTTGTCTTACACATGTTTTCAACAAACGACCTCCATTTTATGATAGCTCAATCATTGTGATTCACTTCATACATGTCCCACGAGCATTCTAAAGCAGACCTAAAATATAATTTTGCCAACTTGAATGTTATGTATTATATTTCGGGACTGAGTGAAAACATCAAACAATTACCAATTTAACGCACAGAAGCACATTATTATATTAAGACTTATCCCCTAGACGTTCAAGAGATGTATGTACAATCAATTTGTACTGCTGCTCATCTATTGTTTTTTAACGGCAAAAAACAAATCATTGCTTAATTATGTTATGTACTACCCACAGACACTATTAATGAAAGAGACTAGAATTTTACAATACATGGACATTGTTTTATTGAAAGCAGAAATGAAGTAACCAACTAGCTAACCATAACGTCCCTTGCAGAAGCAGATCGAGAGGAAGGGTCGCCTTTTTAAACAACTCTGCTTTGACACACACTCAATTATTAGTTATAGAAATAATAAGATAATCAATTATTTATAATTGCTTAGTTAGTCACACACTCAATTGAACAATAACATTTCATCAGAAAGAATACTGCAATAGACAATATTCTAAGGTTGAAAAGACCGGTTAGTAGCTGAAAAGACAAATGCGTCGGATTCTCACCCGGGCGTCGATGATTTAATTCCTCTGCTAGCTAAGTCTTCCATCATTGCACAAACAACATTTTCGACTTATTATAAAGGCAGTAGGAGTTTTTAAAATAATGAAGGGTTATTTTTAGCCCGGGAATATTTGTGTTTCTTTAAAAAAAAAGAAAAAAGAATCCTATGAATACATGTTGAAAATTGCAATCGATTATTCGTGAGATTAATATGCTGATTATAGGATTACAAAAGGGACACTTATGTGGTTTAGGCAAGTAGAGCGAGTGAACGAAGAAAGGAGTGTAAGAAGATTAAAACATTTGATTCACTATCAAATGTCTTCTTCAGGCGGCCGAACTTATTTTACCATTTACTTTCATGTCATATTTTTTCCTGGCACTTATTTCTCCGTCTGTTAGCTCGACATGTCCAAGCCATACAAACAATTTAATGGTTTTCATGATTAAAAAAATGAAATTTGTAAGCGCATTTGAAAGACCGCCACTCAGAATCGAAACATTTCCGTTGCTTGAAATGGCTTTGGCCGTGTTTTGTGACCATATACGAGTATGAATAGTCAGGTACTCACCTTGCTTTGTCCCATCACCTTTGCCTTCACACTACGTCAAGCCTCACAACATACCCATATTGGGGATGGAATAGTCTCACTGGGTCAAGATAGTTAAGAGCAATTGGGATTCTTGCGCGGTATATTAAAAAAAAAACTCAATAATATTTTCTTGTTTGCACATTAGAACACACAATCGATTTAGTATCTTCATTAAGATGAAATAAATGATTAATTAATTCATTGTATCGCACAGATATTATATTGCGCCTCCAAATGAATAGAAAAAGTTTCTACTAAAATTACAATGGTTTTCTGAAATTGTGGGAGCTTTCATGCACGTAATTGCCTTAAAACTTGCAGAACCCTTCATCCGAATTTTCTCTCCTTTTGTAATTGTTCAATGATACGATATTTAATTGGAAGAACTGTTTTTATTTCATTTTGATGAGTAACTATATCCATTATTATGTATTTGTATTGAAAATAGTTTCATCAACAGGTTTTAATATTATGACCAATTAATTTCGTTGTATGTAATTAAATTGATTTAGTTAAATCAATTAACAGCCCGCAAAACTTTATTTCAAGTTGCCAGCATCATTATATGTACGAGTATAGTATTTGATATATACTCGTATATGGTGATGGAATTTCAGCATCCAAAATTTAAGTATCGTAATATGATCTATTAGAACAAATATCAATTGTTTTTACAGGAAAATATTTGTAGACGTAATAAGAGAAACGCTCATACCCAAAGTTTTAAATAAACTAGAAATAGGCAAGATTTACTAATATGTATTTTTTTAACTGCGTTTTTCTTTCTCGCATTTTTTGTTTTGTTTTACTAACATTCTAGACGTTGTAATTTCACCTAAGTTAGATATACGCTCGCATGAAATAATAAGATATGACCTGATTAATTAAGTTTTACCTACTCAAGCCTTTCATTCATTGTGTTTCACGTTCCGTAACGCATACAAAATATATTATAGAAATGTTACGTCGACATTTGGTTTCCCATATGTGCCCCTTCTAAATAATATTGAACATTGTCTTGGAACAAGCATTTAATGGAAAGATTTCAGATCTTAATTGTGTACATTGTATTGTCAACAACGGGTTAGATGCAAACCTAAAAAATCGTTTGATTATTATTATTTTTTTTATTATTTTTACTGGATACTGCACAAGACTCTCAACGGTCATCATCAACAATTTATACATTGACATCCCTAATCGATGATAGGTATAAGGCTACTAGGGTAGGAGAAAGCATATAAAAGAGGACGTTAGTGAGGTATTTGGCTATTAGAACCTTGTCAGTAAACATATCTAAAGTCATTTCATATTTCTATCCAGCACGGTCATCTCTTACTAAGATAATACTTAAATTGTCTTCTCCACTGAGGTGAAAATAGGTTTTTTTTTTAATGATCCATTTAAACATTAGTTTAAAAAAACTGTTTTGCCTCGTCAGGTTTTGACGACGTAATTTTAAAGTTTAAATCTATGGATCTAATCAAGTTTTAGCGGAGGCGGTTATTTAATGAATGTTTATTCTGTTTTTTTTTAAATAATTACAAGCACTTAGTTTCATGTTTCAGAATACAAAGTATACTAAAATAAACATTGGTTCTCTAAAAAGCGTATAGATTATTAGAAAAAACCGTTATCAAAACTTTGTTTTTTATTATTAATAAAACACGGTGTCACAAATTACTTTTACAATTAATAAATTCGTTTTACTGCTTAGGCCAATCTTATGAAATTCTTGTCCATGGTAAAAGACAGCCTACAGTGTATTATAAACCGTATTACAGGGTATACTATTTCGCTCAGGAACCAAACATGTATGTACACCACCCCACCAGAATAGTAACTTGAATGTATCAAGGTTCTAGAGGCTGCCTCCGCCTTGGAGATATCATTGTTCATCTAGTGGAGGCTGGATGAAGTACCATGTATCATACGTTCACAAATATTGGTAGTATGATACTGTCGTGAAGTTTTACAAGTGTGTTGGAAAATCTTAGTTTAGACAACTCTAGTTTATGTTTTCGAGGATTTGTCAAAGTTTGAAAGGAATTCTAAAACTTCTACAGTTTTAGATGTTAGCCTAATGACACTAATTAGCTTAGATTTGTAGATCAAAAAAACCGGAAGAAAGAGTCGTTATGATGAGCCAATCAATCGAGAGCCCAAAAAAGCACGATCAAGTTGATTAAAAACTTGGTTTGGGACTTAAGTATTGAAAAAATACAAAAACTTAATTGAGACTTTTTAATGACATTGACACATAGTTACATGGAATTCCATCGTATATGCGTAATACTGCAGAAAAATGGCAAGTAAATAGTCAGTAGTAATTCAAAATGTATACATAAGAATAAAAAAAAAAAACAAACACTCCTCGGCTACCAATAACCTGACAATTTTCGAAAAAAATCCTACTACTATCATAATAAGCGTCAAATGTTACACGTGTAATAATGAGGAACTTAACTGGTAGAGAAATTGAACCCGAGAGGCCTGGCTGGGAAACCAACGTATCGGCTACTAACCGGTATTTCTTCTAAACAAGGTTTGTCCCTACTAAGCAATGTTATTTGGAGGTCTTAAATAAAGGACCTTTTCCCTTTTGGGGTGAACTGAAAGGTTATATTTCTAATAATGTTATAATCCAGTTGTGATGAGTTATGAATATTTCTATCTACCTTAGAAATATGAAATTGGGATAAGGTGAATCATTTAAGCTAAAATAAGTTATGTTATTTATGATGCCAAAATCAAGAACATTTTTATAAAGAGACATGCACAGTGATTGAAAACAATAATTAATGTAATCCTGACAAATGTTTTGCTTTAAACTTGATGGTGAAAGAGGATTTAGTTTAAGAATCTGAAATGCAATATCTATTTATGGAAGTAGACACTGTTAAATGACGCTAAAAGTACGCCTCTTTAAAGAGGCACAAAATAGAGAATTACGAGTTGGTGAGTCTCAAGGATTCACTTACCTTTTTAAATGCCCACCCGGTTAGGTTCAGTCGATAGAACGAATCTTTCTCCGTGTTTGAAATTCGTTTATTTTGGTTTAGAGAGGACCTTCTTCTTCTTCGTTAAAAATGGGGGTTACAAAAGGGACCCATACTTGCAGGGTTTAAGGAATTTTGACAATAATACACTTTAAATGCTCTCTCGGATTATATTTGAGAATATTGATTCTACGCCCAGGAAAAGCTTGATTAACTTGGTGGATAACGTTAGAATTGGGTACTCATAGAGACAAACTATTATACTAAATTGTTCAATTATCACCGATACTGGAAAATGCGTGGATCCTGCGCGCTGAGAATCCTTCTGTCCAGTCTGATAGCCGAGAAACCTCGCTAGTTCTTTCCTCGATGGCAGCTGCCGGGGATTGTCGAGACTCGGATTATCCATCGCAATATTTAATTCAATTTGCTATTTCACCATAGGCGGTAAATACTGTATTGACTCTAAAAACGTTAACTTGAATCTTTGAAGGTCTAAACTAGAATCTTTGAAGGTCTACACTTGAATGTCTAAACTTGAATGATCCTCGTGGCCGTTTCAGCCCGGGTCCGTTCGCCGTTTGGCCCCCACTTTTTGACTTTTCAGTGGGGCAAACAGACAAAACATTACACCATAATAAATAGATTTTTAACTAGCGGGAAAATTCAAAATCGCACTGGATCGAATTTATCGTGCTTCATAACACATCCCCTTCCCTTTAATGAAAAAACGCCGTGAAACGAAGGCTTTTTCTGTTTAAACCCTTTATGGAAAACCTATGACAAAAAACTAAAATTCAACGTAGTCCACTCAGAGGTTCGGCATTAAAAACCTGGGCAAAAGGTTACATAGTACATATTACAATTACAAGTTAAAATAAAATTACATATTACATATAAGGAACAGGGTATAACAGAAGTATAGTACAAAATACAAGTTTTAACAAAATGGTACATGTTAACAGTTTACATATCAAAAACATGGCCTAACAGAAATGTACAAAATTTACAAATAAAGAAAGGATCCACCAAGCAAAATAAAAAATAGTTTTATTTAACACATTTTCGAGAGTATGGCCGAAGACGCATTATTTTGAAAGGAAAGGGTACTAAGATAACGTTAAAGTATCTTTAGCTACAACTAAAAAAAAACCCTATAGCTTTGTCGCAATAGGCGATTAAACAATTGTTGCTTCTTTCTCTATATGGTATTGTTGCATCCAGTAATACAATTTACGGTAAAAATACGTGTTTTAGTAAAACACACAGTACGAATACATATAATACGAATACAAACAACGTTCCTATGATCACAATTCACTGCGAAAGAACTTGTTTTTTTTTTTTATTTATAAATATATAAATATATATAGTAAGAATACATACAATACTAATACATATAATAAGTATACAAACAATGTTCCTTTGATCACAATTCACTGCGAAAGAACTTGTTTTTTATCTTTTGTTTATAATATATACAATAAAAATACATAAAATACTAATACATATAATAAGTATACAAACAATGTTCCTATGATCGCAATTCACTGCGAAAGAACTTGTTTTTTATCTTTTGTTTATAATATATACAATAAAAAAATTTCCACTCATTAATAGAGCAAGTGCCAAAGGCGCCACCTTTATTTTTTAAGGCTGAATAAGGAAACCTTCAAACCTTCTATTTAGAAGTATCTGTGTCTTTTTCGACTATAATAATAAATAAATAAAAATAATAATAATAATCATCAATAATCAACAATCAATAATCTATAACTCACTGTCATCGTTCCCGACGCAGACTTCTTGTTATTTTCATAACTCACTGTCATCGTTCCCGACGCAGACTTCTTGTTATACTCATAACTCACTGTCATCGTTTCCGACGCAGACTTCTTGTTATCTCCATCTCATATTTTGGTCGTTTTACCGACACAGACATATTGATAATAATACACTCGCATAGTTACATGGTGTTAGTAATAGTACACTCGCATAGTTACATGGTGTTAGTATTAGTACACTCGCATAGTTACATGGTGTTAGTATTAGAACACTCGCATAGTTACATGGTGTTAGTATTAGAACACTCGCATAGTTATATATTAAGAAATAATAGCATATAATTGATCCTTCTCTGCGGTAACACAGTGATCCAGATAGAAAATAGGCAAAAATAATAATATCGCAACAATCCATATAACAAAACAACAACCGTTCAACCGTCCACTACGGCAACTGTACACAATGGATCCAGGTCAGTACTTACACAGCAATCCTGATAGGACATGGAAATAATATCTCGTAAAATCAATTTAATTCAAATTATATACATATTCTTCACACTTTAAATATGAAGCACCAAAATATAGTAAATGGTATTTCCACCGTAACAAGTTAACAAACTCATTCAGAAGACTATTTCACTTCGTCCGGGTAAACCATGAAAATTGGTATAAATATTGGTATAGGATTTTGTATAAAATCCTTTAAAACCATCGACGATCCTATTAACTTGATCGCGACCATGATCCATTCGAAGGGTGGTATTTCACCAAGGTGATACTCAGAGTATTTACTTTTCAAATTCTATCCCTTATACTAAACGAGTATTAAATTTTAGCAAGAAATGTATAGTTTACGTTATGCTCGAGTGATATCATCACTCTTCTTTTCAAATAAACATAAATACTGTTAAAAGCTACATACAAGCTTGTGTTATTTTGAAATATTAACAAAGATTTCTTTCAAAATCTTGTTATCCTTACCACTTTCCGGACAAAAACGTTCTGGTTTACATTATAACAAGAATCTACAACATTCTTTAAGAAAACACAGAACAAAAGAAATCGTTAAAAAATTCCAAAACATAGTATGGAAATTTGAATCAATAGTAATATTATCAACTTATATTCTAGAGGTAGAATATTTATTTCACCAACTTAATTGACAATTACTAGTTACCAGCAATTACTGCTTCGACACAGGTCACACGGCCATAAGAAGTTTAAACTAACGATTATACTAGGGGAAACTTAAATTGTTAGCTTATTGACTTTAAAAAACTTAACTCGAACAGCTGGTTTGTGGGTAACTCAATCCAACAACCTATTTATAGAAGACAACTTAAATTAACAGGCAGTTCGGTGAAAACTCAATCCACTCACCAACTTACAGGAGACAACTTAAATTATCGATTTGTTTATGGAAAAAATAATCCAATAACTTATTTTATAGCAGACAAATCAAATTAGCAACTAGTTAATGAAAAACTTAATTCAATAACTTATTTATAGGAAACAGCTTAAATTGACAACTGGTTATGGAAAACTCAATTAAATTACCCATTTACAGGGGACAACTTAAATTTAATAGCCAGATGATGAAAAACTTAATTCATCAAATTATTTATAGAAAACAACTCAATCCAATAACTTATTTATAGGAGAAAACTCAAATCAACAACTAGTTTATGGAAAACTTAATTTAATCACCCATTTTCAGGGGGCAACTTAAATTTAATAGCCAGATTATAAAAAACTTAATTCATCAAATTATTTATAGAAAACAACTCAATCCAATAATTTATTTATAGGAGACAACTCAAATCAACAACTAGTTCATGGAAAACTCAATTTAATCACCCTTTTACAGGGGACAGCCTAAATTTATGGAAAACTTACTTCTAATTACACTAATTATGTAGGTAATTGTTGGTATTATTGCTAATTCGCATCCCAAGAACTGAAATCGATACGTTAGGGAATATATATTTGAAAGCATCATTCATAATGATTATCTTACACGTTCCCAAAAATATCAAACTAAACATTCTATTTCGAACCAAACTGGAAATAAGGTACTTTCATCTATTAGCGATAGTCTAATGATGATTTTCACAAACACAAAATTTAATCTTTAAATTGCTATTGTTGTTAAGCTCCATTGAGATAATCCTTCACAAAACTGCGCTATATAAATTTATGAAATATTATTTTCGACAGTTGAAGATAATATACACCAACGGTCTAATCGAACCCACTACTTTTATCGTCAATGTTTTATGCGAAAATAATCGATTAAATTAACTAACCATCGGTGGTTTCACCACGAGGGTATGAAGTTATCAATGACCAAGTACTTATTTTAGCCACGGCGGATCAAATCGAAAAATGATTCCTTAATATTCATCTACTATTTAGGCCTTTTACATAACCCGATTCAATTATCTAATATTCGTGTATTAACTAAAGAAATCCGATGGTATTTGTAAACTTAATCCTAATTTTCCTCATTTGTAGTAGAGTCAAGGAGTCTATGCTGACAATTATGCTCTTCTGAAATCGTTTTCAGGCTTCCATAATCGTAAATAAATTTAATTTAGCCATAGGTAAATTCAGTTTTAATACATTAGTGGGGAATTTAAAACGGTAAATTAAAGAAACCGGTATAGGTGAATATCGTTTCAAAGCACGAGTATAATTATTTGACACGAAAGGGTTTCTTGAAGTTTAAGAACAAAAAACAAAAACCCTGATAACAATTTCGTTTTGTTGAAATACTCCTCTGCTCTGATGAGATGTATTTATAAACTAACGGATTATTATAGTCCAATTATTAAAAAAAACACAACACGAAATGGTAAAAAGGAGATTCAGTGCAAGTGCCTCATATAAACAGACCAATTCCCCTCCTCTTCAACTACAGGTATTTCAAATGTCTATTCAAAGGATTGCGCAATCACGACGCAAATCAACCTCGTGTCTTTTTTTTAAATTATGGCGTAACTTACGTATAGACATAAAATACAAGACACGCTATATTTATACAAATCTTACGAAAATGTAGCACCACTAAATGTTTCACCCGCGTATGAAAAGGATAGCCATTCAACGAACATGTGTGTGCGGAAGAAATAGCTATATGAAACGTGTTTCGAAGGTATGCCACGTTGACTTAGTTTAATGCAACCAGACGCATTGCATCAGTAACGTATCTACTTTTGAAATTATGGCGAAACTTACTATACGAATCTACCACGTGTCTCTATTTTTATACTATTGCGCAACAAACAATACGAATATGCGACGTTTCTATTTATTTTTATACTATTGCGCAACAAACAATACGAATATACCACGTGTCTAATTTTGAAATTATGGCGCAACTTTTGCATATACATAAAATACAAGACACGTCATATTCATACAAATCTTACGAAATTGTAGGACCACCAAATGTTTCACCCGCGTATGAAAAGGATAGCCATTCAAAGAATATGTGTGTGCGGAAGAAATAGCTATATGAAACGTGTTTCGAAGGTATGTCTCGTTGACTTAGTTTAGTGCAATCAGACGCATTGCATCAGTAACGTATCTACTTTTGAAATTATGGCGAAACTTACAATACGAATCTACCACGTGTCTCTATTTTAATACTATTGCGCAACAAACAATACGAATATACGGCGTTTACATTTATTTCTTAATATTGCGCAATCGACGAAGATAATCAACCACGTTATTTTTCACTACGTAAACACAAATTTTTGGGAAGAAATACAAAATTACAGCTTATATTCAATAAACAGTTTACAGTCATATGTTTACATTAAAGAAAAAGAAGACTCTCAAAACCAAGCCCTCACGTTGGAAAGCGCCAGTGTTAAAGTCGCTAAAAGTATTAACTGGACAGGGTTTAAGGCATTTATTACAATAATACTGTATTATACTTGAGAATATATTTGAGAAAATCGTTTATTCTACGCCCAGGAAAGCCTTAATTACACAACTGGATAACGTTTGGAAAGCGCCAGTGTTAAGATACAGTTAATGTACGCCTACTTTAAACAGGCACACAATATACAATTACGGGTTCGTGAGTCTCAAGGATTCACTTACCTTTTTAAATGCCCACCCGGTTAGGTTCAGTCGATAGAACGAATCTTTCTCCGTGTTTGAAATTCGTTTATTTTGGTTTAGAGAGGACCTTCTTCTTCTTCGTTAAAAATGGGGGTTACAAAAGGGACCCATACTTGCAGGGTTTAAGGAATTTTGACAATAATACACTTTAAATGCTCTCTCGGATTATATTTGAGAATATTGATTCTACGCCCAGGAAAAGCTTGATTAACTTGGTGGATAACGTTAGAATTGGGTACTCATAGAGACAAACTATTATACTAAATTGTTCAATTATCACCGATACTGGAAAATGCGTGGATCCTGCGCGCTGAGAATCCTTCTGTCCAGTCTGATAGCCGAGAAACCTCGCTAGTTCTTTCCTCGATGGCAGCTGCCGGGGATTGTCGAGACTCGGATTATCCATCGCAATATTTAATTCAATTTGCTATTTCACCATAGGCGGTAAATACTGTATTGACTCTAAAAACGTTAACTTGAATCTTTGAAGGTCTAAACTAGAATCTTTGAAGGTCTACACTTGAATGTCTAAACTTGAATGATCCTCGTGGCCGTTTCAGCCCGGGTCCGTTCGCCGTTTGGCCCCCACTTTTTGACTTTTCAGTGGGGCAAACAGACAAAACATTACACCATAATAAATAGATTTTTAACTAGCGGGAAAATTCAAAATCGCACTGGATCGAATTTATCGTGCTTCATAACAACACGTTCAAAAGTATTCATGAATTCTTTTTAAAAATGTAAATGTCATACTTTTTGTAGACTTTGCCTACCCGAAAATATGTCATCATGAAATGAAAATTTGAATTTAATACGTAACTTACTTAACCTTCGCATGAATGATGTATGTAGTACATTCTAGAGAGTTTTGAAAATGAAATTTTACATCTGAATACTTTTTATGATGAACTTGTTAAATAAAATCCCACCAGTCTCAGGATGGGAATAAAAAGTGAAAAAAAAAATTCATTACTCGCGAGAAAAATTCATATTTAAAAAAAAAAATAAAAATTATTTTCAATTCCAATACATTGTTGTGAAAATCTTGGACATTTCAAGTGTGCAAATTGTTTATCAAACCCTCAAATCTTCAGACATTGAAATATTCCTGCAAAGCCACCCTTGAGAAATCTTCTTTACCTTATCAAGTACAATTATTGTACAAATAAAGTTTTCCCATTTAATAGTTAAGCTTCGAAGGGTCAGCTTTACGGGTCCATTTTTCTACAAGTTTGAATCTTCCGCCTCCATCTTTATTTTATTGAAGTTAGTTTATTGAAGAAAAGGCCGCATGGATGAAGATGCCCATTTTTTTCAATTCATCGTTTGAGGGTGTATTTTTGATGCCATTTTTATATTCCTTGTTGGGGCAGGGATAAATTATTGAACAGTTATTTTTTTTACTCTTTATACAGATACGTAAAAAAAAAACATTTGAAAAGGCTACATGAATATTGAAAAACTATTCCACCAATCTACGAATAAAGATATAGAATATTTTAATACTCAGTGGTTTATATTTAGTTTTCAGTTTTATTTGTGTTTTATTAGTTATTTTGTACATTCAAGTTTACAAGTAGCTAATTATTTTATTTTCTTTTTGACTTTAATATTTTAACCTATATACTAATTATTATTGTGCATTTTAAATAGTTTTAATTTATTGGAACCTTACTTATATTCGTATTTTATTTAGTTGTTTGTTTAGTTTGATTTAAGTATATATTCTTGTAGAAAAAATACACTCTCTTGCTGTACGGAATATTTAAAAAAAAGTTGCCCACTTTTCTCAATTCTTTTTCGTCAAAGTGCGTTTTTGTTTTTGTTTTTCCTAATACTGCTTAGGTCTATGGATAATTTATTTAACACTTCTTTGTACACAAATAAAGTGCACAAAGGTGGAGTATTTTTTTAGTAATAATTAGCTCTAACCAACGGTTAAGGGTAACTTGAGTCGTATAATTTTTTTTTTGGTATAATATCACTGTTTACAAAAGAGTCGCACACATATTTCTTCGGTATGACACGATTATGGGGGTTAGAGGTGAATGAAAAGATCTAATTAATCGTAAGTGTCTAAACATAAATAAACAAGCTAGATTGCATGTATTGGCCATATATGGAGCCTTGAACATTTTTTTTAATAGATTAGAATCAATTAAATATAAAAAATGTGTGTTCTGAAGCTGTAAACATTATCAAACGGTGAGCTTTCTGTCACCATAATTCTTGTAAAACATTTTCATTCGATTTTTTTAGGTCAACCTGATTTTGTTCAGTTTGTTTCATTATTAAGAGCTTTAGATAATTAGTTTTCTGTCAAAATACAAGCAATGTCTAAAGATTATCACTTCTGATCGTGGATAAAGTCTAAAAGTAAAACAAGCAAATTCATAACGCAAATTCAATTTTTAAAAAATAGAATGTAAAGAAAATCGGTTTGATGTATGAAAGAAGAAACTTTGTGTCAGATTATTATTTTTTTTTTTTATCAATAATAAACGTAGCTTCTAAGCAACATTTTAATAATATCAAAGATTCCATGTCAAGTATATAATTTTAAAATATTTATTTAAATATATTTCCTATCTAAAATTTCCCAGAAAGGTGATGGTATAAAATCTATTGGTTTTCTTGAACTCGTACACGGGATTACAGGTTTTATACCAATCATTCGTAGGGGTATGTAAAAAATGAATGGTAAATTTATTATATTTAATATCCGATGATAAGGGTCCGCAGGGATAGCATTTTCTTGACTCTAACTAACATAAAAGATTCATAAGATCACTGTTTTAGCGTCAATGCTACAATATAATTTATTCTGATAATAATGTTGCTGTGACGTAACTGATAACATACATTAAGTGGGTTTACATTTTTTTTGTTTCTCTGTGCATCAGTAACACTGCGGTGAAATATAAGAAAATTAAATACTGTAGCTCTGTAGGCATGTTTCTTCTTATAACACATGGTCAAACAATTTCGACACACACGTTTCTTCGCCATGTCCTTTCTGGCGTTTTTTCGTGTGTTTTTTCATTTAAAAAAATGCACAAAGCAACAGTGTTTCACATAAAAACGACAATATTGTTAATATTTATTTCAGTAAATATTAGTCAGTCAATATAAGAATCGCTGACGTCCAGGCAACAGACAGTCGACTAATAATAATAATATTTGGATAATTTGTATAGCGCCGTTTTTGTGAAAAATCACCTCAAGGGCGCTGTACAAATCTTATACAGCATCATACTTACCTGGCAGGTCACTTCTGGCAGGACACAATCACCATATCATGATAACTTAAAATTTAGAATAACTTAAATTTTTTTATTTTTTATTTTTATTTTTGTTTCTTTTTTTTTTTAGTTCTTTATTATTATTTTTCATTTTTAGGGCATGAGGGCAAATTTAAAATAAAGTATATCGGAGGTATTTTTAATTTTTTTAATTTTTCGTAGTGAAGAACAGATAATAGTGATAATCTTCTAATGAATTTAAGGAATGAGAGTCTGAAAAGTTTTCTTGGTTCTATTGGGCTTGTTACATCTTGATTATGGATATGATTTTCTGAAAAAATGAGTTTTGAGTTTGGCTCTGAACTCTGTTGAGTCTTTTATTACTCTCAGATCATGTGGTAGTCCATTCCAAGCTTTAGGACCTGACACTCCGAAGGCGCGCTCTCCGAAATTAGTGTCTGGTGTGCGCTTTGGTTCTTTCAACCTTCCGATAGCCGATGACATTGCCGATCTAAGAGTTGACTGTCGCGAATTGGAATCTTCAGGAATACACAATTCCGATAAATAAGCCGGAGCCATTCCGTTAATTGATTTGAAAACCACCCAGCAAAGCTTAAACTGGATTCTTTCGGGACATTTAAGTCAGTGAAAATTTTTGAGGTGCTCTGAGATATGGGAATATTTTGATACGCCGGTGATAAGTCTTGCCACGGCGTTGAAGACTAGTTGTAGTTTGTTAATTTGATATTTAGGAAGACTAGCGTATATTCCGTTGCAGCAATCTAAACGCAAAACGACGTACGAGTTTACAAATAGTTTGGTTGCCTCTGTTGGCAGGTTTCTTCGCACTGATTTTATTTGTCTTAGTTGAAAGCACCCTGTGCTCACAGTCCTGTTAATTTGGGATTTAAGGGAGAAATCAGCATCCAGATTAACACCCAGAAGTTTGATGGATGTCTTTGGAATAATGTCACTTCCTGAGACAGCTATTGGGGAGTTATCGATGTTATGCTGACGTCTGCTTGTGGCGGTCCAGAGAAACTCTGTCTTTGAGGGTTCAATTTCAGTCTATTTGAGGTCATCCAGAGAGTGATCGCTTCTAGACACTCAGTCATGCAGATTTTCAGACTGTCTATTTCTGTCGGTGAGCAGTAAAAGTAAACTTGCTGGTCGTCGGCGTAGCAATGTAAGACTGACTTCGAATCAGCAAAATCGAGACCTCAGTATAATGTATACTTCAGTTTAGTAAGTAAATCATGACCTACTGTCAAACACTTACAAGTTAAATAATTTTTCACTTCATAATTTTCCATTCAATATGGCACCGCTTAATACTGTTCGGCTTAATAAAATTCTATTGAGCAAAATTAAATTGCAGAATAACAAACAAATACATCATCTCCTGCTTCAAATCTTTAAGCTTTTGGTACCCGTATAGCGAGAAAATGAACCATACTGTTATTCGGATATAGTGAATTTTTGACATTTTTGTGTTGAAAATGGTATTTTTCAAAATTTCAGTAACGCAGTTTCCTGATGCCTGCTTCAAAGCTCTCGTTCATTCAAAACTGAGAAGCTTTTCCAAGTGACTTGACCCCGAAACCCGTATAGCGAGAAAATGAACCATACTGTTATTCGGATATGAAAAGTTTTGATGAATTTTTAAGCATTTCATTAAAAAAGTGTTTAAAATGGTATTGCCCTTGACCAAAATTTCAGTAACGTCCCTACAAAGCATTCTTAGGCCGGAAAATTATAAATAATTATATTCTTATCAGCGATTTTTTTGTGAAAATATCGGGCAATATGTGAATTAATCGAAGATTTACGTAGTACGAAAATCCGAAATATGGTTTTGCTCCCTTAAAACTGATTTCTATGATTTGATATGAATTAATTTATTCAATATTTGGTACATAGATAATATGAACATAAGATTTTTTTTTTAAATGCTTATGTGAGGATGACAAAGTTGTTTCTCCTTTTTAAAAAGTTTTTATTGCCTAAAACTTCGACTGAATAATATATTGTGCAATATTTTTACTTGACTTTCACCGCTAGTAAAGAGAACTGTTAAAAAAACTTGTTTACATCAATACTCGATAACATGACAAATTCCGATAAAGTTTTTTTGTTGTTAAAACTACACTATTTTTTAAATGTTTTAGGAAAATAATGAAATTTGTGGTGTATGATTGTGCTTGTTTATTATTATGGAAAATAACACGAACAAAGTCAATAATATCATGAATAGCCAGATTTTTCAATAACAAAAACAACATATTTGAATTTAGTTCAAAGGCGTTATTTTACATTTTTTGCCAGCAAACTTAGGCCTAGTGGCTTGAACCACTGTCACATTGAAAATCAATGATTAGCTCTATTATCTACTAGCACAAAAATGACTTTCAGAAGGTTTTTTATCTTTGGAAATTTTAAAAATAATTCTTGATAATAAATATTTAAAAATAATTTTCAGAATATTTAAAAAAAAATAAAGTAAGGTAATGATTTTGTCAGCATGACATAATATAAATATTATTGTAATTATAAAAAGGTTTAATTTTCAATGTCAATTTGAAAGAATAATGAATAAATCTGTTCTTCAAAAATGTTCCATAAATATTACAATCGTCTGCCTGCTAGGGATATAAACGATGTTTAAAAAAATCTTTTTTATTATTTCAGGTTGCCTTGGATTAAATGATGAAACAAATTTCAAACAAATTTCAGTGATAAAATAAATGTCGCTTAGCGAATAATACTTTCTTTCTGGAATAAAGAAAACATCTGTGCGTGATCCTAAATAACTCTTATGGTCCATTTGACATCGCTGGTTAAAATTGTTTTCGTTTGATGTATAAAAACCACGGGTTTAGCACATGTGCTTAAAAATATTTTTCATTTAAAAAAACCCACACAATTGAAAGATTATTTAAAATCAGAGAAAATTAATAATTTTTTTACCGGTTTTTACATCCTTAAGTTTTACCTCTCGGGGTCGGCAGTGATTTTTGAAAATTGATCCGCCAGCTCCGCCATGTCCCTGGCCCTGCCCGGCGGGGGAGGGGGCGCAGACGCCTCCCCCCGCAGAGCCGTCAGCCCCCTTCTCGAGGTGCGCCGGCCTCACTGCACGCTCAACTGCGACCACTGCAACACCATACTGGAGGACAGATTCAAGCATATACGTGAGTTGTATTACAAAAAAAATATGTTAATAGATTTTCTTTTACATTAGTTCCATACGGAATATCTTGAGATAAATGATTTTCCTAAGAGCCTATGTCATCTTTGGGGACGTTGTGTGAATAAAGGAATGAGCCTGGGTCTTCAATATGTCTATATTTAGGAGGGAGAAAACACAAAAGCCGGACAATCATTCCACAGCCGAGTTCTTGAACACAAGAACGAGTCGTAGAAGCGACCAGTTCTCATGTATCGAATGGCAACCGTGTACAAATGTTGTTGGGCGTTGGTGTCAATGGGATCAATTGCTTAAGAGCATTTTCTATTTAAATATCGTTAGAACAAGGAGAGCGTTGGCACCTGACATCTGTGTTTCTGCACAGGGTCTAGGATTTTTTTCAGCTAATTAGGGGCTCCAGACCGATCATAGATCCACTAGTTACATCATATTATATATTTGTCATGCTGAAAGGCAGATTCAAGCTTATATGTAAATTATTTTTCACTAGAAATTCCGTAGTCACACTGTTTCGGACGTCGGCTTCCGCTGCAAACATTGTAACACCATAATGGAAGACAAATTCAAACATATACGTGAGTGGTATTACGTAAAAGTCCATTTGATTGTCCTTTAGCTTTAATATGTTAGATACCTCTCACACAGAGCCGTCAGCCTCTGATAGAGGTACGCTGACCCCATTGCACGCTTAACATTCTAACTACTAACCATTGCAATATCCTAACTTACGTGAGTTCTATAACAGAACAAGTATTTTATATTACGCTATACTCGTACATATTTATTACATTCCAACTGTTCTGTCTTTCGAATATAGAATCTGAAGTTAAAAATATAAAATATTACCTAAATAATAAAACCTTACAAAACATAATATAATGTTATGACATAATCGTGAAGAAAATGTACTTTTTTATCCGGTTTTTGTTTTGGCGTAATTCTTATCTTTGGGAATAGATTAGAAATTATTCACTGCGTTACAGAGGATCATAAAAACTTAATAATATTCTACCTGCCGTTTCAAAAATGATAGTTGCTTAAACCTGTTTTCAAAGAAGTCCTAACCAAAAGCTAGTTGTGTCTGAAAGCTTGGATTAAGACCTGCTTTTGCAGTTTATCTTACCATGCCTGTCAATCCAAAGTGATTGCTAACCAAATCCGTTACGGATTAAATTGGAGTTAAGCTCGCTTGCATTTGTGTATTTTGTTGGTAACGTATTGAATAACCTTAACTTAAAACCAGACATCGATGTACAAACACAATGGAAATATGTTTTGCCTTTTTTAAGAAACTACAGATTTATGTTGATTGTGTGATTTGAAAGAGAGTATTCGAATTCACTGTTTAATTTAGTGATAAACACTGAACAATAAATCCGTGAAGCGAGTAGATTAATTTGTGTTCTTAGGAAGTTTATTTCCTAGATACAGGAAATCTGATGAGAACATTCACAAAATGGTGAGTGATAGTGATTCAATGTAGAGGGCTGAATACAGTGGTTGCTGATTAGATTCGATTGAAAGAAGTGAGAATAGCAATCCAAACAGCAGTGATGCCAGACCTATTGTACATCAGTATGACATGGCTCTAGAAACAAATTGTGACAGTAGACTCAATTCAGTGGAAATTATATCCCTGAGGCGAATGTGTGTCAAAACAATAGATGATTACACCACAAACGAACAAATAGGAAAATTATTATGGACGATCTGAGTTGGCATAGTTAACAAGATTATGAAAAGGGTTTTAAGAAAATAGGATCACGCTTAATGGATGGAGAAGAGAAGAGTAAGAAGTAAGACAAGAGAAAATATGATGCGTGAGCGCATGTACAAAGAGTCGATGACGTCGCGAGAATACATGACATGATTATGTTAAAGCAAACACTAAATAACCAACCATAATCTCGTCGAATTCGGCAAAACGAGAGATAATATTATAGATAAAATCTAAATGAGGATAATTCAGGGTTTTGTGGCATTCTATCATATCTGTCAGTCACTGGTCAAATTCGAGATGGAGAACAGATAGCCGGAAACAGACCTTAGTATTTTGTACTGTTAAGATTGAGCTTGTTTTACATTTCGATTATATTAATGTATTTCACTTATATAAGTGACTTCGAGTAACCTGAACTAACCTGTTACGTAATAACAAACAAAATATTAAATAAAAAAGTGGTTAAAAACAAAGTATATATGTTCTATTTATAAATATGGCAAGCCACAAAGTTAATGCTTTTTACGAATATATAAAACAAAAGATCGTCTAACAAACGAACTATTAGTAGTCTAAGCTGTGGTTTTAAAAAGTGGTAATCTGTATTGGCTTTGTAAGCATATATGTTTTATTTAAGATCTGTATAGTCTATAAAAGTACTCTCATGTCGCATAAAATAGATGTCAGTAGGGATTATATACATAACTTGGTAACGCGACAAACCCACATAAATAAGAAAAAAATATTATTACCTTTTTATTTCAACTTTAAGCGATTATAAGATTGTTGGATGACTTTTCTTTGGCGATTTTCTGCCCAAAAGTGAAAATTAAGTTCATTGACATCATCTAACAGCAATTCTGATTGAATAACGTGTTATTCTATTTTTAAAAAAATGTAGAGAAAAATAATAAAGCTCTTATCATACTAATATTGATATTAAATTATAATAAAAGGTGGTCAATAGCCCAATGGGTAGGACGCTAGACTGGTAATCTGGCGGGTCAAGGTCGATACGCACAGTCAGTAACCGACTTACTCCCTTTTCAATACAAATATATATGTATATATATATATATATATATATATATATATATATATATATATATATATATATATATATATATATATATTAATAAAAGTGATCTTGGGGTGAAAAATTTAAATTTATTTTATTCACTGTCCCTGCATACCTTCTGAAATAAATTATTATTACACATTAAAGGCGCCTTAAAAATGAACAATATTAACTTTTTAAAACATATGTACATTTAGACCGCTCGGTAGCTAAATGGATAAACCCACCCAAGCGTCGTGGATTCAATTCCTCTGCTGGCTAAGCCCTCCATCATTGCACAAGCACCATTATTTTCTTATTATGAGGGTAGTAGAAGTTTTTCAAAGATTGTCAGGTTGTTCGTAACCTTCTTTCATTAAAAAATAAATAACATTTGTCATGTTAACATAGGTTACCTCCATATGACAATGGCTTAGATCAGTAGCCTTATCACAAAAAAAACAAGTTCCCCAGCAACAGCCTTATGTCTTGTTGGAAACTTTATATTTTCTTTTGAGTATAATTTGATAGCAAAAACTTCAACACAAAAACTTTCCCGTTCCTTTTTTTCCGAACTTATCTAAGAAGTGCCAGTAAAATTACCGTAGCTCATAAAAAGCGTCAATTTTACCCTCGGCTTCCGGCGATGGAGTTGTTCCAGCAAATGGCAGACCACCAAGATTTATTCGTTTAAAAAAGTTGGAGCACTTAGAGTTAGTGTTATCTCTCGGAAATATTTTATAAACCAAGCTTTCTATCTAATGACTTGATGAGCAGTCTCAGAGGAAAATTATTGCCTTTGTCGGAGAATTATCCAAATCACCCTTTAATTAGCAAAGGTAGAAGAAGTGTTGATTTATTTCCAGAAGTTTTTCAACATGTTTATGGCAGGTTATTAATTTATAACACATGTTTAATTAAGCGACCAGCAAATTTGATACAATTTATGGTTATCGAAATGGCTAATTACATATTCGTCATTAATAATGTACGTGTCACCGCGAAACAATGATAATTATCCATTGTTGTAGATTGAACTGTATACATGCAGATTCTGACAATCAATCTGACACCTTATAACTACAGGTGTTTGATTCAATTTCGCTAAAGCAGCGAAATTACTTGGTGATTCTTTATGAACATCTCAAAAAAAGTTTCCGTTGTTTGTTGGCAGCTTTAGACAAACAGGATAAAATCTTTTTATGCAGTTTGAATTTGTATTTTTAACGTTGCGTTAACAATAATGACAAATTCGTGAAGAACTGCGGCAGTAAATACTGAAATGATAAAGTAATGTTAGTCATAAAAAACTTAGAAATAGTTTCGTTTTTCAATGCGTTGACGTTAATATTGATTGTTCTTAAATCGACGATTTTTGTTTATTTTTGAATTAAAACAATATTTGGCTATCCAAATTAATGCGAAAATCATATCCTTTGATGTTATATCCTCGTTGAAAAAGCAAAAGAGCTTACGCGACACTTTGGTAAAAAATAAGTTTGCGGCTTAGATCAGTTTTTTTTCTGCATCGAAAGCTGTAACTTTCATTTGATTCTGAAGACTTGTGGCCTTTCAGCCATCCAAAATATACTTGCCATTTGGTAGAAGGCTTGATTCAAGCGACAAAAGTTTGCGATTTTTTATAGCTTTTTGTCGCGTTATGTAACTCAGTGAGAGCATTAAGTTACCTGAGTTAACTATTTTCTTCAAAATCCAACTAGGTACTGAAGACTTTAAAGTGCTCTGGTGTAAGCTTCCCAAAATAGCACTTCAGCCTTTTTGCCTTTCCAGCGACGATTCAGTCCAAATTAGCAAAAATATTTCAGGTATGTTGAATTCTTTACTATGTATTATAAATATGTGATTAATGATCTTTACCGTTTATTTATCATCTTTATAGAGACCCTATAACAAAAATGATTTGAATGTGAAAACCGTATATTTGAAAAAAAAAATTGGAAAACTCAAAAGAGAAAGATAAAAAAATATGATGGATAATAGTGAATATTTTGAAAGATTTAAGTCTTTCACAAATATTTTTTACCGTTACCTATGAAATATTTTAAGACTGAAAAAAGCATTACGTTTGTAGCAAATATATAAATATATATATATATATATATATATATATATATATATATATATATATATATATATATATATAAATATATATATTTTTTATATATATTTATATATATATATATATTTAAATGTATATAAATATTTGTATATATATATATATATATATATATATATATATATATAAATATATATTTTTATATATATACATAAATATATTTTTAAATATATATTTATATATTTGCTACAAACCTCTTGCTTTTTTCAGTCTTAAAATATTTCATAGGTAACGGTAAAAATATTTTGTGAAAGTCTTAAATCTTTCAAAATATTCACTATTATCCATCATATGTTTTTATCTGACTCGTCAATAACGAATCAATATTTACAATAATGGCAGCAATTATTATAAGTGCCATAGCTCCTACTGGCTCCAGACGGTTGGTAGCAGTTGGGACTGTTTCACGGGATTTACCGATTCTTTTCTTTTTTTTTAAGCTGATGCACTTTTGTAAGGTTTTCAAAATTAGCAATACCAATTACAATATCCAAAACTATCCCAAATCTATAACAATATGTTGACAGCCTCAAAAATTGAGTCTGTAATCTCCCGAATCACATTCGAATGAATTGGCCGTCCGTTAAAGTCTTACTATGAGTAAGAGATATTATCAGAAAAGCTCTTAGCTTTATGTTGGCTTATATTAACATTGCCTTTTGATATGATATTTTTACAACTCGTTAAACAGAAGGTCGAGGTTTTTCCTTCGAACGAAAACCTCGCAACTTGTGAAGAGCCCGCATAGTGCGATAAATATAAGACCTTGGCTTCCCAAAAGGACGTAGTGTTCCTAAGAAAAGCTCTCGAAAGTATAAATAAAATTATATGTAATTCAGGTTGATAGTACAATGGTTTTTTTCTTGAATTAAACTACTTTGGAAGGTCAAACGTCATTTCTAGAGAGAGGCCCAAAGAGAAAAAGAAATGTAGCGGCTTCCGTGGTCGAGTAGTAAGACACTCGGCTATGAATCCGGACGTGCGCAAATACATTTTACCCAATTAATATGTGTCATAACTTATTTAGTAAACATAAAATAGCTCATAGTATATTTGCGGCACGTTCCAGAGTGATAGATACGCTAATTATCGCCCTGGTGAAAGTCCACCATTCAGAATTGGAACGCGGCTTGAAATGCCTTTTTTGCTTAGTCGTGTTTGATGACTAGATCTGAATAGCCAGATTCTTCCCAACCTTATTTTTCCTCATCTCCTTCCCCTCTTTACTACCTTCAATCTCACAACATACCTAAATTGGGGATGCAATAGTCTTTCTGGTACTAGAGGGTTGGAAGCAGTTGGAAATCTTGTGAAGTAATCACTAACATAAATTAAGCGACATTTTCTTTTCGTAAGCACTCCTTGTTTCATCCACACTCATCCATGCTCTTTTGTTATCCCAGCTCTCTTTGTGAATCAATTTGAATCACATGTCCTTACCCTCGTACCCGACTTCTTCAATTCACTTGCGCTTCATGTATTCTACTGACTCTATTTTCCGTTCGAATCTCCAAACCAAAAATCTTCATTATACGACCGAACATGAGTTTATCACAGGGACCCAAAAAATATTTTTCTGACTCCGCTGAGAAGGGCGATTCTCGTAAAGTAGTATTCATATTATAAGTTGTTGATATATACAAATAGTATCAATGAATGCCTGCTGCTAAATGGTCACATGTTCATATTTTTCTAAAGAAAGTAAAATGTTTTAATTTAAAAAAAACAGCAAAAAATTAAGTTAAATAATTACTACCCAACCACTCCTTTTTCCATCAGCCCATCTAGAATATTGTTCAGTCATATCGTTCAAAATTTAATCCAGAATTAGCACCTAAGAGAAATCCGGGGATACTGTCCCTTTATTTTACCTGTATCTTTGTTCAACCGGGCGCTATCGATCGTGCAATAACGTTGACCCGGTAACCTTTGGGGTGGTTGTATTTACTTACAGGGTGTCAAAACAATATAGGCATCTATGCTAAATTCATAATACTTTATTAAGTTAAAAAAATAAAAATCACTCTTAAGCGTCATAATAAAACAAGCATTACTGTTTTTTATTATGATTATTTTTCTAAAAATTCTATATAACTTACTTAATTATTTTATGCGTATAAACTGAACACACTTATTAAAAACAGTTTAAAATACTCTGTGACTTTTTTCAAGATACCAAATCGTCTATCAAATATTCGTAAGTTGTAAAGGTTTACTTAGAGTGGATTATTTTTTAAACATTTTTCTGTCGATAATGTTTTTGTTTAAGTGATACGAAATAAATCTAGGATTTTGTTAAATAACTTCGAAGGTAGTGATTGAGGAGTTGAGTTTTTTTTTAAAGTAATTATTTCAATTTCTTCGTATTCACTTATGAAACACTTAAATTTCTAGTGAATTTATCTTCCAGTCTATGTTTTTGTTTTTTTCATTAAAAATAAAAATCAATTTTCTAGCTCTCTTTGTGATAAATATACGTGTAGTTAATAACCCTTTTATATTTATCTTTATGAGTTGAATTTACAAAATCTACCCTAGATAGATTATCACATTTTTAAGTACCTTCGTATGAATTGTCACACTTTCGAGCGAAAGATATTAAAATTGCATTATTATTTTTTTTTGTAGCATTTTTTACATATTCTTACATGGGTTACATAAAAATACTTGGCTGCTTTTTTATAAATAATAAACAAAACATGAGTTGTTTGTAATAACGTTTATTTAATATTTAGGAAACAATTTTTTTAACTTCCATATCAGCCAGCAGAATTAATAAAAGCCTTTTCTTCGCAGGAACTTGGTATTCCTTTAGTACCTATAAGACCGCTTTGTCCCTAATATTTAGGTATCTACGGCACTTACCTTGACAAGACACGCGTCACGTGAGAACTCCGGCCGATGTTTTCTTTAGAAAATGAAAGCGGTGTTTTTGCGCAACGTACGACTCAGCGACGTAGATTGTCTTTCTGAGGTTAATAAAGTTACATAACTGAAAGAGAAATATTAAACTGCTGGGATAAGAAAGGGTTTTTTATTTAAGCTTGAAAGTGGAGTTTCAGCGAACTATCGTATCAGCCATTTCCAAAGTCAGAATAGAAAAATCTGGTAATTCCCAAACATACGCTTCTCCGTTTCCTTCTCGTTCCGATTTTCATCAGTCTCACAACATTCCAGATTTCGGGGATGCCATGTGCTGTTTACTCCAAGCAATTGAGAGTTGTTTTAATACAAAAATAAAAACCGGCTTAATATGGCTCTTTCAGAACCAGAGAAGTGTAGTCAAGACTCATTATTAAATTATTGCATTCGTATACCTATTAAATTGGACTTTTCGATCAATTATTGACCCATTGCTTAAAGAAGACTTTAGCGGCTGAAAAGAGTACAACTATGCAGAATCGTTCCGGGTTATATCCTACAGGGTAAAATATGGTGTGATGATAGCCAACCTCCGATAAGAGAGGACACCAGAAGAGTAAAAAAATACAAAAAATATTTATACTACGCGATAATCAAAGTCTGCCTCCCCAAAGTGAAAGCTTTTAAACCTCTGTGTTGGGGATCTTAGTATATTTTATGACACAAAATTTATCTTATTAGATTTTTTTATTTGCATTCGATAATAATCACGTTCCATGTTATTGTTACGGAACCCTCAATATCAGAGTCCAATAATAATTAAATGTGAAGATTTTTTTTTCATTCTAAATACCACATATTAAATTACCGATACAGCCTTCGGGCGAAAGCCTTTCAACAACCGGTACATGACTCGACAAACTTTGTATCAACCCTGCTGAAGTTATTGGCTATCGGACCACCCTGTAATTTAGTTGCGAAATTATTATAGCCCTCATCATGAAATTGTGACATAGTTTCCAACCACTGAAGAGACAAACCGATAGAGGTGTATTGTAAATGTGCCCGTATTCCAAAAAGAAGGTCAATTTTTCCTTACTTCGAGTAAATTTTTCAAATTTTGGAGTGGTAGATACTCATACGAGTAGTATCGCCCTGGTGAAGAACCACTATACAGAATTGAAATGTTGCTTGAAATGGCTCTATCCGTATTTGGTGACCAGATCTGAATAGCCAGGTATTTCCCAACCTTCTTCTTCCCCATATCATTCCCCTCCCCATTATATTCAGCCTCACAACATACCCTTATTAGGATACCATAAAATAAAAAGTCGAAATTCTTTCATGAACTGCTTATCAATTTCATTTTTCCGTCTAGGGCAGTGATTCCCAAAGTGGTCTATATCGACCCCCAGGGGTCTATGACAACCTGCAAGGGGTCTACGTCAGCGAAAAAAAGATTTGGGGGTCCATGAAATGAAAATGGGGGTCCACGGTAGTGGATCTCAACATACACTGATATTACCTATTTAGGTACTAACGTAATACTATCTTATAATGGACTTTAATTCTCTGATTATATTAATAAAAATATTTTTTGTGGAAGATATTTTGCCGATTTGCTAGTACTTTTCGATTTCAAATCTCTACCGACTAGTGCTTTTTTTCGGAGAGGAATTTTTGTTGATTTGCTAGCACTTTTCGATTTGGGATCTCTGCCGACTAGTACTATTTTTTGACGAGTTCGACTACAATTGAAGTGTTCACCGCGAAGGATTCATTTCAAAGAACTAGCAGTTGCTGAAGCGTTCACAAAACTTTGAAGTTTTTCCCAACGCTAAAAAAAATCAATACTAGGAAAGCAGGGGGTCTATACAAAACAGAAAAAATCGACAAGTGGTCTACGGGACAAAAAAGTTTGGGAACCTCTGGTCTAGGGCCTTAAGGTCGAGCACCCGAAACGACGCTTAACATCACTTTGTAGCATTTTAAAACAAGCAATACATCACATGATTTATTTTTAAATTCCATTGGAAAGTTAGAAAAATGTCTAAGGTTTCGAGTGAATAAAAAAATGAAGCTGTAATATTTTAAATTCAACGAAAAACATACTAAAATGTAAGTTAAAAGTGCAGTTTGAGAACCAGCGCAGCCATTTTCGAACCTTTTAGCTAAAGTTCCAAGTAAATTTCATATCGAATTTAAAAAATAACAGTGAAAAGTTGTATTCACTAGAAACCTAAGACGTTTCCCTAATTATATGTAAAGAAAACTAACAGATAAATCATTTGTAGTATTACTTGTACTAAAAAGCCAAAAAGTGTATATTTTGGGTGTTGACCCTAGTTAAAAGTTCGTATGTAATATGGTGTCATAGGTTTCGTTTTAAATTGGAATAGATCACACTTCTGTTATTTTATCTCTTCAGTGCCTCCAACATACTAACTGAACCATGTATTTTCTAATTCAATCATATGCGTGCGTGTACCAAATAGAATTATATACCAAAGACAAATCGAATCAATAATATTGTGCTTATTGATTATATCAGAGCTCTCGTGAGATTAGGTTACGTATTATTTGTATAGTGTAATATAAACGCTTCGTTTATCATTATGTAATAATCATCATTATGATAAAACTACATTATGATAATAATAATTACGAAATGAAGATGCTATAGTTTCACTGGCTTTGGACATTTAGGAACAATTGGGACTCTTTTGAAAAAAATACAAATAAAATGCTTCCGATGAATCATTCCCTTTATGTGAAAGAGTGTACCTAGAATTGTATTTTCTATTCTTTTGAAAAGTAATTAAAGTAATGATAAAAAATATAATCACCGCTGAAGTGAAGTGGTTGAGACCCTCGGTTTAAGGTGGCGGGCTTAAAATCCAGCGTGCGTTAAAAAATGTTACTTAATGTATTGAACTGTCATTTTGTCATAAAGTGTAATTTCACATAACCATAATAAAAAATTAAATAACTAAAATAGTTTTCTGCGAAGAAAAAAAAAATTGAAACGTTTTTTTTTTCTGAAAATAGGTAAAAAAGTTAGAATGACTGTCCTGAATATGACTGGAATTGCTATGGTAATGGTCAGTTATATAAAGCAACTAGTCTTGTAAAAATCACGAGATCTAACTTGACTTGCCAAGGATAAAATCTGAAAATTTTTAGTATCCACAGAATCAAAAACAAGCTGTTGCTCCAATTTTAAATAAAGAATAAAAGTGTACAACTGATAAAATAAATTACAAGGATGGCAACAAAATCGGAGAAAAATTGAAAAAATAATATTCAGTAAAAAGTATGAGATCAATTGAAAATGTCGGTTTTTAATAAGGTCCCAACGACTGATTTCATTGAAGCATTACTCTTGGATAGAGAAGAGGATTCGAGTTCGAGTCTCGGTTGTGACCATTGTCTTTTTATTTTTTGTCTTTTTCTGTTTCATATTCGTGTTGTTGATTATTGATATTGTTCAGATATTAAAAAGAAAAAAACATTTATGCATTAATGTTAATTGTTATTTCAAATACATTATTTTTTTGGCATTTTATATCTTGTCTGAATTGAAAAGATCATTTTTAGAATTTGATACATTTCTCAATTCTCACTCGTACACGCACAAGGAAATTATATTGTTAAATGTTATGTCATCATTCATTACATTACATTGGCCCAGAAAATTTAAAAAAAATACACAGCAAAAAAAAGTCGTCTGTTGCCAATTATTAAAGGAAATTATATAGTTGGAAAAAAGAAACAAAAGCCAGACCGGGTTTAAATATCAGCAAGTTTATAATATATATTTTTTAAATAATCGTCTGACAAAAATAACGCTTTGTCAGGTTACTGGAAAAAAACAAATGTATTTTAACACTTTGTGGTGTAACATTATCAATTAAATAAATCACTCAGTTACGTTGTTTGGCAAAACCATTTACAAACGATGGTGAAAAAACCTTTTTACAGTTTTATTGAGAGATACATCCATTGTATGGTTCAGACAATGCGTATTGAAGATACGTTTTAGATGTTATTTTTTATATTCGCTCGTTTGACATGTATTTTTTTGTCTTTTGTACCATTCATGGACGATTATGTAACGGCACACGTTTGCACGACTGTAAAATTTCAGTTTTGTCCCATTTCAAAAAAGTGAGAAGTTTTATCTTACTTTCAGAGACTTGAATTGCTACGGCCAGCCTTAACCGTATACCATTATTATCGTAAGTATTCACTAAAAATCTATTATACCCATTAGAACGTGTGTTTTTACAAAAGGCACATTAAATAGAATGAGAGTCAACGGAGAGAAAATTGATCGGCGAAAATGTATTAGTCATGTTGGATTCAAAGTTGCAATAAAATACCGAATGTGTCAGATGACTTTAAAGGGAGTGAAATGTTTGATAAAACAATTCTAAATTTTATATTCCTCAATATAAATGTCTGATTATAACCGTGTAAAGATTAGAAAAAAAAATTTAAACCATTCACTCACCAATTAAGCTGAAGTTATTTCTGAATGATTCTTTTTTCACCATTTTTTTTTATTTACAACACGATAGATGATCTACAATACGTTAAATAAATTAGATTTTCTGAACAGTATATAACAACAACAACCAACTAGCAATCAAACGACCAGCGAAGACGTTTTTATAATTTGGATTAGAAACACGATGGTAAAAACTCAATATATTATCATTTTCAAATAGAAGTCGTAAAGTCCATATGACTAATAATTTTCTAAAATACCATTGCAAAAATAATGACAGAACTAAACTGAGAATGAGAAGACTATGCTACAAAGAAAACGTACAGTTAATGTAATACCCTACTAAGTTGCTGAGTTTTGAAGCATCAATTCTGCTAAAAAGACTGCAGCAAAGATTGAACGACGACTCATAAAGTTGTGGAGAATTGAACTGGTAAACCCATCACCAAAACTACTAAAATAAAACCCATTGCAATATGGAACTTTGAATAAAACTAGATATACAATAACTAGAGAAAAACATATTTACATTGGTAGACCGGTCAGTAGATGAGTGTGCAAACGCGTTGGAATTGTACCCGGGCGTCATGGGTTCAATTCCTCTTCTAGCTGCTAAGTCCTCCATCATTGCACAAGCAACATTTTCCGCTTATTGTGATGGTAGTAGGAGTTTTAAAAATATTATCAGGTTGTTCCTACCCCGGAAATGATTTTCTTTCTTAAAAAAAAATATAGTTAAGCACCTCTTAAACTAAAAATATATAGTTCAGTGCCACAAAGGTTAGACAATCGAGTATATCACCCGTAATTAAAATACATTAACCAAATTGTGAAAATCAAAATATTCAGGAGTGAATGTGCTCACATAGCTAAATGTGAATGAATATTTATAGTGTAAGCACCTGCAGACAAACTATCATTTAACCACGTTGTAGGACTACCTCTTTAATAAACAATTTAAATAAAGCGCCTACAGTAAATTGAAAAAAAAACACAAGACTTTTAAAATCTTGCAAAAATGGTTAGAAAACCAAACACTAAATCAAATAAATTTAAGAAAAAAAAATTTTTTTTTTTGGCTTTCCTAAGGTATATTGACCTGGAAAAGATCAGGGCTACAAGAGTTATTGACCCACCACTAAAGCCACAGAATCCAGTAATCACTAATAATATTTCAAGTGTCTTAGCGCGTTGCTCTGTACAAAGTTGTGTTTTCTGGATGTGCGTATGATTTCGGTTTAAATATATTTCAATTATTATAATAAATAATAATAATAATATTTGAATGATTTTTATAGCGTCGTTATTGTGAAAAATCACCTCTAGGGCGCTGTACAGATCTTATTAAATTGTAATGTTTATGTAAGATGGAATGCGGCCGCCCTAACAGACTTAGACCAACGTGGGGGAATGTCATCTGGCTGTCATCTGTAAGGGTGTCACTTGGGTGATTTGTTGGATGCCTGGTTCGTTCGCGTTCGGGAACAGTCGGTCGAGATCGGCACTCCTCCGCCCCCTGCCGGTTCCCGGGCGGTCGAAGGGACACATCTGGACAAGGTTTAAAGCAAGTGACCATTCACGGGATATTGCATTGCATTTAAAACACTGATATTCAAAGATTAAAATATTTTCTTAAAAATCGAAATTACGTCGAAACTAGTCACTCTAAAATTATTTATTGTTTATTCACTTAATCTATACACAACAACGGTAATTTAAGGGTAATTTTAAAGAAGTTATTTGTGAAATATCCTACTTATTTGGCGAAAAATAGCGAGAAAGACTAAAACACGTCACGCAGCGGCGAAAACGCCACGACGGCTTACACAAAAAATAATAATAATATAATAATAAAAAAATCGTAAAATTTCACACACACATTAAGCTAAAAGCCGTAGCAGAAATTTGCATATCCTAGTGAGTGTTAACAAAATGTACCAAAAACCCATATCTCCCTTGAACCAGAAACACATGAACTAAATTGCCCCCGAGTTAAAAAACTGGGAAAAAGTTGGGAAAAAAGGAGTCAGAGAACCTTTTATAAAATGTCACTTAACTTTCGTTGTTATCAAACTTCACATTAAAGCTAGATTCACACCAACGTCCGGATCCGCTCAGTGACGATATTGTTCCGCAAGAGAGCTTATTGATATGGTATGAATATCAATCAAGGAGTATGTGCCAAGACAAAGTTGTGTGGCAGTATATCTTTCTGCCTTACTGCACATACTCCTTGATTGATGTTCATACCATATCAATAAGCTCTCTTGCGGAACAATAATAATAATAATAATATTTGGATAATTTGTATAGCGCCGTTTTTGTGAAAAATCACCTCAAGGGCGCTGTACAAATCTTAATTTCTACTTAATATTAATTCTATCGTCATTGAACGGTTCCGGACGTTGGTGTGAATCCAGCTTTAGTGCATGTTACGACTCAGTGATTCTGATACCTGACATATTTAATTTCCTAAAACAGGCAATCTGTCAAAACATCATAGCAACTTCAACTTACGCTCATTTTAAAGGAGTAAATTATGTTTTAAAAATTAAATTATTTTGTTATTTGAAATACAAATAGATGAAAAGTAAAAAAAAGAAACATTAAAACCAAAAAAGAGAATTATTCTGTACAGTAATAAGAAGCGAGATTAAAAAAAATTAGCATATTTTTTAGTCCCGAAGAAGATTAAGTTGAATCGAAACTATCCGACGTATTTATACCAAATAAAGTGGATTCGAACAAAGTGTATCTTTATTGAATTAAAAAAATAGTATTTATTTACTGTGGTGAGTTTGGAATGTCAGTAAACCTAAAACGTAGACGACATTTGTGAAGATTCTTGTCTGTAGGTATTTTCTTTTCTTTCTAACATTAGATAATGAAGCAAATTGATTTCAAAACCGTACTAAAAAAAGTTGTTTGTAAAAGTTTCATGTTTGATATTAATATTCAGATTAAGGAATACAAGAGAACGAAACAAAAGAACATCAAATATTAGGATGGACGTTAATCAACACGGTCACGAGTTCATTTTTTTTCTATGTAACCTTCCCTTAGTGAAAACATTTCTGGTAATAATTCTGAATAGAGGGTGAAAATTGGATAGCATTAACACAGCTAGCTGATACGTAGTATTTACTTCCACTCATTGTATATAACTCGCAAGAGCTTTAAAGGCGAAATCACATCGTAAAATGTCAAAGGTGGTATTTTTCACCCGAGCTTTGCGAGGATAAAAATAATCTATTTTTGAGAAATCATCCTACGGAGGATAAGATTTTTATACCTAAGGGTATTCAATTTCAAGTATTCAAGTGTATGTATACTTATCGTCATATCATTTTGCTAAGTCAACGCCATTCAGCTCAAAATGACGTTTTCAACCAGAACTATGATCTTTTAAAGTTTTCATTGAAAACAACTGCTTGATATTTGAAGACCCCACGGCAAGAAGCTGATAAATTACATTTATTTCAAAAATGAGTTAGTTTTATCAATAAACTAATTCTGGTACCCTCTATCCGATGAACACACATTCAGATCATGAAGATGGCCCGAACATATAAAATCAATGAGTTAAACACGTTGTCTGCAAATTTTGTTATGGCTGAAATATTTTATAAATGGCAAAGAACATGTGATCTACAACAATAAACATGTCTAATTTTGTAACTGTTAATTTATGGTGGAATTCCATTTTGATGATTTAATAAAACAAATTTATAACTTTATTCCACTTTTTTTATTTTTTGACTGGACCGGTTTCAGCCTATAACGGCCATCTTCAGACAAGTACAGGTTGTTCTTATTCTATGGCTTAAATACTATTTTTGGGATGTCAGGGGTAGTAAACCATGATTCTACTGTAATTATATTCATCAGTATTGCTTTTTTTTTTTTTTTACATGAATACCGCACAAGAGTCTCAACTGCTCCCAACCGTCTAGAGCCAGTGAGACTATGGCATCCCCAAATTGGGTATGTTGTGAGGCTGAAGGTAGTGGGGAGGGGAAGGAGATCGGGAAGAGGAAGGTTGGGAAGTACCTGGCTATTCAGATCTGGTCACCAAACACGGCCTAAGCCATTTCAGCAACGTTTCGATTCTGAATGGTGGTCTTTCACCAGGGCGATACTTAGAGTATCTACCACTCTGGGAATTGCTGCATGATTTTAAAAGTTACTTTCAGTTTATTATTTTATATATCTATCTGGTATGAATTTTTATTTAAGATGGGTTACAGTTGTATTTCTCTAAATACATCGTAAAATTAAACTAAGAGAAATACAACTGTAACCCATCTTAAATAAAAATTCATACCAGATAGATATATAAAATAATAAAACTAAAAATAACTTGTAACTAGTAAAATCATGCAGCAAAACTGATAAATATAATTAAAGTAAAATCATGGTTTACTACCCCTGACATCCCAAAAATAGTATATAAGCCACATAATAAGAACAACCTGTACCAGTCTGAATATGGCCGTTATAGGCTGAAACCGGTCCAGTCAAAAAATAAAAAAAGTGGAATAAAGTTATAAATTTGTTTTTTAAATCAATACAAATGTATTGCAGAAATGCAAGAAAATTCTAAATTATGTATTAAATTTAGAATGTTAGCTATAACATTCAAGAAAAATAATTTGTGGATTTGTGATGGTAAACACCTTTTTTAACAAAACGCAAAAGACAGAATATTTTAGAATGACGTTTGCCGTGGGGTCTTCAATTCTTTCAAATGTAATTTTATTATTTACATAAAAAGAACAATGGTAATTGTCAAATGGTTTTTTATAATATTACATTGTTGAAGTCAAAAACATTTTCACGTTCTTTGCCGTCGAACACGTAACAATAACTCTCAGTGTGACAGAAATTTTCCGCAATGTCTCGAGCATATTAAAAATATACCAACACAAAATATGGAGTGGGAATAAAACAAAAATGAAATAACACGAGTAAATCCTGGTACAAAATAATTATAATAACGTAAAGTAGCTTCCAGTAGCATTATATTTTTATCATTTGAAGACTTACATAGTACTTTCTCAGAAAGAGAATGTAATATTTGGTAATATGACCTTTCGCCTTTAGTGAATCATAAAACTTCTGTGTTTGTTCGCGTAATTTAATATGCCATTAGATATCCAAAAACAATATCAAATTGTTTACTTTTATTCATCATAGTTTTGAGTTGCTGTTAAATAAAATCCAAAATTTTATTAAAAGTAATCTATTTTATTTAAAATTATTGATTTTTTGTAAAAAAAATATCTTACACTTTACTCTTCTTTTTATTTAAGACAAACACGGGTGAAGTATTTTTGAATTAAGGTGCAAAAAAACGACTTTTACAATATTTAATATTTATTTACTTATAACTAACGGACTTTTGTCCAATTATTAAAAAAAATACAAAACACTAAATTGAAAAAAAAGAGCATCAGAGAAAGAACAGGACATACATACTACTTAAACGAAGCAATACAAAAAAGCACAAAACATACATTAGAAAGAATATTCTAGTCAAAGTTTTGGTAGAGTCGTAAAGAATGACAAAAATCATTTAGAACATAAATTTTAAGACCATGGCTTGACTCAACAAGTCTCCACATTCTTCACAGAAGAGAATCATACTTTTAATTAGTAAAGTGATGATTGAGGAACAAGAATTCATTGTTTCTGAGTCTACGGCAAGCAATGTTGAACTGGATGCGTTGCAACAATATAATCATAAATAGTTTTTTCGACTGCTTGGGGTCCTACGTAATTTTATTTATCACACGTATAAGTCTGGCTGTAGTTTTACAAGTGCCGGAAAGCGCAAAAAATAACATAGACTATCTTTAATATCTTGTTACGGCACGGATTGAAGAGCCTGTTTTTACACAGGCACCAAATATAAAATGCCGGAGTACTCATGAGTCTCAAGGATTCACTTACCTTTTAAATGCCCTCCCGGTTAGCTCTAGCGAATAGAACGGGTTTCTCGTGTTTGGAATTCGTTTGTTTTGGTTTAGAGAGGAATTTTTTCTTCTTTCTTAAAGATGGGAGTTACAAAATGTACCCCCCATACTTTGCAGGGTTTTAGGAATTTTAACAATAATACACTCGCAAATTTTCTCTTTGATTATATTTGAGAATATTGATTCTACGCCCAGGAAAAGCTTGATAAATTGGTAGATAACGTTAGAATTGGATACTCGTAGAGACACACTATTAATAATAAATTGTGTATTTATCCCCGATATTGGAAAACGCGCGGTTAACTGCGTGCTCGGAGCCCTTCAGTCCAAGCCCAGCCAAAAAATCGAGCTAATGCGCTCCTCGATGTCTGCTGCGGGGATTTTAGTGTCGTTTTGCCTTTTTATAACTTGTAAATTTTGAATTGAATTTAATATTTCACCCTAGGTGGCAAACACTGCTATAACTCGGTTCAATTACTTCAACCTTGGTTTGCGGTCTAATATTAACTGCTTGCTTTTAGGTCTAATGTAAAAACTTACTTCCCGGTCGTTCCAACCGGGCTTGTCGATCGTTTTCTTTCCACTTTTTGGCTTTTGAGAGAGACCAATTGACTGAAAATTACACCATCATAAATAGATTTTGACTGACGTGAGAACTCAAAATCGCATTTGATCGAATTTATCGTGCTTCATAACAATCTAGATAATCAAAGCAATAATAACTTAAACAAGGAAAAGTAATCATCTTATAGACGGTGATAGACAATCTAACCAATATATAAAGGCGATTGTAAAAACTAGTGAAATAATGCAAACCTATTCAACTCATCAACTTGATAGCATATGGCAAAGCATGGACTTGATTAACTTATATCCGGATTCAAAACCAAAAAAAAAATCTAATTCCAGTGCGTATACCACTAACCTACGAAGCCACCTTCACATTATAAACTTACAACACTTCCCAAAAACATTATTTTTTTACAATATTGTCAGAGATTAATCTTCGTCAAACTACTTTAATGTCTGTTAAACGTGTCAAAAAAGATTGATGAACGGTTTATAAAATCTTTATTAAAAAAAATAAGATTACTAGTAGTTTCGATTTTTATAGTTTCCCTTAAAGTTTTAATTAAGCAACTAGTAGATATTTATATTTGATGTAATATACAGATTTATCAAAATCGATTTCTTCTTTGAAACATGACTTTTTTATGAATGCCGCACAAGAGTCCCAACTGTCCGAAGCTGGTGAGACTATGGCATTCTCAATTAGGGTATGTTGTGAGGCTGAAGGGAGTGTGGATGGTTAGCAGATAGGGAAGAAGAAGGTTGGGAAGTATTGGGTTGGCTATTCAGAACTGGTCACCAAACAAGGCTAAAACCATTTCAAGTAACGTTTCGATTCTGAATAGTGGTGTTACAGCAGGGCGATACTTAGAGTATCTACCACTCTGGAAAGTACCGCGAATATACTATGAGTTATTTAAAAAAACGAATTGTGATGTTACACAATTTAATTTAATACGTTTTGTTTGCGTAAGCCGGGATTTAAACCCACGATTTCCGCATTCACAGTCAAGTACCTTAACCACTCAAACGCGGAGGCCGTCAATAAAATAAGTGGACAAGGACTACTTTTGCAGCAAGTAAAACTTTTTTTTAGCAAAATAAGCTTATTTATATTGATATTAATATAAAATACCATAACTCTTCATTTTTATTAAATAATCTGTGAGCGATTTACTATACTCTACTTTATTTCTAAGGCAATCCTCGCCCTATAGCCTGCTGCCCAGAAAAAGCTTCCCTTATTTGCAAGGGAAATGATAAATAATCATATAAATAGGCCATAGCCCTTTGCTTTCATCCTCGTGCAACGTAGCCACTATGTACTCATGCATCATATTTCCGAGAAAAGCCAAGGCTTAAGTTGGAACACAAATTTGTCATTGTAACTTTAAATAACAAACTTACCATCACGCCGTTTCCCGCAGATGTAAGCAAAGAGGACGGACCGTCAAACAACTCGGACCTTGCTTAATTCACATGCATGCTTCGTCTCATACATATCTTCTGTTATTCTGACTCTTCACATGGCCCGACTTAAGTATTTGATTCACTCTATCGTGCCATGTCTTCCTCAGTCGTCCCCGACTTCTTATTCCATTCACTTTTGTGTCATATATTATTAATCGGTTTTTTAAATATCGACTAAGTAAAATGCTTTTCAGCAATGCATTATATTTTCAAAGCAATTTGAGAAATAGGTTTTTTTTTAACAATTTTCATTTTGTCAGAAATAATTTCCATAGTTGAAAAATCAAAATCTTATACGGCCCAAATTTTAAATTTAAAAAAAAACCGTTCGTCATTTTATCTGATTTAAAATTATCATTGTAAACAAGTTTTGTTGGGTATTTTAGCCGTAAATCCAAATCATTTTTTTGTATGGAGCAAGCCCCGAGTGCGTTCCTTGTAACGCTCCCTTTCTGAACGGGGGATCAAATACAACACCAAACGAGAGTTTTGTACGCTATACTAGATAAAGTTTACTGAAATATTATGAATTTACTCGTTTCTGAGTATTCCCAAAAACAAATCACTTAACATCATGTCATGAAAACGCTTTTATAAGCAATATGAAATGGAGTGAGTACGTCACTCCCTTCTGGATCGAACATTCGATTTTTACTTTCAGGTACAGAAAGCTTATGGGATTAAAAAATCTTCAAGTATTTTCTCTATATTTACCTGCAAAATTACTTATCTATTTGATATGTAAATTAAGGAAATGTTTCCTTATCGTATACATTACGATGTATTAGCTTCCCCAAATATCTTAATTTAATTTCCCTATTAAGTACTGCATGTTTTGTTTTTAATACAAACTGCGATGTATTTTCAAAATGTATTTTATTGAAAAAAAGAATTTGGTACAAGACCACGAATATTAGTTTATTTTTTTATGCTCAACCGGTTTCGCTTAGCTTAAGCATAATCAGAAAAAAAAAACAATAATAATATTATCCGTGGTCTTATACAAAGTTGTTTTTTCTTTTCTTTAAATATGTCAAACCACAAAGTGATTGCTTACTCCGTTTTTTTATGTATTGTTTTTTTACTAACGCCTTGAAGGTTTTTACATATATTACATTTTAGCTTTATAAAATAGTAAAATAAATGAAAATAATGAAACGTAAAATTAGGGGCTTAAAGAAAGTTAGTATGTACAACGCAAGTATATAAATATAGCGTAGGTTTTACAATTAGTTATATTATGTTAGTAGATTTCAGAAAAGAGTACAATACGTATATAATAATTGGCATAGTAAATTTAGGAAAAGTTAGTAAGTAAAGTGTAAGTTGGTTACTGCAGCAAAATGTAGTTATAATTAATTGTATTATTATAAAGTATTGCAAAAAAAAGTGTAAAATACGTGGCATAATAACAACAACAAAAATAAATAATAATGACGATGGTGTAACTATAAAATTAGTAATTAATTACTATGGGAATAGGAAGTTACAACGCAATAAGTAGTATTTTTTTTATATTCATTTGGTAATTTTAACTATAAAAGGTTCAAATAAAAAAACAATAAGTTTATTGTTCTATTAAAAACATTCAAATAAGCAAATTTTTAATTTGGAAACAGTTATATATGTTACTGTTAATAAATTATTGTATTGATGCACGCTCTTCTTCTATGTGCAGTGAAATGTTTCTAATGTCAGAGTTATATAACATCTGAGATGTACAAACAATGATTTTATGGAACATTAAATGCATGCACTTAAAATAATGATGATCATAAACTAAGAAGCGGAAACGCATAACGGTTTTAGTTTATGCATTCTCGCTGATGCAGAATATATCGATATCCGGGAGGATTCGATTCAACGACGGGTTTATGGAAAGCAGTGCCTATTTTATCTTCGAGGATGCTGTGCGAGAAGTCTTTTTAATTTATAGGGAGATGTGATGTAGGAAGAAGTGAACATAAAGGCTAATAGATCGTTTTAAAGTAAAGTTTTTGAGCGTACTGAGAACGTATTGTTATTATTATTGTGTGTATTCCAACTTTTATTTTATTTTTTATATTTTTATCAATTATGGAATGTATTGCATCGTTCTTCTCCTGCATACCTTCTGGAATAAAACTTTTATTATTATTGTCCGCTGTGTATTCTAGATTCTTGTCACAAATCGCGTCTGGGTGCCAATAATCAGATTAATAATGCTTGTACTAAAAAAAACCAACAGTTGGAAAACTAATAAAATAGACACCGTATTCCCACCTGGCGTTTGTGTTCATAGAACCGCAAATTGTTTATTTTGATAGAGAAATCTATCAAAGTAATTGCTTGTTTTAGCGACGTGATGGATTTTTTCCATTAATTTATCAATGTTCTAAAGGCACCACCAAACACATTTTGGAAAGAGATAGAATGAGTTTTCCATTGCAATCATAAGCGTTTATTCCTGGCTTTTCTAGAATTAAACACTCTTTTTCTTCTTCAAGATTTCAACCTTGAAAAAAACAATGTAGTGTCTTATAATTAAAACTATTAATCAATTGGATATATCAAATAAGCTCATAAAGAAAATAGCTACAAGCAGGAAGCTCTAATGGTAAAAACGTCCCCAGGGTCAATTTCATATTTTGGGATGCTATGTGCAAGCTCTTTTTGAAACCTGACAGAAAACAGAAAATAATTGAAAAATTCCTAAATATTCCAGACAACCTGCTTGGTCGAGTGGAAAGACGTTTGACAATGAATCCAGAGGTCACAAGTTGAAACTGGGCATGCGCAGATATATTTTAAACTTTGACATGAAGCACTCACTTTGTGGAAAGACATAATTAAATTTTAAATAAAAGTTACTTTGTTTTGACACCACTTTATTAGATACATATACCAACCGGTTTCGGCTCTACCTGAACCTTCTTTAAGGCTGAACAAATATGTATTGGATTTTATTACAAATATATATCAATACATATTTGTTCAGCCTTGAGGAAGGTTCAGGTAGAGCCGAAACCGGTTGGTATATGTATCTAATAACGTGGTGTCAAAACAAAGTTTCTTTTATTTGAAATTTAGATATATTTTATTTTATATTAATATGTGTCAACACATTTAATTCATATAAAATAATACATAATATGAGGGGCTTAGAAGCAACGGCAGCAATCTCCTGCATTTTAAATTATTTCTTGAAAAGTTGATTTAACGTTTAATGCACTTTTCTTTTATGAATATGTTGATAAATTTAGAGATAATTGTTTCAAATTGTTTCTAGTTTAATGTGCACCAACATTTTTGTACACTTCATTCTCCATTTCTTTATAAAAATCATTCAAAAGTTGACAATGCTACAGAACCGTTTTTGGAGATTGCTGCCTTTGCTTCTAAGCCCCTCATATATAGTATATATAAGGGACATTTTAAATTTGTGGATACTATGTTAGATTAGCATTGCCCTGTGAAATACCACCATTCGGGATTGGGATCGGAATTCTACAAATGGCGTTCGCCACGTTTCGTGACCAGATTTGAATAGCCAGGAACTTTCCGACCTTACTCTGCCCCATCTCCTTTCCCTCCCCGGTACTTTCAGCCTCACAACATTTCCTGATTGGGGATGCCACAGTCTCACTGGCTCTAGACGGTTGGGAGCAGTAGAGACTCTTATACGGTCTTCACTATAAAAAATATAAAAAATAAAAAAATCAGAAGAAGCTTCGCAAATGTAATAGATCAAGTGCTTTCAAAAATTATATTATATTTTTATAGAAAAGATTCTTTAATAGTTTTAATACTGTTAAAGCACTTGCTGTCAGCGTTTTGCCAATACTACCTACAACTCTACTGCTCGTAATTCATGATGATATTTCTATGGTAGGCTATTAAACATCGCATTCAAAACCTACAGCTAACTTCAACTATTAATTATCGTCTTCCATTAAGTATTGAAACGTCGCATTGTCTAACTGATCGTAGCCTTGCACTAGTGGATTGCATTTGAATTATATACCTGTAAATCGATTTTATTTCTGTTTTTATATTACAACCAATATTGGAAAACCTCTATGATATTGATGCTCGTATTATAATTATTTATAAGGATACACAGCGAGGGGTACATTAATGGAAAACTTTGACAACCTCGGAAAAATTGTTTAAGGAATATGTATTCAAATTATATTTATACTTTTTAGTGTTCAATGTACGATTTTAATTATTGAAACAAAAAATATTGGTTTTTTGGGCTTGGGTTTTGGTCATAAACTGTTTTTTATTAAATTCTCCAAAAAAATTTTTGAAGAATGTTAATATTTATGCCTTTTCTATTCAAAGGTATCATTTATTAGGTAACTTGAAACTTCTCAATTCATTTGAAATTAATTATGAACTGTTCATCTCACAAAGTTAGTTGAGGTTAATTTTTTACCAAAAGTACGTTTTTTCGGCTAATCTGCTTTTAAATTAAATTTATTGTAACATTACAAAAAAAAAACAGTAGAAGTAAACATCTCAAAAGAAAAGTGTATTAATATGAATACATTTGTGGGTAATAATAAAAATATACAATTTAGACTAAAATAAAAAATGATAACAATGTATTTTTTCTGATATACCTACCCGTTGTACTCTTAAAAGACAAAAGATTAAATTTTTATTTGGGCATACCAAAGTCTCACTAGAGCCAGGGTCATTATGGCACTATGCCATCCTTGACTCACTAGGTAGAAGATGGAAAAAAAAAGTTAAGGAGGTAAAATCCTCCTTATCGCTTGAATTATGATATTAATTCGTAGAATCTCTACTAAGATCTTTATGCTAAATCATTCGGGTAATTATTGGTAAGCACAATTAGCTTCAGATTCATACAACATTCTTAAACAATGCTGCGCTACAATAACTGTTTAATCACTTATTTCAAATTCAGAGCGGTAGATACCCTCAATATCGCCCTGGGGAAATACATAAATCTAAATCAAAACGTTGCTTGAAATGGCACATCGTATTTAGATACTAGATCTCCATCCAATCCTCAAAATCTCATAATTTACCCCAGTTAGAGATGCTATAGCTCCACTGAATTCGGCCAGATGGGACTCTTATGTGGTATTATAATATTTTAATGGTATTGAAATTTAAAATTTAAATTAAATTTTTAATTTTAAGCTTGTGCAGTTGAAATTTTATAAATGTTTTTTCATTTATGAAACACAAACAATATATTAACACAAAAGCATCAAATAAAATATATCATATACAATCGGCGGGTAAATTTCTCCAATAAATGTGTTTACAACATGTACTCAATAAAGCTTATGAATTATTTGGTAACAAACAAAAGTGTTTCTTTATCTGACTGAAACTGGGTGCATGCAACAACACGATGGTGATACGATGGTCGAATAAACTAAAATGTTAAGGCAAAATAATATCACAAAAAAAGGTTAAAATATATTGCTAGATTTAATTCATTAAATTTTTAATTTTGAAATAAAGTAACAAAAAAATCATCGTCTTTTTGAAATAAGATTTCAAATGAATTTATGGAATTTGAGAAGCTGTCAATGTGTATTTGTGAAAGAAGAAAGTAGGATTGATTATACATGGTTATTAATTAGTCTGAAAGTCAATTAAAATATTAAATTTTCCTGAGAAATCGGCGCTTTTATCAAACACATAGATTAAATTAGGCCATGGATGACGAACGAAAAGCTCCCACCTTTATAATTTGTGTCAAAGCAATTAATATTACAATCAAGCGGGCGGGGCTAATTAATTGACTTTGACCAGTGGACCTTGGGAAAAATATCCAGTACAAGCACTGAACAAGTAATGCGATCTATACCGATCAGAAAAAAATATATCTCCGACAAATATAACATAACCTTCCGAAATCCAAGCATAAGTCAGAATGAAATTAGTTTCTGTTCTAGAAAAAAATTTTGACATTAAGAAAATTTTTGAAATTTTTGAATTTCTTAAATTTTTTTAATTTATAAAAATTTATTCGACGAATTTCACCAGAAGTGAAGAAAAATTGGGCTTACTTTGGCCACACAGATATGCCTACAACTCCATTCTATCAGTTTATCTCATCAGTGAGCACAAGGTTAGACCTCCGACTGTTGTTATGAACCCAAGATAGAATTAACCCTCTGGTATTTTTGAGATATTGTTGATTGATCGAAAATATTAAGACGTAATGGAGATGACATGTGAAGGCAAACATGTTCCAGAATGAATCCATTAAAAATAATACATATTCCATATTCAGCACGTTCCAGAGAGGAATATGCTCTCAGTATCGCCCTGGTAAAATCCTACCAATCAGAGTCAAAACGTTGCTTTAAATAGCTTTAGCCGTGTTTAGTGACCACATTTGAATAGCCAGGTACTTCTCCACCATTTCCATTTCTTTGTCTTTTCCACTGCCTTCAGCCAATTAGGGATGCCATAGTCTTATCGGTTTCAGACAGTTAGAAGCAGTCGGAACTGTGCGGTATTCACTTTCTTTTTATTTTAAATAACTCTGGTGGAAACCTACTCAACCATTCAGAATCGAAACATTGCTTAAAATGGTTTTAGCCAAATTTTGTGAACAAATCTCAATAACTAGGTTCTTCTCCTCAACCTCTTCAACCTTATAACATATACCAATTGGAGTTGCCATAGTTCCACTGGATCCGGGCTGGTGGTACTCTTGTCTGGAATTCACATAAAAAAGTTAGCCCGGGCTCCGAGCTTTAGTTCCTAGGTCCAGGTTTTTCCTTTTTTTTGTTTAGCATTCAAAAATAAATTTGATATGATTATTCATTGTAATACACTTTCAATACAATGTTTCGCGACATTGTGTGAATAAACATATAATCATTTGATTTTAAGTATAATCAAGACTTGCTCTGACGCCGTTACAAAATCATTTGAACATCAACTGTATTTTATAACCTAAAATTCTTAATTGGGTTCAGAGTGTTTCAAGTCAAGTATATACTCTCTTGTGACCATTGAGTGAAATTTAATGATTTTAGATTAATCTTGTGTTGCAGCAAAAAGATTACAAAAAGCCAGATTAACATTATTACTTAACATATAATTAGAATAAGCATGGAAAATTCTTGTTAAAATGACGCGATGGCTTTTTTCTAATAAATGAAAAGCTCGCGAACTGAGCTTATTTTTATTTTTTGTGGCCTGTAGCTTCGAAGATTGACCCCTTTTCACTAAAAGTATGTTCTAGAGAATGAAAAATCCAGCTCAGTTAACTATACATATGGCTTATTCTTTAGCAACCTCGTTTGGGGAGTTGATTTTTTTATGAAATAAAATACCTTACATGTTGGAAGCTAGCGAATAACTGATTTACTATGTTATTTAAAAAAAAAACATTTGAATATCACAGATTTGGAAATGTATTCTTTTTTTTTTAATTTGTAAAAAGGCAGTTTGATATATAATGTTTACAAATGTTCAAATGACAACATGGTTGACTTTCTATTTTTACACACGGTCAATAGAATATTCATTACGATGCCACTGGCTATCTATGTATTCCAAACATAAAGTTAACATAGAAAAGCCATTATCTCGTGACGTTGGAAACCACAAAGAGTAGTTGTATCTTCCGACGTCAACATACTTAGACACACCTTCATCGTACAGGGTCAACACAAAAACACTTGTAGTTTTAGACAAGCAGCCTACAATGAGTTTCTAGAACCAACTCTCATGTATAGCAGATAAGCATGCAACTGGCAGATGAAGGACATATATTACATTTACTGAGTGCAGTGAAATGAAAGCTTAATGTGTGTGGTTAATTTATATACGCCCGTGTCACGAATCAGTAGTTAAAAGGCATACAGAAACCGAGTCAAAGTCACTAAAATAAAGTCTTTTTTTTCATTTTTTTTATTCAAAGGCAGCAAAAACTTTGGGGTGTGACATTGCATATTAAATAAAACAATAAGCTTTGTAATACACCACTTTATTTGAGTTAACCTCAAACCAGGTTTCGCTTTTCTCAAGCTTCGTCATGGGCGCTTTATCATACAAATAATTCAGTGAATGCAGGAAATGTAATTAATTCACGACTGAATGTAACAGGCGCTATTAAATAAATTTTAAAGCAAGTTTATGTCTTTCTGGAGTGTCTCGGATTTTTTCCATCCATTAAATCTAAATGAAAATAATTTTATTAAATAATACAATAAGCTTTGTAAAACACCACTTTATTTGAGTTAACCGCCAACCATGTTTCGCTTTTCTCAAGCTTCGTCAGGGCTTTTACATCAACTGACTCGGGTTTTTCATAGGTTGATGTAAAAACCCGAGTCAGTTGATGTAAAACCCCTGACAAAGCTTGAGAAAAGCGAAACATGGTTGGCGGTTAACTCAAATAAAGTGGTGTTTTACAAAGCTTATTGTATTATTTAATAAAATTATTTTCATTTAGATTTAATGGATGGAAAAAATCTGAGACACTCCAGAAAGACATAAACTTGCTTTAAAATTTATTTAATAGCGCCTGTTACATTCAGTCGTGTATTAATTAAATTTCCTGCATTCACTGAATTATTTGTATGATAAAGCGCCCATGACACCCTCACAAATGTAAAAAATTAATACGCCGAAAGCATCCGTTCAATCTTATTACTTTCTTCTCAAGCGTTCAGAGTTGAATGCCAAATGGCTTCATGAGTTTGAATAAAGATTTTTTATGCTATGTACAAATACCTTATTTTAAATCCATTATCCAAAACAATACATGCAATACCGAACCATAATAATTAAGTTTTTTTTTCTTTATATTGAATACCGCACAAGAGTCCCAACTGCTCTTTAACCGCCTAGAGCCAGTGAGACAATGGCATCCCCAATCGGGGTAAGGAGATGGGAAGAGAAAGGTTGGGAAGTACCTGGCCATTGATATGTGGTCACCAAACACGGCTAAAGCCATTTCAAACAACGTTTCGATTCTTAATGATGGTCTTTCATCAGAGCGATACATAGAGTATCTACCACTCTGGAACGTGCCACAAATAAACTTTATGTTATGAAATGTGTTATGACACGCACGCCGGGCTTAAACCCGTGACCTTTGGATTCATAATCGAGCGTCTTACCACTCGATCATGGAGGCTGTTAAAGTTATATTAAAAGAATTTTTTTGAAATTGAATCCGTTTTTCCTCTTCTGCAGCCGTTTCTCTAATGGTGAAGACCATGATCTCCGCTCCAATTTACCTGATAAACCTTCACTCTTCATGGTTATGCACCGCATAGAGAGTTATGATAATCTTTCATTTCATCGCGTTTTTGATCTGGAAAAAGGTTTTTAATAAGTAAAAAACCTTTTTTGAACTCTTACTAACCTAATAAAAAATTATTCCCTTTTTACAAGCACTCAATGTTAGGAAAGATTGACGTTATTCAATGAAGGTTTAAGTACAACCTATTTTGCCTCATTCATTAGAAAGTGATTGATTAGGCCTTTCAAAGATATTGGTTCGATAGGCCGTTATAGATAGCCGGAATGAGAAAAGATCAGTTTATCAGTAGTTGGAAAATGCGACAGAAAAGCTACGATTCTTAAATCTTTCTTCAAATCTTTTTTTTTCTGAAACTCTTTCATTTAACATCGGCAACCGGTTAAAAAGAGAAGATTTTTACGGGGTAAAAAATATTTTTATTGATTTATTTATTTGCTTGGAACATTTGACAGAATGAAAACATTACATACATACTGACAGATACGTAATATTTGATCTTAAACAAAAACTTTCCCTCCTATTTTTGCTACAGTTAATTAGGGTGATTTTGCCCCACTTTTGATGATTTTTAAGCTATAACTATAATTTGTAATCCGGTAGTTTGTTTGATATTTTTTAATGGATTATCTTTATTTATTTCTACCAATTATTACAATGTTTTGTTTTAAAAGGTGGGCCAAAGTTTTCATCTAAGATCCTGTAACTTTGGCCCACACAATTTATCTTCGTATTCAAAGGTCTAATGTGAGAGATAATTGAATAAATACAACTGTTTCTACTTTTTTGGTACGAGAACTTATGGAAGCAGAATAAACACTTTATTTCTTCAGAACCCAAAACAGGGTATTTATTTTTCTTCAGTTCTTCTTGAGGCTCGAGGTGGAATATTATTTCTTGAAGACTTCTTGATTGTTCTGTTCTTACTGGTTGCACATTTTGGACTGACTTATTACTCGCAAGAATCCTCCTTTTATACCCCGAGACCGTAGAGCGGGATATTTCTTTGGGAACGCCCACTTTTAATGTGTGTTTACTTATTAAATGAATTTACTATATTAAAAAAAAATCTCAGTTACCTTATTTAATTTCTTCGGAATCTGACCATGATTGTACAATAGTATATGATATATATATTTTATTTCAAATTTAATATTAATACAGGAAACAGTGAGTGAGCTCTTTTATTGGTTTACATGCATTCATCTCATTGGCTATTTTTAGTGTTGCAGCAATACATCCTAACTAATTAAAACTTACCCACGGTATCGCGGCAAGATGAGATGATGGTTTTATACTGAATACACAAATAACGCTTAAAATGCGAATAACTTTGTTAGTAACGAACGGATTTTGATTTGGTTTTCACCAATGTAAATGTTTTACTGATAACTATTCATAACTTAAAATAAAATTGTATTATACCTATAAAAAAGTAGAAATATTATTTTGTTAAATCTATAAATAAGTAGAAAATGTTTCTTCTGAATCCGTGAAGACGGCAATACGGTACTACCTTGAAACGTAAACGTGAGGACGGCAACACGGTACTATCTTGAAACGTAAATAGCACGTAGGGAACGTAAAAATGTGTCATACATGTAAAGTAACGTAGTAACGTCGCATTTGGTAACGAACAACAACTTTGTGAAACCTTCAAAATATGCACCATCATTATGTGATCATTCAAATAAAGTCATCAATTCATTCATCATATATTTATATTTAAACGAAAAGTTATTTAAAAAACATTCAAAATGCGTTTCAAGAATTATGAACGTTCACGAATACATAAGTTTATTCAATGCATTTTGAAGTTTTCATTTACAAAATAAAATAAAAATGCATAATTAGTTGTATGTTTAAATTTTATGTTAAGATGGCAGCTTACTTATTATCGTTTGGGATTACCAACATATAACTTTGCAACTTGTTTATTTTGTATTTAGTCAATGGCCCAATGGAAGCCTGAAAAGCAAAGTAACCCAAATTAACTATCATGCAATACAAATTTTCAAAGGTAAAAATCTAATTATTACACTTCAAAAATACAGCTTAGTACAAATAAATATCTATGGATGACATATCTTTTTGTGTCGGAAAGTTGAAAATAATACGAAAAAAAAAGAATCGATGGAAAGATTCACATTTTTAATGTTCTTCACGACATCTGTAAAGTTGTTAAGGTACAGCATGTACAACCGTAAAAAAAAAACAAACAAGATCTTTTTTTATTGTTAACATCGCACAAGAGTCCTAAACGTCTAGAGCCAGTGAGACATACCCGATTAGGGTACGTTTTGATATTGAAGATAGTGAGGAGAGGAAGAATATGGAGAAGAAGAAAGTTGGAAAGTACCTGGCTATTCAGATCTGATCATCAAACACCGCTAGAGCCATTTCAAGCAACGTTTCGATTTTGAATGTTTCGTTTGTCTTTCACCGGGGCGATACTTGTATTATTTATCACTCTGAAACTTGCCGCAAATATACTTTATATTATTTTCTACAAATTAAATGTGTTGCGACACATATTTATTAAAAATATATATATTTGCGCACGTCAGGTTTGAACCCGTGACCTCTGAATTCGTAGTCAAGCGTCTTACCACTCGACCATGCGGGCCATCAAAATCTATGCTAGCAGACCGAATTTTTTCAGTAAAAAAAAACAATGGTGAGTGAAGTGAAGCCGCGAATTCATCACATTAACAAAATATTTGTAAGTTTTCATCGTTCAATACTAAATGGTTACTATTGACATCCAAATCAATAACGTTATTTTAAATGATTTTTTTCCTATTTTCGTTTATTTGGGTTTTGAGCCCAATCTTTAAACCTAAAAATATCATTCGCTTTGGGCTATTCTACCTTAAATTCGAATAGGTAGTAATTAATAAATTTTATCTCTCTTCAAAACGAGCCTTTGTTAAAATACTTATCAGTTTATTACAAAATCACTTCTTTGATAAATAAAATTACCAACAAAGGCAAAAAGTATTATATTACTCAGTAAAATTTGCTGGAATAACATTTTAAACGTAACATTTCATTATAAAACTTTTCGATTTTCCATCAAAGGAAATCCCTCGAAGTCTTTTACAGGCTTCGCACAATGAAAGTATCGATTCCTATGGAAGTGTTGGAAGCATCCATACGTCAATTGATTGAAGTCGTAAAATGCGCCCTTTAAAATGGAATGTTTAGTGCCTCAATTTGAACAAATTGTAAAACGATATTATATTTCACTTTGTTATTTTAGGTTTGAAATATTCAATTTCTTTAAGAAAACGTGTCTATTTGAATAGCAGAAGAGCTTAAAAACATTTCATGGATATCCGCTTGGTAGGTATCTTGATTAGGTTCCTGAGATTTTTTATGTGAATATTGGTCAATTATTTCAAAGATTGAATAAAAATACTTTTTTTAGTGTGAATTTCACAAAAAAGTTCCAAATACATATGAAGGTAGATGGTTTGGGCATGTAGAGCGAATAGACGAAGAAAGGAGTGGGAAAATGGTATATGTAAGTGTATGTAAGAAGAAGTCGGGGACGCCCGAGGAAGACATAGCACGATCAAGAGAATCAAGTACTTAAATCGGGCCACGTGAAAAGTCAGAGTAACAGAAAAGTATATATGAATCGATGTATAATTGTGAATGAAGCAAAAAGTGTGTGCCGAGACAGTGTTTTATGGCGGTCCATCCTCTTTGTCTACCCTGCGGGAAAACATTATTTGATTATGTCCCAAACATCCGGAGCGAGTATTTGAGTAAGGTGTGATTCTAAAAAGGAGGGGAGAATTAATACAAAAGAGTAAGGTTGGAAAATACTGGGCTGTTCAAGTCTAGTCACCAAACATAGCTTAAACCAATCAAGTCACGTTTCGTCTTTCACCAGAGCAATGTTGAGAGAATCTACCGCTCTGAATTATGATATCAAAAATAATCACAAAGCAATACACATAATATTGTTTTTCATTGACATCGAACCTGTGAAGTAATTATTATTATTAAAATGAAAACTCAAAATTCGATAAAATCATTGATTTTGAAACTCTTCTTCTACTTTCCTAACTCGTCGAAATAGTGGAACGCTCACATAAATGACATTACAAGAAAATTGACAAAACTTACATGCATTCAATAATGAGAATCTGCCATTTACAATTTATGTGAAAGAATTATTTATAACCCAAAAAGGTATTATAAAATGACCATCCTAAAAGCTCCCATGAGGACATCAACTATATATAAAGGTTAAGAATATTATAATAAAAAGCTTACTTGAGATAAAAATTCCTAGAAACCACACTTTCACAACACTAGGGTTAGTTAAAATGAAATTATGAACATACACAAAATGTAAACTGCTTTTGGAAAAATAAGCTTTCATCACGTCTTTGCTAAGCGCTTTAACTCACTTTCGCTAGCAATGAGTAAAAATAATCATGTATTGAGTTTAGTATTCAGAATCGTTCCTACGAAACATACTCGTATCTAGCAAGGAAAAATGAGAGAGTAAATGTGCTATTAATTTTTCAAAAGGGACATGTTAATAATATGACATAACGGACATAATTACATATAATTACATGTGACATAATTACATAATTACATATAATTACATATGACATAATTACATAATTACATAATTACATATAATTACATATGAAATAATTACATATGACATATAATTACATATGACATAATTCCATATGACATATAATTACATTTGACATAAAATGACATAATTACATATGACATATAATTGCATATGACATAATTTGACATAACTACATATGACATATTATTACATATGACATAATTACATATAATTACATATGACATAATTACATATGACATAATATGACATAATTACATATGATAAAATATGACATATAATTACATATGACATAATTACATATGTAAAACCAAATTCCTAAAGTTTATTTTGGCTCTCCTGAATATCTGCGTTTATTGACTCATTCCGTTTTTCCTTGCGCACACAGATTTATGCTTTGTATAATGTGGATTTATTTTTTGTTGATTTTCGTATCCACTCTTTTTTGTAATTTAATTTTTATCGTAACTACTATTATAATCATTTTCTGACCATTTAATTTCGACTATCATAAAACGGGAAAATGTTTCTAGTAGGACAGTCAAAACATTTATTTCAAAATTGTCAAATATGTATTCAGTACTAAATATTCTGATTTGATTTATTTTTATTATTTTTTTTTTGATTTTTGACTCTCCACACATACACCATGATAATGTTTGTGTGTCACTATTTAAAAACCACCGTATCCTGTTTAATTCAAGGTTGTTCTTAGATCGCGACACCTCAAGTATTTATGGTAACAGCTAGGCGGTTCTCAATCTTCACATTGATGACAAATGACACAATCCATCTGAAAAGACTTGTTGCTTGCATTGCAGAAAATTTTCCACTAATTCCTACAAACCATATCGTTGCCAAAAAAGCAAAAGGGCTGAAGGGCCGTTTTAGGAAATTTACACCAGAGCACTTTAAGGTTTATTTTTATATACAACAAAATTCATTAGTCTTCAGTACCTGGTTGGAATTTGAAAAAAAAAATTAACTCAGCTAACTCAATGCTCTCACTGAATAACTTGAAGCCACAAAAAGCCTAAAAAGTCCCAAGATTGTGTCACTTGAATCAAGCCCCACACGGCAAATACATTTTAGATGGCTGAAGAGCCACAGCCGTTTTCAGAATCAAACGAGAGTCAGAACATTCGACGTAGAAAAAAAAACTGATCAGAAATGCATATTTAACTCATTTTTCACCAGTTTCGCTTAAATCCTTTTACTTTTCCAACGACGATATTATTCCAAAGGGATTTTCGGAGGAGGTGAATTCACATTTATCATGGGTCTTCTACGCGAGTTGCTTTTCTACGTCAAGAAAATGAGCTTCTCTTAGAGAATTTATCGTGATCGTTAGTTTAATGTTACCCACCTTCAATATATGTATGTGTATTTTCACACACCGACGTAATAAAATATAAATATTGTTTTCATTATAAAACCCAAAACAGAAATTACTAAAATATTATTATAAAACTTATGCGTTTACCTTATACCACGACGAAAACATAACAATGATAAACAATAATAAACACTTAGGTTTGAGCACTGTTTACAATAATTAATTATCTGTATTTTTCATAAGCAATGGTTATTTAATTAGAATACAAAGTACACTAACAAAAAAAACCGTTTTCTCAGGCTCTATGAGACCGAAAAAATTAAACCTTTGGAATTCTGTTAAGAATGATAAAAAAGACGATTAAATGAAAAAAAATCCTCCAAAAGTAAAATTTGTTAAAAAAAAAATACCACTTTGCTGGCAATATGCGATCCTTGTGGTTGGAAATTAGATGCCGATTTCTCAAGCTCTATGGAACTAAATGAAGAGGACCTTTGGAATTATTTTAAGAATAATCAACTCAAGACTATTAAATGAAAAATAATCAAAAGTAAAAAAATAAAAAATAAATTATTGTGTGGGCAAAATGCTAGACTTGGGGTCAGAGGTAAGATACCGTTTCCTCAGGCTCTATAGAACCTAATGTAGTAAACCTTTGGAATTCTAATAAAAATGATGAATTTAAGACAATACATCAAAAGTTACGTTAAAAAAAAACACCTTTCGGGAAAAATGCTAGCCTTGGGATTTTGAAACCTCAATGGAACGAGATTAACTTAAGTATTTTGTTTTTGTTAAGAATGGTGCGCTAAGTATACAAAGTATAAATAAAGTAAAATATAATAATAATAATTTTGTATTTTGATCAAAATTATTGTTCATAACTAAGTGTTTATTATGATGTATGAAATATCGTGCCACAAAGCATTTTTAGAATGATTTAAGAAGAGCTTAAGTAGGTTTGAAAGAGAGTTTAATTAGTGGGAATAAAATTTATGAGGCGCCTGTGGGGTATTGTTAACTTCAAAGTGCTGAATTAGCGATCAATAGAGCCACAAAGAATGCTTAAATGATTTCGGCACGCACCGCTAATGAACTTATATAATAGAAGATACCAGAGTGGTGGATACTCACAGTATCGCCTTGGTTAAATCCAAATGTTCAGAATAGAAACTTTACTTAAAATGGCTTAAGTCGTGTTTGGTGACCAGATCTAAATACCAAGGTATGTTTTTACCCTTCTCTTAAATCTTTAAATTTATTAATTAAAAAATTCTCAACATAATCTGTCTGTCGACGTATCACTTTTAGATATACAAATTTTAACCAAATCCTGTTCTGTACAACAAATTCAGAATGTCCATCTTTAATAATAAAATTTAAAATTTAAAAAAAATATATCATAATTATAATTTTAAGTTAATAAGTTTGTCTATCTGATGGGACCGGCTAGGTAAGTATGTTCCTGTATATTTTCTTGTTTTAACTAGGAATTAATATGTAATAATAGAAAATAAGACTTGTACAGCGCCCTTGAGGTGATTTTTCACAAAAACAGCGCTATTCAAATCATCCAAATATAATTATTATTATTATTCTCTTGTCCATCTCCTTCCCTTCCCAAAAACCATCAGCCTCAAAAAATACCCCGATCGGACGTAGTTATGTAAAAAGCGCCCAACCCACAATTAAGAATGAAGTTTTAAATGTTTTCCCAGAGATAAAAACCAGATTTCTATCTGCTGAAAACATTCAAGCTCCAAATACAATAGATTTTAAGTCTTTTTTTTTACTGAAGTTTAAAAACATTCAAATGTAGGATAACATAGAAAATACATTAATTTTTGTAAATAAATACGTTGATCCATCAATAAGTTACCTATTTACAATAAATCATCATAAAGCAAATACACTGATATTCACTTTACAAATGTCGTAATTTGCTTTTGTATCGTCATATTTTCAAAACGTTTTTTTCTCAGTTTCATCTTTTCGGGAGGGGATCCTTTCTGTTTAACAACATCTAATTGAGGATGCCATACTTCTACTGGCTCTAGAAAATCGGGAGCATTTGGGATTATTGTGGTGTATTCATATAATATATATTTTTTTTTAAGGTATAATGATAAAGTGTGCGTTGAATATAAGACGCTGAATAAACCTGTTGGGGTGGAAAAGTTGGTTAATGCGTTGTTCCAGAGTAAAGTAAAGGTTCTAGTTCGAATTCAGATACAACGACCGGTCAGTAGTGAGTGGACATCTTGTCGGATTCCCACCCGGGCTTCGTGGGTTCAACTCCTCCGCTGGCATAGTCCTTTATCAATGCACAAGCAATATTTTCCGTTTATTGTGAAGGTAGTAAGAGTTTTTCAAAAATATCAGTTGGTTTGTACCCCATTAATGATTGAATTTCTTAAAAAAAAAAATAGTTTTTTCAAATATTGTTAGGTTATTGGTAACCCGGGAACGTTTGACTTTCTTTAAGCCCTCAATCCGCCATACAAGTTCTTTTCTCTTTTGCATTATTATTTATTTATGTGATTGCAAATTAAGCTTTTGTATTATTATTATCATCTAATGTTATTTTCTTCTTTTTTTTTTACTTCTATTATTATTTTTATTTTATTTTATGTTTTCTCTTTCATTGTTTTCATTTAACTCATACATGTTATTATTTATATGGCAGACAGAGTATTGCACTCACTGCTCTGTTCCGCTGAAATAAAATGCTATTATTATTATTATTTGACAAAAAAAAATTAGGCTTTTTAAAAAAATATTTTTTTTGAAGGTTTTAAATATTTTTTCAATAAGCATTGTTACAATAGGTGCCACGGAAATACTTATAACCGGTGTATCAAAATATTTCCATATTTCAGAGCACCTCAAAAATTTTCACTGGCTTAAATGTCCCGAAAGAATCCAGCTTGGTTTGCTGGATGGTATTCAAATCAGTTAACGGAAGGGCTCCGGCTTATTTATCAGAATTGTGTATTCCAGAAGATTCCAATTTCCGACAGTCAAACATTAGATCGGTAATGTCATCTGTCATTCCTTAGAAGATTTTCCTTATTATCTGTTCCTCACTACATTTAAAAAAAAAAAACTTTTATTTTTATTTATTTATTTATTTTTTATTTTTTATTAATTACAATATGACATTTTGAAAAAATATATGATGAAAAACCGATATGTTGAAAAACGAATAATATTTTATTCACAGTCCTCCTCACTAGGGATTCCTGTTAGGTTGCTGCGTTGGTGTCGCTGGTTCTACGATTACTGCAAAATCTTCATAATTTCCTCGTCTTCATGGTTATTGATTCACATTTTTATGCTGCTCTTAAACATTTGCATCTCGGTGGTATCTTTTATATGTTTTGGGAGCACAATATAATTTGGCAGCATGAAACTTGTGGTTTTTCTGTCCAAAAGATGTGTTCAATCTTGGAATGTTGATTTTATTTAAGGATTTTGTTCTTGTAGTGTGAGCGTGTTGGTCAGTAAGGTACTCACTCTTTCTTTTAAAATTAAGTAGAACATTTTTTGGGTATATTTTTGTGATGCGGGAACATTAAAGTTTTTAAAAATTTCTTTTGACGGAGTTCTTATAGGTACCTTTAGGATTGTTTTTATAATACTTTGTTGTGCTTTCACGAGCTGCTTCATATGGGTGTTTGAGGCCGATCCCCATCCAATAATTCCATATTCTATACGTGATTGGCAAAGCGCATAGTAGACTTTATACAGATCATTGACATACTGTATTTTAAATTTGATAAAATATGTGTAAGAATAAACTTAATTTTAAGTTATTATGATATAGTGATTATTTCCTGCCAGCTGTGACCTGCTAGGTAAGTATGTTGCGGTATATTTATATAAACTAGGAATAAATATTAAGTAAAAAATTAAGATTTTTGGGATTTTTTACAAATTTTATTATTAATACAACTATAATATTGAAATTATTAATAATAAATAAAAAGCACATTTCTTAATCTTTTTGGTATCTAAACTATAATAATAAACCTCTGGATCTAAGAAAATAACAATAAGTTTATACTCGTCTATGAGATTGACGACCTAAGAGCTTTAGCATAAACAAAATAATCCCCTAAATTTGACGTACAGCGTACGTGCACCCCAGAGAAGGTGGATGTTTTCGTCTGAAAGTCAATCGCATAAGTCGGCTTACGGTTTCCCTGTCTCGGTGGCTGGGGTCGTAAGGGATGCTGTACAGATGACAGTTTATTGCAAGCAGACAGACACGAACCGCATTCTCTTAAATATTCAACCCTGTTATGTCTGATTTACAACGTTTTAAATCATTAATAGGACTGGCAGGCGAAGTGTGAAAGTTGACGAATGGCGTAGAAATGAGATCACTTGGGCAAATGAGTTCTAAAACCATGTATAGCCCTTTTACAAATATGGTGATTTGAAAACAATTCTAGACGGAATGTAAGCGTAATGAATTAGATTAAGAAAGGGACGGTTTTTTGGACATGTAGAGCGGATGAACAGAGAACAGAGTGCCAGGAGAAGATATGAAGCAAAATAACACGGCACGACCAAGTCAATAAAATACTTGAGTCAAGTCATGAATAGGATTAAAAAACGTATGCTTAAATAGTTTTGGCATTTGCAGTGGATGAACAAGGAAAAAGTGTGAGAAGAATATATGACGTGAAAGTGAATAGAAGAAGAAGTTGGAGATGCCCGAGGAATACATGGCACAATAAAGTGAATCAACTTGAGTCGGGCCATTTTAAGAGAAAGTATAACAGAAGAGTATGTAAAAAACCATACACGAATGTGAATTAAGCAAGGAGCTTGTTCTAAGACAGTTTTGTGGCGATCAATTATCTATACCTACCCCTCCGGAGAAACGACGCGATGGTTAGTTAGTAAATTAAATCGTTTAAAAAATGTATTAAGACAATATTAAATCATGTTTTTATTCAACCATCAGAAAAATATGCGAGTAACATGATATTTTTCAAAGACCTTAGCTCTTTGGGCAACTATTTATTTATGCAGCCAAGGATAACAAAAAAAAATGGATCTAGCGTTTTGCGGAATATAGGCAAGATAAGCCTTTATACAAGTATATATTCACTTCTTCTTATGCACTCTCTTATCGAAGGTTGGCTTTCAAACAGTTGTAAGAAAACTTTATCCTGCAAGCTCCAGCCTGTAACCAATAAAAAACTTAGAACTGCACTTATATTAGTAATTTGGGCTTTATCTAAGTTTTTAAAATATTTTTTATATAGTGAATACCGCACAAGAGTCCCAACTGCTCCCAACCGTCTAGAGCCAGTGATACTATTACATTTCCGATTAGGGTGTGTTGTGAGGCTAAAAGAAGTGAGGAAGAGAAGAATATAGGGACGAGGAATGGTTGAGAAGTACCTAGTTATTCAGATCTGGTCACCAAACACGGCTTAAGCCATTTTCAAACAACGTTTCGATTCTGAATGGTGGTCTTTCATCGGGGTGATACTGAGAGTATCTATGACTCTGGAACGTGCCGTAATGTATGTGTTAGTACACATATTTATTAAATAAAAGTTATTTACCCACGCAGGGGTTGAACCCACGACCTTTGGATTCGAAGTCAATTATTGAGGCCGTCTTACATAGTTTTCCATAAATCTTCTATTGGATTATCAACTGCTTTCATGTGGTTGTTTTATTTTCATACCTAGTAAAATGTTGCAGTTTATGACCATTTGATGAAGAAAAAAATTAGAATCAATTTAGTAGGTATTCGATTTTGTCGTGAAAATGAGATCCCTGAGACGTATGTGCGGTAAAACCATGTATGACTGTGTTAAAAATGTGGATATCCGGAAAGAATTCAAAGTATGCGGCGTAATGAAAAGGATCAATAAAGGGACGCTAAGACGGTTTGGGCATGTAGAGCGAATAAACGAAGAAAAGGGTGTGAAAAAAATATATTATGCGAAAGTGAATGAAAGAAGTCGGAGACGCACGAGAAAGACATGGTACGATCAAGTGGTTCAAATACTTAAATCGGGCCACGTGAAGAGTCAGAATAACAGAAGAGTATGTATAAGACTGTGAATGAAGCAAGAAGTGTGTGCCAAGACAGAGTCCGTTCCCTCTACCTACTCCTGCGAGGAAACGTCGTGATGGTTAGTTAGTTAGTCAGTTACCAATCTTGTTTTCTTGGTACCAAGCATCCATAGGGTTAAGACTTGTGCCGTTAAATGCTTCATTGTATTCAAAACTTGGAAGTCTTCCAAATCGTCTTTGAACTTCGCGCATTTTGAGGATATTAACCCTGTGCTCACAGAAATGCATTTTGTATTTGGGCAGGGGTCAAACATTCTTAAACATTTACTGACTTAGATTTACATAATTAGAGGGGAATCTAAGGAATGTGGTTTTTCACGCAGTTAATTCAATTAAACTAACAAAAATCTTGCGATTACCTACGTTATTGATCGGTAGAATCTTTTACTTCGATTCCAGAGGTCGTAAGTTCAGAACTCGGTCTAGCCAAAATAATGTTTATTTATTTTACCGGTTTTTTTTCGCTATACAATTTTTTTCCAGAACAAAATATACTTTCTGTCTAACCCAGTAAGATTTATCAAATGGAATCAAAATGTGGTCATTAAAATGGATTGAGCTTTATTTGATGATAATATCTGAACAGCCAGGTATTACCCATCCATCTTCTTTCACCTTTTCCTTTCCCACTCTCAGCAACCTGTACTTATATTACCTCCTCATTTAGAGGTGCCATAGAATAACCGTATCTGGACAGTTTATTGTGTTAAAAAATCTTCATTCTGTTCAAGACGCTCTTAATCGCATTTCTGGGGACATTTAAAAAAATAAAAATATTTGACTATTAATTAGTTTTTTGAGCATTTTAACTAACCTAACTAACAAACCATCACGCCGTTTCACAAGTAGGCAGAGAGGATGGACCGCAATAAAACTCTGTCTTGGTACACACTCCTTGCTTCATTTCATTCATACATCGTCTCACACATATTCGTCTTTTATTCGGACTCTTCAGATGGCCCGACTAAAGTATTTGATTCACTTGATCTTGCCATGTCTTCTTCGAGCGTCCCTGACTTCTTCTTCCATTCACAGAGCATCTTAATCATGAGCGTCTTTATAATATTTATATTATTATTCAATTTAATAAGGTTCTCATCATCTTTCCTAGGTTTTCACTTACTAATAATCTTATTAAATTTAAAAAAGATAAAAACATGTATTAGTAAATTCAATTTATTTTATATAATGTATCTTATGTTCCAATAATCAAAATAAATAAACGTTTCTTCACATTTTGACGGCCTCCATGGTCGAGTGGTAAGACGCTCGACTACGAATCCAAAGGTCGCGGGTTCGAACCCGGCGTGCGCCAATAACTTTTATTTAATTAATATGTGGCATAACACATTTAATTCATATAAACATAATAACAAGTATATTTGCGGCACGTTCCAGAGTGGTAGATACTCTAAGTATCGCCCTGGTGAAAGACCACCATTCAGAATCAAAACGTTGCTTGAAATGGCTTAAGCCGTGTTTGGTGACTAGATCTGAATAGCCAGGTACTTCCCAACCTTCCTCTTCCCGATCTCCTTCCCCTCCCCACTACCTTCAGTCTTACAACATACCCAATTTGGGGATGCCATAGTCTCACTGGCTCTAGACGGTTGGGAGCAGTTAAGACTCTTGTGCGGTATTCATGTAAAAAAAAAAAAAAACCTCCTCGTGTTCATATTTGAGATTTCCTCGTAAAATTACTGCAACGACGCGAAAAATTACTGAGCAATTCCAAGTTTTACTGCCTTGATGTATAGGGGTTGGAATGGTGTGGCAAGTTTTCCACTCTTGCTTTATACTCACTCACCCATTGTTTGCGGCATTTGATCACTTTTATGTGGCTTGTGTATTCTGATGAAAATTCGATACCCCATTAAAAATAATGTTTTTATTTTCAAAGCCATCTTACATGGAGGAAAATTCTTGAAAGGAAAATATGAGATTTTTTTCTAAAAATATGCGAGTATTATTAAATATTGTAACGCGAGCGAATTTTACAACAATGAACCGTAAAGAACATTATATGATTTATCTTTTCATAGTGGTAAATAAATTACTCTGTATTGTTAACTTCTTTTTTATTAATCGTTCATTGTGCTAGATTTGATTCAAAGTTTCCATCAGAGTAATATTACATTTAAGATCGAAATATGCTTACGTTATATGTCTAGCTTTGCAATTATAATGCGGTAAAGTGTTTCCCCCGAGGCGCTTGTGTGGTTAAATCACGTCAGTTTGTATCAAGGCAAATCGGACAAGACCGGAAGGTAAATGTAGGCGTTATGAACAAGGTTAGGAAAGGGGCACTTAGTCGGTTTGGACATGGTGTATAGTGGATACACGGAGAACGAAGTGTCGAAAGATTTTTTCTACTTTACGTTATATACCTATCTAACCATCTTTCCGTTTTCTGGTAGGGGTGAGAAGAGAAGATGGATCGCCAGACAACTCTGTTTTGGAACACACTACTTGCTTCATTTACATTCATGCACCGTCTCAAACATACACTTCTATTATTCTAACTTAAAATATGACCCATCTCAAGCGTTTGATTCATTTGATCGTGCACGTCATAATATATTATCCTAACACTCCTATCTTTTATCATTTGCTTCATGTACTCAAGCCAGTTAAGCGTCCCTTTTTTAATCTTTTTCACTATGGTTACATCAGCCTTACAATCTTTATGGATGTTTTTCACATGGTAATGTATGGTTTTACCAAACAAACGCTCCAGGGATCTCATTTTTACAGTATTCGGAATCCTTTCGCTGCCAGTTATATGCCTCACTGCCATACATCGGGGTTGGTATAAGCACTCCATTGTGGACTGCTGGCTTCTTTTTCTTGGACATTTTATCAGCGACAACCGTGTTTAGTCCTTTTTTAATGAAGGACTGTGATTTTTCTTTATTTATTGTATCTAGTCTTACATCTCGCATTTTTTTTTAGCTCTAACGACTACCATACTAGGCGCATGCCCATTTTATGACGAGTAAGTGTATGAAACAATATGTCTAAGGTGCACTATGTAAATGAAATGAATTAATCTGTCTATGCCTAAACAGAGTTGCTTAGCATTCTATAATCCCATGTGAAAGTTAGCCTCCACCATAAATATTCTCCACAGACTGCAGCTCCTCATCATTCGCCTTCAGTCTTCAGTCCTTCTCGTTCTGTTTTAATCCTCTTCGACACTTCCATCCACCTCTTCCCCGATCTGCCTCTGGGTCAATTCTACTGAGGCACTCACTTGGTCATAATTATTTTTTAATGATATCTTTTCAATCAATCTTCTCTTGTAGCGTGATAAAAAAAACACTGAAAAGAGAGCAAATGTTTCACAGTGGAGAGATAATTTATAATAACGATGAATATTTTACAGTTTCTCTTTAAATCTGCCTTTAAAATCTACCTGCTTTTCTTAATATACACTCTCCTTTCAGCTTATTTTTGGCTCCTCTCGTTAAAAAATTGCAATACTTAGCACAGCTCCGATGGGGAAATTTTCTTTCGACAAATAGATTTCCTCGATAATTTTCTTTCAGTTGAAGTAGTATTCTTGAGTGTTAATTAGCTGACGGGTGCTAGACCTTTCCAGTTTTTCAAGGAGATTATGCGGTCTTTAAAACAATATTTATTACTGCAATATTACACCTACATTTGAACAATAGTTATGACAATATAGTCGGTGTTAATCCTCAGAACTTTAGTTGAAAAGATGTGTTTTAAAAATTAAACACAGATAACAGGAATTCGTATCACATGCTTTTAGGCAAATGCGATGTACTCGAAAATGTTCCCATTAAAGCTAAAAAACTAACATGTATTGATTGGGATAAGTTAGGTAAGGTTATGTTGGGTTAAGTGAGGTTAGGTTAGGTTAGGTGTTAGAGAATTTAAGTTAAAAAGATATGTGTTTTTAAAATGAAACGCGATTAATAGGAATCTGTTCACATGTTTCTGGGTAGATACGATGTATTCAACAATGTTCTCGTTAAAACAAAAACAATTAAGATGGGAAAACCTAAAATAAACTCATTAGTTATCAGTGTTCACCAACTTTGCATTATATAAATACATCGTAAAATCATACTTAGAGAAACACAACTGTAACCCATCTTAAATAAACATTCATACCAGATGGATATATAAAATAATAAACTAAAAGTAACTTGTAACTAGTAAAATCATGCAACAATACTGATAAATATAATTAAAATAAAATCATGGCTTACTACCCCTGACATCCCAAAAATAGTATATAAGCCATAGAATAAGAACAACCTGTACTAGTCTGAAGATCGCCGTTATAGGCTGAAACCGGTCCAGTCAAAAAATAAAAAAGTTAAATAAGGTTATAAATTTGTTTTATTAAATCATTAAAAAAAACATTCATAATTTATTGGCTAGGTCAGCGAATTGATTTTTAACGTAATCGTTAAAACTTTATCACTGTTCATTGTAAAATATGTATGTTGGCGTATTTCGATTTAGGATTCACTTATTAACCAACCATCACGCAATTTCTCCGCAGGGTAGACAAAAAGGACGGACTGTCATAAGACTCTGTCTTGGCACACACTCCTTGCTTTATTCACTCTTCACACGACCCAACTCAAGTATTTGATTCACTTGATCGTGCCATATCTTTTTAGAGAGTCCCTGATTGTTAACATCAACTATTGCGTCATACACCTCTCACACTCTTTTCTTCGTTCATTCGCTGTACATGCTTAAACAATCTTAGCGATCCTTATTAATACGCTTACATAAATCTTGCATTCTTTCCGGATATCCACATTTTTAGCACGGTCGTTCATGATTTTACCACACATATAACTCAGGATTCGATCTATGAAGTTACAGAAAAGCTACAAAAATGTATTCTTTAAAATGTTGGAAATATTTAAAATTTGTTTTGGTACTCATTACTGTAAATTGACAAAAAGACCGCCTCTATAATTTCCATAAGTGCGAGTATATATTTGAGCCTTGGGCTTATTGTACTATTTATTACCCACACTTCATTGTATTCCCTTAACCGCAGCCATATAAAGCATGAATATATTGTCATTGGGTATTTGGCGATGTCTCTTGGTTTTACAAGGTGGCTTCCTATAGTTTATTAATCCTTTTTTCATATTTTTATCAAAGATTGGTGCTTTTCACTCCCAACAGTTGCACCTGACGTGGCAGTGCCCTGTTATCAATCTTTAAAATTCAATGAGAATATCTGCTATATTATCTTTTCCATTTGAATGTAGAGCCTTTTTGCATATCCTAATACGTACATTGTGCCTACCTGCTTTTAAAAATATTAACGCAAAGTGCTACGATAAATCATGTCAGGTATCATTTTTGTATTTTCTACTAGAACAAAGAATTTTTAACAAAAAAAATCAGGTGTGCTCGTAAATTTTGCAATGCTTTACAAAGAAAATTTCACCAATCTACAAATTTTATAAAAATATGAGTACAATAGAGAGACGTTATAACGACTTGAAAAATACCGCTAACGGCCACTTTGACTGCTTATATTTAGGGCGTATTTTAAAAGACTTGCGACGCGAAAAAATGAACAAATATTATTTTTACAAAGAGTTATTTCCAGATAATTCTGAGCGCTGTCGAAGTATTTTGACATTTTGTTTAAAATGGCTTAAAACCAAAAATTTTGTACGAGTTTTTACAGGAGAATGATCAAACAATCTGTTTTATTCTGATCGTCTCACGTGACTTGTGACAGTTGTGAGCTTTTATAATCTATCGCTTGACGACTCAAATATTAAAATCAGAAAAGTTGTTATAAATTTCAAGAACCAATTAAACTATTTTTTGTAAAGGTTATTTTTCAATATAGCTTATCTCAATTAAAATTTCGTTAGATGACAAAAGCAGCTATTATTAAACAATGCAAGTAGGATAAACATAAACCATTTCAAGTAATATGTTATAAGTCAGCAATGGTAAAAAAAGGATGGTTTTTTTTTAAGTGCAAATGATTTTAAAAGGCAGGCTCAAAAAAAGATTGTCATTCTCGATATTTTTATCTGCGTCACTTTTAATTCGGGTTAAATGTATTACTTTTCACGTAGTACAGATTACTTACAGCCACCTTAGCGATAACTTTATTTATAGAGTAGGGTGGCACTATTTCAATCAAAAACTTCCCTCATTAATAGTTTTAAAGACAAAATAAAAATACTAACGATATTTGGTCGTGAAAAGTAAGTAATGAGGTCTTTTTTTACTATTTTTTTGTGTCGTTTTCGAGATTTTGTCAATCGTCGTCGAGAATTCTAGAATGACACCTTTTTTATGAAAGGAAAGAGAGGGAATATGTGGAAATAAGCTCTAACAAAATGAAAAAGTTTATTTCAAATTTTTCAAATACTGAATCATGTTATACATCTTCACTGTTTCCATATTTTGAAAGATCTATTTTTTCTGGTTAATTGATTTAAAAGGTTGTTAATGCGGTCTTTCTATAAAATTCACGTGTGAAAGCCTAACTATTGAACAAATTTCACTTAAACAGCATTAATACACGTAATAAAATAACAACTAAGTGCCAAAAAAAAGTAAAGTATGCAGAAAATTTGTAAAACGCGTAACGCAATTTTTTGGATCCTTAATTTTCTTTTGGCACTTAGTTCCTATTTTATTACATGTATTCAGTTGATTTTTTCCCCCACCGTAGTAGACACATTGAAAACGTATTTGAGTTTGATTTCGTTTTGATATGATTTTATATAAAACTGTGTAGGTGATTTTCTAAAATATGAGGTTTATTCCCTTTTGCCTTTTACGGTCAGTAATTTATTGATTGCAAATAAACACTTGATTCAATAAAGGTTTCTTTCTCTCAGATAAGTATAGCTTTATGATTTTGTTATTGCGCACTTCAAGGAAAATCGTATTTTGTGGATATTCCAATACTTATGTAGATACCTTGCCGTAAAATAATATTTTTAAAACTCTTCAATAAAGCTCTTTGGTACTTGGTTAGTAGATATTCAGAAAACTTCTAGACACTCAACACCCGCAACTTTGTTTTAATCTTAAAAGCTACTGAAAGCGTAGTAAAATGAAGTACTTTGCAGGGATTCATTCCTCCGATTTGCATATACAGAGTTTTCCATTTTGAAAGCTCCTTTGAAGGATTTTATGTTAAAAATATATTTTTGATTCTATTTTGATGAAAAATCACCAAAAAAAGCTTTTATAATATTCAAATGTGATATTAAATAAATTTTAGAACGCAAAAAGTGAATTGAGTAAATCGCATAGAAGTTTTGATAGTGTTGATACGAGTTGTTTGTGCGTGAAACACCGCTCCTTGTTAATCCTTAAAATGTATCAAATCAACACCTACCAGTTCCAAGCGGGCGCACATCTGACTTGATATCACAGATATTTTTCCGGCTGAAAAGCGCTAGAGAAAACATAACCAACATAGCTAACAGCTGTCTTGTTCGTTAGATTAAGAACGGATCAAAACGCCGTATTCATAGGAGAGGCTTCCGCCGCCTTCAAAAAAAAGCTGCATGCCTCCCTATTTCGATAGGCTGCGGGTAGGAACTCTCACCGACCAGACGTGACCAGCTATGTATATTCCAAGCCTACCGGAGAGTAGTCGAGGGCTTTTGGCCTACTGCTATACTTTCTCTTGGATCGCCTGGAACCGGCTGTCTATGTGTTTACTCCTCACTAAAACCGCCTCCTGATTAAAAAACTGTCATCTATTCGACTCGAAGCATTCAACGCTGACCTAGAGACGGTTTTTTAATACCCTACTGGACCGTGGGAAATTTACCTAAAGAAATAAGTCTCCAGTGCAAGTGAATCTAGAATAATATAATTTATTGAAAATGAAATAATAACTTTGTATGGGACCACAGATTTTATTTTTATTTTATCGAAGGAAGCTTGACATTATAATTTAAATAAAAAATATTTTAGTTTTAAGCCACTTTATTTATACACATATAACATTCGACCGGTTTCGGTTAAACTTAACCTTCTTCAGGAAAGTATATGTATAAACTGAAAAAAAACCAAAGAGTTTATATATATATATACTTTCCTGAAGAAGGTTAAGTTTAACCGAAACCGGTCGAATGTTATATGTTTATAAATAAAGTGGCTTTACACTAAAATATTTTTTATTGAGATTTTATTTTTGTTTTTATGACCGGTTTCGCTTAGCCTAAGTTTCATCAGAGTACAAAATTAAAGTTAACCAAAAAAACAAAGTGTTCGGTAATATATACTTACAGAGGGAGAACACAATATAAAGTAAGATAAGAGAACAGTGAGAAAACAAAAGACAAAACACATTTTGTACCACTCTTGTATCCTGATAATGCTTAGGCTAAGCGAAACCGGTCGGCCATATAAATTGAACATAAATCTGTGGTCTTCTGCAAAGTTATTATTTCGTATGCATTAAATATATCAAACCACAAAGTGATTTCTTTCAACGTAAGTTATGTTTGTCAATATGTAATTATGAAAATAAATAAATAAAAGAAAGTTATGATTATTATTGTTATTTTTATATTGTATTTTGTATTCACCACTGGATGTATATGTGTAAGTTGATTTATTTTTATTTTTCAAGATGTATGATCTTATTTTTTTTTTTTTTTAATGTATCATGTACTTTTATATAATGCTCTACCTGTCAACTTAAATATATTGTACAAATTTGTTGTAAAAGCCCACAAGGGCGTAAATAAACAAATAAAATAGGGGACATCTACTAAGTATAAGCACTGCCCTGGTTAAACAACATGACCCAAGATAAAAAAATAAAATAAAACTTTTGATTTATTAACTAGTCATTTACTTATCGACGTTTTTATTCATATTTTGCTTTCCCTTCCTTATTTGTATCCACCTCACGCAATTTCTTATTGGGGTACTTAAAGTGATCAGGTTACTTTGTTAGTAAAAAAAAATACTTTTTACAAAACAAGCTGTTCATATTCAAACTCAGAATGAGCATACAATGAAGACCGCAAAAATGAAAAAAATATATTTGTGTAGAAAACGAAAAGAAGGAAGAAAGGTTTTATAAAAGTGAAATGTTCATAAACCAAATGAGTGAATGCCGAAACCCCAGACCATCTCAAAGTACGGACATTCGCATCGTATAAATTTAATTGCGAACTTTATCATCAACACAATTATTTAATTTCCATCCTTTAATATGCTTAAAATAACGTATGCCGGTTTGAAATGGTATATTTCTTCTGGCGGGTATTCAAATTCCGAATTTCGAAGCAGCTCGGAAACTTATTTTTTAAATAGGAAAAGCAAGCATTTTTTTCCCGGAATTAACCTTGATTTTGAAAAACACCTCCTTCGTACCTCCCCTTTTTAATGCTCTGTCTCTCTCTGATATGCTGTATCTTACTTTCAATTTTCTTAACCTTATAATTTGAAAGTTTATTTTTAATAAAACTGTCCTGAAGAAGGATGGGATATTGCCGAAGCTTGTTGATAAAACGCATACATTCTAATGGAGTGGTTCAAATCAAAATATATTTAAATGATTTTAAAAATATATATTTTTTTACTTAGTTCCACTATTTTTTGTTTAAAATCTGACCGGTTTCACTTTATGACGGGTATCTTCAGACTGGTACAAATTAAAGTAAATCTATGGCATATGTACTATTCGTATTTCTGAATGGACATTTATTGAGTCTCATAGTGAACATCTGTGACTTTGGATTTTGTTTTATTGGGGACAGAGGTGGCTTTACAATAACATTAAAACGTTCATTTGGGTAGTTTTATTACCTTCCAAGAGACGGGTGATGCGCTAGATGCGTCTGTGGGTTTTGTTTTTTTAATACAGCAACTTTTAAAAATAATGCTGAAATTTGGTATTATTAAAATCATTAAAATGGAGTTTCACTACAAATTAACAGTTTCAAAATTAGAAATAATAAAAAACATTTTTTCATTCAAACAAATGTTCTACTTCAAAAATATCTATTCACAAATTAAGCCAAATAATTCAGTTTATGAGATCTCTTAGGCATAGTATACATTGCCACGGTCTATTGATGTGAGTGGTGTGTGTTTTAAACATATTAAAAATGAAAGATCAAAGTAAACTTTCCATCAATTTGGTTCTGCCACATAAAAAAGTGAAAGTGGAAAAAATATTGTGTACCTTTCTCGATAGAATTTTCTTTGAGAGTCTAAGGATTTTCGTACTACGCTTTGTCTGTCTTTTCAATAATCTGTAACGTTTTTCGACGATTTATCAACATAATTTGATTACACCTACCTGTACCTATCCAGGCGAGAAGGATGGAAGGTGCGAGTAAATAACCTTTTTCGCGTGATACTTAAAGAAAGGATTATTTCGTACGATACATCTTCAGCATCTGTATATTAAAGCAAGTTAAACATACAACAGTAAATCAGTACTGAAATATTTTCTTTTTCAAACTGTGTTTTTTTATAGTCAATCAATTTTGGGTACTGATTTGAAACGTTGTGAATAAAACCAAGTAAGAGACACTTAAATGAGTTAATACATAACGAATGGAATGAGGAACAAATGGTGTCGTGAGTCGTCGAGTCGAAGGAGAAGTCAGAAGTGTGAAAAAAAAGCACTACCAAGTTTTCGAAAAGGTACTCCGGTCAGATCATTTCAAGTATTAGAATAAAAGAAGAAAATATCTGAATACAAGTTAGATGGATGTGGATAAAGCAAAGAAGGAGATTGTAACATTCTGTTAACTCTGTCTAAGCCTGTTATAATTTACTTATTGATGAATATGACAGTCTGCGTGGTCAAGTGGTAAGACGCTCGACTACGAATCCAGAGGTTGCGGGTTCGAACCCGGCGTGCGCAAATATTTTTTATTTGATTAATTTGTGTCACAGCACATTTAATTAATATAATATTTTTTGTATTTGCTAAACATTTCAGAGTGGAAGATACTCATGGAATCGTTCGGATAAAAGACCACCATTCATAATCGGAACGTTGCTTAAAATTACTTTAGCCGTATTTGGTGACTAGATCTGAATAGCCAGGTAATTTTCAACGTTCATCTTCCCCGTTTCCTTCTCCTCTCTACTTTTTTTAACCTCACAACATACCGGTTGGGAGCAGTCGGGAATCCTGTGTGGTATTCACTGTAAAAATAAATAAAAATATTTGCCTTACATTTCCTAAGGTAAAAATTGAAATAAGGTTTTTGGACAAACAACTTGTAAACTCCAAGGTGGACCAAGTATTGAGGTGTCATTTGACCGTGGAAAGAAACTTTTTCGCGGTCTGCAGTTCTGAATAATAACAAGCCCCGCCATACGACATATAAAAAAAGTTCAATAAAGTTAGCGCTTCTGAAATGATTTGTACGTAACTCATACTACTTCCCAGCCTTCAATTCAAATGAAACATGAGACGCATAAACTAGCTCTGTTTCTGCCATAGAAAATAGTATTTTCTGTCACGTTCGAGAAATGGGTGTCGGAGGAAAAACTAATTATATTTGTAAATAACAACGCAGAGGAGGGTATAATTTAATTAAAAAAGTATTCCTAACATTCTGTCGTCTCCAAATGCTGTTACTTGACAAAAATAAGTACCTACCTAAGAGTGAAGACACGACAATTATATTTTTGGGTAAGTTTATCTTAACTGAATTTGTAAGCAACTTCTCTTATTGGTAATTTGAAACTTCCTCGGCATATTGTTCTTTAACTGAACTGAATTTTTTATACAAAGCATAAAAGTACTATTTCTTGTACCCAGTAGGACAAGGGCCATTCTTTTAACTTCGTGTCAAAAGAAGAAAGAAAATGAAAAGATCAAAAAAATATTAAAAATTCCATACTGAAGCTACAGTATATTTTAAGCAATGTTTGAAGCTAAGCTATGTTTTTTTTATGAAAATGATTATTTGTTTATTCTTGCACTGGATTTTGGAGGTTGAATGTGTTTTATTAGTGAAATTTTTATACGTTAACGGAAAAATCGGGTTGAAGAAAGAAAAACAGTAAATTGTTTGATATATTACTTTTGCGAAAGTCTATTTTAAGATTTAAATGCATAAATATACTGCAGATTCATACAAAAACTCGTAGTACAATACGTGGAATACTGTGAATATTTTTAATATTCATCTTTATCTTTAAAATTGGTATCCTATGAAACTAACGCAAAAAAATAAGTACATGTAGGTAGTTAGTACTGCAGCAATGGATTATTGCAAATATTTTTATTATTTATTTATTTTAATCACCTTCTTAAACAGATTCACCGATATCTAAAGACGGTAATAGTAAAACATATGTTCAAGGTAAATGAACAAAGCATAATGAAAAGTGTATAACAGGTAAAAAAAGAATGGTTAAGATCAAAGATTATGTTTAAGATTAAACATGGGCAGTACAAAAATGTGTGTAAAAAAAGTTATATATATATTTATTAACATATATATATATTTATATAAACATATATTTCACTAAATGGAAAAAAAATCTCTCTAATACCTTTTATTGAAAGATTCGACAACATTTGTATAATAATTAAAACAAAAATATTTGTGTATTGCATTCCACCCCTAACTTTTACTCAAGGAGCAACACAAAGATTATTGTAAATTACAAAATCATCTTGTTTTGTTCACTTGATATTTATTTTACAACGATCAAAAAAAAATTATTGATCACTATAACACTTTACATCTTTTTATATAACACAATACAAACAACATTCTCTTGCAGATGAAAACTTATAATTTTATTAAAAAAAAAATAAATTAAATAACACTTTTAATTCGCAAGAAAATATAGTGTATTCGTTATGATTTAGTTATTATTTATGAGAATTATAACAAAGGTAATGAATAAAACAAAATGAAATAACTTACTCTTAAAAAGCTTCTTAATAAATTAATAATTATGATTAGTGAAGTACGTTTATTTCACAAAACAAGTACACATAATAGCAGACTTAATACTTGAAACTCATTAAAATTCTACGACAATTTCAAGCATCAATAATTTTTAGGTCTGTCTGTACGCTATATTTTTATAAACGTGATGTGTATTTATCGTATTTTCAAACATTAATATTAAAAAAACGTATTCATGTAAAGATTCCTCTTACATTTAATAGAGAAGTTGAGTGAAAAATATTATGACTTTAAAAAAATATGTGCATGTAGATCGAAAAACACAGATTCTGAATATATATGTATATTTCCATATTATTATTCCCAGAATTAATAAACCCTTCTTGAAAATTAGTTAAAACGCCATAAAATAGAAACGCTTCATATTAGTCGAACGTCAAATGTACCGTTTTCGTACGATGCGATGCCGCGAAGTAAATGGCGGTGAACCATTTTTTACGTAAAATTTCATTTCTTGGAATGATTGTAAATTGCAGTGATGCTTGTATTTTTACACATTAGTACGATGCAATAGCAAGACGTATTATCTCCTGACATTTTATAAGGTTTTGTTAAATTAAAAGCGGTAAAATTGAAGAAAAAAGACAAAATAACAAATATGCAACTGACAGCTGGATAACGACAATGTGCGATGTCAAATATAAGTACCGTGTGGTGCCCCTTCTGAACGTACAAAACGCGTCACGCACCCACCCCGCTCCTTACCTCTGAGATATTGCCGTTTTGGCGGCGTGTACAAAATTCAAACTTTGAGAATTAATTTAACTATAAAAACTAACTTAAAAAAAAAAAAAAATACCTATATTTAAGTTTGAAGGTGGATATTGATAAAAAAATGGACTCAACTTCCTTATTGATGTGTTGAATCAGAGGGGAACTAAGAAATGAAAAATTTTTTCAAAGGATACCCATCGTTCATTTTTCATCAAAACGATTGGTACAGGCCTTATTATGGTAAAAAATATTGATTCAGCATATATCGGACTCTGCATACTCGTATAAGAGGAAAGTGGAACATGAGCACAATATACGAGGTTCACAAAAAATGATGACATGATTGTACTTTAATATAATAATAAATACGGACAATGAACCCTGGAGTATAACAAGCCTTAAATATTTAAAATGTTACCAAAAAAAAATTAAAAATGTGAATTGTTAATAAGAGTCCGTTGATATATACTGAAAAATAGCTCCTAAGTTGAAATACCTTTTATGAGGTGATTATGTAAATATGTAGTATCTATTGTGTGTACTAAAGATATTGATGTGTTTTTGTACTATATTATGCTGCACAGTGCTTATTGTGGTGTAATCCCAGAGCAATAATATATCTGTCTATATATATATGTGTAGTCAGGATTGTTGATTTTTTCCTGACTCGGGCGTGGCTAGGGCTAGAACTAGAGTATCTATACATCCATTCATAACACATGTCGACATAATGATTTTATTTATCTATAAAACCACTTTTTCACAGTATTGCTATCAACAAAAATATAGAATATAACCTAAATAACCAATTCATGTCCTTTCATGTCGCATAACAAAACGTAGTGGGCAGAGTTGCCGGAGACGCGGGAGATGGAAACATGCTAACATACCTAAAAGTGGTGCTATATTATGTGAGAACTTGTCTTGTCTCTTTCTCACGGCTTACGACGTGAAAACCTGGAGAAAGCGATTTATTGTAAATTTGTATAAGTTGGGTAAACATATTTAGCTTTCTCTCCATATATATATATTCTTGTTCTAGGAGTGTAATAGTAAATCAATTTCTTATAACGTATGAATTATAATAATATGTTTATTTATAAATAGTTTCATAATCTGTATTTCCATTGCATAATATTTATAATAAATTAGACTTCATGAAGCATATAAAATAAGTTTTGTTACTTGTTCAACTCCAGACACCAACAAATCCATACTCCCTAGGAGTGGCTGCCCGCGCCCGTACTCCTATGTATAGTTTAGCGTAGTATAGTGTACAATGCAACACCCAGTTGGCCCCGCATCCCTTCAGACGCGGGTTATAGTTCAGCGTTGGAGTTCGTTACCCTATTTACCAGGGTTCAAGATAAAAACTGGGTGTTTAGACTTGCTGGGTGTAGGCAACACAACTTTTTTCTTATTTCTTATGGTTTTGCAATTTATATTTGTTGTTTGTAGAGAAAGTAAGGACTCAGTGAACAGTACAGTGAGGTACATTTTTTTCCTTTAAAAATATTGCGACAATCGGTTTATGGTATTATTATTGCCTGAGTTTCAACAATCTTATGCATTTTTTTTATGGTGAATTCCACACAAGAGTCCCAACTGCCTAGAGCTAGTGAGACTATGGCATTCCCGATTGGGGTATGATATGTGTCTAAAGGTAGTAAGGAGAGAAAGGAGATGATGTAGAGGAAGGTTGGGAAGTGCCTGGCTATTCAAATCTGGTCACCAAACACGGCCCAAGCCATTTTAAGCCATGTTTTAATTCTGAATAGGAGACTTTTACCAGGGCGACACTGAGCATCTACCACTCTGAAACGTGCCGAAAATAAACCATATATTTTTTTAATGAATTAAAAGTGCTACGACACATACTTATTAAATACAAGTTATTAGCGCACGTCAGATTTGAACCCGCGAGTTTTGAATTTGTAGTCGAGCGTTTTACCACTCGACCATGGAGGCCGTCAAATAAGTATTTTTATTTCATAGTTGACAACTAATTTGACGTTTTCTTTTATGATCAATGAAAACTGCACCTTTGAAAAGTTTTTGAATCGTATCTTAAATTTACAACTTTATCACCATTACGTTAAAACGTAGTTACAATACCATCATTAAAAAAATAAATTTAGACGGACTTCTTTTAATTTCCATATATTTTGTTTCTATTAGTTGATTTATAATGCAAACTTTTTTTTTGCACATTTTTAGTTTCCCTAGATGGATTGAAACGCAGTTTTTTTTGTTTCCGTATTTTTCTTTTATCTGGGTTAATTTAAAACGAAGTTTTTTTGTTTCTATATTTTTCGTTTCTCTACATACTATACGATTTTTGTATTGTATACCGGAATTATGCAATACATATACATATACTGAAATTAAACAGTTTCTTTTTAAAATAAGATATTTATAGAAACTACAACGTCATTGCCTTTTAAACACCTTGTAAAGATCGTAATGTCTGGACGGCATTTCCGACTCCTGAAAATTCTGAAACCATTTTCGTGTTGCCTTCTCCTTCTAGCAGTAAAATACTGCTCCGTGACTTGCCGCTTAATTCTGTATTCGCTCGCAGCAAAACCTTAATGCAGGATCCGTCCAGCCGTAAACTTTCTTTAGTTTGGGTGCGTTCTGCCCTCTTGAATTGAAAGGAAACTATACGATTCAAAGGCGAATAGTAATGTTTAACATAAAGGATAGCAGTAACTCGGCAACGATTGAATATAAATATTGTAGAGGTCGATAGCAAAACATAAGCTCAGCAAAGGTTTATTTTGTGGAAAATGATCACAGACAGAACAAAAATAAATTTACACGATTTCGTAAAACTGTTTAAAAACCTAAGAAGGTTGTACGGTGTATGATATTGAGTTGGAATCTTCGTATTTGAGTCGAGAGGTAACGAATTCGATTCCTCATAGTAGGTCTGGTCCTTGAAGTAACAATATATGGAAGGAGAGCTAATTATTTTTACCTAACATAAACAAACTTGCGATAAATCACTTTCTCTGGGTTTTTACGTCGTACACCATGAGAGAGAAAGAGACAACAAATTTCATAGACCGCTTATATATACTGTAGGGATGATCTTAAGATCCTGGTTCACCGCGAAACTCCGCCAACATTTTTTACTATGCCACTAAACTTGACACAACTAAACGGTTTTTTGGGTTATCTAATATATTTTTGTTGATAAAAATTATGTGAAAAAGTGGCTATACGAATAAACAAAAACATTATGTCGATATATGACATGAATGGATATATAAATACCGTAGTCTTAGTCCTAGCCACGCCCAGGTGCGCCGAGTCAGTTTAAAATCATCAAAAACTGACTTCACTGCCTTGGATAGATACTACTCTACCAACTCTTTGGTCTGGTCAATATGGGCCCTGCAAGTATTACATATGAAATCGTTTCTTAATTTTGACAATTTAAAAAACTGTCAGAAAGAACATTTATATTCTTTTTTAATATTCAAAGACCCCACGGGAAGAACCTGTTAACTAGTTTGTTTTTTGTCAAAAAATAGTTAGTGCTCTCACTTAACCGATTCTGGTACGCTATATCCAATGAACATACTTTCAGATCATGAAAATGGATCGAACATAGAAAATCAAAGTGTTGAACATGTTAACTGCAGTATTTTTTTATAACTGAAATATTTTTTATGGCTCTTACATGTTATCTACAATAATAACATCGTATTGCAGAAATGCAATAAAATACTAAATTACGTATTAAATTAAGTATGTTAGCTATAACATTCATGAAAAATAGTTTGTGGATTTATGATGGCACACACTTTTTTTAACAAAATACAAAAGACTGAATATCTCAGAATGACTCGACAGTTAGTTTACAGGTTCTTGCCGTGGGGTCTTCATTTATTAATTTAAATGTTTTAATTTTTTAAAACATAAATATTACAGTTGTACTGCCACAAATAAACCACATGGCGGCTTATCTACAGGATCTAACACATACATTTCGTCTTAATTATTAAGCAACACGTTAATTAAAAATAAGGTTTTTACATTATATATCTTTAGTGTTTTGTATAGAGAAAAATATTTTTTTTTTTTTTTGGTTAGACTATTTTTTTTAAGATATTGAAAATCAATGATTAAATTTGAAATTGAAATAATTTTACGTAATTATTTGATACATTTGATAATGGAGCAATATTTTTAAATGATCCAGTCAAAATGAACACATATTGAACCCTTAATACCGATCATTAAAGATATTATTTATTTATTTACGCCCCAGTAGGGTTTTACAACAAATTTGTACGATAAAGTTATCTTGACAAAGGTAGAGCTTTATATTGATGGTTGTACATAGTTAATTAAAGAAAAATAGAACAAAAAAGTACACGCTTCTTGAATATTGAAAAAAAAAAACAAATTACTTATATAATCAGTTGTAAATACAAAGTGAAATGTAAAAAATAATAAAAAAATAATGAACATAAAAGCAAAGAAAAGAAATATTATATTCACTATTGTGTGGTTGACTCGTATATTTCAGTAGAGTAATTGTGGAGAGTTTGTTTTATCACTAATACTGAATCTCCAAATACATTAAAAGAATCTCCAAAAACACTACCAAATCTGTTCCCAAGACTATGCAGTCATTTATAATTATACTTGTATTACATGAGGGTAAATTATGTAGTTTGATTTTAGAGATAAATTGATTTTTTGTTTGGCCATAGCCATATCTTTACTCTTGTGGCACTGGGAGATATCCTCTGATACAAAAAAAACAGTTTGGAATCACTGATAGGTACACAGTATTTGAGCGCTAGGCCTACGTGCTTATTGGATATTAATGAATTTTCAAACCTTTTTTCGTAAGCGGTTTGCTGTGACTAGGCACTAGTGGTTTTTCGTACGAAATTTCCACCCTGTTTTCCATTATAGTAATGAGCCAGAAGAGACCTCTTATTGGGAGTAGGTCCTCAGCAGAGTGGAATAACTTAACATGTTTTCTTTTTCTGTCTACATATTTGGTGTAACGATATTTAATTTGGTTTTAATGAAGACTTTTTAACGGAAACACTCATATACTAAATAAAATCGACCATAAATAACATGATATTCTACTGAGTCTTGTTCAGATAAAATGAATAGGTAGATTAGAGTACTATTAACAATTGAAATAATAAATATTATTTGCTGTTACTACCCGTATTTTTTTTATTCGAAAACACTGTTAGAACATTATTATAAATGAAAACGAAAAAGGATATTTAAAAATATATTATAATTCTAGCACGTGCCGATCCTGTTTACAAAAAAAATATTCATCAAAGCTTTTAGGATGAATCGTTCATACGAATAAATAAACGTGCAAATTATTTACATATTTTATTATTCAGAATATAAATGTCGGAATGAATAAATTGTTATCACGATCACCTGCCTCTTTCACAAACTTTTTATCGATGAAATTTTTTGAATAAATTTTAAATAAAATAGTATTTTTACATACATTTTGTAACGTGTATATTCAAATGGCAAGCGATGAATGGAAGACGTCAGAACAATATTGAATAAAGACAATCGTTTTTAGTATACAAGATTTAATATTCCGTGTAACGAAAAATGAGTTTACTGTAGTCACTGAATATATAAACCATTAAAAGTGTGTTGTAAGCGTGTTTGTGTGAATGAAGGCTATTTTTCTTATGCTTTGGGTGAAATTCATCGAACATTTAAAAATGGCAAATTTTTCTTGAAAAGATAATTTATGTAATTAGCCTTTCTAAGGTTTAAATTGGCGATATCTGTTTTCTAATAAATCAATATAGATCACACTTCTAGGTATTTCCTGTTTAGTGAATCTCAAATATAAGTTAGCCGTTTTAAAATTATAATGAGATGAAAAACAGAAACAGGTATGTGTCAAAATAATTATATATTATTTTTCATGTAAGAATTGTTCATCAGAACTCAGAACTTGTTTATTTTAGATATGATTTAAGGCTTTCATGGACCAAAGGATAATTATTGATTTTAGAGGTATTAATTATAACGCAATACGGCATATCAGTACTCTTAAAATAGGCACGATAGTTTTATAACGTTTTATAATTTTTTAAATGTTTTTCTTTGCCATTTAAGATTAAGTTTCTTGAAAAATGTTACAAGACTACAAAAACATTATATTACGCTTTGTAACCTAACCTTTATACATATTTATGAGCTTTTCCGTATTTAGAGCCTTCGGGAAACAAAGTAGGTGTGAATTAAGCTTGGAATAACTGAGACAAAAGTGTTTGCTCAGCTTTTGTTTAGCAGGCCGTGGGAGGCTTGATGCATTCTATTCGGTTAAACATTTATTATGCATTAACTTCTCGAGTTCCGGGATTTACAGAAATAATATCAAGGGTAAAAATTAGCCGTAGATTTTCATGAAAATGTGTAAAATTTTTTCAGAAAAGTTGAGGTGACTATAGTAATAATATTAAAAGTTTTTTTTTATTTTTATTTTTTATTTACAAAATAATGTTCGTAGTCCTCTTAGCTAGAAGTTCACTTTTGTCGTAGAAGACACTCAAATTTATAAATCTTTCATTTTAGTATTAACAATTTCACATTTTGTTTTTATGTATACGCAAAATAGTGTTCTTGCACGGGAAACACTTTTGCCAGCACATATAACATTAATTAGAGTAATTTATTTAGACTAGCATTAGAAAAATATGTGACGTAAAAGTTAATGGCAGAAGGAGCAGGGACTCCCAACAAACTCCGTGAGATATTTTTTTACTTTCGAATGATTTTTACACTTCTCAATGCATTTTTTCTCAGAAAGGAGCTTACAGCACCGCGTTTTTGGCAGCTGGTGACAGCTTGTCTGTCGAACGAATATTTGTATAAAACCAAACGTTGTAAATCTCAGTTATATCTCGCGGACTCGGCTTAGTGTATCTACATTATTTAATTAATCTAAGGGTACAAACGAGTATCTAAATTATTCAGTCCTAATATTATTGTTACATTTAAAAATAAATTTGGATGGAACAGTTCTGTTGGGTAAATGGAATATACTTACGCTAAGTAAGTCAGGGCTGTCTATAATACCATTAACAATTTTAAAAGTAAAAGTCAAATCGGAAATATGCCTTCTATCAGAGAGTGTTAATAATTATTCACAATTATTTTGCATAGTGTTGCATGCTGTTGTAAGATATTTTCTCGTTGTCATATTAGGTGAGGAAATTTAATATGAAGCGCACTTGAGGTGATCAATCACAAAACTACGCTATATAAATTCACTGCCATATATATTAGTAATAAAACATAGTTATTCAAATCATGTAACAACTCAAGTACTTTCCAGCAGATTTTCGATTATGGATGGTTTTAATTTTATTTATTTTATATTAGTTACTGGTACATTCAATTTGCAAAGTATCTAATTTATAATCAAAAATAAATTGACTTGATAAAAATAATTCCTATCCTACTTGATATTACTAACGTATTTTAAATGATTCTTCCGGGATTTTAAAACGTATTAGTTGGCATAATTTTGATAGTTTCCGGTAACGCATTATAAGCATATGTAACCTATTTTGTGTATTGGATTTATTCTTTTTTTTTAAGCCTGATTTATTTGTATATCCTTGTATTATGTTTGTGAAAATCCACGTTGTAAATAATTTTGTCAGAAAAATATTTTGGTAACAATTTGTTCTTCATTTTTTGTATAAGTATGGACGGTGAACTATATGAGAACGTTATTAAACATATTTACCATTCTACATTATAATCCTTTACAACTCAATCCTAGGTAACGTTTAAGAAGCTACACCACGTAAGTTAAAAGTAACCCAACCCAAAGATAGCGGATAATTGAAGGACGTACGCGATCGCCACTCGTATTTTATTTATCTCCCCATTAAATGGACCGCAATAAATCTCCTCCCTCGTCTCAATTCGATATCTCGGAGGTAAACGGCTTTGGAGTAATGGCTGCTCGCCAACCCTGGCGCACGGACTTCCATTCAGCAAATTTCATTAATTTCTTTTCGTTCTTCCTCTCTTCTTTCTTCTATTCTTCCCTCGTACCGTGTGAAAAGTCAGACTGGCACGGATAGAATATTGAGGAACTCACGTTAAAAATGTGTTCAACGAATGAATGCTTTCTTTTCCTGGAGATCTAAAAATCTTCGACTCCCTTGATAACAAGTCTTAATTATTGATGATTTTACTTAATCTTACTATGAAAAACTCAATTTTTTTTAACTTTCGCAAAATTAAAACGATATGCTGACTTAATATGTATACATAAATAAATTAACGATAAACTTGAAACCGGTCGTTGCCTGAACACTGTACATATTCAAGTTCTTAATAAACGAAATAAAGGATTCATTTCATTTTACCTCGTTCAGAACTTTTGTATGGCTTTTTTATCGTGTCCTTGCTTTGGGTTTTTTATCCAGTTATAATTTTTTCCCTAAGAACTCACTGATGTAAACTTAAATTCAATCAATTAAATACAACCATCAGACGGTGATAGTAACAAGGCCTAATGAGCCGCAGTACTAGTTAGATGGACATTATGAGGGGTATTTGCATAAGCCCCAGCTATTTGGCAGAGGATTACGAAAGGATCCATAAAATAAAAAAAAAATCATTTTACCTTTAGGTTGTTAACAAATATATTTTATAGGTCGCGGGTTCAAGCCCGGCGTGCGTGAATAATTTTTATTTAATTAATATGTGGTCAGGATACGGGCAGAAGCTGGTACTTTTGTGCGGTATTAACTATTTTTTTTTTTCACAAAAACGGCGCTGTACACTTATTATTTCTTACTTAAGTAAAAAAAGATATCTATGTAGAGCAATTAGGTACTCTTTCTTAAGAATCTTAATAGAACAGTGATCTAACTAACTTCTTATAAAGTATACAAGGGCTCTTCACAGGTTGCTTTCTGAATATACCCCACAAGGGAAGAATTGAAGACTACCTACATTCTCCCCTATTCGGGGCCGCCTGCAAACGTAATTCTGATTGAGCGGTGTTCATGGAAATCATTGTTTAATGCCTACTTTATCATAATCACAAAACGTTTATGAAACTGGATTATCGATATGATTAATGCTAGTTGTATGCACTGTGGCGATGTCCAGATGTATGTTCTTGATAATGAATTTTACTAAGCAACATTTTTATAAAAAAACTTATCTTTCGCCCCCATCCGGGTACATGACATTCAAAAGCACGGAAAAAAATAATTTCAGCAGTATAATGAACACTCAAATGTCATTTTAAAGGCGCATTATTCTCAAAGAATTCGTGGAATTCATTTGGAAAAGAACGTCGGTTTTTTCGCTAGAAAAATAAAATCACAGTTTTTCTTCACTTAAATATTCTTCAAAATTAATATCTTTCTTTGTTTACTTTTATTCTTTTTTTAAATTATAATTAAAATGTTTAAAGTACAAAAAAATACATTTATTTGTATATAATTCCGAAAAAGTGAAAGGAAACTCATTTCATTATTTTTCTTCAAAGAAAGACAAATGTTCTCGGCATACGAATAACCTGACAATATTTGAAAAGCTCCTACCATCATCATTATAAGCGTAAAACGTTGCTTGTGCAATGATAGGGAACTTAAATAGAAAAATGCGAATTTTTACTAGTTTTTTACATAAATATAAAATATTTACGCCTAATCCCTGTCGTATAAAACGATAACATCAATAAAACTAAGTCTTATTTGATTCCTTGGCTGAACTCGATTTCGTTTATCGTGATCTCCTGAATTAATTACCCAAAAATACGTATGAAACTTGGAGATCATATCTTTGGCGAGCTTCCATTTTATTGAGTGCGCAACGAAAACGATTCACTATAACATTTTTTGATAAAAAAGCTCTTGTGGAAATCTTCTTAGGAAAAACTTTCTTTTTTTTACCGATTAAACCAACGAAATCTATTTTCTTTATCCTCGATGACTGTTTTTGCACTCATCCATTAAATTCAACTCAACTTGTGTTTGCTCGACTGCCTACATGCATTAAAAAATGTAGATATCCGAAAAGAATGAAAGGCTGATGAACAAACGTAATGAATAGGATTAATAATGGGATGCTTATGTGGTTTGGACATGTAGAGCGAATAAACAAATAAAGGAGTGTGAGTAGAATATATGACGTTAAGGAGAATGGAAGAAGAATTCAGGGACGCCTGAGAAAAAACATGGCACGATCGAGTTAATCAAATATATGAGTCAAGAGTCAGAATAACAGAAGAGTATGTATAAAAGTGAATGAAGCAAGGGGTGTGTGTGAAGACAGAGTTGGGTGTTCATCCTCTCTACCCACCCTCGAGGAAATTACCTGATCGGTATTTAGTTAGTACCTAATCTTACCTAACCTAACCTAACCCACCCTCGAAGACCTGATCGTTATTTAGTTAGTTGTTTAGTGAAATCTCCCCCAGAACTTGTAAGTATTATCCTTCAGTCTACGAATGGTTGATATTGGAAAATAGGTGTCATTTCGGTTTCAGTAACCGGTAACTGTCGAGGAACTGGTTATTTATATACTTATTTTTGAACTGGTTCCTGGTGCCAGAAAAGTTCCAAGAAGAAGATTTTTAAGTCATCAAGAAAGGATTCCTATGATGTTTTTTTTCATGAGGGGAGGGGGGTTGCTAGCGATATTTTCGGGACAAAAAGCACTGGAACAAATTGTTGTTTTTCTAAAATTCGGATTTTCGGGTGATTTCAGGTAATACTCCCCAAATAGAACCGCAACCGCGAAAAGCATAAAAAGATATTCGCCATTTTTATTTTCTAAAAATAACCAGTTCCAAAAACAACCGGTTCTTCGAAAAAATAATATCGACAGTTCCAGTGACCTACTCGAAACCGGTTCCTTGTAACTGGGACAGGAATATCGACCATCTATACTTCAACCACAGCGTTGACATTACTGCCTAGATCCTCTAGATTAAGACACCAGCTGCGGTAAGATGTGATTTTACAACAATCCCAACAGTTTACCCCGGATTCTACTTAACGGATAAACTTGTAACTGTTTAAGGGCGGTAACGATTGACTTTTAGACCGTGCTTCTTGTAAGATTTAGTGTTTATGTCCATGATTAGGCTCACGCTCACTGTGTGATATTATGTGGTGTATATATAATACGATAAAAACCATGAAAATACAATTTAATCAATATTTTCTGACTACCTCATAGATCCGACTAGATTGAGACGGTAATTAAAAGTATTTAATAGAATATAAATCAGGCATTAAAATATGGAAATCAATTGAAAAATAAAAATACATTAAGGTAAGGAGGCATTTTTTTTAGTATTTTATAGAACTCTGAAACTTTCATGCAAGAATTTGGTTAACTTAAAACTTCTTTTTAGGGACGCTGTTTGTATTCAGTTCATATGGTTTTTTTGTTTGTTTTAGAATAAGATTTATTTCCTCACCTAAGTTTTCAGTAACGAAACGACAAAATGCTAAAAAAGTATCAAACTTGTGTCGCTACAGTCAAGCCTTCTCCCAAATTGTAAATTTTTGATGGCTGAAGGGTCACAAAAGTTTTCAAAATCAAACGAGAGTTTGATAGAAAAGAAAAAACTAATGAAAACTGGATATTTAACTCGCTTTTGACCAAAATGCCGCTTCAGCCCTTTTGTCTTTCCAGCGACGATATAGTACTACCTAAATGGTTGAAATAATCGTACTTATCATTACATTTTTAATATTTTTAAACTATGAAAACGAATCAAATATTATGGTAGATTCAGATTAGATCTAGTTCAAATATTGACATAATATTAAGGTTCAGGCGTTTTAAGCTTTTGTCACATCGGCATTATCACAATTCAAATAGTTAATCGTAGCGCCTTTCATTCAATTTTCCAAGTTCCGGTTTCCATTAAACGTCGATTCTAGGCTAATTGCAGATTTAGAACAAATTGATCAGCTGACTAGCATAAGAGTATGACAGTTATGCTTTTCAGTTGAAAAAAAATGTTCAAAAGTTTAAGCGGACCGACAATCAGCTTTTAACGGGAATCATGTAAATGTAAGAAAAAAACAAAATGGCACTAATCATTAAATTGTGACAACGTCAAATGTGACGATGGCAAATCTGACGGTGTCATTATGACAAAAACTTGAAACAACTATACGCAATATACTACCAGCTGAGACTAGACATATAAACACTGACTAAGTTTAAACATGAAACATATGATTGGATTTTTAAAATACGTCGTCTTATTACTGCTAACTACTGGGAAACATCTACATACGAGTAGACGTGCATTTTTCAATTTATCTTTATCTGTTGGCGTAAAGAATTCTATTTAAATTTATTTATTTACCTTTACCTGGATAACGATTTATCCAAAACATTGTATATATAAACTTACCTCTATACACCTAAGCAATATCTTAAAATTTTACTTTCATACAACATATTTGTTCTTATATTAATTTTATTTTATCTTTTCTTTCTGCGTTTTTATATGAAACAAAATATTATTAATATTTACATGCATAGGATTAGAATTACTTTATTTTATTTTTAAATCTTCTGTTGATATTGTAGAAAATATTAATCGGCACTGAGCGGAACCGGACGTTGGTGTGAATCAGCCTTTAGTCTCGACACAGGATTCTTTTAGTGAGAGCTCCATATTTAATATTATGGAGCAATCGCTTACATTTATATTTCATTAAGATAAATAAAATAAGTTAATAAAAAACCGCGCTTAGTGCGCCTTTAAACATTCAATTTTTAAAAAATATGCCTGAAAGCCAGCCTTGCATGAAAATTTCTAGGATTTTATGATCATTTTTGTGGTGTTACTTTTGGTACTCGTACATTTCTCGGTCACGATTGGTGAATGTTTCATTTAGATTTCAAGTATCTCGTTGAATTTCCGAGTGAAAACACGCAAATGTATAAATTCACAAAAGCTGAAAATAAAAGTCAAGGGCGGTAATACAAACGTCTAATTAAAATTCTGGCTTAAGCGGTGGTGGTTCTCAGACAATATTAAAAATAATTTTGCCAGAAATTTACGGTGAAATACCTAAGCACTTCACAACTCCACAAATTAGAAAAGCACTCTAAGTTTTAGTTACTTAACGTTATTATATAAAACATTGAGTTTTTATTTAAGGTCAAACAGTGCCCTAACTGAGCGTGAAAAATTATATTTCGATGTTCAGTCTGTGATATAATGTCGGCTTTTTTTTTAATTATTCAACGAACATTTATAGTTTATGCCAGAAATAGTGCTGATGTAAGGAATTTAACTTTTCCTTAGACAATCTTTAAAATCAAAACAAATAATATAATTTTTTTAAATCACAATTGTTTTATTGTTAAGTAAGGTTTTTTTTGTTTTATTTATTTTGTATTACTTACTTGTGCATTGAAGTTTACTAAGTATCTACTTATTTCATTTTCTTTTTGACTAATGATATAATATTTTAAGTTTTATACCTACTACTTATTATTTTGATTTATTTGTATTTAAATGATTCTTACAGGCTATTTTGAATTTATTGATTGGCATAATTTTGATGATTTTCGGCAGCGCGTTATAAGATTTCATCTCTTTATGTAGTTAGCTATTTTATGGGTTGGTTTTTTAATTTGTTGTTAATCTGATTTCTTTGCTCTTGTTCTTGCATCATGTTGTATACATATTTTATAAAAGTTGTTCTTTATTTTATGTGCACACATCATGTGTTTTATAAAGTGAACTGGCATTATATATTTGACGGCTTCTGTAGCTGAGTGGTATCTTTGACTTTGGACGCAGAGGTCTCAGGTTAAAAACCTATAGCGTGCAAATACATTTAAAAAAATAAATAAATAAAATCAATTTGAAATAATATTCTTTAGTAAATATGTGGTACCTTTTAAATTAGTATATACTTTAGTATCGTCCTGTTGAAAGACCGTAACTAAGAACCGGATGGTAGCTTGAAATGCCTTAAGCCGAGTTTAGTGAGCAGATTTGAATAGCCAGGTACTTCCCACATTTCCTTTTGCCCATTCCCTTCCCTTCCTCACACCATTCAGCTACCTAAAATATCCACTGACTTCGGGTTGTTGGTATAAAAAAATAACAAATTTCATGATTTGTATTTTTTTATGATGGCACTCCCAACATAAAAAAAGTTTTTTTGCTTATGGGAGTGAGAAAATAAAGAGATGGGTAAGGGGAAGGTGCAAAGTCTATTATTAATATTAAGGAAGATATATTAAACTATCTACTGCCTTTATATTTTTACTTTGGTCAAAATATTTTTACCACGTAAAATAATTTTTCATTAATTTATTGTTAAGACTAACGCTGCCGACAAACATTGAAAGTCATCGTTACCTAAGTAAAGCCTTTAGAGCTTTTCGGTAAAATTTTAAGGCAACGCTAGGAGTGTGAAAAGTTATTTTATTTAAAACTTCGTTTTATCGAAAAGGTACTGCCCAAAAAACGAAAACTACTTTGGGTTTTACTGAGGTAATAAAAATTACGAATTTATTGTGAAAATTTTAGACCCAATCAAATGTTTGTACTTTTTTTTCTAATTTATTTAGTGTCATAATAAAAATGAAATCATTTTGATTATATTTAAACACATTTAGTCACTATTATTTTATGTTATGTAAAAGCACACGAGGGCGCATAAAATTAAATAAATAAATAACTTGAAATTTAATACCAATTAAAAAAAAAAACTGAATTTAATGATACAAAACTCGATTAAAGATGTAATTTATTATTTCGTGGAAAAAAATTCTTTTAATCTTTGAAATTTCATGTGAAATAAATTTCTATACAAACCAACATTTTACTGATTTTTTGTTGAATTGTAGTTAGCTGTTTAAATTTAACCTTAGGTTACTGTAGGCATTACATTATCAAAAAACCAAAAATATAGATATTTGAAATCTTACATTTACGTTTGTAAAAAAATATTAATCAGAACACAACAAAAAAGACAATTATAGATTTCATTCCTAGGTTCTGGCTCACTCCTAAATGTGTTTTTTTTTAAGACAAAGATTCCCGGGTTACAAATAACCTGACAATATTTGAAAAACTCCTACCGCCATCATAAGAAGCGGAAGATGTTGCTTGTGTTATGATGGAGGACTTAGCCAGCAGAGGAATTGAACGCACGACGCCCGGGTGGGAATCCGACGCGTTTGTCCACTCAGCTACCGACTGGTCTTATATAAACATATTTCCGTTTTCTATACTTCTATTGGGTTGATTATCTAAGAGTCTTGTTAGATCCAAAACTGCAATGAAATATCGAATGTATTTCTAGTTTCAGATGAATTTGAAATAATTGATTGAAGTTTCTTATTATAGATGTGAAAACAAAATAAGGAAGGAACAAAGAAAACGATTCAAATATTGATGAAGTTGAAATTCTTGATTCTTCTTACACAATTGTAATGACAAAACAATCCACAAAAACACCACACTTAATTTATTCTTCTCATTTACGAAACACCACATTTATTTTATGTTTTTGATAGATCAAACAATAAACCGATGAACTAGCGTAACGCATGAGCAACCACTTTTTTTTCCACAAAAACTCTGCTTTTCTATTGTCATCGACCACCAACTGTTTCAAACGGTCGCTGTTTAATTCGAAACGGCGATAAAATGAAATGGTTGGGTAGGTAAAGACTTATATCAAAAACACGAAGGAAACAAACCAACAAATTATCACTTTGAAATCCAACAAGTCTAGTATTGACAAAATACCAACAAATGTGTTAGCTCAAACATAAATATGTAAGAATTTAGGTCTTGGTATTGTGGAAAATTCGCACAAACTGCCTGGACAGCATGGTATTATAAACCCAGATACCTGGCAGTAAATACGCCTTCAGAATAAAATAAATAAATAATACATATTTTAGTGCAATGGTGCGTGTTTCCCGAGTTCGTGAAAGCTTCCCCAATATTTGAAGAGAATAAACTTAAAAAGAAACGAGTAAGAGGTTGGTTTTATACGCTAACTCTTCTAGGAATAGTTAATCAACCGTTACTATTTCGATATCTATTCTCCATTTATTTCAGAGTATGAAACAAATCAATTGTAAGTTAAGTGTGATTGGACGCTCCCATCTATAAAATATCTTTATTTGGAAATTTTACCTCTCTCCTCGTCTATTCCTCATAAAAATAAAGCGATATTAATATGTGGCATTAATGTAGCGATAAAACCTTCCAAGGAAAATAACAGACAAACAAGTTTTTACAGGTAACAAACGAAGACAAAATATTGGAGAGTTGAGTAAATTTTTCCGGAACAAACACTTCTTCACTCATTCATTCACTTCATCACTTAAAGCAAACAACGTTATACCATTTTCCGCAAAATTACGACGATGACAATTATATTTTCTAAGAAATAATAATAAATAAAAAATAAGATTTAAATCCGCTTACAAACAGGTTTTCCTAATGTTTAATAGGTCCCCAAATAAACCATCGTTCTAATGTATGAGTGTAAAGCGCTGTTGATTTGGTTTTTTTCTATTAAATTGCACTATAAAAATGAGTCAATTATTATTCAATGATATTTATTTTACTTTTGTTTTGAAGACAGTCAAACATTTTCGAGTTATGAAGAACCTGACAATATTTTAAAAACTCCAACTGCCTTAAAAATAAGCGGAAGATGTTGCTTGTGCACTGTTATACCCATTTCTAAACCCTTTTCTCTCATGATTTATGAAAACGATCATGATTTTAGATAGTTTTAATTTTAATACATATTATATGTTATTGTATTCTTGTTAGTTAGTCTAATAAGCTTAAGTAATTTAGTATGAAGCGCACTTGAGGTGAAATATCACAAAATTGCACTTTATAAATTCACGTTATTATGTGCAATGATGGAGGATTTAGCTAGCAAAAGAATTGAACCCACGACACCCGGGTGGGAATCCGACGCGTTTGTTCTCTCAGCTACTAACCGGTCAAATGTTATATGTAATCACGATGCTAGACCTCACTGTTCAAGATTTTCTCCCTATCTCGAACTTTCAAGTCCTATTAAAGGCTGAAAGAAAATCTATGTTATACCCGGCTAAGAGTCCACCCTTAAGAAAATAGCCGGTTCTTGAAATGTCATATTTAAACATCATCATCAAGACTCGTAAATAGAACATAATACTATAATATAAAGGCAATGTGAATTTACTCTCAAAATTTCAAGAGTTTATGGTTGGCAAGGCTTTTGAAATAACTGTTATTGTGAGGATTACAATCGTATAAATAGTTTGAATGCTGGTGAAATAATAATACAATTGACAAAGAGAGAGTACAAAGAAATTCGGGAAGATACAAATTGTTCCGCAGAACGGAAAAAGACTGGGGTAATAATATGATGACGGCCTGCGTGGTCGAGTGGTAAGACGCTCGACTACAAATTCAGAGGTCGCGGGTTCAAGCCTGGCTTGCACAAATACATTCTATTTAATTTTTAAGTATTTGTGGGGCACGTTCTGGAGTGGTAGATACTCTATGGTAATTGTTGCCGTGGTGAAAAACCGCCTTTCAGAATTAATAAGTTGCTTTAAATGACTATAGCCGTGTTTGGTGACCAGATATTAATAGCCAGATACTTCCCAACCCTATCTTTCTCCATCTTCTTCCTCTCCCCACTACTAGAAAATTGAGAAGGCTTTAATTGTTTAATTAAGTTTCATTTTTTACCCTGTTGATGCTTAGGCTAAGCTAAACACAAAGGTTAGTTAAATTGAACATCTTAAGTGATCGATATATGTAGCAGATAAAATTATACAAATAATAAAAAATAAATAAAAAATGACTTTGTAAAAGACCACAGATTTTATTTGAATTTTTATGACCCATAAAAAAATATAAATATAAAATGGTCGTAAAATGGTCGTAAAATGGTCATAAAATGGTCATAAAAATTAAAATACAATAAGTGGTCTTTGGCAAATTAATTATTTCATTTTCATTTAATATGTAAAACTACAAAGTGATTGCTTTCTACGAATATATAATTGGAACTTATAATAATTTCAACTCCGAAGATATTTTTTTACAACAGGAATAAATATAAATAAATTATTGTTGCAATGATTGAATAGTTTGTGGCATTCTTCTAAGCCGTAATTCACATTTGCGAAGGATTCGGTTGCCTTTATTATCTTTTTTTATTATTATCTGGAACTGAAACTAGATCAATCTCATGTAAGCAGCATAATATTTAACCGCTGTTAAATTAGTACGCATTCACGAATAACTGATTTTCCGTGAACAAACGCGTTATGTGGTAACTGTTTGTAATCCGATAATGTTTATTTAATACCAAATTGTTCATTTCAATGAAAATGAAAACCAAACAAACAGATTAAGGTTATTTGTTCAGTTATATTTTTTTAAATACCATGTTCCCTCCATTATTTTATTTTTGTATGTGAGGATAAAAACCTTTAAAATATGGGTATATAGAAGTAAGTAATACGAAGAAATACACATATTTTTAATATACATATTAATTATATATATTATATTGAGTACGTATGGCAGTGAGGCATGGAACTGGCAGAGGAAGGATGAAAGTAGACTGAATGCTGTGGAAATGAGATCTTTGAGACGTATGTGCGTAAAACCATGTATGATCGTATTAAAAATGTGGATATCCGGAAAGAATGCAAGGCAGATGTGAGCGTAATGAATAGGATCAAGAAAGGGACGCTTAGATGGTTTGGGCATGTAGAGCGAACGAACGAAGAAAGGAGTGTGAAAAGAATATATGATGCGAAAGTGAATGGAAAAAGAAGTCCAGGACGCCCGAGAAAGATATGGCACGATCAAGTAAATCAAATACTTGAATCGGGTCATGTGAAGAGTCAGAATAACAGAAGAGTATGTATGAGACGATGTATGAATGTAAATGAAGCAAGGAATGTGTGCCAAGACAGAGTTATATGGCGGTCCGTCCTCTCTGCCTACTCCTGGTTAGTTAGTTAGTTAGTTAGTTAGTATATTGAGTAAAAAGCTCAAACACACAAACTCATAAAATCATTTAAACGTTACAAGTCAAACACATTCAAACAATATAATTCACGATATTGTGAGCAATCCTCCACCAGGGGAGCAGCTTATATAAGTCAAGAAGACATTAAAAATCAAAAAAGGATTGGTGTATTAAAAAAATATGTTCATTCTAAAATTAGGAGCGCAAAACAATTAAACCATGAAATGTATAGCCTTGGGGTCAGAAATGCACGGTATATGGGAACGAATAGACGGACGATTCGGAGTCAACCAAATAATTAATACCATAAGATGGGTCTTAGGTCGAGAATGAACACAGATTTTTTTCTGGTTCTATTATTAAACCAATGAAATTGACATTTTGGATTCGACCTAACAATCATGGGTCTTGAGAGTTTCGACGAAGAAATCAAAAAAAAGATATTTTGTTAATCATCAAATTTACGAATAAATGCGAGGCTTTCCCGAAGTTTTTGCACGCTGTTTTCAACCAAATACATTGAAATTTAGAATCTGAAATAAAAACGATAGGTCTTAAGAAGTTCAATGAAAAATTCTTATAAAAAGAGTTTATACAGTATATTTACGGCACGTTTGAGAGTGGTACAGGAATACTCTCTTAGAAAATAATACTATTCTACGAGGTGAAAGACACTTTTTTATTTATTTTTTTCAAATCTCAATAGAGGTAACCAAAACATACTTACTAGTAAGGTCAACCTCCGGATCCTTCTTCTACAATCGTTACACTGATTGTCTTTGTGGCTCTCTATTTCTGACGATGGTAAAACTGCAATTATATGAAACGGCATTATGATGGAGTAGTGATAATGCTCGTGGAAAAGTTGAATTTAATGCTTATATGATAGCGGTATGACTTAATGATTAACACTTTAAAATGATATTTGTGCACATATATGCAATAATAATAGTAAATGGATTGCTTTAATAGCGCTGTTTTCGGGGAAAATCACTTCAAGGGCACTTTAATGCTAACAAAGCAGAAAAAACTCGCAAAGCGGTTTGGTCAAAAATTGCAGAGCAAGTGACAGTTACATGAATGTTGTTTGTTTCGTTTTTCGCCGATGGTACATATAACGCCATCTGTGAACACCCACAAAGGATTCCATGTTTTTGTCCAGGACTCAAACCCAAATTATCAGTTGAAATGAATGTACAAACGGTTAATATGCTGCACAGTGCATCATGGCATGGTGAAATAGTAAATAAATTTCTTAAGATGTGTGAATTTTAATAAAATATTTTATACATTGATAATTAAAAAGATCATCTATATTGACCGTGTATTCAATATCCTATTGACAAACTACTTTATTGAAGTTTAACGGGATGATGATTTTTCGAAGACCAATAAAAAAATAAAAAAAGTGTTCCCCTGCAATTCTTTTAATAAACATTACATTACTGTAATGATAATTTCAACTCGGAAGATTGTTTTTATAACAATGAAAAATTATAAATGAATTATTGTTGCAATAACTTAATAAGTTGTCGCATTCTTCTCAAACTTAATGCATATTTTGCAAAGGTTTTCGTTTGAATTTAAAAAAATCTATAACTTAAACAAAAGTCTGAAATAAGAAGCATAATGTTTAACCTCTGCCAAATTAGAATGTACTCACGAACAACTAATTTCCTATGAACAACACAATTTGTGGTAACTGTTTGTAATTCGGTAATGCTCATACCAGAATGTTCAATTCAATGGGAATAAAACCTAAAAGAACAGAATAATAATAATATTTTTTTAGGTCGGATCCGAAATTCCAATCGTTTTGGTTTTATAGGGCCTGAGAAAACTTCAATTCATTTCCGACCCCAAGTCTCGCATTTCACCCGTAAATTTGATGATTTAAAAAAAACTTTTTTCTTTAAATTTTAAAAATGAAAATCTCTCAGACTTATCATTTTTAGGTCGGATCCGAATCTCCAATCGTTATGGTTAAATAGGGCCTGAGAAAACTTCATTCATTTTCGACCCCATGTCTCGCCTTTCACACGTAAATTTGATGATTTAAAACAAAGTTTTTCCTTTAATTTTTTTAATGAACTTCATAAAGACCCATCATTTTTAAGTCGGAACCGAAATTTCAATCATTTTCATAAAGTAGGGCCTGAGAAAATTTCAATTCATTTCCGACCCCAAGTCTCGCATTTCACCTGTAAATTTAATGATTTTAAAAAAAGTTTTTTCTTAGATTTATTTAATGAACGTCTGTGAGACCCATCATTTTAAGGTCAGATCCGAAATTTCAGTCAATTTGGTTAAATAGAGCCTGAGAAAACTTACATTCATTTCCGACCCCAAGTCTCGCATTTCACCCGTAAATTTAATGATTTCAAAAAAAAGTTTTTTCTTTGGATTTTTTTAGTAAACATCTCAAAGACCTATCATTTTTAGGTCGGATCCGAATCTTTAATCGTTTTGGTTAAATAGGGCTTCAGAAAACTTCAATTCATATCCGACCACAAGTCTCGCATTTCACCCGTAAATTTGATGATTTAAAAAAAAGTTTTTTCTCTTGATTTTTTTAATAAACATCGTTAACCATCCCATCATTTTAACGTCAGATCTCAAATTTCAGTCGATTTAGATAAATAGAGCAATGAGAAAACTGACATTCATTTCCTACCCTAAGACTCGCATTTTACCTGTAAATGTGATGATTTTTTAAAAATAATATTCCTCGATTTTATCAAAGAATGTAATAGAAACCATTATTTGTAGGTTGTAGCCGAAATTCATATCTTTTTGGTTATATAGGGCCTGAGAAAACTTAAATTCAGTTTTGACCCCAAGTCTCGCATTTCACCCGTAAATTTGATGATTTAAAAAAAAAGTTTTTCTTTTGATTGTTTTAATGAACATCTCTAAGACCCTCATTTGTAGGTCGAATCCAAATCTTCAATCATTTTGGTTAAATAGGGTCTGAGAAAACTTCAATTCATTTCTGACTCCAATTCTCGCATTTAACCCGTAAATTTAATGATTTAAAAAAAAGTTTTTTCTTTTGATTTTTTCAATGAACGTGTTTAAGACCTATCTTTTTAAGGTCAGATCCAAAATTTCAGTCGATTTGGTTGAATAGAGCCTGAGAAAACTTACATTCATTTCCGACCCTAAGACTCGCATATTACCTGTAAATATGATGATTTTTGAAAAACATTATTCCTCATGATTTTTTCAAAGAACCCATCATTTGTAGGTCGTCGCCGAAATTTAAATCTTTTTGGTTAAATAGGACCTGAAAAAACTTCATTTCCCTTTCATTCACTTCGACCCAAATTCTCGCATTACATATTTTGAAAGGTTTTTGAACTCAATGTGTAGTTTACTGCTAGAGTAATTAAATTGGTATAATACACGTTACAACGGCACACGTGATTTACTTTCAATGTTTTTTTATATTAAAATGACAAGTTAATGGTGAGGATGCTGTTAGAAAAAAAGCGCGATTTCAACATCAACGTCACAAAGCGGGGTGTTCGAATTAAAAAAAGAAACGCATTGAACGGTGTTCCAAACTGAACAATTTTCCATGTAAATGGTTCCCGAGAAGCACGAGTTTAAGAGAAGAATACATTTTATTGTCGCCATAAAACTTGATTCGGATCAAAGTACACTCCAATGGGCTGTAATTTCCGGAACGGAATGCGTGAAGATGCTCGTTATTACGTTTTATGAAACTCTCAGTCTTCTTGAAATTTTAGACGTGTAACGCTTTTGTTGGCTTGTTGAAAACGAAATTTCGAAAAGGTTTCAAAGATGTTATTAACATAAGAATTTCTTTATCTCTTTACTAGATGAATGTAAAAAAGTTTATTGCAGAAGATTTATATTAAAGAAGAACAGAACTTTAACCGTAGCAGGCCCCACAGCTTGGAATAACTTCCTTCACAATTGCGAAAGATCGACAGCTCAACTGAGTTCAGAACAAAACTAAAGAATCACATTTTAAGATTATTAAACCCACAATCACGTAAATTTGCTTCACTAGAGTTTTGATCACTCAGAATAAGTGCTTTACTTAGTTTGACAGCGCGGGCCAACAACCATTACATATTTTTGCTAATGTAAATATGTTAATTGTAAGTCACTAGTCAAACGCCCTCTAAAGCGTTTTTGTAAAAACCAAAAACAATTTCAATTGCATCACAAATGTAGGAATCCAATTTGGGGACATTTGAGTTTAAACGAAGGTCAATAAAGATACGCTTTGATGGATTGGAAATGTGAGGTGAATAGGTCTAGAACATAGTGTCTGGAAAATATACCACGACGCGTAGGAGAACTGAAAATGAACTCGGGAATGCTCAACGAAGACAAGGTATGATCAAGTAAATCAAATACTTGAGACATTTCACTGTAGAGAAATACGTATTAGACAAGTATGCATGAAAATCAAAATGAGAGTGTTTCTGAGACAAATCTATATGTAGCGGTTCTTTGCTTTCCTATAATCACCTTTATGGCATATTTTTTTTTGAGTTGGTTAACCGCATGTTTTTGTTCACAAAAATTATTTGATGAATGCATCACTATAAAATAGGGCAAAGTTTTATATTTGCACCAGTTTGAACGTGATGTCCAAAGAATTTTCTTCTTGCGCACTCCTTATCTGTTTACCCCAGTTTAGTCTGATAACAATTTATCATAGTACTAGTAATTTTTTTTTTTATGCTGGAGGTCTAGCATATAAACGCTTCGAAGTCAAAACAAGATCTTTATCTTTTCTATAGAGATTTTTAGGAATTCAGGTCGGCGCTCCAAATAACCAAAAAAATAAAGCATTCCGAATCTTAAATTATTTGAATAAATGTTTTTCTTTAAACAAATTGTAAACACAGTTGTGTTTTATTTTCTATATGTCTCAGTTTGAAAAAAGAACAGTTACCTTCACGAAAGCTACGAACGTCTCAATTAATTTACGTAGCAGGACAGATTTAATATAATTTTTTTGGTCACCTAAGTAGAAGAAAATTATTTAAACGTGAACAAATTTATTACTGATTATGTAATATCTCATTGTGAAAATATTATTTTGACAATAAGATATTTAGTTTTAAACCACCTTTTTACTTGACATGCATGTCTATAAATTTGGTGGGACCCAACATTTTTCAGGACAAGATAGTATATTAAAATTTGATATACTATCTGCTATGTCTATAAAGTGGCTTAAAACTATTAACTTATCTTAATAAGGATTTTAAGCCACGTAATTTTTACTAGAATTTGAAAATATTTGCGTATATATTTCTGTAGTCTTTAAAATGAGTTAATTAACTAACTCACAATCTATTGACATTATGGTAAAGTTTTATTAATTAATCTTTGGCATAAAAGAAGCTTTCATTACTCTAAATATGAACTTAACTAAGAAATCAGGAAACTAAAACATTAAATAATTGCACCAAAAAATATCATAAGAAAAAATAATCACTGAAAAGTTAAGGGTGTAAAAAGCTCTGGAAAATTAATTACAAAAGCTTAAAAAAACTCAAAGCAAATTTTTGAATAGACTGGATTGAATTCAAGCGATTATCAATTTCTGCTACTGATCGTGTGTGCAGGTTAGATATAATGGGTTTATTTCAATTACGTTATGAATTTATAATTGATCATTCGTGTCAAAGCTGCATTCTGGTTCTGATAAACGTTGTAATATATATTTTTAATTGCTTTTATGTGGTTGTATGAAATTGAGTTTTATTTATATGTTTATTTACGGTGAATACTTTGTAAAACAAGTATTTGAGTATTTCTCGGAATGCCGACTTTTAAATTGGGGAATTTATAACAATGCACCTCCATTTAGAAAGTCATAAATAAACATCAAGGTTGGGGTGTTTAAAACTCCATCATCATATTTGATAACCATGAAATTGCGATCAGCATAATTTTTTTTTTGTAATTGAATGGGCCTCTTTGAACGCTGGTTCTCGGTCTGTTTATCATTTGATCAAATAGTTCTAATTGTCAGTTTGACGTCAACAAATGTAATGGAGTTTAAAACACCTCAACTTTAATTTTTTTGGAATCATGTGTATGTAAAACATTATTTCTAGTGAACTCATTAAAATAAAGGTACATGAAAGGAAAAGTGTTGGCATGGGCTGGCCCCAGAGCCTAACGCTCGTCATAGAAACTGTTTCTGTAATGTTCGCTTAAACGTGGTGTTTGAATGTAGTAGAATTTTTCCAATTATGAGAAAGCGCAGAAAAGTATTATGAAATTTTATTTGCAGGTGGAATTTAATAACATTCTGTGAAATAAAAGTTGTTTATTTATTCTGTCGTGTTTTAACTATTTAGATTTTTTTAAATTTGTAATACTGTACTAGAGTCTAAATGTCCGGAGTCAGTTGGGCTATGGCAATCCGATCGGGTTATGGTGTGAGGCTGGAGAGAGAAGAAAAGGTGATGAGAAAATGGAAAGTAAGAAAGGGTACCTTACTATTTAAATCACTGAACACGGCAAAAGCCATTTTCAGTGACGTTCTTATTCTGGTGAAAGACCAACTTTCAGAACAGAAAATTTGCTTAAAATGGTATTCAACAAACTTCCTTATGACATTAAAGACAAAAACAACTAAGAAATATCATTTGAAAAAAACCCAAAAAACACTTTTTACTAAATCTAGAATTTATAATTTTCAGATGATTTTTATTTTTAATCATACAAAAATAAGTTCAAGATATCCATGATAGTACTCCCTCCCTAAGCAGAAGAACTTTCTCAATTAGAGAGGTAATAAAATAATAGAGCTCAAATTAAGAGGTAAGCGGTAATCATCAACTATAAACCAGACATTGTACAATAATTCAATTTATATTATACATACTGTTAGTATTAAGTAAAAAATGATTATTTTGTACAAAAAAAAAGTTGCTTTAACCGTGTTTGATGACTAGATATGAATAGCTAAGTACATTCCCAACCTTCCTTTTCCTCATCTCCTTTCCCACCCCACTAACTTCAGACTCACAAAATACCTCGATTGGGGATGCATTAGTCCTACTGGCTCCAGACGGTAGTAAGTAGTTGGGACTCTCGTGCGGTAAAAAGTATTTTAAAAGATTACCAACTTTTTACCTACTCGTACATGAAAAGTTTTTTTTTTTCTCAAACCGTTTTTAACTTTTTTTGCGAAAAAAATATTTATTAATAATATTTAAAAAAATTATGTCTCTACCTTATAATTAAAAATTATCCATGGTAAATACACTAGGGAAAATATGAAATTTGGTTCCATGCTATGTTTATTTACTCAAGTATTTTAATCAGAGACGAGTGGCACGGCCAAGCTACGGCAAACATAACGAGGTCGGGCTATTTATTTTTTGCAATTTTTATGTGGTTGACCAAAGCTAAAAATAAGTACTGGTCCAAATCCAAACTACAAAACCTCGCTCGAATAGGTTTGAATTGCAGAGTTTAAATATTAATTTTTCAACAATTGATTATGCAATGTTTTTTTATCTTTTCGAAAACGTTTACTTTTAATTATTTGCTTTAATAATTTTGAAAAGGTCTACTCATTTATCCATGCAGGCGGCTATAAATGGAACTTAAAAATAGGTACAAATTAAAAAAACAAACTATTTTTAAGCACCGGAAACCCGAATATTTATATATTTCACTGTTGTATTAAATTGCATTTCATGTACCTAGCAGGACAGTTGCAAGAAAGTATCTATCATATTATTGTGACAATTCTACTTCAACCTCACAATATTATAGTCTTATGCAATGAATTCAACATCCGGAAACAAATTCTTCGATGTTGTTGATATATTTAATACGTCACAATATAAGTATACCTTAGTACAGTTTTTTTCATTTGGTAGGGCTAATTTATTTGAAGAAACTATTTAACTCTGGGGATGTACCTGTTATCTCATAATATATTTTTATTTCTTGTACAATATTATTGCACTATTGAATTCTATTACCAATTTGATCTTTATTCTGCGCATTCATTTTTTTAAGCATTTCTAACAGGACTATTTTGACGTCTATTCTGCTGCGTCAGCCGTTTCGATTGTTCGAGGAACGAAGTACAAGAGATCGAATTAAATTATTCGGATTGTGACTGCGCCGAGGGATTTCATAACATGTCATTTTCATGGAATATCGATTCTGCAAATGTTCATTACATTACAAACTCCACGGCTCCCCCGTGGTGGAAATTCAATTCGGCAAAACGCAAAATGGGGTCATCGCTTGGGGTTTGAATAAAAGAAATTCTCTTTTTACTTCAAATATTCCACGAATCCAACGTCGAATATTTGAGAGTGTTATTCAGAATGTATTCAATTTTCTGAAGTGGGGAAAGTAAAATTATTTATTTATTCTATTTGAGGTTAATACCATTTTAAAATTAAAGAAGCTTATACTATACCAGTGGTAGTATTATAAGGAAATTTACTGCCTTAATGGTATTCTGAGAGGCTAACTTTTAAGTGTATCGAATTCAGAAAATTCAAAGTTAAGGTCCAACCCGTAAGGATTACAGCACCTACTTACCCCCTCCTTTCAGAAAAGCTGTTGAAAACTACTTACATTTTTAACTAATACTAATTTGTAAATAACATGAACATTTTATGAATATTAATAATCTTGTTCTTACTATTTTCATCGCATTTTTTATTTCAAAAAAGGGTATTATTTATTTAATATATTTTTTATTTTTTATCAATTTAAAAAAATAATTCAGCAGGTGGTCAAAACAAGCTGTTATTTATCAATGAAAATGAAGACTTCAGTTGATTTCTTGAAGTGATTTTTCACAAAAACGGCGCTATACAAATTATCCAAATATTATTATTGTTATTTAAACCCCAAAAACTCGAAATCTCAACGAATAAATTCGACCTCGACCTCACAAAATTCTCAATTTACATGTGTCCGAAAGTTTTGCTTTTTGATGATTATTTATCAGATTCATCAAAAAAAACTAAACAGTCTTAGAAACTAAGTAATCAATGAATTAATTAATCCGATCCTAACCCTTGCTAAATGTCAATAAGAGAGATTTGAAAAATTAATACATTTTAATGATTTTTAATCGGAATCGTCTTCAGAACCCAAAAAGGTGCAAATCCAAGGATTTTAATCGGCTTAAACTTAAATAACTCATTTTTTTAGCGAATGAATTCAAACTCAACCCTCCAAAGTATCCTTTAAAGATATCGAATAATTTTCAATTTTTTTTTCGAAATTTGTACTTTCTGATTATTTTTAAACAGATTCGTCTAAAAATATAAAATTTAGATGAATCTGACGATTCAAATCGATTTGACACTGCAGAAACCAAAACATTGGCACCTATGCTGATGGCTTGGTTCCTATATCCGAATAAAAACAATGCCATAGGTAATAATGCCTGTCATTTTATACATCAAATACTTATTTTTTTTTCTTAATTTCGTTTTCTGTGTCTTTTTCGTTTTCATATTTTGTTCAAATTTATTGATATTTTTCCGTAAACAATATTACAATAAAGCATATAGCAATAATAGGTTTATTTTTAATTTTAATATTGCGTATTATTGTTACTGCCTTTTTGTTTTAGAGGACCCTCTAGCAAACGAATTGGCCGATTTTAGATTTTATCGAATATTTGAGGTATAAATCAATCTTATTGAAAATGCATTTCTTCTATCCTAACTTAAATGCTTATTGATATCGAATTCCATATTTTAATTCATAATTTATGTACATATATTGTATTTAAACCTAACAACGTGCATATTAACCAACTGAATTTTGTTAATAATATTAAAAAAAAGTTAGAAATGAAATCATTTAAGTGTGGAGAAAAGTGTATTTATGATTTATCAGAGCGCTTTTACGATATTTGAGCGATTTTTCAAAGCGATTTTAGATTGAATCTTAGATTGACCAATACTTTTACGCAAACTTCGTTCTTAGTATGGACGGCCGTTGATACACAAATAAAATGATATTAATTTTCAATCATAGAATATTTTAAGTATATCGCAGAAAACAATCTAAAAAATATGTTTTCACATTGATTTTAACTTAAAAACGTTAACTTTGAAAGCAATTATTCTCATATTGGTCGTTTTTCTATCGTGTTCTTTAGAATAATAAAATATTCTCCCTAGAATTCTCTGGGGAAAATATAGCCAATCCACGGCTCTAGATGTCGATTTTACATTTTATCAAATATGGATAAGCATCTCGGTGGGCTTTTCCTGTGGGATTTCAGTAAAATGTTTTACTGGAAGTGTAAGGCTTCTAGGCCTCTAGCCATTTTGTTACGTATAATAAATCTTTCTGCCTTAAATTATGTTCTCAACCAACTGAGGTAGACTAAAGCCTGTTTAGTAATCGGAGATGTTTTAAGCCAAAGGTTGCTAAAACAAAAATTGGTGTGATAACATTTCAGGAACTAAGCATGAAAGGAAAGTTGGTAATCGAATAATCAACTTGAAAACATTTTTTTAATCAATTGAATATTTCCTTCTTCGTGTGAGTTTACAATACTTAAAAAAAATGAGTTTAATTGGATGTATTTATATGATGAAGACATCAAATCCACAAGAAGTTTTTTCGGCAAATGCATTCCAGAAAAAAATGTTTGTCTGGAGAGTTGATGAAGGTAAAAACAAACGTATTATCGCTGATATTACAAAGATTCTGAAAGCTATTGACCCAAACAATATCCCCAAATTCGTGGTTTTCAACCTTAGTAAATTACCGCCGGTCACATTCAATTACATTGACGCAACTTTATTTTTGAGGGATCTAATTATTATAAAGAGAACATATACATCCTTAACCTCAAGTATAAATCCGACCACCATAAGAACTTGGCGATTAAAGAACAAATTAAATTGCTTACTTCTGAGATAAAACGTCTCAAATGTACTGTCAATGATAATATAACAAAAAGAAAACAAAATCGTTGAAAGTGCAGTACCATCTATGAACGCTCATCCGAAAACGCATATCAAGGCCACTCCTACGTCAAAGGCAGATATTTTAACGCCATCTATGAAGACAAGTCCAAAACCAGATTGCCCACTTCCGACCCAAAAACTAATTGATTGCTCGAAATCCGCAGATGTCGTTAGTGATCATTTTTCAGGAAATAATGAGAAACATAATGAGCCAGGGTAGATTTTTATAAAGAAAAAGAAAACCAAAAAATCACAAGCTGCACCTTAAAAAACCACAACTATCTTGGGCAGTAACGAAACCGCTGAAATTAAAGGTTTGCAGTGAACGAAATATGCCCTTGTCACAAGACTCGAGAAAACTACAACATGTGAAGATGTGATTAAGTTTCTTAAGGAAAATTGCATTAAGTCAACTGTAACACACATGATTTATAAACTAAATTTGTCAATTATCGAGCATTTGAAATAGAAACCTCTGAGTTAGGATACGAAATATTTATGGAGGCAAATATGTGGCTAAATTTTCCGGACGCCGACAACGCTGACAAACGATTGCAAAGAAGGTTTTTAATTTAGATGAAACGTAATTAGTTTGTAGATGGGCAATGTTAGGTTCTTATAGCTTTTTAATAGCTGTGGGAGGATAAGCGTTAAGCTTGGATCGTTTTAGTATCTTGTTTAGAAATATCGAAAATAACGATTCACTTTCGCAGCAGTGTGCGAGAATCTGAACGCAATTAATACATATTTTTATATACAGGCTGGATAAAAATATGCACTTTTTTATTTTTCACAATTAACACTTTAGTACTTATTGGTGTTATTGTTACAGATAGACTCATTTTACAAACAATTCCAAGCTTTTGGACCGATGCCGCAATGTAACAAAAAACCTTGGCAATTATCTTTTTATAGGAAATCGTTAAGCGTGAGCGAGTGAGTGAGTATTGTATCAAACCACTAGTAAAATATTAGATTTTCTTTCAAAATTGTTAAATTCATTTCCCATTTCTTTTGAAATATAACTTAAAAAAATGGAAATTAGCATAGACAACGCGGTACACCAGTAAAATGTTTTTTTTTTCGAGTTCTCATTTCTCTACCAATCTCGTTTAACCCCTCTTGGGAATCCTTTCTATATCTTCCATCGAGGCATGTTCTAATTCAAAAATACGTGTGTGTAAATAAATCATTTTTAAAGATATTCGGTTTAAAACATCGTCAACACCATCGACGTTTTAGCCCTTGAAACGTTTTGGATGCCTCTAAAAAAAGCATTCTCTCTTGACGGTCTTCAACTGTTTTCCGCCAGTTTATTATGCCTAAGAACGCGGTGTTCACTTTTATACTGTTCAACAATCAAAATTGAGGCCTCCCAATATTCTTTCGTCCTATTGACTTATCACAACGAGGCCTTTAGTTGTTTTTCATTTTTCTTTTTTGCTGCATGACCATATATGTATACTTCATTTTCTTTTTTGCTGCATGACCATATATGTATCCTTGATTTAATTTTTTGCTGTATGATCATATTGGTATGTATACTTCATTTTCGTTTTTGTCTGCTCCTCAAACGACTGATTGGGTCTTCCAATACTCTTTCGATTTTCTGGTTTAGCCTCAAGTGAACCGGAGAGTCCTTTGGAACCTGGGCATTCATCTTTATCTTTTCAGGAGTTTTATCCCTTTAAATCTGCTGTTTGCATATTTAAATAAACCGTTCTTAATTGCCAACAAAATAATATATTCATAGCGAGTATTAAATATTTGAAGTTTGCTTACCTCACTACGCCTGAAAAAATCGATTTTAAAAGTCACATTACTGTCTGTATTTATTTCAAACTTGGTGCAATTTTGTTTTTATTTGTAAGGAAATTTATTTAACTACATAAAAATACATTGAAACAAAAAAAAAATCTTCACATTTCTTCATCAAACTTGTTTAGTGACACGAGGGAAAAAAATTAAAATAATTCTCTGAATATAAGAAGCTATTCTGGAAAAATCGCTTATACCATTGACATAAAATTTTAATTAAAACTCATAAACATTATCAGAGAATAAAGCTTGATTGAACAAATTATCACTTTGTAAAACATAAGTGAGTTATTACGAAATTACAGTCACCAAGAAGCGACGGAACTTGTACCTTTCGGAAATCCGGGATTCCAAAGGTTAAAAAAGTTATACTGAGAATCTTTTTAGTGGTGTTTATGCATACATTCAATACATACACAAGTGTACAGGGATATTTTAAAGACAACGATCCGTATCTCCTCTAAATCGTCAATTACCAAAACGGTGCGGTACATACGCAGCTGCCACCTTAAAAGTAATGCCCAAACTTCCCGTTTGTCCAACATAATCAGCAATTGGAGTGCTACGCCAACCGTGGGTCATTAAATAGCTACGTTAACGGTCCGACACTCGGTTGTGGTTGTAGCATTCTCCTTGAACGTGATGAGAATAAAACATTGTTTTGAATCGTTACGTTTGGCAACGTTGAACTGTTTATTGATATATTTCTTGAATTCAAAGACGATTGAACCCATCGATATAACTAAGTCGATGTTTCTAAAATATCTGAATGTTTTTATTTGTTCATCTCAGATGCTGGTGGAGCTTTTGCTTTACAGCTTAAACGTTTACGATAAAACTTTAACGGCAGATTGAATTCTGGTAATGAAAAAATATTGGACAAAGGATTCGTACCCAAGTAGTAACTGGCCATTGACCAGACATCCAATTTGTGAAGTTTGAAAGTACGAGCCGAGAAAAAGAAATGCTATAGATTACTATTTGATAAATAACCCAACGCGTCGCATGAAGTTGTCACAATTCTTGAGAGTGTTGGTCTAGGAAAGCAAGTCGGTGAACTATCATGAAACTTTGCTGGTTTTTGCTGAAGAAAAAATCTTACGTAAAGTATGCTTATTTAATATTGATTTCTCTGTTAACAAAAAATGCTTTCGAATAAAAAAGCATGCCTAATGTAGGTTGGTTTAATTAAAATGCCTAAATTCTTTTATTTTCTTTAAAGACGGCCTTTGAAGGCGAGTGGTTGAGACGCTCGACTAAGAACCCAGTGCTAGAGAGTACAAATCACGGCTGGGCAAATAATTTTTTTTTAAGTAATTTGTGTTTTGTTACATTAAATTCATTCAAAAGAATACAAAGTATATTTTCGGCACGTTCCAGAGTGGTAGATATTCTTAATATTGCCCTGGTGAAAGACCACCATTGAGAATCGAAACATTAGTTGAAATGTATTTAGCCGTGTTTTGTAACCAAATCTGACTAGCCGGGTATTTCCCAACCTCCATCTTCTCAATATTCCTCCTCTTCCCGTTAGTTTCAACCTCACAAGATTAGGGGACTCGAGAAGATTGGGAGCAGTTAGGACTTTTGTGCGGTATACACTATACAGAGTTTTAGGCTTTCGTGTTTCCTTCCTCCTTTAACATGGATCTCCAAAAGACCCAAATTCACTCAGTCCAGTCCATAAAAAATACAGTTTCCTTGATTCAAGACAGATATATAAGCAAAAAATTCTAAAACAAAATACATCAAAAGATTTAACATCTTCCTGTTAGTCTCGTGTGCTCACATAAATACAGTATTTCTTTTTTTTTCTGTGAAATTGGCATTTTAAGACAAATTCAGTTGCAATATACTTGAGCTAGTGTTTTATGAAGACACATGAAAATTTAATAAATAAAATCTCTCTCTTCTACTTGACCTTTCATTTCTCTTCCGGTACTTGGATGTAAAATCGTATGAAGGGATTTGTGTGCGCAAAAAATCTACAAAAATATGTTTTTATTTATAAACTAACGCACTCTTGTCCAATTACAAAAAAAAAACTTAATGGAAAAAAAGAGAAACAGAGAAAAAATAAACAGCACATACATCATATTATAATGAAGTAATTACAAAAATAGGACAAAATATACATTAGAAAGAACACTTAAATCAAAGCCAAGGTCAAGTCAAAGTTTTTATAGTGTCGTAAAGAATGATAAAAATCATTCAGACTGATTACAAAAATTTCAAGACCATGGCTTGAGTTAACCATTCTCGATATTCATAAAGTAATAAAATATACCACACGTGAAGTATAGTTTAAAATAGTTGATTTTCTATTTTTCGAGAATTTTGCTATCCGTGTTTATGAAACATGAGAGGATGAGTATTAGTTGTTTGCGAATGTGATATTTAATCCAACAAATAAGCACCACTGATGCCTAGGCGTTAATTTATTTCAAAATTTCGTGTTCCAATATGAACTTTTCAAAGTTTTCTGTACCAAAAATAAACTTTTTAATTTTTTTACAAAGTTCTGTGGCTTGTGCTATTATGAAATACGTGAACTAATCTGTTGTGTTTTAATCCTTGAATCTTTTTTAAGCTTTTGAAGGGCTGTTTTTTTATAAGGTTAATTGTTATGTGACACTGTACAGGAGACAATTTACACCTTTAATATATATGGGGAGTGAAATAAATAAAAGTGCGAAGACTTGAAGAGGAAGAAGATTAAGAGTAACAGTGTGTAAGAAAGTAAAATTCCAACAACTTCCGTTGATCTTTCACCAGGGCAATACTGATAGTATTTTACGCCAAGGTATTACTGAGAGTATTTTATACTCGATGTGCAAATGTACTATCTGTTTAATATATGTGTAGTCTATATACATCCGAAAATAAATCTCGTATAAAAATGTTGATAATTTTATCTGCTCTAGCTGTGTTTTCAATACCCGACCCGTGGGTTCAAATACGATATTCGTACTGCTGTGCCATGGAGATCTTTAAAATGAAATAATATAATAAATCATTTATTACAAAGAAATAAATCAAAAAGCATGCTGTGCAAAGTTATTCAAAGGGTATTTATTTAAATTACGGATATGTATGTTAATACCGCATAAGAGTCCTGAATGCTCTCTAAGCTAACTAAGGGGTGTCTTGATGGTTTGATGTTTAAGAAATAAATGGTTTTCTATTACATTTTTCTTTAATTCTTCTGTACACTATATACGTAGATAAAAAATTCACATGGGTGGGTACACATAGCTCTTAAATCAAATTCTGTTTGAAAATACACGTTCATTTAGTCTTCTGTAATTCTTTCCGCGCCACGTGTTCGTAAATACCAAAGTTCAGCCGCTAACAGCTTCCATGAAAGCACCATTTTAACATTTTTCGGAAAAGACAATCATACAAACTCTTGTCAGAAATTGACAATAAACAGGAATACTCACATTTCCATGGTAAAATAAAACGGCTCTTGTAACATTTCGACAATTATATTCAACACAGTTTAGAAATTGTTTCTCACGTGATTATAAAGTTCCCTAATTTCTAAGAATAATTTCCAAGGTTTTCTTTTAGTCTGATTCTTGCCGCAACTGCAAAATTATTCTTCCGTTGGTAAAATTGATTTTTAGATTACTTGCCATAGTTTAAAATTAGTTTTATGTTGGTCTGTTTAAGTGCACTTTTCTAATAATAACCCAATGGATAACGTTTTCATTATGCTCGTTGTACCTTTATGTGACTGAAAGTGTACCCGGATACCGTTTTCGGTTTTCAACATAGTTTTTTTTTTTATATTCCAATAAGTGTAATCGGCTGCAACTTCCTGAAATCTGCACAATAGTGGAAAAAAACAATTGAACATTACTGTTGGATATGTAGAGGGTGGTATGTGAGCGGAAAACGTTCATATTTAGGATATTCTAAGTTTGAAATTAGTTAATCTGCTTACAAATCGCATTATACATAAAGCGATATAAACCCTTTGACGGGAAGTTCTGCCGTCATATTTTTTCTCCAGCTCTTTCTGTTGATTTTTATCAGTGAAATCATTGATTTATACATTATTTAACTTAATACCTTTTAAATATATTCAACTAATAGTTTGTTGCACAAAAAGTGTTTATTTTAATGTGTTAAAACAGTTTTGTGTAGTGTAATATCATCTCTGCCAATAACTGGGGTAAAATAGGTTTGTTATAAAGTTTTTCTACGTTTATTAAACTTTGAAAACACCTGTTGAAACAATGATGCCATCGGTGCATACCATAGATAATATAATTATCTGCGGTACATACAAAATTTCTAATGAGGCAAAGCTTATTCATAACCACGAACTGACTTTAGAAATATTACTAACTCTGGGACGCACAAAACATCCAGAACAAAAATTTTTTTTTGAGACTTAAAAACACTCGGAGCCGAGTTTAATCAGAACTGAAGATATTAATACGTCGAATTAATTAAAGATATTATTTTCTACTTTGAATTGCAAATGAACATTTCAAATTTCAACAAGCACTTCTCAAAACTTTATTCTTAGAAATATATACCTATTAGGTTTAATGGTTTTATAGAAAATATTTTTATTAATAAAAACATATATGAATATGTAAAAGAGGATATTACACGTATTTTGCCTACTTCTGTACACACATCAAGAGAAATTTGTTGAACTGTATATAATACGACAACCTTCGTGGTCGAGTGGTAAGACGCTCGACTGCAAATCTAGAGGTCACTGGTTCAAACCCGGCGTGCGCAAATAAATTTTACATAATTAATATGGGTCAAAACACATTTAATTCATATAAAATAAAATACAGTTTATTTGCGGCACGTTTCAGATTTGTAAATATTATAAGTATCGTACTCATGAAAGACCACCATCCAGAATTGAAAAGTTGCTTGAAATGGCTTTAGCCGTCTTTAGTGACCAGATTTAAGTAGCCAGGTACTTTCCTCTTCCTATCTTCTTCCCTCCCTTCTATTTTAAGTCTCACAACATTAATTGGGGATGCCATAGTCTCACTGGCTCTCGACGGTTGGGAGCAGTTGGGACTCTTGTGCGGTATTCACTGACAAAATAAATATATGTATAGTATATACCTACATATATCTACGATCAATGCAGCTTCATTGAGTAGTTGGATCGTTTTATTTATGGGTGTGTTTTCAGATGAGGATTTTTGACTTTGCCAACTAGATACGTAGTTCCAAGAGTACTTTTCCCTTCTCAATTTCTTTGTATCCATCGCATTGGTACGTTGTGGTGGGATGCATTTGGAGCCGAATGCATCCCCCAATCAAAGTTGTTCCAGTTTTGATTGGCTGCAGTTTTTGTCAATTCTGTTTTTACAATTTAACATTAGGTACTGTATGGAATTTTATCCTGATTTAATTTTTACCTGAAGAAGTCTCTAGCAAAAAAAAAACATTTTCTTATGTAACACTAAAAATATTCAAAGGACATGGCAGATTCTAATGCTGCCGCCGTAGCTCAGTAGTTGAGAAATTGATTGATGCCTTCAAATCCCCGTTTTATATTACGTTTTCATAATGTTTTTACAAGTGCGTTTGACAAAATAACATTTTCCCCGTGTGTTTTATATACATCTTGGTCGAGTGGTAAGACGCTCGACTACGAATCTAAAGGTCACGGGTTTTTACCCAGCGTGCGCAAATAACTTGTTTTTTATTAATATCTATCATAACACATTTAATTCATATAAAAATGATCACAAGTATATTTGTGGTAGATACTCTGAGTATCTCCCTGGTGAAAGACTACCATTCAGAATCGAAACGTTGTTTGAAATGGCTTTAGCCGTGTTTGGTGACCAGATCTGAATTGCCAGGTACTTGCCAACCTTCCCCTTTCCAATATTCTTCCCCTCCCTACTACTTTCAGCCTCAAAACATACCTATTTGGGGATGCCATAGTCTCACTGGTTCTAGACGGAAGCAGTTGAGACTCTTATGCGGTATTCATATAATAAAATATATAAATAAACCTCGGTTAATTAACAGTTTCAAAAAAACGGACCTACAACAAATACCCAAGACCATTTGAAGTTTGCTTATTCATTTTTTCTCCAGAGCAAAAAATCTTTTTCGTGTAGGTTTCCCTTCGATAAAGTGCTGGTCAACCTTTTATAGACATTGAAGGAGCATAGAATAACGCTGTTTTAAAAATACACTGAAAGGTTGCGTTTTTATTTAAAAAAAGATCACAGAAAATTTGGCGGTAGTTGTAGCCAGCCTAAGTTTTAAAATAATCAAGAGAATATCGTCGCTGAAAAAGCAAAAGGGCCTAAGCGAAATTTTGGTGAAAATGAGTTAAATATGCAGTTTTGATCAGTTCTTTTTTCTGCATCGAATACTTTGACTCTCGTTTGATTCTCAAGACTTGTGGACCTTCGGCCCTCTAAAATATATTTAACATTTCGGAGAAGACTAGACACAAGTCTTGGTTTTTTAAGCTTTTTGTCGCTTCAAGTAACTCAGTGACAGCATTGAGTTACCTGAGTTAACTTTTTTTCAAAATACAACCAGGTACTACTGAAGACCTACGAATTTTATTGTAAAACAACAAAAAAAACTTTAAAGTGCTTTGGTGTAAACTTCACAAAATGGCGCTTCATCCCTTTTGCCTTTCCGGTGATGATTTAATATAAATGTTACCATTTTTTAATCAAAAACATACAGTATATTTCATCTTCATTTAATATGTCTAACGGCAAAGTGATTACTTTCTACGAAAAAATATATATTTACCTTATTTTCTATAATTTTCTCATATTAGTAGAAATATAAGAACCTTACATTTTATCTGTTTTAAATTAGATTCTCAGTAACTTATTCAACAGACACCATTTTTTCAGGAGCTTGTAAATGTCAATTTTATTTGTCGAATTTTTAATAGGACTAAAGATATATATTTTCTTTATTATTATTATTGTTGTGTGTATTACAACTTTTATTTTATTATTGTTATTACTATGTATTTTTATCAATTATGGAAAGCATTGCATTGCACTACTCCTGTATACTTTCTGGAATATAACTTTAAATTATTATTATTACATTATATATATTATGTTCCAAATTTTTTTAAGCTTAAATAAGAAAAAAATGTAATAAAACGTGGACAAATCCGGCTAATAACTTAATGACGTATTCAAATTAAATCACGTCGACGAGAATATTTACTGAGACGTTACAACGATATGGTTACCATATTTACTTCGAGGAACAAAACGTGACATTCAATAATAATAATTTCACGAATCGTAACAAGGATTTGAAATAATTTAATATTCATAACCTTCAGTAACGGTTTATCTGGAATAAGCAACTTAGTGTGTCTGCTCGTGTTGGGCAGTACCTGCGCGGATTGTACAGTTAACACGTGGCAAAGCAGGGTTAAAGTGGTACTCATTGGGGGGAGGAGATTTCTTCATACTTTCTGAAAAATAATAATACACCTATTTTTATCATGACATGTTAAATCGAAACCCCATTTTGATTCTATCTCATCTCATCTTATTTCTCTTAATTTATCGAGGTCAAAGACTCATCACCTCGATAAAACGCCTCCAGGCAACCGTGTTCTGCACTACATCGGTGACTTTCATTCACAGTAAGCCAAGTTCCTCATCGCACAGCTTTCGGAGGTGCTTCTCCCAACTTTGCCTGCGGCAGCTCGGTAGATATCTTCCCTCTAGAATCGCACACAGTATTTTTAGTGAAAGTTGTTTCTAGTACGTGACCAAGTCACTTCAATCGTGACTTTTCTATGAAGCTTTTAGCTTTTTATTCTCATTCATTTGTTGACCAACTCCAACCACTCTCTAAAATCTCATTTCGGCAGCTTGGATCCTGGAAAACATTGAATCCTAGAACGTATTAGACCCTAGAACGTAGATACCAGTACATATATTACGATTCCATACGATCTATTTACTAAACAGTGGAAGTTTAGGTCAATCACTGTTATGCGTGCGACCAGGCAATGGTGTTACACGTAAACATGCGTATCATACCACCGACGAATAAATAATGTGAAGGGGTCTAGTAAAGTATGAACAAATATTATTTGTTCTTGAAGAAAGACACCCATACCTCTGTAACTAAAAACCTGAAAATATTTTGTTTCCGCCTTATATCATCATTATAAGCTGAAATTTTTACTATGCAATGATGGTCGACTGAGGTAGCAAAGGGTTGAAAAGCCTGAGTGGGAACTCGACGCTTATGACTAGTCGGCCGAAAACCAGTGACATTTTTGAGGAAGTTTCTATAATACCAACATCACATTTGAAACATGGTGCAAATAAGAAATTGCCTATATCTTTTAGTATTTTAGAAAAAAAACGTAGTAATTAGTAATTACTACCAGGTTTTTCTTAAAATTTTAACATGATCTTTCTAACAGAACACTTGAAAAATACGTTTATAGTAGTAACCTTAATCCAATAATTTCAAAAATAGAATAATTTCTGTCAAAATACATTAAAGGTAGGTAAGAATTATAAAAAAACATTTTTCTTACTTGAATCGGGAAGAGTATGTATGAAGCGATATATAAATGTGAATAAAGGAATGAGTGTGTGCTGAGACAGAGTTGTATGGTGGTTATAGGCTCTTTGCCTACCCCTGCGGGGAAATGGCATGGTGGTTAGTTAGTTAGCCATTTTAAAAAAATTGATAATTAAAATTAACTTCAGTTCTAAATTTGAAAAGTTAACACTTTTATGTACATACGTACGGACATAGGAAATTATTTGTAGTTAATAATAATATAAACAAGACTTTTATATTGATAGTTATATATTACTTCTGCAAACACATGTATTTTCTACCTTTTTATTAAGATTTAAACCTAGTGAAGGTTTGTAGGATAGTTGCCAAAACTCCTTGAAAAATACACCTAAGAATAAGTTATTTTTGATAAATATGTTAATGACATTATTATCCTTGAAGTTTCGAAATATTTTTAAGGAATTTAAGAAAACATTTTGTAAAAGACAACTTGTACAAAGATAAAGGAAGTACGGAACAAGAAAATTTTAGCGAATTTCTCATTTTTGTCTGAGCATAGAATTACGCTTCGTCATTTTCGTATTACTTTCCAAGAATGTTCAAAGAATTAAGGGATAAAATGGACCGAGGCGGATATAAATTTGTCTTTTCTTTCCAGAATGAAATTAAACGTGGGTAAAATCTGATTAAATAACCGCCCTCTAGGCGGATTTTCCATCTAAAAAAGCCTTGACAATATTTGTTCATCTGACGCATAATTTTTTTCTCCAAACAATTGCGCTTTTTTATATTTTGTAAGTCAATTTATTTTTGTGTTCTATTGATGAAACATGGAACAGTACTCGTAAAATGCAATTTTCTGAACGTCAAATTTTAAGTATTATCAAACATTCACCAAACGATCATTATGGTGATGTAACTAAAACAAATCTAGTGAAGAGATATTTGCGAATAAAGATTTAAATCCTTGTATTTCCTTTATATGCCTACAACTCTGTGCGCACTGGGTCAACGTAGGTATAATAGAATTATAAGGATAGGTGAGATGGAGTAAGGCGAAAGAGTTGAAAAAGATGACCTGAGATCAGCTGACACGGTCCAGTTAATCAAATACTCAAGTCATGAAAAGAACAAAATAATAGAATAGTAATTATAAAACTATGTCTGAAGTTTTGTACCATATCGTTCTCAAAGGGGGTATGTTGTGCCATTAAAGTGAGTGGGAATGAGAAATTGATGGGAAAGGGGAAGGTTTTTAATAAGTTGAATATTTCAATCTGCTCAACAAATACGTCTGAATTCATTTCAAGCAACGTTTTGATTCTGAATGGTGGTATTTCTCATTGATTTATTTTCCATAGTCGTAGATTTTGTAATTATATAATTGATGCAAACTTCTGTTTCGCTTTGGGTACACATGATTAAATTCATAGTAAGCTCATTAATGTTATCGGAAACGTTACGTCTATTCCATACGTTTCACTAAATAATGAAACACATACACATTTAGCAACTTGGAACAGACTGTCGGTCTAGAATTCACCTCCATTAAACAAAATAATGATTGCGCTTCAAGAAATAAAGTATTCATGGGTACCTACCTAAAAAAGTATTCTAATAAACGAAGTGTTCCTTATATTAACCCTCTTTTATACCCCTGGAAGTCAATAAGGTCACCTGAACTATATACATAAATTACGTAAGCTCTGTAGTATTCTTTTAATATTGAAAATATTATGCAATACATCTTTATATTCAGAGTGGTATGTACTCTTAGCATCGCCATGTTGAAAGTTCACCATTCAGAATCGAAGCGTTGCTTGAAATTCTTTAATCCGTGCTTAGTGACCAGATCTAGTTATATTATCTAGTCCACATAAACAATATTGAACGTGTACAGCGCAAATTTTTACGTTTCATAAACTTCAAACTACACATTCCAATTCAACACATAAATTACACATTCCGTTTAAACACACTCAAAATCCACACCCTAGAAAACAGAAGGAAAATAGCCGACTTAACTTTTCTGTTCAAAATAATTCACTCCGAATTCGACTGTTGTGAACTCCTGCACCTTATCAACTTCAGAGTACCTCAGCGAGCAACTCGGCAAAATATACTTTTCTGCAACAATAATGTCACTACCAACTACCACATACATGCACCCATTTCTCGCCTACATACACTCGGGAATGAATACACCTCAAATATTGATATCTTTTATATGAATTTGCCAAAATTTAAAAGACTTTTAAACGAAATATTCACTTATCATTAATGTATTGGAACTATTAGTAATTATTATTTTTTGTATTTTTATTTTTTTTGCTATTCATTTCTCAAAACGTTTTACTGTATTATTTCATGTATATCCTTTTTAAACTGTACTCATGCACTTACTTATGTTATATTACTATGTAAAAGCCCATCAGGGCGTTAATAATAAATAAATAAATAAATTAAATTAAATTAAAGATCTGAGTAACCAGATAGTTCCTAACCATCCTATTCCCATTTTTTTCCCTCCCCACTACCTTTAGACTCAAAACATACCCCGATTGGGGATGCCATAGTCTCACTGGTTCAATACGGTTGAGAACACATAGGACTCTTGTGCGGCATTTACTATAAAAAAATAACCGACATCGAAATTCACATAAAATAAAAATTCTTTATTTCCCTCCAAAAAAATTTGCTTTAAAAATATTCGCCGGAGGGTGAGTAATATGAAATCAAATTATTTTAATATCGGTCCTAAAATCTAAAATCCCTTTGGAAAAATTTCAAGTTTAAGAAGAGTGTTAAAGTATTCGGTAATACTGCATTAAGAAATAAACGTATATACTTTTTGTACACTAATCAAAAAGAATACTGGTTTAAGCGATGCCAAAATCTAACCCCCAGCTAAACAGTCTGGTTGAACCACCCTCTTTGACATTTTGATGCAGGTACTTGTTTTTATTAAATGTTTCCTTACTAGCCAAAACACAAACAATTTCAAAGGCAGTTTTTCAATCTTGTTTTTCGATAAATAATAGTAAAAAAATAATGTGGCTCCAATGGTTTAAATTTCCTTGAATGGCAACACCAAGCTGTATCAAAAATAAAAGGGTGTAACTTTAAAAAGCATAATTTTCTAGATACATTTATTTTACATTACGTACACACAGTGTTAGTAAATCAATGGTACTTTTGGAAAGGAGACTATTCTACGTCACGTTTAAGATAATTTACCATAAAAACTCATAAATTACTGCATATAATTTTTAAATATGTGTTTAAAAAAAGGGCATTTATTAAATGTCGAATCCAATTTCAAACTCTGTGGAAGAGATGCATACTCACATCGTCAAGAAAATGAGTAAGGGGTGAGCACTAAAAATGATAATAAACGTTCCATTCTAGCATTTTAATACAAGCAATCCTACAAATGATGTATCTGAAAATTATCTATGGGTTGTAAGAAAAATGTGTGAGGTTTCTAGTGAAGACAATTTACAGCTGTAATCCTTTAAATTATTCAAAAAACAAACACGAAAAAACATAAATTTCAGGAAAAGGTACAGTTTTATAACCAAAAAATAATTTTTTGAATGTTTTACCTAAAACTTTAGCATGCTTTTAATAAAGAATTAAAAAGATTACTATTTAGTAATTGTATTCACTAGAAAACTCAGACATTTTCCTAACTACCCATATCGAATAAACAGATGAATAATAATTTGTAGTGTTGCTTGTACTAGAAAGCCAAAAAGTGTCTATTTTTTGGTTGCGACTCTTAAGCCGTTGGTTCTGTTAACAGAATAAGTAAGCATTTGAATAATATGATGTATTTTCTGTTTTTATACATACACCGAAATCTGGGATTTATGGAAGTCTGGAAAATACGGAGTAATTCTTTTTTAATGCTGCAGTTTAAAACGTGATCGCCAACAAATGTTCACAATTTAATAGATGTTCACTATTTCCAATTCCCGAACAGAACAGCAATTATCACGGGTGCAGTTTAGAACACAAGTAGTGAAATACCTGTTCTACGAGCTTTGTAATAAAATTCTAGCTGTTTTAAGTAAACGCTTCATTAATTTCTCCAATTAGCCAACGGAGCGGATTCCTCGCTGTCGACATTTACCTCGGCGCGTGGACAGAATGAAGGGTGGAATCTTCTCCCTTTTAATTTATTTTTCCCCGAATCGATGGCGAAGTTCGCGAATTCCCGGGAGGAATCACAAAACTTCCCCCCGCGTCTGCCCGTCTTTCCTCCGAGTTGCGGGAAGTTTGCGCGGACTTGTGGGGGAAAATCGCTATTGGAAAAACTTCGGCGACAAATGATAGTTTGAGAGTCTGCCCATCCCATCCTAGGCTCGAGTATAAACGGGTCTCTGAATACATTACTTTTAAAGTACTTTACAAATAATGTCCTCCTTTGAAAATGTCTTTGAGGCAGTCGTTTTTGAGTTTTATTCATTTTATGACTACCGATATTGTTTATAAATAAAACAGATAAACTTCGTCTATGACCACTTTTATTTTTCAATATTATGTCGACCGGTTTCGGAAGCACCCTTCCATCATCAAGACAAAATTAAAATTAACCTAAAATGCAAAATACTGAGATATATATACATTTACACATTTAGGAGTTGGAATGGGAAAGAGTAGGGGTAATTGAGGGGATTATGGGAATAACAGAGCGGCTTACTGGAAATATATCTAGGATAGGACTATAAGATATTATTTTATTTCGGATGAAACGATTTTCTTGATGTCTGGTCTGTTTAGTTCTAAATACGTTGAAACGATACTCAAATCGTTCAATTGGAAACATCATTTAAGTTATAAAGAAAAAAATCCTCCGAAATACCTCAAATATTAAAGCATGTAGTGTTAAAACGATTTTTTTTAATAGTGAATACCGCACCATATCAACTGCTCCCAACCGTCTAGAGCCAGTAAGACTATGGCATCCCCAATGGGGGGGTATGTTCTGAGGTTGAAGGTAGTGAGGAGGGGAAGGATATGGAGAAGAGGAAGGTTGGGAAGGACCTGGCTTTTCAGATCTGGTCACCAAGTACAGCTAAAGCCATTTCAACCAACGTTTCGATTGCGAATGGTGGTCTATCACCAGGGCGAAACTTAGAGTATCTACCACTCTGGAATGTGCCGCAAATAAACTTTATATTATTTTATACGAATTCAAATGTCGCGGGTTTGAACCCGCGACATTTGAATTCGTAGCTAAGCGTCTTACCACTCGACCTTGGAGGCTGTCGGGTGCTCGACGAATAAGAGGATCCGAAAAGAATTCATGACCGAAATTAACCTAGTGAAGAAGATTAAGAAGAGGACATATAGATTATTTGACCTGAAGAGGAGATGGATGGTGAAAGAAATGACGAGATAATATCACAGTTATATGACGCGCAAGTGACAGCCTAAGAGGACATGTTCATGATCGGCTAATACAAGAGATCGAAAATCAGAAGAGTATTCATGTGAGATGATGTAATTAATTAACAATCGGACTGACGGACTGCCATACAACTCTGTATTGACACACACTCGTAGCTTCATTCACATTTATACACCGCCTCATACATACTATTCTGTTATTCTGACTTTTGGTATAGCCTGACTCAAGTATTTGATTAACTTGATCGTACTACATCTTCCTCGGGCGTTCCCGACTTTTTCTTCCATTCACTTTCCCGTCATATATTCTTTTCACACTCCTTTTTTCGTTTATTTGCTCAACACATCTAAACCATCTAAGCGTCCATTTTTTGATCCTGTTCATTATGCTAACATCAGCTTTGCATTATTTCCGGATATCTACATTAAATACGGTAAAACATAGTTTTACCGCTTATACGCCTCAGGGATCTCATTTCTAAAGCATTCAGTCTACTTGCATCCTTCCTCTGCCAGTTTCACGCCTCACTGCCATACATCAGGGTTGGTATAAGCACTTCATTGTTGACGACCAACTTCACTTTTTTGGTCATTTTTATTTTATTTCGTAGCATTTAGTTCTCCAATAATGGAGTTTCCTGCATTCGCCCTTTTTCCAATATCCTTATCAACCTTTCTGTCTCTCGTATACATAGTTTCTAAATACACATACTTATACACTTGCTCAAAGTATTCATCATTCACAACTATATTGCACGCTGTTTGAGTACTCTCTCTTTCAAACACCATGACTTTCGACTTACTTACATTCATCATTTAATCATTCTGCATACGTATTTGAGGTGATGTATAAACGAGAATAAAATAGTGTGTTGAGTCGGTCGGTAGCTGAGTGGAGAAACGCATCAGATTCCCACCCGAGCGTCGTGGGTTTAATTCCTCCATCATTGCACAAGCAAAATATTACGCTTATTATGATGGCCGTAGGAGTTTTTCAAATATTGTCAGGTTATTCGTAACCCCAGAATATTTGTCTTAAACAAAAAAAAATGTGTGCCAAGACGGGCGAGAATTCGCTGTGCTAGTTTAATACTATAACAAGTAAAAATAATGTTTTTTCGACTGATTTGTGTTTTCTGATTCCTTGTGACATAAGGAATCAAAAACACCCATTATTAAAAAAAAATACTTGTTATAGTATTGAACTAGCCTAGAAAAATTTTTGTTTTCATCTGCCTACCCTTTCAAGAAAACAGTTTATTTTGAAAGCCAATAAAGTACTTATTTTCGACTACGCAGTAAAGGCTTATTTGAATAAAAATCATGTTTGTCACATGCAGGGACGGCTTGTGACTTTTTAATATTCCAGAATGCTGAGATTGAAAAATACGTCGTTATTGATGTTGTTTTCGCCGAAAATGATATTTACATATGTATATATACTTATGTATTTTTATTTTTTTGTGTGAAGATTTTCGTGATTTTTCAGATTTAGTGGATCAATGACCCACTAAAAAAATCTTCATCCAAAAAATTTTTTTTGAGAAAAAACGGTTTTGTCGACAACAACATCAATAACGTCGTATATTTCAATCAAGCGCACTAAAAAGTTACGAGTCGCCCCTGATCACATGCCAAAGTTATAGAAGCTGACCAACAAGCTGAGCGACGAGCTTTTGGGTAGGTCGTTTTTCATCGGCGTTTCCTCGTTCCTCGTTTATTAGGCTTTGTTTTTACCGTAACAACCTTTACCCTACGCCTGCGCCACCCTTAATTGCTGTTTACATCAAACTAAATGAGTGATGACAACGCGACACCGTCCCTTCCTCGTTTGTACCCCTAACGAGGTCCGCCGTGGAATCGCGTCGAATATGAGGCTCGGCTGTCCGGTAATGAGGCTCGCACGCTTAATTCGTCATGACAATAGAATACTCAAGGCTTACCTTGCCAATGTAATCAGTATCATTAATCCTTTTGTTAATTGGATTACTTGTGTTACATAAACGCTTTTGGTTTGTATGTTCAAAAAATGATTACATTTTTCGGTTGTTTCAATTTGGATTAAAGAGATGTTGTTTTTAAAACAACAATTTAACACGCAGAAGCGACGAATTCAACATCTCGAAAACAAATACTCCGATGTCGTTGATAAGTTTAGCATGTCAATATCACACGTTTTTTTGATCTGGTAGAACAAAACTAATTGTTGAAATTATCTAACTCAGGACCTGTTATTCTATATTATGTTTTCTTTTCTTTTACAATACATGGCCTGTTCAAAAGAAAATGTGAATTTTGAATTTTCGCGGGCTGTGTACATTCGATTATCGATTTTTTTGTTGTTGTTATGTTGGTACACATATGTTTATCATATGTTAGCATTATCAGCCATTTTGGATTGGCAGTTTGTTTTTGACAACTGGAAAGGTTGGTCACGTTTTTGTGTGTTCTTCGATTTTTTACTTTTGAAAAAAATGGATCAAAGAATAAAATCCATGATTTGTTTTTCCACAACTCCAGGACGCTCATCGTCATTAATTTTTTCTCGGCCTTCTGTAAAGCGCTTGTACCACTTATAAACACTTTTTTGAGACAAAGTAGACTCGCCGAATGCCACATTCAACATTTTAAGTGCGTTGGAGCACTTTATTCCATTTTTAACGCAAAATTTAATACATAACCACTAATCCAAAATGACTAATAATGCTAACATATGATAGACATGTGTATCAACATAACAAAAAAAAAATCGATAATCGAATGTACACAACCCGCGAAAATTCAAAATTCACCTTTTCTTTTGAACAGGTTCGTAGTTTTTTTTTTTTTTTTACATGAATACCGCACAAGAGTCTCAACTGCTCCCAACCGTCTAGAGCCAGTGAGACTATGGCATCTCCAAATTGGGTATGTTGTGAGGCTGAAGGTAGTGGGGAGGGGAAGGAGATCGGGAAGAGGAAGGTTGGGAAGTACCTGGCTATTCAGATCTGGTCACCAAACACGGCTTAAGCCATTTCAAGCAACGTTTTGATTCTGAATGGTGGTCTTTCACCAGGGCGATACTTAGAGTATCTACCACTCTGGAACGTGCCGCAAATATACTGTTTATTATTTTTATATGAATTAAATGTGTTATGACACATATTAATTAAATAAAAGTTATTGGCGCACGCCGGGTTTGAACCCGCGACCTTTGGATTCGTAGTCGAGCGTCTTACCACTCGACCATGGAGGCCGTCAGTTAGCACATCAATATCACACGCTTTTTTCATCTGGTAGAGCAATACTAATTGTTGAAATTATCTAACTTAACTTATGTTTGTACCTGTTATTAAATATTACTTTTTATTATCTTTTACAATAGTTTTTGCACTGTTCGTGAGTTTATTGCTTAAAAAAATGTTAATGTTTGTGTAAAAGTCTTTAACGCGCGTAAATATAAATATGATGCTTTGAATGAAACCTTAAGGCTATTAAAAAAAAAAACCTTTTTTTAACGAATACATGATGCGAAAGTGAATAGAAAAAAAGAGGAAGAAGTGGCACGATCAAGTGAATTAAATACTTTAGTCGGGCCATGTAAAGAGTCATAATAACAGAAGATTATGTATGATACGATGTATGAATGTGTATGAAGCAAGGAGTGTGTGCCAGTATGTAAACCAAAATAATAAGTAGTGTTTAAGTTAAAATATTATTAGTCAAAAAGAAAATGAAATAATTATATACTTGTAAACTTAAATGTACAAAGTAACTAATATAAAATTTATAATAAAAATAAATAAATAAAAGTACAAAGTTGTATGGCGGACCGTCTTCTCTGCCTACTTCTACGGTAAACGGCTTGGTAGTTAGTTTATTGATTAGATTTTTTGATTATGAATAACGCACAGCAGTTTCAACTGCTCCTTACCGAATGGAGCCAGTGGGACTATTGCATCCCCAATTGGGGTATTTTGTGAGTCTGAAGGTGGTGGAGAGGGGAAGGAGACGGGGAAGAGGAAGATTGGGAAGTACCTGGCTTTTCCGATCTGACCACCAAACACACGGCTAAAGCCATTTCAAGCAACATTTCGATTCAGAATGGTGGTCTTTCACCGAGGAGATACTTGGAGTATATACCACTCTAGAACGTGCCACAAATACACCATATATTATTTTATGTGAATTAAATTTTAAGTAATACATATCATGCCTGGATTTAAGCCCGCAGCATCTGGGGATTCGTCTTGACCACTCAACGACGGAGGACGATATTTGGAGATGCTTTGTAAAGGATCCTCTTTAGTGAAAATATTATGCTTAAGTGTTACTTTTTCTTAAAGATAACACATTGTGGGAAAGAGATAATACAAAAGCTGGAAAATCGAAAATCGAACCGTATCGTTAAAAAGATTTGTTTACAAAATAGTATCATTTAAGTTATTATTTTGTTTTTTTTTTGCACACCTTGTATTTCTTGTTTAGTTTAGTTTTGTACCCTGTGATGCTTAGGCTAAGCGAAACCGGTCGGTCATAAAATAAAAATAAAAACTGAGGTCCTATACAAAGTTATTATATCATTTCAATTAAGTACTTCTCAACTTCTTGAAAAATTATGAGATTGTTTAAGATGGGGGTGAATTAATTGGTCGGGATGGAAAAGTTGGTTAATGGCCCGCTCCAGGATAAAGTAGAGATCCCGAGTTTTTGTCTCATTCTCAACGTAATTTTATTAGATTGTTATGAATAATAACAGAATATTATGTATGAATGTGAATGAAGTAAGGAGTGTATGCCAATACAGAGTTGTGTAGCGGTCCGTTCTATCTGCCTACCCCTGTAAGGAAACGGCGTGATTTTTAGTTAAATTGGCTTTATTACAATCGTGCCTTCATCGGAGCAGATTTTATTCATTTATTAATTTAAAAAAAAAAACAAATTAACGTAATATGTGTTAAATTTTAATAACGACCCAGGTGTTTTTACGCGTAAAATGTCAACTGCTTACAAATATTAGGCATGGGTTGTTTTTTGTAATACCGAAATTAAGTTCAAAGTTCAAACACTTGAAAACTGAGCCCAATTACGTCATTTGAAACCCTTCCAGCAGAGGGCTCTTCTCGTCTTTTATTTATCAAAGCTCCGATGGTTTTTGTGTATTTAGCTCGATAGGGTTTACCGTAGGCCTAAAATGGTTTCGTACCTAAGCCTAAAAGCCATTTGACGCAGACGGGTGTCTAAGTAGGATTTCGCTATAAAAAGTCTATTTAACGAACGTTTTTGTTACTTTGATGTTTGAATTACCTTCGTCAGACCATTTGGGAGCAGATGACCTTGATTTCAAAATTAAGGCCATTTAACTGCGCGTTCAATTTAGCTTATATTTTTCTGTTGTTTTACAATTAACCTTATTAAAAAAATAACATGTTTTTAAATCTATAATTATAAAGGATGCCAGCCATTCATTTTTCAAAATCATTCAAACGGCGTGCTCTGACGTCATAAAATGTACACTGTAACGGGTTATTTAAATTGAAACATAATTTTTACGTTAAGCCTAGTAAGTTTTTACTCGGGATATAATCAATTCGGAAGTTTACTTATCAATGATAAAATAATATAATGATAATAATAACATTTTATTTCACCGGAACAGAGCGGTGGGTGCAATACTCTGTCTGCCAAGCAAGTTGTATGCCCGAAGTGGGTGGAGTGATTAGCGATTCTGGATCCAAAGATTCTGGACCCAAAGATTTTTGACCCAAGGATTCTGGACTCAAAGATGAGTATTGAAATGCAGCTGCTGTTGCAACCAACGGCAACGACAAAAACTTTGTCAATGACACCGGTTGAATTATTTGAATATTCCTTCAGTTGTTTACCACCATTACGTATAACCGTATTACAGCTTGGTCTCAGGTGTCACAACTCGTCTTAATATTAGCTCTTTAAAGGAAAACTCTTTCTGATACATTGGAAGTTTTATATTGGCTTCAATGTTTTTGTGTTGAGAAAGTTTGATACAATATATATATTTATTTATTTTCAACTTGTCTTTGATGCCACACTTTGCGTACAGGATTTGTTTGGCTAATAGTTACAATTTTAGAAACGTTAGCTCACTTTAATTACCACTTATCATTTTTAATTAAAACTAGTTTTAACAAAATCGTGCCTTCACAGATGCTCAACTTTTGTAATGACCTAAGTTCTAATATGAACTGAAAAATACTTATTTTTTTAGGTTGTGTTCGCTGTTTGAAAATTTAGTAAATATTTTTTTTTGTCGAACATAATTACGGCACTTACTGCTATTATGTAGCATTATGTTTCATTGTAACCTTATAGAAGACACCGAGTTAAGGGAAATCGTTTTTTTCCCGAAACATTACAAGGACCATATGGGTCCCTCTATCGGTTCTCACGTCAGGATTCACTTTTTTTAAAGCAAAGTTCCTGTTTAATGATTCTAAGCCACCCCCACTGCTCCTGTGCCACATAACATAAATATATAAACACCAAAAAACGGAGGGTTTTTATCCAGGGGTATTCTTGTTAGTGGCTCGTGAGGTTAGTGGAACTGTAGCCAAGTTATTTTTATTTTTGGGTTATTTATTTATTTATTGTTTTATGCCCAGCAGGGCTTTAACATAGATTACAAGTAATTAGTAATTAATATCATGACTTATCTAAGGATTTAACAAAAACTTTTCAAAGCATAGAGTGCCATAATATCATTGCCGGAAAGGAAAAAAGGCTGAAGCGCCTTTCAAGAAGTTAACACCAGAGCACTTTAGGGTTTATTTTTATTTACAAAAAGTGTTTAGTAAGCCCTTTTGCCTTTCCAGCGACGAGTGTGATACATGAATGTGTGAAATCAAAGAGTTGAACATGTTAACTGTAAATTTTGGTAAAACTGAAATATTTTTTTGTTGCGAGAACATGTTATCTAAAATAATTACATTATATTACAAAATTCCCATGTAAGACCGTATTACAAATGTGGATATCCGGAAAGAATGCAAGGCGGATTTGAGTATAATGGATAGGATCAAGAAAGGGACGCTTAGATGGTTTGGGCATGTAGAGCGAATGAACGAAGAAAGGAGTGTGAAAAGAATATATGATGCGAAAGTGAATGGAAGAAGAAGTCGAGGACGCCCGAGAAAGACATGGCACGATCAAGTAAATCAAATACTTGAATCGGGTCATGTGAAGAGTCAGAATAACAGAAGAGTATGTATGAGACGATGTATGAATGTAAATGAAGCAAGAAGTGTGTGCCAAGACCCCTGCGGTGAAACGGCGTGAAGGTTAGTTGATTAGTTAGTTAGTTATTACAAAATTGCATTAAACTGCTAAATAATATATTTATGAAAAACCTTCATGAAAAATTGATTGTAGATTTGTGATGGTACACACTTTTTTTTAACAAAACGCATAATACTAAATATCTCAGAATGACATGACATTTTGTCTTGTGTCCCTCGTTGGTATAATATTTCATTTTATAGTGGCGGCGATGGCAGGGCTATCAATTAGGTACTTAATGACTATATTGGAAAACCAGGTTTGAAATAATTCTCCTGTCAGAGGCCAGAATTACTAGTTTTTTTTAAAGTTTTCAATAAGTAATAATAACAATAATTGTAAATCAATCAACGTCCTAAAAAAAATACACAAATCTTTTACACCAATGCTGTAAGCATACTGCGTGCGTAACTATGTGCATCACCACGTTACATGTTTTAAGAAGGAAGGCAGTGTTTTAAATTTGGACAGTTTACAAGTAAGAAAATAATGAAGTTTTACAAAAGTCCAGCCATTTAAAGACCTCAAGACACCAACGGCGTGTTAAGAGGAAGTCTTTCCTCAGAGCAATAATATATTGTTACTTCAAGAGTCCTACAAATCTGTCAAATTACAGTTTGTGTGCAGGTTCTACCAAAACAGTAAATAGTTAAAATAATCTTAAAAGTAGGTACATAAAACTAACTTAATTGTTACAGGTATTATATTTAACTCATTTTTTAACAGGTCGTCGTTGCATTTATAATAAAGCCTGTGTGACGGTTTTGGCAAAAGCGAGTTATTGGTATCATTTGACGCATTTTTTCTATATTCAACAGTCGATTTCATGTAACAATAATCTACTCAGCCTTTAGATTAAATACACACTATGTGTCGGCATTCTTAATCGTGCATCCGAATTAGTCGTATGTAACGAGCGTCACATAAGCTGTTTTGAAAGTGATTGTCTGTGTTTTTTTCGGCACACAGGATATATTTTAGTCTGTGGTGATTTTGACAGTTTGCATTTATCGCCAGAGTGTTATTTGAGTGACGTAAAAGTGCAAAGGAATAAAATAATTATAAGTTTCTTGTTAATCAACACACTCTACATACAAACACAGAGGAGTTAAGGTAAGTTTCGCAGGAAATTGTTAACAAAAGTATTATGAAACGCAAAAAGGTGTCAATTCTTAGGCCTTGGAAAAACCAATGCGATACATATGTAGGCTACAAATATAGTAGCGAAAGGAAAAAAGAATTTTATGAAGCTGCATCTACCTTAGATATATTTAGATGCACATAATATGTAGAGTTCTGTCACTATCTCTCGTTATACGTACAAGAGAGACCATTAGGTACATAACAATCTAAATTACACAATCTACTACAATCTTAAATAAAATATATTTTTAACCTTTATGTGACTGAAAGGGTACCCGAGGGTGGTACGTTAACGAAAAATGAATAAGTATAATTTACAACTTCTGATGACTGAAAGAGTACCCGAGTAGCTTGTCCGTATGTATTAATCATTTTATCTTATTTTAAATGATACACATGATGTACTTTTGTGTTAAAAGTACATCACCTGTATCCGTAATACTATTTTTAATCACCTATTTAATAAAAAAAAACCCTAAGAAAAGGTGGTACTGGGTGAAATTTGTATCCACGTTCCCAAGTATTGAACTGAGTTGAAATATATTACGTCCAGCAAACTTCAGCAAATGATATACTGTAAAAGAAACTTTCATATCTATTGAAAAATGTGCATTTTTCTTCAGTCACATAAGGGTAAAACACATTTTTACACTTGTCAATTCAATGACTATCTCATAACATGTGTATAAGAATGAACCTCTCTTATAACTTTTCTTTTTTTTTAATTCCTCATATTATTTGCGTTATTATATCAGATACAATGCGTCTCACTTCTACAGTTTGTACGAATATAACTCCTTCGGATATATAATACCTTGTCTATATGTGAGGTATAAATTAATGTTTAGTTTCTGTTGTTACAACATTTGACTTTAGTTTTAACAATGGACTTGCAAAGTGTTCTGCTATATCCTGAATTATTAGCTTCTACGGTTCGCTACAAACAAAGGCTTAAACTACATAATTTCACTATTCATGTTGTAAATAATTCAGATACTACCCTGTATACGTGGCACGAAGCAAATGGGGGAGTGACAGCCAATGAATTCACTAGCTAACATAATGGATTATGTTCAAAGCCTACCAATAATTTTCACCAACATAATGCAGATATCTGTTGGTTGTAATTATTATATCATATTTTGTTTGGTTCATTTAAATTTAAATATTCAAAGATACACGGGTTGATCACTAACTAGCCATAACTTTGTTATTTTGCCGCAAGGTCTCTAATTTAAAAGTTTTCTTCTAGTTTATTTTAATCACTGGTACCATGTATTCAAGCATTCGGCCTCTAAATGTACTTATATGTGATTCGTAGAATTTATAGACCTTTTTTTCAGTAAATATAGTGATGTATCTGTACACCAGTGGTTGTTTGTATGAGTTTTCTCCCGCGTTGTTAATAATAGCAATGTACCAGTGGAGACATTTTATTGGAAGAAACCCTCAGAGCCATACAATTGTTTTAAATCCCAAGTACCAAACGGCTAATAGGCATCTCTACAGTACAAGTGCCAATAATCCATTTATTTATGTTCTACCTTGTATAATATTATTAATTTGCTTTTGTTTGTTATTAATTTACTTTTGCATTTTTCATAAACGTTTACTTGTTTTTTTTTTTACGTGAATACCGCACAAGAGTCTCAACTGTTCTCAACCGTCTAGAGCCAGTCAGACAATGGCATCTCCAATAGGGTTATATTGTGAGGCTGAAGGTAATGGGGAGAGAAAGGGTATAAGGAAGGGGAAGGTTGAGAAGTACCTGGCTATTCAGATCTGGTCACCAAACACGGTTAAAGTTTCATTTCTGGATAGTGGTCTTTCACCAGGGCGATACTTAGAGTATCTACCACTCAGTGGTCCAATATTAGGTATATTTCCTGTTAACTCATAAAATTTATCATTATTCTTTGATCACCTTCTCAAGGCCACCATTCAGAATCGAAACGTTGCTTAAAATGGCTTTAGCCGTGTTTGGTGACCAGATTTGAATAGCCAGGTACTTCCCAACCTACATCTTCCCCATCTTTTTCCCATCCCACTACCTTCAGCCTCACAACATACCCTATTTGGGGATGCCATAGTCTCACTGGCTCTAGAAGATTGGGAGCAGTTAAGACTCTTGTGCGGTATTTATATAAAAATAAAAATAAAACTGACAAATTTATTTTTATTCCTTTGTTATAATTTAACCCTTTGAAATCTAAGGCGTTCATTGTATTATCCTTAAGCTTTTGAGCAATTTTGAACAACAACAAAAAATATTTGACCAAAAATGCAATTTTAATAAAAAATCAATTGTCAATAAGAAAAATATTTCTTACTTAATAATAATTGTAAGCTTACTGTGGTAAAAAAAGTGAGAAAAGTTTAATATATTTGCTTTTGAAAATAATATATAAATGTAACAATAATAAGTGAATATAATGTTTTTCTCCAGAATTCAACTTTGGAATGATACACAGCAAAACAGTTTTCAGATTCAGAACCAACGCGAAGGAAAACCTCGCACAATTTGCACCGGTATACGTTTTTTGCGTTTTGGCAAATTCATCTCTTTTGCCAGGATTCGCAGTTTTTGCCCGCTTGTATTTCGATACGATAGTTATGACGTCATAGCAATGACGTCGCTAATGAGTAATAAAACTATCGTTTCGGTTTTTTTTTCGCAGACCAAATTCCGGGCCGCAGGGAAATAAAGATAGATGTTGGGGGCGGTAAACCGGCCATTAGAATACTTACCTCGCCAAATCAGGCCGCTTTACCGGCCCATAGGGTTCGAAGGGTTAAATGTTTTTCTATTGTTTTTTCATTGTTTTGTTTTTTTATTTTTTATTTTTTGCTCCCTCTGTATGTATATATAACCGCATACTTGAGCAAGACAATTTTCGATTCATAAAATGCAACCGATAGAGATCGGAGCTGATTACATACATAGCTGGTCACTCGTGTATCCCACTTAAATGTATTGTTTGCTTTAAATACCAAATAGGTATATATTTATTTGTACAATTGATTTATCAAGCAAATGTGACCTGAGAGCAATATTATACACAAGAGAGCGCTTTTGTAGTCAGTATTGATGACTTTTGTCTGACTAGGGCGTGGTTAGGACTAGGGCTAGGGTATTTATACATCCATTCCTAGCACATGTCAATGTAATGTTTTTGTTTATTTGTATAACCACTTCTTCACAGTATTGTAATAAACAAAAATAAAGGATATAACCTAAAAAACCGTTGAGCTATGTCCTGTTATTTCGCACAACAAAACGTAGTGAGACGGAAAACATGCTTACATACCGAAAAGTGGTGCTATATTATTTGAGAACTTGTCTTATTTCTTTCTCTCTCACGGTTTACATCGTAAAGAACCCGGAGAAAGTGATTTATCGTAAATTTGTATAGGTTGGGTAAAAATATTTCGCTCTCTTTATATATTTACTTGCTCTGATAATGTAATAAACGTTTTTAATTGGAATTTTGAGGTTAAAATTTGTGAAAATTGCAGGCCTCCCTGACGTCCGCCACCGCGGGACGTCCCCCCTGTCCATCTCGCCCCGCCACTCGATAGACGAGCGCAGCCAGCTGGGCCTGTACCCGCCCGGGCTGGCGGCCAGCATCACAGGCAACCTAGCGGCAGGCGGGGCGGCGGCGGGCGCGGCGGGCAGCGCGTGGGCGGAGGCGGCCGTGGACGCGCTCGTGCGCCGCTGCTGCGCGCCCCTCGGCCCGGACGACGCGGACAGGCCAGACTTTCACGCGCTCAAGGAGAACATACGACGCATCAACAAGTTAGTAGGGTTATTTATTATTTTATCAGTACTCTTAACCTACTGCCGGGCGCGCTGTTGTAAGTCACATGACCAGGCGCGTCCCGCACTGAGTGCGGTATCTCAAAATTCCACTTTATTCATCAAAATGTTTGTCATCTATACGTCAAAAGTTATTATTCTATAAGAATAAAGTTATTCTGTATTGATTTACATATATTTCAATAGTCATAAAATCCAACGTTCCGTATAATATTTTATAAAAGGAAGAAGCGTCACATTTGATTCGCCTCACAACTACAAGAATCCAACACTTTAAAATGTTAACAACAACAAAAAAATGATTTAAATGCATCCATCTCAGTAGCAGTGTCTCTAGCTACTTGTTTAGGACCTGGGACCTTTTTTATATTCTTAGCTCTCATCCGCGCTTGTGGCGCAACTGGTTTTCTGCACTTTCCAACAAGATTTTAACTGACTGATGACGGTGAGATGAGTGCAGGTAGTGTGCATAGAGCGGAAATATAATTAACAAGGATTACCTAAAGTCCCGAGACGTTTCGTTCATTGCTTCTCCATGAAAACTGTAAAAATACTAACTAGTTTAGGTAGGTAGTTTGTTGCCAATGACGAAGATAAACACCAGCCACATAAAAATTAATGCTTTCTAAATCAGCTGAGTTTTGGGACCATCCACGAATCAATTTTGAGAGCTGTATAGTAATGTACACATCCCTTTAGGCACCGCCAGCACACTAGAGGTTAAGAGTAGTGGCGCCTCGTTACTATTCATTGTCATTATTGATGTTTTGTACCTTAAAACTATATTTTTTATTCAAAAATTTTTTTTGGTGAAGATCATTTAGCAAGCCGTGCAGTGTAATTTATATAGTGCAATATTTTAGAGGGTAGCATAATTGACAAAAACATAATTTTGTAAAACCCAAATGAGTTATCACGAAATTAGAGTCAGCAAGGTACGAAAAAAGGTGTACCTTGCAGGAATTCAACATTTTTGAGGGTAATGCATTTATTCATCAATAAAAATATGTTGTGGGCGTCTCAGTGTGCCTAAATAATGCTTAAATTTTCCTTACTTTGGGCAAAAATTCTTTCTGGATTTTCTGTGACCGGTTTTTAGCCCAAGATCTTATGTAAATTGGCGACATTAGTTTTTTTTTCAAGCCGGCTGAGTTCACGCTAGGGATTTTCCATTCAGTGCAATTCATTAAAAAAGTAGTAAAACGTCAATATCATTTCTGAATATTTCACATCGTAAAAGCATTTAAGCAGGGGCTATTCACAATTATTGTACCAAATAATAAGAATAATTGTCTTCGCATCTGCAAATTAAATCTTAAATTCAATCATTTAGTCCTCTGAAAATGGTAATTATTACAAGGCTCTATGAATAACGCACATATACGGTACGATAGGGCAAACCATAAAACGTCAAACGGTAAAACGATTTTTTTATTCCTCAAAATGAGTCAATTTAAATTTTATAAATAGTACTTATTATCAGAGCATTATTCACTCTGCAGGCTACAGTCTGCAGAGTAAAGATTCCCCTGACGATAGCCAACCTTCGATAAGAAAGGATAAAATGAGAAGAAAAATATCACTTATCACAAACTACTTTTGAAAAATATCATGCTTTTTTTTCGTTTTAAAGAAAGACAAACATTTCCGGGTTGGGAATTACCTGACGATATTTGAATTCTTCTTACTTTCATCATTACACCTAAATTGAAAATTTTGCTTGTGCAAAGATGAAGAACTTAGCTACCATAGGATTAGACCCGTTACGCCTGGGTAAGAACCTAACGCTTTGAACAACTCGGATACTAAACTTTATGAACATATTTTCGGTGCAATGATTTATATATCTCTAAGTACATATATTGAAAAAAATAAAAGTAAAGTTATGTGATTTTCGCAAAAAGGGTTTCAACTGCTACCGACTTTTTGGTGATAGTGAGACTATTGCATCTGGGGAATGTTGTGAGGCTAAAGAGAGTGGGAAGAGTTAGGATCTGTGAAAGATGAAGGTTGGTAAGAAAATGAATTAAGAATATGAATGAACGAATAACATTCTCTCAAGTAGGCCATCAAAGGGATAACCACACAAGTGTTTTTTTGTATGGATACTTCAGCGTAATAAACAGGTACTATGCAAAACGGAAACCGCCCTTCTAGGTCGCGTTAATATGTAATTAACTGTACATAATTTCCTTTGTGAATACGTAGGTACGTAGCGGTGCAAACTTTTGAAATTTGGAACAGACGGATGTGTTCGGAAAATTATCAAATTAAAAATAATTTTTAAAATTCCAACCTACCAAGAATGTATTTAAGCAGACATTATTCTATATTTGAAATAGGTGGATTAAAACAACTGATGTTTTTTTTGGCAAGCCAAGCTGCATACCGTGATTTTTCCCTGGTAACAAGTAGTACACATTATAATATATTTCCGTACTATTTTTATAATGTCTTCCTTGCTGGAATATATTGTGCTATTCTATTAATATTGCTTGAACGTGATCATCAACTTCTATTATCATCAATAATGAATACCTTGTATTTATTAGTCCGAACCTAATTCATGAGATTAAAGTATCTATGGATACTTTATGTTCATATTGGCTTAAATCCATTTATATTACTGTTATATTCATAGACATAAAATATAAGACACGTCATATTCATACAAATCTTACGAAAAATGTAGCAGCACTAGTAACGTCTTGTATTCCGTTTGACCCGCGTATGAAAATAATAGCCATTTAAAGAATATATGTGTACGAATGAGATTATAATATGAACGTCCCACGCTACTGTTATAATCGGGTATCGCGCCACTAGCTGTGGTTGTCTTTCACACACTTATATATTTCTGCATTCGCTATCTCACACCGTTTTCGAGTTGAAAAACCTTGCGAAAAATTGTATTTGTTGAATTGAAATAATAAGTTATTTGTGGGTATTTATGAATGGAAAGAAACTCCATGAGATATGTTTTTTACTCCTGAATAATTTTTACACCTCTCAGGGCAATTTTTCTCAGAAAGGACTACAGCAAAGCGTTTGTGACAGCTGGTGACAGCTTGTCTGTCGAACGAATGTTTGTGTGAAACTAAACGCAGTAAATCTCAGGTTTGTCTCACGGACTGGGCTTAGCGCATCCATGCGCGTTGTCTCAGTTACGTATCTATATTATTCAATTCATCTGATTTTCTAATATTAATTAACCGTGTGGATTACTTTGATCAATACAGTTCTGTACTCAAGAAAACAAATGTACAAACAAGAGTACAAATGTTGTGCTTGTTCATTTATCGATTGTACGTTTCTATAGTATGAGTTAAGTGATTTCGTGTTTTTAATGTAATTAATGTTATTAAATTTTAAATTAATGCATTACAAAATTTCTTGAATCTCTGGTTTCTATTTAACTTCACATATCGCAAAACTTATAAAATTTACATTTCTTGGTTTTTTGTTTTAAGTTACTTTTTGTTTTAATGAATCGACGGTTGCATTTATTTTTTTCTTATTTATATGTGTTTAAATCTCTGAAGCCTGATGTTGACATTCTTTTTTGTATTTTTTTTTTCAAACATTTTTCTTTGTAATAGTTACCATATTTTTATTTTGTGGACACTTGCTAAGATTACTTTTCTCTCTTAAATGCTACTGGGTCACTTGTTTTCTCTTTGCGTCACTGTGACGACCCTTTTGTAGTGTCTTTTTCTATTTATTTTATTAAATTCTTTACTATTTTTAATTTTGAAACTGTTTATCTTTTAAAAAGAGTAAGCTCCAAAATAGCCAACTGTTAAAAATAAAGCTGACAGCCATAGATATATATTTTCAAAAACCACAAAAGCATCTGACGCATCCCATGTAACCCTTCTCCCAGAAGATAATAAAACTACCTGAATGTATTTTTGAATGTTATTGTAAAGCCGCTTTTTGACAGCCATAAAAGATAACCTCAAGTCACAAATGTTCACTATGAGATAGAATCAATAAGCGTCCATTCCAGACTCAATAGTATATATGCGATAGACTTACTTACAATTGTACCAGTCTAAAGTTGCCCATCATAAGGTGGAACCGGTCAGGTCTTTAATAAAAAATAGTGGAATAAAGTAAGAAATTTAGTATTATTAAAATAATCTGAATTCTTTACTGTTTGATTCAGCGCAATGTTCAGTGAATATTTTAAAATTACATTGATAATCCTAATCTCTAATCTTTTCTTCAAATCAATGTATGTTATTTACTATTGATCTGTTATATGTTCCAAAATAAATAAATAAATAAATAAGAGATGCTCGATATCAGAATTGGGTGTACCTGCGGTTCCAGTTACCGGTAACCAGTTATTTTTCCAGTTATTTTTGGAACCGGTTCCTGGTGCCAGAAAAGTTTTACAAAGGAGATTTTTATATTCAAATCGAAAAGTAATAGCAAATCGACAAAAGTTCTTCCCCAAAAAAGTAGTAGTCGTTAGAGATTTAAAATAAAAAGTACTAGCAAATCAACGGAAAAAAATGGTTTCTCGGATAAATGAAATCGATTATTACTTTCCAAAAAAAGGAACCGGTTTCTCACAGAAATGATATCCAAGGTTCCAGTGACAGGCTTGGAACCGGTTCCTTTTAACCGGGACAGGAATATCGACCATCTCTAAAATAAATAACAATTAGTGAAATTACGTAGTACTGAAGGGGATTTAATATTTTAAATCGTCGTTTTAAGGCAATTTTAGATCTTGCACACAAGATTGTGGCTTAAATCATATCAGTCATAAATATATTTAGATCTAATAAAGCATAAATTATATCTCCAAAAAGCACACCTCTTACCCCAGAGTAATAGCTTTTCCTTTGTACGTTTTCCAAGGCTATGGAAATTAATATTGCAAGGCTTTACGGTTCGTGAATGCCATGAACCTCTTGAACTATTAACAATTGATGGTTGGGAAGCTGGGTGTGTGTGATAGGAAGGATATACTGAGAAGGAATACGAAAGTACCAGCTTACTTTGCGTTTGATGGAGACGAATCCGCTTTTATTGCTACGTGTGGCTCCGTTTGATCAAACTTGAAGTTTCTTATTTTGAAACTGTTAATTCGTGGTGGAATTCCAGTTGAATGGTTTTTTGAATGTTTATTTTATTTGTTGATTATTAACTTTTTTGTTTTTTACATTATTTTTTACATTACCTACCTCACTAGATCATAAGAACCTGTTCTAAGGTAAGTGACAGTGAGTACAAGTAGAGTAATTTTTAAAAAAAATATGATATTTGTTACACAATGTTCTAGTTTGTCATGGTGAAGAATTTCAATTGCTATTTTAGGAGGTCTTCGATTTCCTTGCGGTCCTTACTCATTAGCCATTAAGTAATGTTTTGATTAAAGGAATACATATTGGTGATGGCTACAGTCTGTGGTGGGAGTTTGTTGTAAGTGTGAGGCGCGATGTACATGTGGTGTCTTTGTGCAAAAGCTGTATTGTATTAAGGTACTAAATACAATACAGATTTTTTATTTTTATTTTTTTTAACGATATAATAATACTATTTTCTTACTTAGTTGGTGTTTTAATTTAGAACGGACGGGTTTCACTTTGCGACGTGCGTCTTCCGACAGGTACAATTTATAGTAAATCTACGGTATATGTACATTTGCGTATAAAGTATATGTATATCCATATAAATAAGTATATAAAGTATATTTGCGGCACTTTTTTTTACGTGAATACCGCACAGGAGTTTCAGCTGCTCCCAACTGTTTAGAGTCAGTAGAATTATGGCATCCACAATAGGGGTATATTGTGAGGCTCAAGGTAGTGGGGAGGTAAAATAAATGAGGAAGGGGAAGGTTTTGGAAGTATCTAATTATTCAGATCTAGTCGCCAAACACAACATTTTAAGCAACGTCTCAATTCTGAATGGTGGTATTTCACAAAGGCGATACTCAAAGTATCTACCACTCTAAAACGTGCAGCAAATGTACTTTATTTTATTTTATATCAATTCAATGTGTTATGACACATATTAATTAAATACAATTTATTTTCGTACGCCGGGTTCGAACCCGCGATCTCTGGATTCGTAGTCGAGCGTCTTACCACTCGACCATGCAGGCCGTCAAATGTTCCAGAGTGGTAGATACTCAGTATCTAAGTATCGCCCTGGTAAAAGACCACCATTCAGAATCGAAACCGGCTGATCGGATTGAAATTGGCTGTAGCCGTATTTGTGACCAGATCTGAATAGCCAGCTACTTTACAACCTTCCTCTTCCCCACTACCTTCAGCCCACAACATACCCCAATTGGGGATGCCATAGTCTCACTGAATCTAGACAGTTGGGAGCAGTTGGGACTCTTGTGCGGTATTCATTATAAAAAAAATAAAAATAAAACCATAATGGGGGCTATTGGCTCTATATAATATTGAACATTTGTGACTTGGTAATAAAACAAAAAAATAAGTAATAAATGTTCAATATTATACAGACCCAACAGCGTCCCTTCCGGATATAAAAAAGTATATCTACCATTGAACCACTTCAAATTGTACCAGTCGGAAGATGCACATAACAAGGTAAAACCGGTCCAGTCTTAATAAAAAATAGTAGAATCAAGTTACAAATTTGTTTTTCTTAAATCATCACCTCCTGAAGTTGAAGTTGAAGTTTAGTTGCGAACGCACTGTTAACATTTTATATTGGTAGTTTTAAAAAGGGCGAGAAGAACTTATGAACATTTGAAGAGAATAAGTTCTAGGAAAATATATACGACAAAAAAGTTGATTGAATGATGAAGTCGGGACATCCAAGAAAGACACGACTTTTGATGCCAAGAGTCGGAATAGCAGAAAGTATGTTTTCAACAATGGATGAATGTGGGTGTGGAGAGGAATGCTAAGACAGGTATATTTTACGTTCCATCCTCTCCTGACTAACTCTGCGAGACGTGTTTTTGTATTTTTAGGATAACACAATTATAATATAATTTATCTACCTTAAATTTATCTTAAGGATTTATTTTAAAAATCAAACCTTAAAACGTGTATCTTAAGAATACATCCCTAATGTTCGATTTTAATTTAATAACCATAGGTTTCTCTTATTCTGAAAGCTTGGATGAATTAAATAATGTAGATAAGTTACAGCGACAACTCGCGTGAATACACTAAACCAAGTCCGCGAGACATACCTGATATTTACTGCGTTTAGTATCACAAATACATTCCTTCGACAGACAAGCTCTCACGGGAAAACGGGAGCCCTTCAATCTAAATAATGTGAGATAGCGAATGCAGATATACATAGGTGTATGGAAGACAACCGTTTCCATACGTCGTACTCTACTTGACTAGTCGCTCAGTAAGTTCGTCGGGGAAAAGAGATTATAACAATAACGCGGAACGTTCATTTGCTATCTCGTCCGTACTCACACATTCTGTTTAGTATTGCTGTCCTTTTCATAAGCGTAATGATCTTTGAAACTTAAATTATAACCGTGCCACATTTATCGTTCGTTTCTTTATGAATGTGACGTGTCTTGTATTTTATGTAAATGCCTGAAAGGTGATTTGTAATCATATAACGTCAAATAATTCACTACTTTGAATTTTTAAATTACGTGTCAGGTTGTTATTTTTTTATGAATATTTTTTCACTACCTATCTATCTACCTTCTTTTTCGTTTTTATTCTGTCTTGACATTTGAATTTGACTGGGCGTTTTTTTTCATACCGTGGTTTGCTTTTGGTTTAATTTTTTATGGGAAACTCGCGACAAAAGTGACACGAAAAATGTATTTTTTTCTTTCCCGCCAAGGGAATATTGTAAAAACCTGTTATTAAAGATTTTAGAGTGCTGAATTGTCTTGCTGTTGCCAGGTGCCTATTTCATCTTTTGTTGAGGTTCTATACATTAAGTTATTACAAATAAAGAAACAAAAATTTTGTGAATTTGACCATCGTTTATTCACTGCTTCTAATGGATTGCGACAAATTTGCTCTCTCTTCCTCAATAGTTTTATAATTTAAAAAAAACTTTCCACAACACCCAGCACATATATTACGTTAAGATCTGTTCACAAATACATTTCCTTGTTTGGAAGATATTGGCACTTACATTTTTATGTTACAATAATTAATCTTTCCCGGTTTTATGTCATATTTAAATAATAATGGCACTCTTTTTTGTGAAAACCGCAGAAGAGTCCCAGTTGTCCGGACCTAGTGGAGGAAAAGAGTGGGGAGGGGAAGGAGATGGGTAAGAGGAAGTCAGATCTGGTCATCAAACACGGCTATTGCCATATCAAGCAATGTTTTGATCATTAGGGCGATACTTAATTCTTTGAGAACCACTGTCAATTTAAATTAACATGGCCTTTTTTTATCTTTTCCCATAAGTGTAGCGATGTAAGAAAGTCGAATTTTAATTTTCTAATAACCGGTAATCTTTTCCATTCCACCTATTTTTCGCTATGTTGCAAACCTTTTTCCCGCCACAAAAACCTCAAACCAAACCTGCCACAAAAACCTATTTGTGTCTTTATTTTGTTATATCTTAAATTTGTAGTTATTCATAAAACACAGTAAATATATTTTATAAAATAAGATAGCTTTTGTTGTGTTTATTCTACCTTTCTGTTAAAAAATTATCCTCCATGCCTCGATTTCAATTAAAATTAACGTAGAAACTATTTAGAAGAAAAATAACGTTAATTTACAATAAATATATTTATCCGGAGTGTTAAATATTTTAAATATCTGTAAAAGATAATATAGGTCTTACCACTTTGGAACGTGTCGCAAATATTCTCTACAATATTTCAGTAAAAGGACATGTAGGTAGAAAACATATATTAACTTTAATTTATTTGTGCAAACCAAACCATTCTGAAGTACGAACTTCTTAATAATTTATTTGTGTATTTTCGTAGAAAGTAATCACTTTGTGGTTTGACATATTAAATGAAAATTAAATAATAACTTTGTAAATGGCAAAATATTTAATTAAAAAATTTACGACCATTTTACGACCATTTTATGACCATTCTATTTATATTTTAATTTTAATGTGTCATAAAAATTAAAATTAAATCTGTGGTCTTATGTAAAGTTATTATTTATTTGTTGTTGAATTATTTGTGATTTGTATTAATTTATCTGCTACCTATATCGATCACTTGAGGTGTTCAATTCAACTCAATCAGTATAGTGTTTATAAAATAAAATAAATACAATAATCTGGTGTTCCTGAACACCGACTAATAAACAAATTTAAAAAATATATATTAATTACGTTTACATTAGCTTTGCATTCTTTTCGATCATCTGCATTTTCAACACGGTGATACATGATTTTACCGTACATACGCCTCAGGGATCTCATTTCTACAGCATTCAGTCTACTTTAATCCTTCCTGTGCTAGTTTCATGCCTCACTGCCATACATCAGGGTTGGTGTAAGCACTCCATTCTGGACTGCTAGCTAATTTAACTAACCAACCATCACGCCGGTTCCCCAAATGGTTAGGCAGAGAGGACGGACCGCTATACAACTCTATCTTACCACACACTCCTTGGTTCATTCACATTCTTACATCGTATCATACGTACTCTTCTGTTATTCTGACTTTTCACATGGCCCGTTTCAAGTATTTAATTCACTTGATCGCGCCATGTCTTCCTTGGATGTGCCCGATTTCTTCTTCCTTTCACTTTCACATCACATGTTCTTTTCACACTCCTTTATTTGTTCATTCGTTCTACATATCCAAAATAAATTTATCATACATAAACACACTCGATAAATTACCATTCTTCCGAAACTTCTCAGAAATTCAGTTTGCTCACCGCTGAAAGTGGCATATCAATTTTTGCCATAGTGCTGTAAATATAAGCATCGCATAGATATGTCCATTCTTTTATTTCCCTTTTTTTATACACTACACAAAATAACAAAAATACAGAATTTAATGGAGCTCTCAGCAGCTGTACATTTAAATTAATACTCCTAGCAAATCGCGGAATTACCTCAGTGAAATTAACTATAAATGTTTAGTGGTTTTTTTGATCAGGTAAAAAAAACTGTTTTTAAGAGAAAAAAAAATTCAATAGAGTTCAGTCGAAAGATAACAAAAGGAAGGTTTTTTAAATTGTAATTTTATCATTTGTTAAATAGGTACACATTAGTATAAACACACCTATATAAACCACCTACACTAGATTAGGATGATAAACAGGTACTTATTTTTATTTACTCGTTAAAATAATAAATCATCGTAAAGATCATTGCTTAAAAAACATAATATTATTATTGATATTGGAATTACTTTCAAAGCATTAATGCTTATTCAAAAAAATAAAAATAATCAAAAAGAAAATTATGAAAAAGAGAAAGCCAGAAAATAAAAAAAGACAATGGTCACAACCGAGTTGAAGTAAAATAATATCAATAATCTTTGATGAAAATTATGAGATCGGTTTCTAAAAGGTCCCGAAGGCTGAATTGGTTGAAGCGTTACTCCCGGATAAAGTTGAGGATCCAAGTTCGAGTCTCAGTTGTAAACATTGTCTTTTTATTTTCTGTTTCATATTTATGTTGCTGATTATTGATATTATTTAAATACTTATAATATTTATATTTTTTAAGTGTTTAAATTTCGTACATAGCCCGGAATTGAACTCCTCCTTTGGGTCCACAGAGATGGTTGTCTTTCGCCCACTGGACATAGTTGAACTTCATGCGTTTTGTTGCTTTGGATTCAAGGATTTCTTTCTCCTGCTCGTATACCAAAAACATGTAACGATGGATACCCGATCCTTTGGGCGGACCAGGTCCTAGGTAGGCTGGAAGAAAAAATAATCACTTTGAAAAATATATAAATAAGTGTTTGAAATCATTTGGATACCGAATTCAGAAAGATTACTCACATTTCTTATATAAAGTCGTTCTCCGCAATGTTAATGAATGAAAAAAATCACACAACCTTGTTGGCGCACACTTCATGCGTCATTCATACTTACGTATGGTTTGTCATAATTAATTAAATATGAAATATTGTCGTAATTTAAGTTAAAAACTTTCGTAGAAAGCAATCACTTTGAGGTTTGAAATACTTAATGAAAATGAAATAATAACTTTTTTATTTCATTCAAATAGATTTTATTTTAATTTTTAAGACCGACCGGTTTTGCTTAGTTTAATTTTGTATCCTGATGATGCTTAGGCTAAGCGAAACCAGTCGGTCATAAAAAAATATCTGTGGTCTTATGCAAAATATTATTTAATTTTCATTAAATTAAAAATTATTATTATCTATCGTTTCTGTGAAATATTTAGCAATTTATGTATTTGATTGTATACGCCCGAGAAGGCTTTTACATTAAGAATTGACAATTGACAGTGAAAAAATGAGAATTATATGCACAAACAAAATAAGAAATAGTTGTAGAGTAGGAAAAAATTGTGTTTAAATACACAAAAATATTATTGATTACAGATGTATGATGTTACAGCCTTCTTGTATCTATATTCTATGCAGTTAAATACATCAGCCACCTCTGCGTATGTATTACCTACTTCATGCAATTTAGGTAAAAGCGAGTATCTGAAAGACTCAGTCCTGATGTTATTGTTACAATTAAATACAATTTTGAATCGAGTAGTTCTCGTTGGTATGTGAATAGGTTATATTATAGGTTAAACAGTAGTACTTGGTGACAAATAAATCAAATACTAAACTCTTCTAATATTTCGACTTTTGACAAGACCCCAATACAAGTATTATTTTAACTTGTTCGTGCCATGTCTTCCTTGGGTGTCCCAAACTTCTTCTTTTCACTACAAGTGGTATTCTTCTCCTCAAAGTCCATAATACTTGGCTGATTTATATTACGCCATTTTTGTAAAACATCACCTCAAAGGCATCCGCTATACGTTAAAATCATTTAACCCTTGTTAATTCAAATTCACACGAACTTTGTAATTTTTTCCCGTGGCCATAGAATTTAGAGAAAGTCGGGTCATTGTTTTCTAATAACTGGCAATCTTATTTTTGGCGTTTTTTCCCCGCTAGGTTGCAATCCTTATTCCCGGCACAAAAACGGCAAAATTTTGACAGCTCTGCTTCGGCGGCCATGCTCGGTCTAGAATTCATTACTTTTTTTTTATTTAGTTTTATGTTATCTTTGTATAATATTCATCAATACTACATTGCAAAAGTTATTAAACTGTTATTTGTGTGTACACACAAACTTCGTCAATCTATGATTGCTTATTGTTCTACTGTTTAGATGCTTACCAATTAATCCGTTTATCAAGTGGACACGGAATGTAAATATTTTCTAGATTTACTACGTTTTAAGTAAAGTTGATCAAAGTTTAGTGAATTCAAGTGAATTTGAGTGACGTTAAGTAAATTTAGGTGATGTTGAGTGAAATCAAATTTTCTGTAGATTTGCTACTTTTTAAGTGAAGTTAATTAAAGTTGAGTGAATTCAAGTAAATTTGAGGGACGTTGAGTAAATTTAGGTGAAGTTGAGTGAATATTCTGTAGATTTGCTACTTTTTAAGAGAAGTTGAGTGAATTTGAGCGACGTTGAGTAAATTTGGGTGAAGTTGAGTGAAGTTGCGCGAAGTTGCGTGGAGTTGCGTGGAGTTGCGTGAAGTTGCGTGAAGTTGCGTGAAGTTGAGAGAATTTGCACATTTTGAGAACACTGCATTTGTTAGTTACTAAGCTTAAATAATTACGACTGAATTACACTTGAAATGGTTCACAATCATTCTCTTGTTCAAATATAATAGATGTTTTATGATTAGCTTTTATTGTGATGGAATTTTCAATTCAATATGAAAACGGCTTTGTTATTCAATTTGTATAGTGTTATTTCAGCAACCGATCAATCAGACTGTAAATTGTATTATAAATAACGTGAAGTTTTAATCATAAATGTATTTAATGTTATTCAAATTTATTACATTTATTTAAATATTACACATTCGCGGTTGAGACACAAACAAAAAAATAGCACAGTGTTTTAAATTGACAATAAAACATTCTAAAAGTAATTTATATTTTTCAAAAAAGTGGACATGTATAAATAAATTAAAATAGTGATAGTCATAAAAGTTTTCTCGGTAATTATTGTTACGATCAATTTTCTTGTTTGTTTCCAAGTATACGAACATAATACTACGATACATTTATTATGATCAATGTCGTTAAGTATTATGCAAATTGAATTAAAGTGTTTTTTTTTTTATTTTGAAATAACACCGGCTCTATTCAACATTTGAAAGCATTATTTATTAATTAGCATTATTTATAAATAAATCTCTATTTAAATGTTCAATAAATCTCTTTCAAGAGAGATTACTTCGTGGTTCAGAATGAAATGATATTTTTACATCCTTGTGAAGTGCAAATAACAGTTTATTAATTAAAGAAGGTTTTTTCTTTTTTTCTACATATACTAAACTTATGGTTTCACTATGTCTAGATACCAGTTTCTTGAATAGAATTGTTGTTTGAAATAATTTTGTTCTTCTCAAAAATCCATTTTCTTCCTGATTTACTTGTACATTCCATCCCATTTTCCCTTAAAAGATTCTCAACTGACAATCGGAAGTACCACATATAGTTCCACAGTGCAACTTTTGCAAAATCCTTGAATACGTAAACACGTTTTGAAAATTATGTACCCTAAACCATTGAATCGAAAATATATGGAATCCTCTAAAAAGAATTTTTTGAAATAAATATCAAAAATAAATGTTTGACGAAAACTAACTAAAGCAATGTCTTCCTGGAGACTTAAATAATAGACCGCTACACACTTTTACCTTGGCACACACTCCTTGCATCATTACCATTCATACATTGTTTCAAACATACTCATCTGTGATGTTTTTGACATAACCCAACTCACTAAAGACCGGTTAGTAGCTGAGTGGACAATAATGTCAGGTTACCACCTGAATGCAGAATAAGTTTTTCGAATATTTTCAGGTTATTCTTTACCCAGAAATGTTATATGTATATATATTTTTTATATGTATTTGAGGAAAAAAGTATATGTTTTTTTATTGTTTGATTCACTTGATCATTTCATTCCTTTCTCGTGTATCTTCCACTTCCTCCACCATTTAATTTCACATAATATTTTCTTCTGGCGCTCCTTTCCACGTCTATGCGATCTATATGTCAAAACCAACTAAGTATTCCTTTCTAAATCTTGCTCTTTACATTTATATCAGCCTTGCATTCATTCCGGAAACCCTCATTTGTAAAAGATTCAAACATGGTTTTATTGATTAATTTAATTTAAGGGCCAGCACCCAAAAATGATGCTAAATGTAGCTTTGTAACATTCTAATGCAAGCAATACTACAAATGATTTATCTGCAAATTTTCTATGGGTAGTTAGAAAAATGTCTTAGGTGTCTTAGTGAATACAATTTTTTAACTGTAATCCTTTAAATTCTACAAAAAACTTATTTAAATGTCAGTAAAAGGTGCAGTTTTAAAACCAGCAAAGGCATTTTTGAACGTTTTACATAGAATTCTAGTATGCATTTGATATAGAATTTAAAAGATTGCTGCTTAGGAATTGTATTCACTGGAAATCTTAGACGTTTTTTTTGACTACCCGTATAGAATTGACAGATAAAGAATTTGTAGTTTTGCTTGTACTAGAAGACTAAAACGGATGTATTTTTGGGTGCAATACGCCCAAGTGGGTTTTTACATAAAAAAGTACATTTGACAGTGATACAAGTGAAAATTATTTGCTCATACGAAAAGTAAGAATAGTATTGAACATATGAATTATGTACACACATTGTATTAGTTTGATTACATTCAAATTAATATTGATTAAATATTAATGATATTATAGCTTACTTGTATCTACATTCCGTGCAGTTAAATACATCAGCCACCTTTGCGTACATATAATCTACTATGTACATACAAGTTAGTATCTGAAAGAATAATCCCAATACTATTGTTGCAACTCAATAGAATTTTGTAAAGAGTAGTTCTAGTATGTATGTAAAAGCTTTCATGAATTAAATATTGTAGATACGTTACTAAGACAACGCGCGTGAATGTACTAAGCCGAGTCCGAGAGACATACTTGAGATTTACTGCGTTTAGTATCACACAAACATTCCTTCGACAAATAAACTGTCACGGGAAAACGGGAGCTCTTCAACCGAAATAATGTGAGATAGCGAATGCAGATATACATAGGTGTGTGGTAGACAACCGTTTCCGTACGTCGTACTCTACTTGGCTAGTTGCTCAGTAAGTTCGTCGGGGAAGAGAGAATATAACAGTAACGCGGGACGTTCATATAGCTATCTCATCCGTACACACACATTCTGTTTAGTATTGCTATCCTTTTCATAAGCGTTATGATCTTTGAAACTTAAATTAAGACCGTGCCACATTTATCGTTCGATTTGTATGAATATGACGTGTCTTTTATTTTATGTTTATGTGTAAAAGGCAGTAAGATTCAGTAAATCAGGACTGTCCATAAAACCATTGACAATTTTAGAAAAAAAATTCAACTCAAAAATAATTCTTCGATCTGAAAGTTTTAATAAGTTTCACTCTTTCATCAAGTGGTAATGGATTATGTTTTAAATGATTAGATGTAGAATGATTAGAGTATTTTAAATCACAAAACAACAGATCTGATATGAAAGCCTTTTTTATATTATGTCATTATTGCAGTAGGTATACAATGTTACGTATGTAAGTAGAACAGCTAAATCATGAATGCTATATTTATGAATTTACTTACGTTGATTCCCGGTCCCACGGCAAGCACATCCTTTTTTAAGGTCAGATCCCTGAAAAATAAACAGATAAGAAGAGATGGAAATAAGGATCAAGAAGGACTATTTGAATAGTTCAGTTGAAAGGTCAGCTGTCAGAGGTAGGAGATTAACTTATTTCAAAGTAAATGAATACAAAACTACCCTTTAACAAAGGTCCTTTCTATGTTTATCTTAATCCTTATTTGGTTCTTACAGAACAAAAATAGTATGTTTACCTACGGCACAATATGAGTATACATGAAACATTAGTTAGTCGCCGGTTTTGTCGTTAAATTCAAAACATATCTTTCTTTTTGTACAATCGAAGAATTTGTAATAGGTCGGCATCTCTCCTGATTGACTACTAAAATAGTATTTCATAGTTCAACAGCTAATGGTGGAAATATGGTTTGACGGAAAACGGAATGAGTCAATAAACGCAGATGTTTAGGAGAGCTAAAAAAATATTTTATAAACAAATGTAATTATATCACATGTCCTTTTTCAAAAAAATAATAGTATATTATTTTATTTTCTGACACATCTCATTTTTCCTTGACAGAAGTGTATCTAAGGTACAATTCTGCATACTTAACTCAAAACTTGTTTTTTTTTACTCATTCCGTTCTTCCTTTCGCACAGAAATATTTGCACATTTAAGACTTCATAGCTTCCCGTTCGAGTGTTTTCGCGCAAGATATAAAGTATAAACAGTTTATCTGGTAGATGAAATCGCAACGGATTTTAAAAAAAAATTCCTTCATTGTGTTTACCAAAAAATCTAGACAAAGACAGCATTGCAAAGTGTATGGTGTCAGAGCTCACCGTTTATTCCCTGCTACAGACATCGGAGTAACCATACTTTAAGAGAATTGTTTTTATGCAAAACTCAAGCATTTTTAACTTTGCAATGGAAAAAAATTAAACAGGTCTGAAAATAAACATGTTAAAGAGAAAAAAAAGTTAATTTAAAAAAATCAAGAAAAATACACCCTTTCTTTATACACCTCTCTTTTTAAAGATAATGACTTATTAATTAGTTTATTTCCAGGAAATTTCACGGAAAACATTTTTTTGCAATTCATTATAAACGAATTAATTACGTTCCGAGAAATTTCAATTTTAAAACATAATTTACTTTTTGTTTTGTTGTCGTTGTACGGCTGCAGGCAATATTTTTTTAATCAGTGTACGGGAACTTGATTCTAATTAAGATTTGGCGGTAGGTAAATAATGTTCTCTACCTACCTGTATATAAATGTTAATTAAAACCATTTCACATTAATGTTTTGCTTACAATGATTTCAATGTTAGAATAACTTGTTTGTTTGACATTAAACACCTGTCGAAATGTAATGGGTGATTCTAAAATAAGTTTGATTATTGAATAATTACATATTATATTCGTTCTGTAAAGCTATTTCGCCAATTTTTTTTTTTGCTTTGATCACTATTGAATAACTATGTTATTATTAAGTGGCAACAACATAATGTTACCTGAAAGGCAAAAGGACTAAAACACCATTTCGGGAAGTTAATATCATGGCACTTTAAAGTTTTTTGTTTGTTTAACAATAAAATTCGTATTTTTTCAGTACCTGGTTCGATTTAGAATTTCAAATTTAGAATAAAAATGTTTTTTTTTGTAAAATTTACTGTAGGTAGGTACTTTATCGCTTATCTGGATTTTTAAATATTCGTTTTATAATCTTCTTGACGTATCATCACCGGAAAAGCAAAAGGATTACATTTTAGGAAGTTTACACCACTTGAAAGTTTTTTTGTTTATTTTACAATAAAATTTATAAGTCTTCAGTACCTGGTTCGATTTTGAAAAAAAAAAGTTAATTCAGGTAACTTAAAACTCTCACCAAGTTACCTGAAGCGGCAAAAAGCTAAAAAGGTTTGAAATTTGTGTCGCTCGAGTCAAGCCTTCTCCCAAATGGAAAATATATTTTATATGGAAATATAGACCGGTCGGTAGCTGAGTGGTCAAACGCGTCGGATTCCCACCCGGGCGTCGTGCGTTCAATTCCTTTGCTGGCTAAGTCCCTCATCATTGCACAAGCAACATCTTCAGCTTCTTATGATGGCCGTAGGAGTTTTTCAAATATTTTTAGGTTATTCGTAACCCGGAAATGTTTATCTTTCTTTAAAAAAAAAAAGGTCAAAGCGCCACAAAAGTCTTCAGAATCAAACGAGAGTCAGAGCATTCGATGCAAAAACTGACCAGAACTGCATATTGAATTCATTTTTTGTGTTGCTTGAGCTTTTTGCCTTTCCAACGACGATATGAGCACTAAATCTTTCAAATTACTAATGTATTTGTCGATCCGATCTTCCGATAACAATAATTATCAACAGGGAGATATAATGATATAATCCACAACCCTTATTCCACGACCTTAAAGCTGATTAAAAAAACGCCAAGGTATTGCCGATAAAGAACTACCGTTGCCCTTCTGTTTATTTTACAAGGAAATCATTTCCATTCCAAGAATGCGGTAATGGTATTCACAGCTAACTACGTTATATTTAAAAACACTTCGTTCTGCAGGCTTGTTTTCATAAAGCCTAATTGACTACCGGTAATCTTACAACCTTGATATACACCCTACTCAACGGAGTCAACGCAGCTTAATAAAGCCTGTTATTGAAGGCTCTCGGAGCTGTTAGTGTAGGTCGTGTCTGTATCTTAATGTAACGGCTAGACATTAGTTTCTAATATGACTAGTGTTATCATATAAGATTTCCTGGCTCAGCTTCGGCTTGTTATGTAATTTAATGAGTTGAATTTTGTCCCTCTTCAAAAGAATATCAACTAAAAGCATATTTGAAGACAAAATTACTTTAGCTTCCGTCGTTTTATACATTTTTTGTGACAAATACCGTTTTGCAGAAAACTATAAAAATATTGAGAAAAAAATCCTACCTGCAAGTTGTAAGCTTAATTCTGATCAAATTTGATATCGGTTAATACATATTTATTCAACCTTGAAGAATGTTCAGATAGAGCCGAAACCGGTTGGTGTATGTATTCAATAAAGTGGTGTTATCAAAGATACTTTTGTTTCAAATTTAATTATGTCTTATCACAAAGTGAGTGCTCCATGTGAAATTTTTATTCTGATCATTAAATCAACTCAACAATGAAATTATAATTTGTACAACAAATAGTCACTGCCCCTGGTGGTTAAACGCGTTTGAACGCTTTTTAATAAAGCGAAATGTACCATTTTTGCTAACAAAATATCTATTTCTTTGTAAATCAGAAATGCTTCCATTGTTGCGTATATATTATTATATAAAAGCAACGATCATGGTATCGGGCAAAAAATAAATATACGCTTACTAAATTGGGTATTATAGCTAATGGACTTTTATAGTCATTCAGTACACCGACACTGCCGTAACAATGCCGGCCAGTTAAGTCATAATAAAATAACAACGAACGAATGGCATTTGTGAGAGAAAGTTGTCTAAAACGTTTCAAGTTTTTTTTTATGTTTATTCGGACCGGCTCTAGCCAGCTGACATATAATGGTGGTTTTACGACAAAGGTGTAGCAGCTGGTCCATAAACAATGCAGGGGTTTTAAATTGAGGTCCCAGATAACAAAAACCAAGGGCCCGTAAATGAGCGCCGCAAATTTATCAAGTATAGCATTATGTTTTTACATCATAATTTAACCCGCAAAAGGAGAACTTTGCGTTTTGGCCCATGGGTTTGTTAACATCGTTAAGTCAAGTATCTGAACACACATTGTTTGGGGCTCAAACTTTGGTTCGATTTAGGACTGATTTTGTTCGGGAAGAAGGTAAAGTGGAAGTAGTGGTGTGTTATCATATTTCCCAATGATTTAAAATAAATTGCCTGCCCAACTATATAGTCTATTATTTTAGTCTAGTATTTTTTTTTTTCTCCTTAAATTTCAACATTTCTAATATCAGTCTTCTAGTTAGTTAACTTCTTTTATTTTCTGATATATTCTCCCTTTTTGTTCTTTTTTCTGGCACTGATTTTTATGTTTTGAAAAATATGATTTTAACTAGAATGTTTGATAACTACTATGTTATTGAAAGTCCCGATGGCGCTAATAAATATCTATGTTAAGCATGCTACACAAGTTCAGTTTTAATTGTACGATCATATTGTATAGTTAAATATGTACAGATTGAACAGAGAGCATACTGAAGAAAACTAAATGGTTTTTGTCATACGCACTCTTAATTCACACTGGATGTATTTAACTGTATAATCTGATGACACAATTTATAAATATATTTTAATGAGTTGCGCTAAATCATCTAGTGGTATCCAAGTTTAACCTTATGCAAAGTATCTATCTATATTTTCCCCGAAATTACCTCCAAAGTGAAGTATTGAAAGCCTCTCAAAATATTTAACAGACTAGCTATCTAGCTATTTGATTTTTTTTTTCAACCATCTGGTGACCAACCGCTTACATTTTTATTGATAAAATCACAATAATAATAAAATCCCTTGGATGGTAAATTTTTCTAACCCTGTTTTCGTGAAAAATCCCAACAAAGGCGCTGTACAAATATTCATGTTTTACAAATATCAACTATATAGGTATATTGGTTTTCACGCACAATAGCTGTTTTGCCTTCCAAACGCATTTATAAAATCGTGCTTTGGCAAATAATATATTATATGGTAAAACCTTTTTACTACTGTATAATTTTTCGGAAATGCCCTTCAATTTTTTTGGATAAAATTAATCGTTTTCAAGAATCACGCGAGAACCAAATCAATAAATAAGTTAATATTGACAAAACCAGTAAATTTAAAAATGATGACCTCTTGCTCTTTGATCTAAAAAAAAATATTTCCTTTAAAAGTTCTTTGAAATTAAAAATGAAAAACTCGAAGTAATTTCCTAGAAGCAACCAAATTATAACTAAACCTAGAATCTAATTATAAACCATTTCAGGTTTCATTAAATCTAGATTGTTTTTTTTTTGAATATTTTCTCAAAAATACAAATTCTTAAACTCTGGAATACTAAATCCACAAAGTCTGTAAGGAGACAGTAGGGACGTTTTATTATCTTAACTGCGACGTTAATAATCTGTTTGTCTGAAGTATAAAGCAGTGAATCTCTAAAAGTGAGCTCAGGCGTAGTGAAGCTAGTTGAGCAGCGTATTTTTTTTATTTGCAGGTCAAGACATATCTATTTTAAGCCCATAGCGCCTTTTACATCATCACCTAAAGAACTTTGAAATATGAGTACACCGACACTATAAAAAACAAGACAATAAGACACTATAGAAATATTGGCGACACCATGTTCTAACTACTGGTGGCTAATATATATGTATTTTTTTTATTCAAATTTTCCAATTGTTCAATGGAGGATTTTTTTTCAATACTGTTTTTAAAACTGTACAATGTTCATTGTGGGCTATAGCGATATACCTTCATTTTTATCCGACAGTGAAGATAAATACGATTTTATCAGTTTCTAGCAAAAACTAAGCTCACCTTTATATTTGATTTGAGTCCATGCAGGAAAGCATATCCAGGTAGGTGATCTTTGACATCTGGGTCAACAACAATGAGCGTGTATAGTTTTCCCTGAAACGAAAATAAATCTTAATATGTTTCCTTATACGGTAAAATGTTTCATATAATTTTTTTAAGCAAATATTTAGTGCACTAGTAAAAAAGTAGATAAATTTATATTAAATTTGATATTTAAATAATATTAATAATCTAAAACACATATTTGAAACACTACAAAAAATAATATTCATGACCGAGACACGAACTCGGAACCTCTACTCTATCCAGGAGTAACACTCTGTCAATTAAACCATCAATACCTCATCAGAAATTAGCATTTTTAAACGATCTCACACTTCTTTTGAAAATTATTAATATTCGAATTTCCTTTGATATTAGCCTGCCGTGTCTCATATTATCTCAATATTTATTGATAAATAAGCATTAATGCTGTTCCAAAATAATGTTAATTCCATTTATAGTTTTAAGTACAAAATACTCATAATTTACTTAATCAACTAATACATTATTGAGAAAGACAAAAGTTTGATGGGAAGGACGTTCAACATTCATTTGAATACGTTGAGTTTGATTTCTATATTTTTAAGCCGGCTTGTTTTTCAACGGATTTAATGCTTATTAAATATGCTTTTGCAAAAAATTGAAAGGTTTTTTACTTCTTTTTTAAATCATAATCAATTATTCAAATGACTTGAATAAAAATGAACTACAGAACTCCACAAAAATCTCAAAGAAAATTCCGCAATATATATAATATATGTTTTGAATTTATATTAAAAAACCACCTTCGTAATCTATTATAGTATCCAGTATAATAATTTTGTATTTCTTAAAAGGAAAATTAAATGGTTTTACAAAGACTTACATCTTGGGCGGAAAGTAAAGTAATTTCGGGCTCTTTTCCGAACACTTTTTTCGGCAGCAGGACGTCGCAGTTAGTAGCGTTCACAATAGTACCTCCTTGAGATTTAATAGACAACCCTTCGAAGGACGAGCATCCTTTCAGAATCTTTTCAGCTTCTAAGGACTTGCAATTCTCTACAATCGCCCCACAACTCACGAAGTTACTTTTACCGAGTAAGCAAAAAATAAAAACAAAAATCACAAGTTTTTTCTGTACAGCAAACATTTTTCTCCCTTTGCCAATATTCTAAAACAAATATTAAGTTAAAATTTTCAAACGGAACTTTGAAATGTGTGAATATTATTAAACTTCAACACAAATCTCAGAAGAGATTTGCGTAACAAAACGCTACGCGCTCTAGATTTTTGAGCAGACTGACTGACAATCGTGCAACAGCTGTCGACTCCAGTCTGAGGCTAACGTTACAAAATAATGTTTTCAACTATTACGACATGGTTTGGTACCGTATTTATATGGTGATTTAATGAATGGTTATCAACGCAGTGGTCAACAATCTTTTTCGCAAAGTGGAATAACAATAGTTAATATTCTTCTTTTTTTGGTGCCCGAGGCTATTATCTAAGTATTCTTCTCACCAAATATTGTAGCCCGGAACAACTTAGTGGAACTGAAATCGTACCATTCACGTAGGAATTGCTAGGTTTGACGTTTGCAAATTTTAATTGTACGCCTCCCAGTAATTTTATTTTGTTCTTCAACTGAGTTATTAATTACTATTTCTTGTACTTATCACTTTTCGTGATGTGACCAAGCTATTCTAAATAAATTTAAAAAAAATGGCTATATTGAAAACTATTCAAAGATTATCAAAGAAATTTCACACCTCATGACATCAGAGAATGTCTGTTTTGATAGATATGCAATAAAAGATTCTCACAAAAAAAAATGTTATGTTGGGCTTCCTATTCCCTTTTGATTAATTGTTTTTGATAGGCTTGCAGATTCCATCATCAGGGCAGACATTATGATAGCATCTGCCTTACGCATAATAACTCTATGTTGAGTCAAGACAGAGAAGAAAGCTCAACACGGTATAACCACAAAGTCAAAAAACATTCCTGTTTTTCGTATGGATAACTTACAGTTTATCTCATATTTAATAACTTTTCAATGCTGAATAACGATTGAGTCGTAAAAGATCACCCAGGTGTTACAGCATTTTGGTCTTTTAGCTACAAACCGGTGATAATTTAATACTACTAACGTGATTTTTGTTTCTATTTTTAAACCCCACAAAATCGCGATTAAAGAATTAATGCTTAAAAATAAACTCAATCTTACGCTTCTCTCATGTTTAAAAAAAAATTAACATTGTTGATAAATTTAATATATTTTCTGTTGTTCTTTTCATATTCGTAAATTTTAACTATATTAATTTCTATCTACTTAAAAATGCATTTAAAACTGTAAAATTTTATTTATTGTAATAAAAAACCATTCTGCCTGCGTACATAATACTACAAAACTACATTTTTTAATATCTAATTTGTTACAAAAGCATCGTTAATACAATAAGTGCTAAAAGCCTTGTTAACTCATTGTAGGTTTCGAAGAATACATCGAAATCGATATTCACTGTTTTCCGAGGTTCACGTACTGATTTGTACGACACATATCCAAATTTTCGTATTTGGATATGTGTCATAACACATTTAATAAATACGAAATAAGATGTAGTATATTTGCAGTACGTTCCCGATACTCCAAATATCGGCCTGGTGAAAGACCACCATTCAGAATCGAAACGTTGCTTGAAACGGCTTTAGTCGCGTTTGGTGACCAGATCTGAATAGCCAGGTACTACCCAACCTTCCTCCTTCCCATTTTATTTCCCTCCCCACTACCTTCAGCCTCACAACATACCCCAATCGGGGATGCCATAGTCTCACTGGCTCTAGACGGTTGGGAGGATTTGGGACTCTTGTGCGGTATTAACTATAAAATATTTTTTTTAAATAAAAGTAACTTTGTTTTGACACCACTTTATTGGATACATATATACATAAACCAACCGGTTTCGGCTCTACCTGAACCTTCTTTAGGGCTGAACAAATGTGTATTACAATACATATTTGATTACATATTTATCCAATAAAGTGGTGTCAAAACAAAGTTACTTTTATTTAAAATTTTATTATGTCTTTCCACAAAGTGAGTGCTTCTTGTCAAACTTTATAAAATGAATGAAAATTAAAAAAAAATACGAAAAAAAATCATAAAAATATAAAATATACAACAGCATTCACACATATTCAGCGGTGTATGAAAAAAAAGAACAAATTCAATTATTATTACTCAGTTATCCTATTAGCGATTCTAAATTCTATTAAAATAATTAATTATACGGATATAGAAAGATCTAAGCGGTATGAAATCAAATGAGTAAATTAAAATCAGGCTCTTATATTTTAACTAAAGGTATATGATTTACATAGTTTCAATGGCGTCATTGTAAATTTCAGAGCTACACAGTGACAATTGAAGCGATACGATTATGATAAAAGTGAGAGTGGGTCATTGTGAGACATAACACAAGGTTACTATGACAGGGTTTAACTGGGAAAAACTAGTTGGGATATTAATTATTGAACTCTATTTTCTAATATTAATTAATGTTCATTTATAATCTGTCACACTGAGCAGGAAAAGCTTTTTATTTGATATTAATATAACATCAATGATCTTCAACCAAATATGTAATAGAAACATACAGTGAATAGAAAGTTTTCTGTTACATGATTTTTTAAGGATTATTGACATTTTAATAAAAAATGTTTTAGTTTTAAGCCACTTTATTTATATACATATAACATTTGACCGGTTTCGGTTAAACTTAACCTTCTTCAGGAAAGTATATATATAAACTGTATACATATACTTTTGTATTATATATTATTATATATATATATTATAGTTTATATATATATATACTTTCCTGAAGAAGGTTAAGTTTAACCGAAACCGGTCGAATGTTATATGTATATAAATAAAGTGGCTTAAAACTAAAACATTTTTTATTTAAATTATAATGTCAAGCCACAAAGTGATTGCTTCCTTCGATAAATTATTGATATTATTTCAATAATTCCTACAGAGTTTTCAAGAATCCTGAAAAACACTTTTTAAGATACATAATTGAAGTATAAACTCAATTTAATTAGTTGTAAGTATTTCATAACATTTTTTTGAACCAATTAAAAACTTTTTATTACTTTTGTCCACTTATTTTTTAAACTTGTTCAGTGGACTATTAATTTTACGTCGTTTTCTGAACGACCTATTCAATTAAAATGTTGTTATGCCATTGATTTTTTGATACATTTACATCAAACTGAAAAAAAATCAACAAAGGTTCTATAATTGATACAAGAAAAATTGAAATTTTATTTAGTTTTTTATTTAATTTTTAGTGACAGCTGTTTCGGCATTTAAGACCATTATCAAACTGTAGTTAGCTCACATGCAAACAACCTATTTATTAGATTTTGATTCCTTGTTAAAATGACTTATTACGGTGAAAACCAAATTATCTTGAATTGTTCTGTGAGGTAGTTAACTTTAAAATGTATTTTTCCCATTTTGTGATTTCAAGTTAATGTTAAAAACAAATGTATTTCAGAATTGTTTTATAATGTGAATTGCCATTATTTTTTCCTGTCCAATAATAATAATAATAAATAATAAAAATAAAATGGAGTTCTACAAATTGAACACAAAAACTATAAATAAATATCTAATCACTACAAGGCCAATGGTTATTACATAAAACCTTCTAGTTGAGGTTGCGATATATTAATATTTTTTTCTATTTTTTTAAGAATAAAACAATTACGACCGGGAAAGTGGCCTAAAACTCAGCACCAGGTATAAAAACTTAACACATAAATAAAGAAAAAAACAATGCTGTACTTATGTTGGAAACTTTTGTTTAATGCAACACCCAAATGTTAACGATCTGTTTCCATTGACATTTAAGCAGCATAACATGCTATTCGCGTTTCGTGGATTTCAAAATGGACGATCTCATTCGCGTATTTAAGTAAGCCATTGCCAAATATTGAACGGAAAGTTATTACAAAATGGACGATCTTTTTCATCATCAAAAATAAATATTTATAATTTTAATGCGATTACAATCTGCTAATAACACTGCCTTCCTGGAGATCATTAAAATGAATTACAATACTCGCTACATTACCGATTGGTGCCCTGAAAATTGATCTTTCGTCCAGTTATTGATTCGGTAGGATAATTTTTTTTTTCCTTCTAATAATTGTTCATATCAAATCGTCGACGGAACGTCAAAAGGGCTGAAGTGCTATTTTGGAATGTTTACAAGAACACGATTTTTTCCGTTTTTCAATAAAATTCGTAAGTCTTCAGTAACTGCTAGGATTTTGAAAAAGAAAGTTAATGCAGGTAACTCAATGCTCTCACTGCGTTACCTGAAGTAAAAATAAGCTTAAAAAACGTCCCAAAATTGTATCGCTTGAGTGAAGCATTCTGCCAAACCGTAAATAAATTTTGGATGGCTGAAGGGCATAATCATATCAAACGAGAGTCAGAGCTTTCGATGCGGAAAAAATAACTAAACAAAACTGCATATTTTACTCATTTTTGATCAAAATGTCACTTAAGCCCATTTGAATTTCCAGCGACGATATTTTATTTGATAGTCGATAGCCCGGTGGGTAAAACGCTTGGCTGGTAGTCGTACGGTTCGTGTTAAAAACTCGCAACGGCAGCTGACTCTGGATTCAGGACTAGTTATGTTTAATTAATAGGTCTATTGTATAAACCTTATGGTATACTAGCAAAACGGGTTTCAATACACTAAGTTTGACAAAGGAAGCTAGCAAAGTGGGTTTTGGTCATATTAAGTATGCAACAGCTTCTTAGTTTGTTATTGAAAATAATTGCGGCGACCCTAGAATTCTAGCCTGAAAAGATGTGTAGATTTGAAGAAACCGTTTGAGTTATCCTGCTCGTCAAATAAACGAACAGATTTTCTGCCTTATTATAGTTTTGTTAATTTATAAGTCAGCTTTGTATTCTGTTGTGAACAATTGCAAAACATGGAGCAAACTATAAGTGTTCTCTTTTTAACAGTAAAATGATTTTTTAAGGTTTGAAAAAAAGTAATCCTAGTACGTATTACAATAATAAGTTAATTACGACTCACTGTAAGAGATGCATAAATAAAATAAAAACATATCTGTGTCAATTAGAAAGCATTTTTTTATGAAGTTAATACCGCACAAGATTCCCAACTGCCTAGAGCCAGTGAGACGGCATCCCCAATGGAGGGGTATGTTGTGAGGCTGAAGGTAGTGAGCCGGGGAAGGATATGGGGAAGAGGAAGGTAGGGAAGTACCTGGCTATTCTGATCTGGTCAGAAACGGCTAAAGCCATTTCAATCAAGCAACATTTCGAATTCTTACTGGTGGTCTTTCACCAGGGCGATACTTAGAGTATCTACCACTCTAGAACGTGCCGCAAATATACTTTATATTATTTTATATATATTAAATTTATTATGACACATACTAATGAATTAAAACTTATTTGCGCACGCCGGGTTTGAACCCGCGACCTTTGGATTCGTAGTCGTGCATCTTACCACTCGACCATGGAGGCCGTCAATAGGGGTATGTTGTGAGGCTTATGGTTGTAGAAAGGGGAAGGAAATGGGGAAGATGAAGGTTGGAAAGTACCTGACTATTCACATATGGTCGCCAAACACGGTCAAAGCAATTTTAAGCTACGATTCAATTCGCAATGGTGATCTTTCACCAGGGTACTACTTGGAGTATCCAACATCAATTTTTATGTTAATTAAATATGAAATAACATATATTGATCTAAAAAAATATGTACGCACGCCGAGATTTGAATTCGTGACCTATGGATTAGTAGTTGAGCGTCTTGACCACTTGACTAAGGATGCTCTCAAGTAATAAATCATCAAAACGATTTTTTCGCTATGCAGATAAGAAAACAATATTATTTATAGCTCTTCAATACAAGATGCCCCATTAATAATGTTTCTTGTCGAAAAGCCCTAATTTAAATTAATTACACAACATTTTCGACAGGTAAGGGTTTCCTTTGATTCAAAGATCAGATTTTATTTACAAGGTTGTTTTGTAAGAGCGCCCGTGAAAAGCCTTTGGAATTAATTCCGGGTTTTTGGCCAGTTCATGATTTTCTAGGAGAAAGCTTGCGAAAACCCGCAAAAACTTTCATTTTCCCTACATTGATGTTTTCTTTGACGGTAAAACTCACGGTTAACTTGATAGGTTAGCCTAAATGCTTACTTAGGAAGGTTTATTTAACTCGTATCTAGCCTTTCGCTCTCTCGCACGAATAAATACGTTGTAAGAGAGGGACGCTGGAATAAAACCCGAGGTGTGCTCTTAGCTTTACTGTCTCCAAGCGAAAAAGGACTAAAGATAACATCTTTTTGTGAGAGTTGTTGCTCGTTTCTTAAAGAAAGAAGTCAACTATGTATAACATAAAATTATACTATACTTGTTGTTACCCGTGAAACATCAAGGGATGTAGCATGACTCACAATGTAATCTGACACAGCGATCAAAAACTAACCATCTCACAATTAAATGTAAATTATTTGTTTTTGTAACATACGAGGCCTGTTCAAAAGATAAGGTGAATTTTGAATGTTCGCGGGCTGTGTACATTCGATTGACGATTTTTTTTTGTTATGTTGGTACACATATGTTTATCATATGTTAGCATTATCAGCCATTTTGGATAAGTGGTTTGTTTTTGACAACTGGAAAGGTTAGTCACGTTTTTGTGTATTCTTCGATTTTTTGATTTTGAAAAAAATGGATCATGTACATGAAAAGTACCAAACTAAAAAGTAAATCTGCATTTGAAAATATTCTTTTTAAATTTGATAATTTACATTTAAAGTTTTAATTTTTTAAAGTTCACACTCGTCCACTAGTTATTAGCCTTGGAAAATCACGGGATGTAACTTGATTTGTCGAGCAAATATTAAACCATTTCAAATTTATAATAATGTCTGCTTAAATAAAGAAGAGTAGGGATTATCACACAAAAGATTTTCTTAAAAGTAGATGATTTCAACTATCATCTTTTTTTTCTTCTTTTTTATATGAATACCTTACAAGAGTCTCAACTGCTCCCAACCGTCTAGAGCCAGTGAGACTATGGCATCCCCGAATAGGGTATGATGTGAGGCTGAAGGAAGTGGGGAGGAGAAGGATATTGGGAAGAGGATGGTTGGGAAGTACCTGGTTATTCAGATCAGTTCACCAAACACGGCTAAAGCCATTTCAAGCAACGTTTCGATTCTGAATGGTGATGTTTCACCAGGGCGATACTTAAAGTATCTACCACTCTGGAACATGCCGCAAATATACTTTTTATTATTTTTATATGAATTAAATGTGTTGTGACACGTATTAATTAAATAAAAGTTATTGGCGCACGCCGGGTTTGAACCCGCTACCTTTGGATTCGTAATCAAGCGTCTTACCACTCGACCATGGAGGCCGTCTCTTCCAAAAGTTATTTTTGAAAAGTAGCTTACACTCGTATGGACGTACGTACTCACATAGAAAATTTATTAATTGCGGTGAAAAAAATGGATTATGCTAGTCGCAGAGTTAAATGAGTGTCGACATACAATTATTTTTTTAAATAATATTTGAACCATTTCAAATAGTTAGTAGCTGAGTGGACAAACGCGTCGGATTCCCACTCGGACGTCGTGGGTTTAATTCCTCCGCTAGCTAAGTCCTCCATCATTGCTCGAGCAACATCTTTCGCTTATTATGATGGCAGTAGGAGTTTTTCAAATATTTTCATGTTATTCGTAAACAGGAAATGTATCTCTTTCTTTAAAAAAAAAACTAAGTTTTATTATGGGAAAGAATAAAGATTAAGAAATTGACGCTTGATGGTTTGGGCATGTGGAGAATGTTATAAGAAAGCGAGAATTCCTAAAGATGACATGACACGACAAAGTGAATCAAAGCAACAAAAATAACCATGCACAAGACGATGTATGAATGTGAACGAAGCAAGGAGCATTTGTTAAATGTGTACAAGACAGTTTAGTTGTAAGATTTTTGTGTTGGTATATCTTCTCTGCCCACCTCTACGTGGAAACAACGTGATCGTTAGTCAGCTTAACTTATATTGTAGATACCATCTTTACTGCCATAAAATTCACTTTATGTTTTAGCGAAATTCTCGAGTGAAGAGGTCGGAAGTCATGCAATTTGGAATTGTTAAACTCTCTGGAATTTCCAAGTCAACGCAATTGCAATATGCACAGAGAGCTTTAGGTAGGAATTGTTCAGTCACCCGTCAGTATACCTAAAGCAGTGTTAAATGCATTACTGTCTTAACGAGATATAAAAGCAAAAACTCGAAAGGTAACATGAATTTTTCACAACCTTAACTAGATTTTGCCAAGCTTCTTTTTAATAGTTAGTACCGCACAAAAGTCTCAACTGCTTCTAAACTGCAAATATACTTTATGTTGAAATGTGTTATGACACTTATTAATTAAATAAAGGTTCGAACCCGCGACCTCGGGATTCGTAGTCGAGCGTCTAATCACTCGACCACGGAGGCCGTCAGACGGTACCATTTTTTGTAAAATATTACATCAAGAGTGTAACAGACCGATATCCATCTTTAATGTGCAGATACAATGTAAGTACGCTGGGTTTGTTCTACAGGCATTTCAATATTAGCACCGGTGAAACTCGACGTACACCAGCGTACACTCGTTCACAGTTGATGCCGACTTCATGAGAACGGGTCGTTTCTCCGAATCGTCTTTGTGTAGGTCACTCGTTTGTGAAACAAGCTACCGGCACCTTTGTTTCCTCCTTCATTCAATCTAAGCTTCTTCAAGGCTCGCATTAATAAACCACTTCCTACAGCCTTTACCTTGACCCATCTCACACCGTTGCCTAGCCGGGTGGCGTTATAGTTCCTCTTGCAAGGTGTTAATTTTTAAATAAAATAATTATAAAACAGCCTCTGATGGGTTAGGAGGGTAATTTACTATGTGAAAGATTGACTGCGATCTGTTGAGGGCCTTCGTTAGTATAATTTGAGGGATGCGAAATACAGAATAATATGTGGTATATTTGCGGCGCGTTCCAGTGTGGTAGATACTCTTAGTATCACCCTGGTGAAAGACCACCTTTCAGAATTGAAATGTTGCTTGAAACGGCTTTAACCGTGTTAAGTGACCAGATCTGAATAGCCAGGTACTTCTTAAACTTACTTTTCCCATCTCCTTCTCCTCCTCACTACCTTTAGCTTCACAACATACCACAATTTGAGATGCCATAGTCTCACTGGGTTGGGAGCAGTTGGGACTCTTGTGCGATACTCACAATAAATAAAATAAAATAATAAGAGTTTATTTTTATCTTGTACGAAATTCGCTTGTTGGTGAAAAAGACCGTCAATCTGGCATTAATTTAACCTCTAGTGTGCCGGAGGTGCCAATAGTCACCGGGCATTCATCATTATCTTTTCAGCAGTTTTTATCCTTTAAAACCTGTTGTTCGCATATTTAAAGTAACCGTAATCGCTAGCCAACAACATTATTAATCAATAGAGATATTTTTTATTGCGTTAAGCTTACTAAAACTCGTGTAATAAGTATTTGGATAATTTTAATAATAGCAACCTTTATAGCTTTACCTTTAATCAACTATTTTTTGTAAATTAAGACCTGACCGGCTTCACTTTATGACGGGCATCTGCAGTACCAGTCTGAAGATGCCCGTCATAAGGTAAAACCGGTCAGGTCTTTTACAAAAAATAGTGGGATATAAGTAAAATAATGGTATTATTAAATTAAAATGTTTGAAGTTTGCCTACGTCAGTGCGGCAGAAATTTTTTTTTTTAAATGTGACATTACTGTTTGTAATTACAAAAAAAAACTTCATGCAGAATTATATTTATTTGGAAGGAAATTTATTAAGCCATCGAAAATATAATAAAACGACAAAAAAAATAATCTTCAAATTTCTTAATCAAAGTTTTTTTTAGTGACAAGGGAGAAAAACACCAATTCTCTGAATTTATGTGGCCATTCTAGAAAAATTACTCATGCCATTAAAATAGAATTTGAAAAAAATACGTCAACACATTATCTAAAAAGATAGCATACTTGACTAAAACATCACTTTGCAAAACACAAGTGAGTTATTACGAAATTTTAGTCAGTACCTTACGATGAAATTTGTACCTTGCGGAATGCAACATTTTAGAGGTTAAATTCGTAACGTGATTCAATCTCGTCTCTGACAGACTCAGGAGTCGTCTTTTGTTCTCTTTTTGGCTTTCACTCAATTAATTTAACCTTTCTTCCAAATTGTCTGCGATCTATCAAGCGTCAAGTAATCTTAAGAAAGAATTTTTAAATTCTTAAGTGATATATAAGATCTTAAATCAAATGCTCAATCACTGTAGCCTCGGGCAGAAGTAATGGCGGACCATCTTCTATTTAATGGAATAAGATAAAAGAAAGATGAAAGAGAAGAAGTTTGTTAAAAATTGACAACCGAGAAAAATGAGGATTGGTGAGGCGTGGAATCGCTGTAATCCATTCTCTTCTTAAGTTCAATCAAAAGTGAAAGTAAATGCTGATGATTCATTTTCGCAATATCAAATTGAAAAAAATGATCTGAAATATTTTAATACTTTCTAATTTTTATGACCAACCGGTTTCGCTGAGCCTTAGCATCATCATCATTATTAATTTATTTTTTTATCAATTTTCTTATCGGAAATAAAAATACCCGTTTACCAGGCACAGTATTAGATACTCTTAGTATCGCCCTGGTAAAAGATCACCATTTAGAATCTAAACATTGTTTGAAATGGCTCTGTTTGGTAACCATATCTGAACTATCAGATACTTTCCAACCTTCCTCTTCCCCATCTCATTCTTATTTCAACTGCCTTTAGCCTCCTAACATACCCTAATTGGAGTTGCCATAGCTCCACTGGCTCCAGACTGTTGAGTAGTTGGGCTCTTGTGCGGTGTTCAATTTTTTTTCCTCTTGAGATAACGACAATGTTTGTGTTCTTTTCTAAGCAGTATTATTATGAAAAAATACGGGAAAATATATGTGATTTTTTGTCTTATTTAGTATAGTTAATTATATGTCTCAACACTCTATAACTAATGGTGCAAATAACGTACTTACTTATCAACTATGAAAAAAATGAAAAAAATTCAGAGTGGTAGATACTCTAAGTATCGCCCTGGTGAAAGACCACCGTTCAGAATCGAAACGTTGCTTGAAATGGCTTTAGCCGTGTTTGGTGACCAGATCTGAATAGCCAGGTATTTCCCAACCTTCCTCTGCCCTATCTCCTCCCCCCCCAGTACCTTCAGCCTCACAACATGCCCTATTTGGGTATGCCATAGTCTCACTGGCTCTAGACGGTTGGGAGCAGTTGAGACTCTTGTGCGGTATTCATATAAATAATAAATAAAAAATAAAAATGTATTCCATATATTAGAAAAAAATAAATGACCTTACTTTTTGAACATTAGATGTAAGCTTAGACTTTTTTATTTAAAAAAAAAAACAGAAACAGACACAAAATAACAAATATACAATATTGAACATAAAACACAGAGAGTTGCCTGTATCCAAACTATTTCTTACAGATTTTAATACTTAGGTCCACATAGCCCTCCAATTTTAGAATATATAACATTAACCGGTAAGTTGAAACAAAACAGCCATTTGAACGATTGGTTGAAAAAGTGGCGTGACAGTCGTATGATAACAAAAAAACACGAACCCCCTTTACTTATAAACGAGGTGTAAATATTACGCGCGGAGAAAGGTCGGAATAGCGAAAAACTTGCCTTTTAATCACGGCTTATACGTTTATTTTAATGGCCTACGTCCGGTGTAACTAATAAGTAAGACGAAATGGTTCGAACTCAAAAATTCTAAGACCCTATAATGATGTCAATCTAGTCCGGGACGCAAAGCAGGGATGTTTCCGTTTTTGGACACGAGAGACCTTGTTTTTTTTAGTTGAAGATGGCTGCTCCGTATGGTTGTAAATTTGTGTTAGTTTATAATAAGCTTTAAGTTGAGTGCAAAACTGCTGCGCCGTGTGACAGTGAATCAAAATTTTGCCACCTGAATCCAACTGTATAACGTAATGCACCTGCCCATGAATTAGCTATTCCAGCATCCACTTCTGTTTTTCTCTCTCGTATCCCCTCTGGCATATTTTCCTGGCCGATCTGTTCACCACCTACGCTACTTCCGCCTACGCTGTGACCCCTGGCCGATTCCATGAGATGCCCCAGCACCCCCCCTGGCATCTTCCCCTGGTCGACTCCCTCGCTTCCCTCTCTGACTCGGTATCCGCCTACGAAGTGAACCCTGGAACATCTTACGGTCATCCTAACAAAACTGTCGAACCTAGTTAAGTTAGAGACCGTAAACATGGTATTTCTTAACCTCGGGCTGGTACACTACATGGGATGCCTCCAGCAATCATTATCTTGCAATACTTCGTAAGCCTCGATGCGTTGCAAGCTCCTTGCACAGCTACTGAATGTGTAATCCCTAGCTTTGTGTCGAGCGACCAACTAAACGAATTCCCTCTGGAATATTGCCGATAGAATTCAGCACGGTTGTCATTCTGCTGGTATTGAAAGCTATTTTCAAGCCAAAACATCTAGATTTTTTGTATAAAGGACTTCGTATAATGAATTGGTTCCATAGCATAACTGCTGCCCCCATTTTCAAGATTATTATCTTGTTCGCTTACAGCACAAAACGTACTAAAAAGTAATTTTAAAACTAACCCTTTCTCATGAGGATTCGTTTCCACTGATGCAGAAGTTCAGAAATACTCACAATGACATGATATGATTAAATGATATATATACAGTCGGGTGTGGTATTAAACGGAATATATGAAGAGTGTTTATGGAACAAAGTTTAAATGGAGAAAGAAGTGGGTGTTAAAACCAAGTTTTCTTGAGTTTCATATTATTTGAAACACCCCTCTTGGGAAAGTATGATGGTAAGATAATTAGCAAGCACATTTTTTTACATTTTTCTCGTGAGTCCCAACTGCTTCCGACTTTTCAGAACCAGTGAGACTATGGCATCACTGATTGGGGTATGTTGTGAAGCTAAAAGGAGTGAGTTTGAAAAGTACCTGGCTCTTCAGATCTAGTTGAAGTCCCATTTTTTCTGTATTTTTTGAGATTTAAAAAAAATATATAATTTGACAATAGGTCTGAAAAGTAATAACTGTAGATCAATAAAATAAATTATAAATAACATTTTTTTTTAGAATAAATAATCGATGTTGCACATGGTCGCTAATAAGGTAAAAAAGTTTTGTTTGTTTTACAATTAAATTCATAAATCTTCAGAACCTAGTTGGATTTTGAAAAAAAAAGTCAATGCAGGTAATATAATGCTTTTACTGAGTTATCTGAAGCGAAAAAAGCTTTAAAAAGTTCCCCAAGTTGTGTCGCTTGAGGTGAGCCTTCTTCCAAATGGTAGATATATTTTAGATGGGGCTAAAGGGCCTCAAAAGTCTTTAGAATCAAAAGACAGTCAAAGCATTCGAAACAAATAAAGAATTGATCAAACTGCACATTTGGCTTTTTTTTCACCAAAGTGTCGCTTAAGCTCTTTTGCCTTTCCAGGAACGATATGTCCTAGTAAAAATATATATCTTAATAAAAAAAAATGCGGATAGCATATTTTGTATGACGCGATTTCTTATTTTTTTATTTGGCGTCTGCAATTTACTAAATACTCAAGGCTTTTGAGAGTCGGGTCTACACTGTCGTGGAAGGGTTGAACATAATAACTGAGTACCTACCCATAGCAATTTAATTGAAGTAATATTTTTCCATGGCCCAAGCGGAAATGTCACGTAAAGTGCTGCTCTGTATTGCAGTCGTAGTTACGTGTTGTGTGGTACTCTGTAATTTTGTGAAAATACGCATAATACGAGGCTAATTTTAATGATGTTGTGGAAAGCAAATAATCACTGAAAACTTGCAGTTGATTTTACATGGTCAAAGTGAATTATAGGATTACTGAGTTGAATGGTGAGCTTCATTTATGGTAATTTAATGGGTTATAGAGCACAAACGACCAATCTACTATATAATGAACACGTCGGCCTGCGTGGTCGAGTGGTGAGACGCTCGACTACGAATCCAGAGGTTGCGGGTTCAAACCCGGCGTGCGCAAATAAATTGAATACAATGAATTTTTTTCATAACACCTTTAATTTATATAAAATAATAAACAGTTTATTCGCGGCACGTTACAGAGTGGTAGAGACTCTGAATATCACCCTGGTGAAAGATCACCAATCAGAATCGAAACGTTGCTTGAAATTGCTTTAGCCGTGCTTGGTGACCAGATCTGAATAGCCAGGTACTTCTCAACCTTGCTCTTTCTTATATCTTTCTTCTCTCCACTACTCTAAATCGCACAACATACCCCAATTCGGGATGCCATAGTCTCACTACATCTAGACGGTTGAGAGCAGTTGGGACTCTTGTGCGGGTAATTACTATAAATATCCATCATTGGCATGATGCTTTATCCGCTGTTGATAAAATTATTTATTTATCATACGTTAAATTATATCATGTGTGTGTTTTAATGTCAAATATCACATTAATATACAGACGCGTTTATTTATTTATTAACGCCCGTTAAAGGTTTTTTCACAAATATTTACATTATTAAAAATAGTATACCCATGAGCAGTGCAAACATATTGTATAAGACGAAAAAAATGGTCGTGAATAACCAGAATAAAATGGTCTAATCAAATAAATTAGCTCTACTAGACAAAAAAAACTTTACGTAGTACAAATATATTGTGATATTGATGTTTTAAATATATCAACAACATCGGAGTATTTGTTTCCCAGATGTTAAATTCGTCGCATAGGAGTATAATTTATTATTGTAAGGTTAAAGTAGAATTGTCACAATAATACGGTAGGTACTGTCTTGTAACTTTTCCACGAGGTACATAAAATGCAATTAAATATAACAATTCAGGGTATAAAACATTGAATTAATAACTTTAAGCAAGCACGTTAAATTGCAAATAATTCTACATGTAAAAATTGCCGAGGTATTTTAACATTTTCTAAATTTTATAAAATTCAATTATTAAATCAAGAAAGTAATATACTTATGCTAATAGCTGTGGCAAAAAATGAATTATTTGTTTTTTCAAATGAAGAATTTTATCTATTACAGTAATTTCTGAAAAAAAAATATTGTCAGTCAGAGAGCCCCAGTATACGAAAGATTTTTGTGTGCTTGATTTTTTCCTTGTTCTACAATGCTCCGAATAAGAGTCGAATAGAGTTTTGTTATAATCAAGTTCGTTTGAACAAGCCGGGAGTGAGAGAGAAGGTGAAGAGGGTAAACGGGGATGAAATTTTACAAAATTATTGCATATTAAGATCCACTTTTAACAGCATAAAAAAAAAAAACAAAAATTTCCATCATGGTGGTTATGCGTTATTTAAATATGGTATCGTTTGTCGCTTTGTGAATTTTCTATTCGAATATCGTAAATAATAATCAATTAAACCTTTGAAAATTTAATTGTAATGGTCATAGAGAAACATTACTGATTTTTTTTATTTCTATGTATTTTTTTCGTAGAAATCAATCACTTTGTGGTTTTATTATTATTATTTGGTCAAATTTTAGGTATATTTCCCGTAAATTCATAAAATTTCTCATTTTTCTTTCATCGCCTTCTCAGTTGACATTTCGCCTCTTCTATTTCAGATTAAATGTCTTTTTTTCTGTTCCTTTGTTTTAATTTAAATGTTATTTATTTGTTTTCTCACTGTTCTCTTATTTTATGTTGTTTTTTCCCTCTGTATGCTTTGTTTAGTTTAATTTTGTACCTTGATGATGCTTAGTCTAAGCGAAACCGGTCGATCATAAAAATTAAAATTAAATCAGTTGAATTACTCATTAAAAAAACCAATTGAAAACCTTGTATTTACAAATAATTTTGGGAAACATCTCATTTAAATTACAAAAAACCGTTTCGCAACCGATTACGACCATTGTAAAAAAGCTGCAAGTGAGCCTTTAATCTTTTGTATTTTTTTCATTCTTTGAATATTCTTCTACTGTAAGCAATATTTAGACTTCTTCGTTTGATGAATGATCACTATTGGCCCAATTAATTTCTTTCGGCTATTAGACTTGCTGATATTGACAGCTAAAATCACCCCGATTCAACGATTTTTATTTGATTCAACCCTTTTTGAATGTCTCCGTAGTTTTGAATTTGAATATTTTGAGTAAATATTTAATTCTTAAAATTTAATGAACACAGTTTTTGCTAAATATAAAAAACTATTTATTAAGCCAATTTATGTTTCGATCATGCAACATTAAGTTGTGCTTATAATGCTTAAATTGGTTCAGAACAAAATGTATCCAAGGTTTAAAAGTCGACGAATTGATGAATTAAAACGTTGTTTAAAATATTTAGCCATATTTGACAGTCAATACTGAATTGCCAGTTACTTTACAACTTCCACAGTCATCATCGCCTTGATATTTTCTTTCTTTCAACCTCACATCTTTCTCAAAATCACAAAATTTTGTCACAAAACTTATTTCTATGTATTTTTTTCGTAGAAATCAATCACTTTGTGGTTTTATTATTATTATTTGGTCAAATTTTAGGTATATTTCCCGTAAATTCATAAAATTTCTCATTTTTCTTTCATCGCCTTCTCAGTTGACATTTCGCCTCTTCTATTTCAGATTAAATGTCTTTTTTTTCTGTTCCTTTGTTTTAATTTAAATGTTATTTATTTGTTTTCTCACTGTTCTCTTATTTTATGTTGTTTTTTCCCTCTGTATGCTTTGTTTAGTTTAATTTTGTACCTTGATGATGCTTAGTCTAAGCGAAACCGGTCGATCATAAAAATTAAAATTAAATCAGTTGAATTACTCATTAAAAAAACCAATTGAAAACCTTGTATTTACAAATAATTTTGGGAAACATCTCATTTAAATTACAAAAAACCGTTTCGCAACCGATTACGACCATTGTAAAAAAAGCTGCAAGTGAGCCTTTAATCTTTTGTATTTTTTCATTCTTTGAATATTCTTCTACTGTAAGCAATATTTAGACTTCTTCGTTTGATGAATGATCACTATTGGCCCAATTAATTTCTTTCGGCTATTAGACTTGCTGATATTGACAGCTAAAATCACCCCGATTCAACGATTTTTATTTGATTCAACCCTTTTTGAATGTCTCCGTAGTTTTGAATTTGAATATTTTGAGTAAATATTTAATTCTTAAAATTTAATGAACACAGTTTTTGCTAAATATAAAAAACTATTTATTAAGCCAATTTATGTTTCGATCATGCAACATTAAGTTGTGCTTATAATGCTTAAATTGGTTCAGAACAAAATGTATCCAAGGTTTAAAAGTCGACGAATTGATGAATTAAAACGTTGTTTAAAATATTTAGCCATATTTGACAGTCAATACTGAATTGCCAGTTACTTTACAACTTCCACAGTCATCATCGCCTTGATATTTTCTTTCTTTCAACCTCACATCTTTCTCAAAATCACAAAATTTTGTCACAAAACTTATCTTTTTCTATTTTTACATTTGAAGTTTTCTTTAGTTTAACTACCCCGCTTCAATATTATTCTTCCAAAAACATTTTATTTTAATTTTTTTACGTAAATACCGCACAAGAGTCTCAACTGCTTCCAACCGTCTAGAGCCAGTGAGACTATGGCATCCCCAGAAGGGGTATGTTGTGAGGTTAAAGGTAGGGGGGAGGAGAAGGAGAAGGAGATAAGGAAGGGGAAGATTGGAAAGTACCTTTCTATTCAGATCTGGTCACCAAACACGGCTAAAGCAATTTCAAGCAACGTTTAGAGTATCTACCACTCTGGAACGTGCCGCAAATGTACTTATATTTTCTTTTATATCAATTAAATGTGTTACGACACATTTTAATTTAATTTTTTTTTTATATAAAGCCGGGTTCTAACCCGCGACCTCCGTATTCGTAGTCGAGCGTTTTACCACTCGACCATGTAAACCGTAAACAAATTCTGGTTAAAAAAAATATATATATTACTTTAGGCAATAACGCGGCTGATTCTATTATTTCGGTCATTTGAATTTTTGAAAACTATAAAGCTCATTATGAAAAATGACGTTGTCATCTGAAAATGGTTGCGTCGACCTTTAAATTCAAAACAAATTAAGCTGTGTAAGTTTCATGATTCCATAGCTCACCGATCGAGTGACTTTTTTATGGAAAGTTACGTTGGTCGCTGTAAGTCTCTTTGTTTTTGAAGTCTTCGATCAAATTTCTTATCCTATGACTAACATTGAAAAATAAATAATTAAGGTATGTAAAATTTGGTTAGCATGTATTCTTTTCACTATTCAATACATTCCTTTATCAGCAAACCACCGCACTTAAAAATGTAACCATTACGTGATTACGTGGTTATTCCTTTCTCCACGTAAATTATTACGTTGTGTGCCTACACTGCCTACCTCGAGTCTAGTTGTAACACCCGACTGCCCAATTACATTGAGTGGTGTGCTATATGTGCAAAACCCGTGCATACCTTGCACATCGGGGTAGTTGGAAGCTAGGTAGTTAGTCGTTAGGTCGTAGAAGCTTGGTAGTTAGTAACTATGTAGTTATCTCTAATTCAAAACCACCCTTAGGCGGGGTTGCTCGCTATTGGCTCTGTAGAGCTTTTGTAAGTAGAAGTAGAATAGAACTGTTGTAATTATAGAAGTTTTGAAATCGGACAAGGTGCGGCTTTCAAAGGGTAAACAGAATTGTATTTAGTTTGTAATCGATTAATGGGTATTGAAAACCGTTTGTGAGGTGAAATTTTAGATTTAAAAATAATGTTACAATGATTATTCGTTCTCAAATATTTTTTTTTGTATACGCCTTTCTGAGCTTGTACATAATTGTAAAATAGAAACAGTCAAATAAAAGTGATGCAGAGGTAACACGGAGTACATTATTAGCACACAAAAACGTAACTAAGTAATGAAATGAAAAAATAGCTGTGTATAATACTACAGATTTTATTTTATTTTTTAAGATCGACCGGTTTCGCTTAGGCTAAGCATCATCAGGGTATAAAATTCAGTGGAGTAAACAAAAAATACAAAGTGTGCGGTTATATACTCGTAAACTCATACATACATAGGGAGAAATAAATAAGAGAAGAGTAGGAAAACAAAATAATAAAATTTAAACTATAACAAAGGAATAGATTGAAAGATACAAATAATATGAAATGAAAGAGGCAAAACGTCAACTGAGAACGTGATAAAACAATAATGAGAAATTTAATGAATTTACGAGAAATATACCTCATATCGAACAACTGGACAAATTTAACTGATTATTAAGAATATGACTATTAATTTTAATGCTTTCCTTATTTGTTGTGCTTCTAGGGTCTGTATGTATATATAAAACAGTGGTCTTACACGAGGTTATTTTTTCGTTTCATTAAATATGTCAAAACACAAAGTGATTGCTTTCTATGAAAACATAATTAAGTTATTAGAGATATTATTTTGAAATAAATTGACATTGATATTCTTTGAAGAGGTATGCTACTCGTATTATTGCTAGTCTTCTTGTTACTAGATTCAGCGCAGTTGATTATATCTACTATTAATGTGTGTTTATAACTACATGTAATCTAGGTACAAGCTAGTATCTTTGACTCAGTTCTCATATTATTGTAACTTTCATTGTTTAACTACCCGTTTAGAGTTACCAGTAGTTTATTAAAACATTTTGATTGCAAACATTTATTGAGTTCATTTTAAGAGTTTTTTTCGTTGCGGTGTGAACAGAGGCATCGGATATCTAATAAAAATCATAGCAACATTAGACATAACCCTAGATTTAAAAAAAATGCTCTAGTACATTTTAAAACGAGTAAAAATTTGTATAATTTATTTAATTCTCTTAAAAATAAACTTCCAACGAAATTATTTACACAGCCTTTTGTAAAAAGCTTTTATACGGCTATTGAAATTAATAATTTCACGAAAAAATAATTTAAAAGCAGTGCTCAAAACTGCATGAAAATTTTGTTCAAAGGATTCATTTGGGTGGTTTCCACGAAAAAAAGCTTGTTAAATTAAAAACGTTTCAAAACATAAAACAAACATGTCTTTCATTTCAGTATCTCAACGTTCAACAACCGTCTGTGTCTACGTTCTATCCTTTTTATTTATTTTTATGTTTTGAAATATCATCACATTGACCCGCTCGAAGTCTCAGTAAATATTTTCCACTGAATACATAGAGCTTTGCTACGAATAGCTTTACGAACAAAGGGCAACAGAATTGTTAGAATTCTGATTAGAGGCGGTGAGTTTTCGAGCTCAAGAGGTAAATAATTTTGTCTACAGCCTTTATGAAATATTAATTTTCATTATAAAGTTAAAATGTTGCATTTAAAATGTTTGGGAGGTATTGCAATCAATTATTAGGAAGCTTTATGACCTAGTAAAATTGAGCATTAGTTTGTGCAATAACTTTTGGTTGCCACATAATCTTCACGTTGACGCTACCCACGCCAAAGCGTTTCTATCCGTGTCAACAATATTAGTTTAATTGAATTGTTTTCTTTGAATTTATTAACATATAATAGGTTAATGGTTATATTTTCTTTAATGCATTTTTTTAAATATGATTTTTATAATTAATACCGGACAAGAGTCCTAACTACTCTTAACCGTCCAGAGGCTTAGAGCCAGAGAGACTATGGCATTCCCAGTCGGGGTATGTTGTGAGGTTGAAGGTAGTAAGGAGGTGAAAGATATGAGGGAGAGGAAGGTCGGAAAAGCACTTCGCTATTAAGATTTGGTCATCTACCACTCAGGAACGTGCCGAAAATATACTATGTAATATTGTATATTAATTAAATGTGTTATGACACTTTTGAAAAAATAAAATACGTATGCGCACGCCTGGCTTGAACCCGCGACCCTTTGACCGCGAGCGTCTTATCACTTGACCATGCAGACCGTCAACAATATAAATTTAATTGAAATAACTTTATTTGATTTATGGATTAACTTTTATTTGAAGCATGACCACGGTTTAAAAAATGTGTTTCAATAATTCCACAAGAATTTTTAGGCGCCATCTTCATACAAATAAATAATAAACATGAAAATTTAATAATTACTTTGTAAAAGACTACACATTTTTTTTTATGACCGACCGGTTTCGCTTAACCTAAGCATCATCAGGGTATAAAATTGAACTTAACAAAAAATACAAAGTGTGCAGTTATATATAGATACAGAGGGAGAACATGATTTAAAATAGAAAAGAAAACAGTGAGGAAACAATAGAATAACATTAAAAAAATGAGTAAATTATAATAATACTCACGCTGTTAATCACTTTTAATTGATATAATCAACACGTTTCAGTATGGATGATTCATATTTTTAGATACAATATATACTGAAAACAATAAAAGTGATTAGATTAGGTTAGGTTAGGTTCGCACTTTTTATTATTTATAATTTTGAAACTGTTAATTCGTGGTGGAATTCCATTTTAATGATTTAATAAAAAATATATATAACTTTATTCCACTTTTATTTTATGACTGGACCGGTTTCAGCCTATGACGGCCATCTTCAGACTAGTACATGTTGTTGTTAACCTGCGGCTTATACACTATTTTTGGGGATGTCAGGGGTAGTAAACAAATTGTTTACTACCCCTGCAACAACATGTACTAGTCTGAAGATGGCCGTCATAGGCTGAAACCGGTCTAGTCATAAAATAAAAGTGAAATAAAGGTATATATTTGTTTTATTAAATCAGGTTAGGTTCGGTTCGGTTAGGTTAGGTAAGGTTAGGTTAATATATACTGAAACCAATAAAAATGTTTAAATTAGCGTGTTTATAATGTATTTATACTTCTTCGATCTGTTGGCTTAGAATTATTAGAACATTAAGAAAGAAGGAATAAATATTTATTCAGAGTTTTTTTCAAATTTTACGTGCAAGCAAACAGTTTGGAATCGAACTTTTTAAAGGTATGTAATAAATATTTGAAGTCGTTAATTTAAATTTTAAATTGAGTAGGTACCTACCGCGTAGGAGCAGAATTCACAATTACGTTATTTAACTGCCTACCAAGCTGTTAGGGACCTTCAAATTTTTTTTTAGAACGTGTTTATATCGTGACATGTAAATTTATAAACTGAAGTTACATGTTCATGGGCAGTGAATAAAATATGAAGTCGCGATAGTAAAGAATTTAGTTCACATGACGTACAGACTCTTATGGCACAACTTTAAAGGACGCAATCTAAAAGATGTGCATATAAAGAAGTCTTTTATGAACAAAACTATTATTATTTGAAATATTTACGTAGCGGATGAATAGAAAAGGGAGTGCCAGGATAATATATTGCCAGAATGTGAAGGTAGATGATATCGGAGACGCTCAAATACGTGCAACAACCAAGTGAATTAAGCACTTAGTCGGGTTAAGAGTCAGAATAACAAAAGAGTACAAATAAGACAATGCATGAATGTGAATGCAGCAAGGTGCGTATGCTAAAACAGAGCTAAGGGGTGGTTCATTATCTCTGCCTCTGGGGAAACGGTGTAGTGGTTAGTTAAGATATCATAGCAAAGTCACAAGAGTTCCAAACGCTCTCAACCGTCTGAAGCCAGTGGGACCATGGCATTCTCAATAGAATATTTTGTGAGGTTGAAGAAAATAAAAGAGAAGGAGATTGGAAAGCCAAAGGTTGGGTAATTTCTACCAGGCTATTCAAATCTGAACACCAAACATGGGTAAAGTCATTTCAACCAAAGTTTCGATTCTGTGAATGGTGGTATTTTTATCAGGGCGATCCTTGAAGTAACAATATATGGAGGGAGAGTTAATTATTTTTACCCAACCTACACAAATTTTCTATTAATCACTTTCTCCGGGTTTTTAAGTCGTACGCCATGAGAGAAAAAGAGACAACAAATTTCATAGACCGCTCCTATATACTGTCGCAATGATCTTAAGCTCCTGATTCACCGCGGGACTCCGCCCACATTTTTTATTATGCCACTAAACTTGACAGAACTAAACGGTTTTTTAGGTTATATGCTATATTTTTGTTGATAAAAATACTGTGAAAAAGTGGCTATACGAATAAACAAAAACATCATGTCGATATGTGATATGAATGGATGTATAAATACCGTAGCCTTAGTCTTAGCCACGCCCAGGTGCGCCGAGTCAGGTTAAAATCATCAAAAACAAGTCAAAAACTGACTTCACTACCTTGGATAGATACTAATCTATGTACTTTAAGGGGCGATCTAAAACTCAAGAACATTCCGCAAATATATTATTTGTGATTACTATCGAATTAATTGTGAAATAAAAGCAATGAATTTATTTTTAAAAATTGCACACGCGTTGGATTACGGTTCCGTGGCCTCTGGGTTTGTGGTCTAGGACCTTAACCATTTGACCACGGAGGTCGTCACAAAGGTAACAAAAGACGGTGGAAAGCACCTGAAGCAATTTCAATACTTTACATCTAACCGTAATAAATAAAATTTACTGCACAGATACTGCCCAAGCAAACAAATAAAAATGCATTGTTCATTGGTTCCCTCTGAGAACTGCCAATTTATATAATCAGAGTACTTCCTTCCATGTGAAAGTGCTCAATATCTATTCCGAATGAGTCTTGCGAACGACCGAGACTTTCCCACCCTTACGTTAGTTAAATAAATAATGTATTTCTTTCTGAACCATTGACATAAAGTGCGACGTATAACCCCTCATCAATGTAAATTGAAAATGCAGTATAAATTTACTAATGAAGTTGGTGTGTTTCAATTCAACAATTAGGGTAATTGTGTTTTTTTTTAGTGTAATGTTTCATGGTGTTTGAAGGAGAGAGTACGAGAACAGCGTGCAATATAGATATTTGAATGATGAATACTTGAAGCAAGTGAATGTGCAGTGAGTAATTCTATCGCTGAAATAGTAGATATATTCAACTGCACTGAATCTAGTTACAAGAAGGCTATAATAACATACCTCTTTCTAAAATACTAGTGTTAATTTTCTTGGGCGTAATCAAATCGTCGCATCAAATGTTTTTAGGCGCATTGTTATTTTTTATGTCATTGTTATTTTTTATGTCACTGTTATTTTATTTTATACCTATGTTATGTAAAAGCCCATGAGGGCGTATATAAATAAATAAATAAATGAGTTTCTGTATTTAGAAAGTATGTTTACTAGTGACGGAAAGGCCAATAAGGATATTGGAAGAAGGATGGATGCAGCAAACTCCATTAATGGAGAACTGAATATAATTTTAAAAAATGTCCAAAGAAGACAAGCTAGCATTCCACAATGGAGTGAATATCCCACCCTGATGTATGGCACTGAGGTATGGAGCTGGCATAGGAAAGATGAAAGTAGACTGAATGCTGTGGAAATGAGATCCCTAAGGCGTAGGTGCGGTAAAATCATGTATGACCGTGTTAAAAATGTAGATATCCGGAAATAATGCAAGGCTGATGTAAGCGTAATGAATAGGATCAAGAAAGGGACGCTTAGACGATTTGGGCATGTAGAGCGAATGAACGAAGAAAGCAGTGTGAAAAGGATAAATGATGCGAAAGTGAATGGAAGAAGAAGTCGGGGACGCCCGAGGAAGACATGGCACGATCAAGTGAATCAAATACTTGAATCGGATCTTGTGAAGAGTCAGAAAAACAGAGGATTATGTATGTGACGATGTATGAATGTAACTGAAGCAATGAGTGAGTGCCAAGACAGAGTTGTATGGCGGTCCGTCCTCTCTGCCGAAACTTGCGGGGAAACGATATGATGGTTAGTAAATTAGTTAGTGTTTTTTTACAAATTAGAACCCGTTAAACGCGGATTGTCAGTCCATTTCTTCTTTTAAACAAATTTTTATTCACTAAAAAGCATAGTGGTCATGTTTTTATGCTTGTCAGCTGATCACAAAATGAAACAGGCCAAGAATCGACGTCAGACAAATGGCGCTAATTGTTGAAATTTGACGATATCAAATTCGAGGAAATTTTAAAATACACCAACCAAGACTTGCTGGAAATGTTTGTTTTACGTTTCTCTACCACGATTTTGTATTTGATCTGTCATGCTAGAATGGGAAATTTTTCGAAAATTATTAAATTAATCTTTTCAAATCCAGACAGGCGATAAACGACATGCAGACGGCCTGCATGGTCGAGTGGCAAGACGCTTGACCAAGAATCCAGAGGTCACGGGCTTAAAACCAGCGTGCGCAAATAAATATAATGTGATAGAGTGGTAGATACCTCTAAGTATCGCCCTGGTCGTCCTTACATGTTGATAAAATAGATTTTTTAGATTTTTTAACCAAAACGCAAATCCTATAATTATTAATCGATTATCAATGGACATGAAAGACAAAACCACAGTTGAAGCAGTTATTTGAATGGTTGTGGTTTCAAATATCGCGTTTAAAACGAAATCTTTATTATTTCTTTCAACTCAATCTTACGTGCCAACAATACACCTTTCTATAAAATTTAAAAAAACTTTTTAATATCAATAATCTAAAACACATATGAGGGGCTTAGAAGCAAAGGCAGCAATCACCGAAAACGGTTCTGTAGCATTGTCTACTTTTGAATGATTGTTATAAAGAAATAAAGAATGAAGTGTACAAAAATGTTAGTGCACATTAAACTAGAAACAATTCGAAACAATTATCTCTAAATTTACCAACATATTCACAGAAGAAAAGTGCATTAAACGTTAAATCAACTTAACAAGAAATAATTTAAAATGAAGAAGATTGCTGCCTTTGCTTCTAAGCCTCTCATATATGAAACAGAAAAAAGACAGAACAAAGGTCATGACCGAGACTCGATTTCGGAACCTCTACTCATTCCGGGAGTAACACTCTGCCAATTGAGCCATCAAGACCTTTTTAGAAAGAGGTGTTTTTAAACGATTTAATATTTCAATTTCTTCAATACAATAGAATAATAATATTTTTTCTCATTGTTTTGTTATTTTAATATATATGTTGTTCTCCAATTGTATGAATGTATATCCGTAAATAAGTGTTTTTTGTTTAATTTAATTTTGTACTCTAATGATGCTTAGGCTATGCGAAACATGCATAAAAAATAAAATGATATTCGTTGTCTTATACAAAGTTAATTTTTCATTTCTTTAAAAATATAACCTTTCTTTCGTGGTTATTACTGTCAAATAATAACACCATGTTATCTGCTACTAACATACATATATTACGTTCTTATTCTAACATCCCACTGTTTTCATCTCACACTTCTAAATTCTACTTCAGTAATCCACCTGTCAAACGCACTGGAGTAAAATCTAATTTTCCAACTATTTTCTTCGCAAATACACACCTTTTAGAGCTGCTGGCTTTATCCCTTCGTTATCCTAACATATTTCATAATTCTACCTACCGTCCTAGCTTTTTGAGTAGGTACTTAGACCCTCTAAATATCATAACTATTATTTAGTGTTATCCCAAACAAATTATCCAGTTGTATGGAACTATAAAAGCCATTTACTCTAGAAACAATCGTATAAGCTATTTACAGTTGTAACGGCAAACACTATTCTAACATTAATTTGTTGATTAAACTTCTACCGTATCATAAAACACCAGCGTATGGTTTAAATTGTTTACACTTATTTAGCTGTCCTCAGGGAGCTAAGTATAATATCATATGCTTTACTTATTGTTGGGACAAAGTAAAAACTTTACCGTCACGTAAGTAGATACTAATAAATTTATTGAATCCCAAAGTAAAACTTTCCTATACACCGAATATAAGTGCTTAGATATTGTTTCATATTGATACAAAAACATGAAGATATTTGTATTGGTTACAAAACGCAGATCTGTTAGAATCTTTGAATATATAGGGTAGAAAGATTTACGGCGTCTAGTCTGCAAAAAGTCTGCTGTCTTGAAAAGTAATGGTTTTGTTTTTGGGGAAAATATTATAAGGTTTTTTCTCTTAGATGAGTTATCTGGCTATGGGTAACGTTAAACTATGATTGTCCATATCACTAAACATTCTAAAAAATCGTATATATAGATATTTGTGATATCCACAGAATTATTTATTTTACTTGTAATAAGAATGTTTCCTAGTGGAATTTAATGATCACCTGACCATCGTATATAGTATTTTATCTTTGTGTATTTTTTTATTTTTTATTAAAGAAATACACAGTTCATTGGTAACGAAAGTGAAAAATATTTTACAAATATTAAGTATTATAAAAAGATCGATTTTTATTAAATGTTTGGGACATAGAACAGTTGATAAAGAACCGATATATTCTCGTAATGTCTTCCTCAATTGAATTTACGAGCCGAAGAATCAATTTCGCCCAATTTGTTTGTTCAAGGTAGGTTTCGCCAAATTTACTGATCAATATTGTTTTATTTTGAGAGTAGTATTTTGTTGTTGTTTGTAGACAGACTGGAAGTAATATTGTTCTACCACATCATGGTTTTTATTAATCAACTTTGTTTTTTAGTATAGTTGATTCCAACATTATTTTGAATGTAGTTTATTTATTTTTATAGTGAATACCGCACAAGAGTCCCAACTGCTCCTAACCGTCTAGAGCCAGTGAGACTATGGCATCCCCAATCGGGGTATGTTGTTAGGCTGAAAGTAAGTGAGGGAAATGAGATAAGAAAGAGAAAAGTTTGGAAGTACCTGACTATTTAGATCTTGTCATCAAACACGATTTAAAACATTTCAAGCAACGTTTCTACTCTGAATGGTAGTATTTGACCAGGGCGATCTTAGAGTATCTAGCACTCTAGAATTTGCCGCAAATATACTTTTTATCATTTTATATGAATTAAATGTGTTACGACATATATTAATTACATAAAAAATATTTGCGCACGCCAGGTTTCAACCTTTGGAATCGTAGTCAAACGTCTTACCACTCGACCGACGAGAGGCCGCCAAATTCACCTACTTAAATATTTCTTCCAACAAAATTCATTAAAATTTAGTAATACTTGTGATCAGAATGACCGCTGTAAAAAAGCACTTCAAACGTACTGTTAATCACTGAAATAAATTAACAAAATTAGTATGCCGGTAGATAGGTAGGTTTTTACCTCAATTTATTTTATTTTTATAAACAATTAACCATTCTATCCACAAATTTTATGTTAATTACAAATTAGGTAGGTAGGTATTAATTAAGTTAATTTTCTACAATATTTTAATGTTTTACCATTTTATAGCGTATTTAACAAAAACTAAGGAGTTGGTTTTAACAAATGGGGTGACAGTATATTTCAAGAGAACTCTAAAATTAATTGGAAGCTAAAGTGTGTTCAATGTATCTAAGCAGTTCATGTTATTTCAGGAAAGTCTAGAGCATGTATAAAGAAAACGTTTAATCATTTCTTAAATACTTTTACATACTGCAAACAATCACTTACATTAAAAATATATATATTTAAATATATACATGTATATTTTATTCTGTAAGTAGACGATTTGCTTCTTTAATTTCATTTTATCAGTCTCTTCCTCTCTTTTCCATTGTTTTAATTTAAATGTTATTCTATTGTTTTCTCACTGTTCTCTTATTTTCTTTTTGAATGTGTTCTCTCTTTTTACGCATAACCGCACATTATGTACTTTTTTGTTGAGTTTAATTTGTACCTTGATGATGCTTAGACTAAGCGAAACCGGTCGGTCATAAAAAATAAAATGAAATCTGTCGTCTTATATAAAGTCATAATTTCATTTTCATAAAAAAAAGATTCTACGACATTTAATATTGACGAGTAAAACTAATTATAAACTCTCTGAGTAGTTAATATGTGAGTAAACATAGTTGAAAGTCATTTGCGCAGACAAATGATCGCGAAAACGGATTTCAAATTTTCAACAGTTGAAAACCAGAACTTTTAATTACGTTTTAACTCGAAAGTTAGATTGTTTCACTTCTGTCAAGTGGTTACTATCCATTTTCATACTCGCTCTATAAATATAGATTAGTTACAACTTTATTACTAAAATGCAGGCATCTCTTTATTATGAACGACGGTGAGTTATAGCATCATTAAATTCGCAGGTTTTTTTCACCTGAACTTTCTAGTTCTTTAATGCTAGTTATCGTTTCGAGCCTATGTGTAAATCCATTGCATGTTCAAAAATTAAAATTAGACGCCATATTCTTGTTTTTTTTTAGCTTTTTTTTAATGTTACTTTCTGATCAACATTTTTTTTTTTATATCAGTTCCAAATTATTAAAGAAAATAGCAAAATAAGTTAGTGTTATTTATTTATTTTAACTAAAAAAATACCAAATATCATAAAAAGGGAAAATAAACCGAATAAAAAATAAGTTAGTGTTGGTGTTCAATTTCAAAAAGTCAGTTTAATTTACATGAGAATGGCCTTGGTCGGACGCCGAAACAGCTGTCATTCAAAATAAAATAAAAACTAAAACTAGCAGAATTAAGTAAAAAAAAAAATTAAATTTTAATGTAAAAAATGCAAAAGTAGACTTAAGCATTAATATAAAATGATTTTCAAAAATTGTCACCATCATTTACAGGTCAAACAAATGGTTAGTGTTGAAAACTGGGAATTAGTTTTATTGGAGCAAAAAAATTACATGAACAATTTTTTTTGTACTAAAAACAATCGCATAGCAGTGTAAAATATTTAAATTCACCTTTAAAATGTTCAAATTTGCTGAAAAATATGTCCTTTTTCAATGTTCTTTTGAAAATATTTTCTCAAGACGCTTTTACGACTCGCTCTGATGTTCAACAGCTTGACTGTGGAATGATTTTCCAGCCTCTGTGTTTCCACCACTCCTACGATATGGATCCCTTCGAGACCTAGACCTTCTCGTTTTTGTTTTTATTTTTTATAATGAATACCGCACAACGTTCCAATTGCTATCAACCATCTAGAGCCAGTGAGACTATGGCATCCCTAATCAGGGTATTGTTGTGAGACTGAAGAAAGTGGGGAGGAGAAGGAGATGGGGGAAGGAAAAGTTGGAAAGAAACTTAGCTATTCAGATCTGGTCACATTTTTTGGACCATTTTATTGACGTTAAATATTATTGTTAATATTTCAATAATTAATATAAAAACAATAAGCATAAAAGCTTATCTGATTGATTGATTGATTATATCATTTTAATAATTAAATTAAATTTATCTGCGGACCCTAAGTTTAAACTCGCGACCTCTGGATTCGTAGTCGGGCATCTTACCACTCGACCACGGAGACTGTCTTCCAGGTCCTAAAAAATATCTTCTACACAGCATTGCCAAAGGTGACATAAAAGTCCTGAAGGTATTTTTTTACCTCAAGGCTTCCTGGGTGGAGTTATGTCATCGCCTTCAATCTGAAAAAATATATACCATAAATGAAAATACACCAGACTTACTGTAATAAATAATACAACTTAAGTTGTACATTCAGGAGCGTGGATAAATCCTGCCATCGAATTCTTTCCTCAAAAGCAGTGCTACATACTCGTATATTCAAATCAACAAAATACTCGAACATGCCTGGGCCTCAACGTGCGAAAATAGCGGTGGAATAACTGACCAGGAGATTTATTTGAGGTAAATAAATATCTTCTACAGCATTGCCAAATTACGGATGGCGTGAACGTAATATCGCCGGTGATTTGGCGTTATATCAATTCTGTTATATAAATGAAAATATCACTTAGCAAGATGGCGAAGAACACTGGGAGCTGCTGTTATATCAAATGTCCTCAAAGCAACTGGAACACGAGCTGCCCTTCGTTTGATTTAATTTTTTTTTCTTAAGAGACGGCAAACATTCGAAGGTTACAAAAAACTCGACAGTATGTGTAAAACTCTACCATCATCATAAGCGAAAAATGTTGCTTTTGCAATGATGAAGGACTTAGCTAGCAAATGAATTAAACCCATAACCCCTGGGTAAGGAACCCAAATCATATTTCTCAAGCCACATTTTTATTTTTTATCGGGGTATGTTTTGAGGCTCAATGGAGTAGGAATGGAAAGGAGATGTGTAAGAGGATGGTTTGATAGTACCAGGCATCTGGTAAATAAACACAGCTAAAACCATTTAAAGCAATGATTCAATCCTGAATGGTGGTCTTTCACCAAAGCAATAGTTAGAATATTTACCATTTTGAATTGTGCCGCAGATAAAAAGTAGTGTTGCCATATTATTGGCCAATCGGTGGTGTGTAAACGTAAATAATTCCATATTTGCGTTACTAAAACGATTTTTATTTGTCAGTTTACCTTTGTCATGTGAGACTTTTGTGTACTGTGGTAAAAAAAATGTACCAGAAAAAACTCTCAAAAGGTGAGCGCTGCCATTAAAATGTTAACAGCTTTTTATATCAGGAGATTCAAGGTCAATACATTTTATTGTATATATTTTTTAAGAGTATTGAAACTCGGATTGAAGTTGGGCGTTAACTTTAAAGTTTTTTTTTAAGTTAGAATTTTTATCTTTCAAGATTGTTGATGAAAAAAACAATTATTTGAAGCACTTATTTTTATCACAATCTGACAGAGTCGTTCTGAAAAAACTTTACGAGAAAGTGAGGAAAAGCTTTAAAGAAACTTTGCTTTGTCGACATGAAATGGGAATAAGAAAAATCCTTAGCAGAGATAAACCGAGCAAAGATGTTATTACAGCACCACAAATCATGGCCACTGTACGAGTACGTTCTCCTATTCTATTCAACGTTAATTTAAACGCGCTTGTCGTTAATCAAAAACACGACAAATAACAAATATATTATGAAAACTACCGGCTTCTCAATTCAGTTGGACCTTTTTTTCGTGTTTCACTCGTAGCAAGTGTTTTTTCTTGATTTAAAAAAATGTCGACGCACAGAACGTCCTGTTACATAGGGCAAATCTGTTTTACACGTGGAAACTATGTTTCACACGTGGCACTAGCACACGATAAATAGGAGTTTTTCAATGGGGCGGGTGAAGTAAAACATACGTCTGTTTGAAATTCGTTTAAATTGTTGCCAAAATGGGGCTTTGAGCATTAAGTTTCTTTGCCAGTTTGTGAATTTAATTTTGTTGAATGCATTTGCTGAAATTAAAATTACTACAAGCATAAAGCTTACCGTGCAGACGAATAAGAGAAGAACTAAAGCCATGATTTTTGTTTTTCGATGTGAAATTATTTTCAATTGAGTCGCTTTGCTTATTTGTTTTTGTGAATCAACTGGAAAATTTTCTGAAATGTGATGCGGAAAATAGTTGAATAATAATATAATAAGACGATCAATAACGTTGGCACACCTTAAAAATGCCAATAATATAATCTGATGCGCTGACACTGATTCGATTCGACAGCTTTGCTGCAGGTATATAAGTACTTTAGCAAATGAATTAATCATTTTGAAAGGAATATTCCACGTTTTAGTATTTTTTCTGTTTTTAGTATTTAACAAATTACGTAATACATTTTTTTAATTTTTTTATTTTTAAATCAAGTTCAATAACATTTCCCTAATAATATGTTTTATGATTCAAATAAAATAAAGGTGTGGATTTATTTTATAGTCCCAACCCAAACTTCTCTTCCCAATTGCACAGTTAAGTATGTCGTTAAATGGCAATAAATAAATATTTTTTAAACTATACAGAAGATTTTAATACTAAAAGACTATAGAAACAGTTCAAAATATAGACATACACCTTAAAAATGCCAATAATATAATCTGATAAAGTGTTGCGACAAGTTGCCGCTGACACTGATTCGATTCGACAGCTTTGCTGCAGATATATAAGTATTTCAAAGTAAAAATGAATTAATTTCATTTTGAAAGCCAAATAATATACGTTTTTAATATTACGTTTAGTATTTTTTAACAAAATTTTTAGGATTTAACAAATTACGTAATACATTTTTAATTTTTTATTTAAATCAAGTTCAATAACAATTTCCCCTAATAATATGTTTTTATGATTCAAATAAATACCAAAGGTGCGTGGATTTATTTTATAGTCCCAACCCAAATATGCTCTTATCTTCCAAATTGCACAGTGAAACAACCCAACCTTGTCGTTAAATGGCAATAAATAAAATAAAAATTAAACTATAAGGATTTTCACTAAAGAATTTATGTTAGAATAATTTCATTAGATAAATGTCTTAAGTTATGCCAACCATTTGGCAAAATGTCTTTCTTAAAGTTATAATGCGGGATATAAAGTTAAAACGGTTTCTTTTTCAATCAAAGTAAAAAAATAGTATTAATAATATTGCTGATAAGTTTTATAATGATTGCATTTACCAGTTAAGTTACCACTTTAACAAAATATTGTGATAAAAATAATGTGATTAAAAAAAAAGTTAAGTTTGGTCTGTCTTAAATTTTCATCACATTTGGCATCATTAGGATGTTTTTTTAAAGATTTCAATATTCCTCGTTAAACGTCAATTCTAGGCCCGTTTCAGTTTTTAAACAAATTGAAGCTAGCAAAAATCAGTTGACAAGCATACCAAAATGGCCGTTATGCTTTTCTGCGGAACCCTATTTGAAATGGACCAAAAATCGAAGTTTAACGGGGACCGGTCAAATGTCACTAAAAAACTGGCTCTTATCACGGAATTGTGACGATTCCAAATGTGACTTAAGTTTGAAACAACCCAACCTTACGTAAAATTCATTAAATCAGTTATGTAAAAGACAACACAAGAAGGAACATTTACAAAAATAATCAATAAGGCATGATACGGACCAGTGAAACTAGGTCCTGAATGAGAACTTTTAGATATCTTTAACAAATACTTACGCCATGCTAGCTTGCTCGGAGAGCGTCATCGTGTTGGAAGTTCGTTAGATAGGGGTGAGAAACTTGACCTTCTTTTTTGGTGAGGATTACAAATAATATATAAGGAAGGAAATACAGAAATGAAAACTCTTTCTCTTTTTGCTTTATGAAGGCGCCTTCGGTGAAAGGCTTATATTTTAGCAAAGGAATTTACGCCACTAGGAAAAGCTTTAATTCTTTGTGGACACCGTGAGCTTAAATGAAGTTGGGGGCATTATTTAAATCAAATTATAGTAAACGATAACCTGGGCGAGCGTTGTAGGCTCGAAATTTGCAGATGCGGCTTAAAGCGTCAGCTGGATTTGCGGAAATCCTGGTGTTAGCGAATAAAAATCATGTAGTTCGGGGATGGAAACGTCTGTTTGGCAAAACTAAATATCAGACCAAAAACAAAAAACATGAACCGCGCGCGAGACCCCCGGGTCAACTTCGGCCTTGAGTCTATTCCCTTTTTGGGGTTGCCCGTACGTTTATTAAAGCTTATAAAAGCACAGCCCCAAAGTAAAATTCTTAAAAAAAACCAATTTATTATAATAAGTTAATAAACGTAGGTGTATAATAATACATGTAAATATTTTGAGTGTATTAACTCATTCCCCAAATTATTTTATTTTTAATAAATTTATAGCTACGTTTTTTCTGAACTTAATTTATTGCCTTAAATCTTAAATGTTTTTTTTCCTATTTGTGCTTTGGTAAATGTTATTTATTTATTTTATTACCTTACTTTTTGTACGTACTGTATTTATATTAAATTATTATTTATTGATTTTTCAATAAATTATTAAATAAATTAGTAAAATTGTAATATCTATTAATCGTGTAATATTAATTAATCTAATTTCAAAACTGGTTTTTATAACTCATTGAGGTTGCTATGTAGCAAGATACAAAAACTTTTAAAAAAATGCATATTTCTGTGTTTAGGTGAAAGGCGTTATTCCACATTTTTTCGCAAGGAAATTTAGGCCTCAGTGATGATCATAATTTGAACAAATGGGCTGAGGATCAGTGGTTAACGGTGGCGACTATTTGAAGTGTTAACGGTTAAAAATTCACAATGACGCTAATCATCGATTTGCGACAGTGTTTCAAGCCATTAGGCCCATTGAAAATGTGGATAACGCCTTAAAATTTAAGCACAATTTAAATTTAAAATATAATAAGCACGTTTGTCTAAGTCTGAGTCTTTTGTGGGTTATGACTTCTTCGCTGATTGTCTCAAATAAGTCATAAAAATATTATAATGAAAATGAAGCAATAACTTTTTATAAGACCACAAATCTGTGGTTTTAGACAAAGTTATTGTTTATTTTTTACTAAATATTTCAAACTTCAAGGTGTTGTAAAAAATAAAATTAATAAAAATTAAAATATAAACTTATACGACAGCCTATAGGAAAAACAATTATGAGGTGCCATAATAATGAAACACGTCTCGTAACGCATAACAGGGGTTGGGAATACAAAGTAAGCCGTCTTTTGATTTGAGTGTAGGGTAAATTATAATTAAATTTGCTTAAGGGTAAGTAGAAAATACCAGTGTGAAAATATTCTTGGGTTAGTTGCGTGTAATTTGGAAAACTAAATGTTGTGTAGTCGACTTTTGAGCGTGGGATGTGGAAAAGTTGGTCTGAGCGTGGGTTTCGTTAGGGACAGAGGAAATTAATTTCATCTTGGACATAATGGCTGTCTGCAACTTTGTTGGGAATTTCGAGAATACATTTTCGGCCGAAGAGCGTTCTTCTATCTACGAGTAATATCTTCTTGCGGCAGAATTTTATAAAATACTTAAATTGAGTCTCTGTAGGATTATTTGAAAGCTTCCGTGGTCGAGTGGTTAAGACGTTTGACTACGAATCCGGAGGTCGCGGGTTCAAATCTCAGCTTGCGCAAATAAATCAATTCTATTTAATTTATATTTGTTATTTAACTTTTTCTTGTTTTTATTATTTTTTTAATTGTGAATACCGCCCAAGAGTCCCAAATGCTCCCTACCGTCTAGAACCAGTGAGACTATAACATCCCCGATTGAGGTATGTTGTGAGGTTTAAGGTAGTGGGGAGGCAAAGGAGATGGGGAATAGTGGAAGGTTGGAAAGTACTTAGCTCTTCAGATCTTATCACCAAATACGGCTAAAGCCATTTCAAGCAACGTTTTAATTCTGAATGGTGGTCTTTCACCAGGACGATATTTAGAGTATCTACCACTCTGTGCTGCAAATATACTATGTAATCTAATATTTAATAAAAATAAAATGTCTTACGCATATTGATCAAATAAATTAAATTGAATTTATGCCTTTGGGATATGTTTATAACGTATCCATATATATGAAAATCACATATAAATTAAACAAACCTAAAAATGTACATGTATATTCACCTTCCTAATACTCGACATCGGTCGATCTCGCTAAATTAAACGCATTAGACGCCATCGAGCACGATTCGCTTTTCGATTTGTTTGAAAACTAAGTAAATAGACGCCTTGGCTTTCGTCGCCTTCTAATAAAGTAAACCTTATTATTTCTGTCATTTTCGGAAAGATAAGTCTTCAAACAAAATGTTCTCACTGTATACACTATCGATGCGAAATGATCTAAATTTGGATTGGAAACTAGAAACGAGTCCTACGGAAAATAACGCACGAGTAAATATTGAGCTGCATTCCACCGAGCCATAGTCCGGAATCATGTTGTTGGAACTGTGAATCAATACAAATTTTGTAGTCTGCTTCAGAAAAACTTCTGAACTCCTTTTGCATGGATTTGCTTGAATTTGCTTGATCAATGCACAAAACTTCACCTCCCATTGCAATCTCCACAGTGAGCTATCTAGTTTAAGAATCAAAGTTATCTTATTATAGTTTTGAAAAGTTGAAATAAAAATACCTTTTATACAGGAAAGAAAATTCTTGAAAATCAGAACTGATGTATTTATTTCATCGCTGAAAAGGCAATTGTCTAAAAAAAGCAAAGCTAGCAGTCCACAATGGAGGCCTTATACCAACACCCTTGTATGGCAGTAAGCCATGGAGCTGGCAGAGGAAGTATGAAAGTTGACTTAATGCTGTAAGAATGAGATCATTGAGACGTATGTGCCGTAAAACCATGTATGACCGTGTTAAAATGTGTATGATGGAAATAATGCAAGGAAGACATAACACGAAAATAAGTTAAATCAAAAGACCAACCAGTAGCTGAGTGGATAAATGCCTCGGATTCCCACTTAGGCGTCGTGGGCTTAATATCTCTGCTCACTAAGTCATCCACAATTATTTGATTTTTAAGAAAGACAAACATTTACGGGTTACGAATAACCTGACAATATATGATAAACTCCTACTGTCATCATAATAAACGGAAGATGTTATTTGTACAATGATTAGGACTGAGCTAGCAGAAGAATTGAACCCTCGACACCTGGATGGGAATCTGACGCGTTTTTCCGACTCAGGTACTAACCTGTAATTATATTAGATAAAACAATATTTTTTTGTAAAACATCACTTTATTTAAGTCAACCGCCAACCAGGTTTCGCTTTTCTCAAGCTTCTTCAGGGCTTTTACATCATCATTTTACAGTTGATGTAAAAGTCTTAATACACAATTTCACACCCCCAAGTTAATGCTACCTTCGAAAAAACTATTAATTAGTTAGTTAGACATGCTAAAATTCTTTTCCCTTTTTTATTTTCTACTAAAGTGCCCTTTAAAACGAACGATTTAGGCTTAAAGAATGTTTGATTTTGATTTAAAGTAGTGCATATAATAAAAATAACGTTCAGACAATATCTCACCAGTTCACCACTAGCATTATTTTGAACATATTGTGAAGATTTTTATTCCATCTTTTTTACAGTTTATATTATCTATTTTCTCAGGGATTATGAATCATCCTCCATCCTCGATGAGCTCCTGTCGCGAATGGAACAATACGCCAACAACTTGGAGACTCTGGTAGAGGAAAGGACTTCAGACTACTTAGAGGAGAAGAGGAAATGCGAAGAACTTCTTTACCAGCTTCTACCCAAGTAAGCAACCTTCCCTGATACTAAAAAAATATATATAAGTTAATACCGCACAAGAGTTCCAAATACTACCAACTGTCTAGATTCAGTAAGACTTTGGCATCCCCAATCGGGGTATGTTGTGGGTTTTAATGTAGTGGAGATGGGAAGGAGGTGGGAAGTAGATGGAATGGAGATGGGGAAGAGAAAGGTTAGAAAAGTACCTGGCTATTCAGATCTGGTCATCAAACACGGCATAATGCAACAATTTCATGTATCGTTTCGAATCTGAATAATGGTCTTTCACCAGGGTGATACTTGGATTATCTACCATTCTGTAACATTCATCATCTCCCTCCCCTCCCCACTACCTTCAGCCTCACAACATACTTCAATTGGGGATGCCATAGTATCACTGGCTCTAGACGGTTGGGAGTAGTTGAGACTTTTGTGCGGTATTCACGCAAAAGAAAAAAAATTTTTATATATATATGAATTAAATGTGTTATGACACATATTAATTAAATAAAATGTATTTGTGCACCCCGAATTTGAACCACTCGACCACGAAAGCCATCAAATCAAATACTCAACAATGTGTATTAATATCATATAGCGAACCCACTTTATAATTACTTTGATTTACAGATCTATAAACATATCTATTCAGGTGGCCAAAACAAGAACTAATGAACTTTTTCTTAGCTGGCACCTACCTGCCGTGAAGCCTCTTAGTGCACAAATGTCGATCGGAATGAAACATTTAGTTTTTGACAGAATAAAAAGAACGTTATATTTATAGCTTGCCAGTTAAAATAGAATACTCCATTATAACTATGTAGACACAAAAGTTTTATAGAAATGGAAGTCTGAATGTATTTTTTTATATTTTCAAAGTATGTTCGAAAGTTCTTTCATTTCGAAAATTTGAGCAAAAGTGTTGGTGTTGACAGGTGAATTATGGTGATTATTGGCGCGAAAACATCGTTTTTGAGAGAAATTGTGTAAGAAAAAAGTTGAGGGAGATGGGGAGAACACTTTGAGATTTGTTGGAGTTGGAAGTAATGTACAATGAAATTATATTACAAAGATAATTGAAAATATTCAACGGAAAGCTTAAAAACAAAAGAAAAAATATACAAGCGAATTCATACTTAAATTATACTTTATTCACCTTATTATTCTTCACTATGTAATTCAGAGTTTATTCAGACACTCAATATGATATTAACTTAATGGTTTAATAATACCAAAATTTTAACTATATTCCACAATTTGTTTTATTAAGACCTAGACTTGAGTCTTAATATTATTTTACCATTAAAATGGCTTTCCACCACGAATTAACAGTTTCCAACTTTTAAATAAAAATAATTTTAATTTGCTATGTTGTGTTGTGTAAATGAGAATGTCGATTTTTAAATAGTGTTATTTATTAGAAGGTTTGTGTCGACTGTAGGGTAATAAGTGGCAGTTACAGGAAACGGTGCATAATATGTTATATGATTACATAAACAATATAGAATTTAGTAACATAAAAGTGATCTACTCATAGAGAAGAATAAACACTCATACTAACACTTAAGTCCTTCATAAAATGCCATTATATCGATATGTGAACCATTGGATACAATACGGAGGGCTTAACTGGATTGGTTAAAGGTGTTGGATCGAATTCTCGATATCGGGAAGTAACTAACTGAATCCGTAGATAACGGTTATAAAGCTATATCTTTCTTACAGAAGATTTATAAAATTTTTGATCGTTTATTTTGTTCAGCTTCACAACATACCCCAATCGGGGATGCCGAGTCCCACTGGCTCCAAACAGTTAAGAGCAGTTGGGCTCTTGGAACTCTTTTGCAGTATTCTGCTTACATTTTTAAATATATATACAAAGTAAACATTTATAAAGTATTTATTTTCAGATAAGTTTCGGTTCTAGTAAATGCTATTTTGAATCTAAAGTGAATACTTCTTTCCTATGACATTATTAAAAGAAAATCGATTTTTAAGCATTTTTTTTAAACATGCTTCTTATTTATCGAGTTTCGTCAAAAGATGAATTGAAATCAAACAGTTTACAAAAAATTCTCAAAAATATACTTTATAGAAATGGAAATATTTACTTTCCAGTAAGTGATAGATACTCTATTATCGCCTTTGATGAAAGTCCATTAATTAAAAATTAATCATCCCACACCCTTTATTCTCATAAATGACCTGGTTTTAATATGCCATGTTCACATTGACTTTGGGCAACTGAAACTATTGTTTGGTACTTCGTTTTTTTTTAAGACCCCAGGTTTGAAAGATATCAATCATTATTAAGACTTTGCTATTTATTACATGTGAGAAAATAATTGTACTTGAGAACTAAAATAGTTAAGCTCTGCGTTTTATTTAAGATTAAATACCAAGTCCTTTTGATGAAATAAGTATTTGAGTAAAACAACATTTCGCCGCCTGTTTCGTTAAAAAAGAAACTTTCAAGTAAAACAACAACGAAAGAAAAACAGAATTTTCAATTGCTTTTCGGAAAAAAGTACACGGCGCCTGCGTAAATAAAATTCAGTTAAACTGAACTTTTTTACATTCTTGGTCACACAAAGAGCTGCTAAATTTATTTTTCGATTATGTGAACAAACTTTTTTTAAACGGTTTTAAGGCAATATTTTCGGTGTGTACGTTAGTTTTTTTGCTGTTTTTGTCAGATGATTGGCAAAAACCGAAAAAAATATATTAAGAAAATAATGTTCACAAAACGTGAAAGTGTGCGAATTACGAAAAATAGAGATGAATGAACAATTTGGGAAAAGCCATAGCCGCTTCTCAAATGTATTGTTATAAGCAACTGACTTTCAAAAAAATGAAATAATTTCTAAATATATGCTTTCCCTTTTATCTGTTTTTATTTTCCGTTCAATTTAAGTGTGTTAGAATAAATATAAACTTACTCGCGATGATATAATTTAAAACGATAGTGAAAAAAGTGTCAGTACACGCAATACAATCGAAATAATTTATTACCAGGCGTAATATTACCACTTTGCCCTCTTCCAAACGAATATTTATTTTATTTTATTTTTCAAACACATCAATTATTTAATAAGTCATTGATTTGCCTTAAAATCTCGCGTGAAGAGTCAAAACTTCTCCCATCTTTTTCTCCAGGTATGTATTTAGTCTGAAGGAAAAAAAAACAATCCATTGTAAGATTTTCTCCCTCTCCAAAAGACATATAGTTTAATAGAAAGCCATTAAAAGTTTCAACGACCTTCTTAAAGAAATAAAAGATGAAAACCACAAAAAAATGATATACCCGTATCGTCTATTCATTTTAAATAATATGCATATTTTAATAAAAAAATAATTGGTGCATAAGTTAAGTAACACCTATATATGGTAATAGTAAGTGATATTGTGCTCATGTTTATTCAATATAGTGATCACCAAATTAAGTAACTCACGATAGTACTCAGTACGATATATTTTTTATTTTAAATTAGGGAGGTAAGTATTGAAATATAAGGATTACACAAAAATGTTAATTGTATTAACTATGTTTTCTGTTGTGAGTAAGTAAATAAACTGTTAAATCTTTACAGTTTAATATATTTTTAAATCTTGATGTAACCACGACACAACTTTATAAACTTCATATATTTACACAGTTTATGTGACTCAATCAATTCATTACACAAATATGCTCCATTTTTGGCTCGGTAAACAATCAATTCCGCTTTAACATTTAATTACTACGTGTCCTATTTTAAGGAATACTATGATTTTATTTTAAGTTTATTTCATAATTATAATAAGTTAAAAAAATGAATTTGCCAGTGTTTATTTTTTTACTTATTAACATGTATAATTGAATACATTGAATATATTAAAAGTAATTCGATTTCAATATGCTCACCCGTAAATCGACAAAGAGCATGTATGGTCCATGTATGACGTATATGGAGTAAGTTTAATGTATTTGGCATCTCGTATGATCTCATCCACGTGACGCGGGTGGTGGGTTTTGGGTAGTGGGTAGTGGGTGGTGAGTGTTGGGTATGCCTTCTGGAAAGCATTAGCCGTGATTTAACCTAGGAAGCTCATGCAAAAACTGCCCTGAGGCTTGGCAATCTGCTAGCTCCCACGTTATTCAATCTCGCCCTAGAACAAAAATTACTAGAACCAGTTTCTGAAGACATCATATTTTTATTTAAGATAGTATTATATAAAGATTGTTTGGTAATCGTCATTTACTGATAGAGTAAAAAAATATTATTCCAACGTTTAGTTTTCAACTAAAATTAGGCGGAAAATATTACATTTACTGTAATTTGCTTAGTTTCTAGGATGTTTAACTAGTTTGACTCATTTAATAAGTCGGTTATTTTATAACCATCGAATTGTGTTAAAGATTCCTAAATTTGCACTCATAGTATTCGAACTAACTGGCTTGGCCTGAGTTTCATCATTATTATTTTGAATTTTTTTAAAAACACCGAATAAAGTACTTTTATCGCATGTTTTATGAGGAAAAAGATCCAAGTCTGAAAATTTTCACCGTTTGTGGAACAAACACAAATGTTATGCATTCAATTGAGGATAGTTATAAGCTATGCCATTGTCTAAGGCCAAAAAGCTCGATTTTTAAATAATCCTGAAGCCCTTGCAGATGTTCTGTTAAAGCAACACCCCTCACTGGCCTTTACTGGATTTCATTAAAACGTCCAAGAAAGACTGTCAAAAGCAGGCTGATTATTCCGGACCCTAACAGGATATTCAGTTCATGGTTTCGAGACTTTCTTTGTTACAGATATGGAGTCAAACGTTACCGAAATTAACAATCACGAACGGACATTCTGCTCGAAGTCCCTTAAAAACAAACATTAAGGAATGTTTGCATATTTGAATGGTGAGTGAAAAAGTTGTTGTTTTCCGTCTTATTTCGCACATTGTGTCTACATAAAATAAAATATTTATTTAATTTAACATTTCCAATGAATTATAAAAACTAAATTCAGAAGAGACAATTCAGAAATTAAAAAAAAAACAAAACAAGCATTAAAAACATGGTAAAAATCAAATTCAAAACAAGATGGTCGATAGTCCGATGAATGAAACGCTCCACTGTAAGTCGGTCAGCCTGACGGCCTCCGTGGTCGAGTAGTAAGACGCTCCACAACGAATCCAGAGGTCGCAGGTTCAAACCCGGCGGGCGCAAATAATTTTTATTTTATTAATATGTTTCATAATACATTTAATTCAAATAAAATAATTAATTTTGTATATTTGCGGCACGTTCCGGAGTGGTAATATATGTAGTATCGCCCTAATTAAATACCATCATTCAGAACAGAAAAATTGTTTGAAATGGCTTAGCCGTGTTTGGTGTCCAGATCTAAATAGCCAGGTACCTAACCTTACTCTTCCCCATCTCTTTTTTCCTTTCATCACCTTCAACCTAACAATATACCCAAATTGGGGATGCCATAGTACATCAGGCTCCAGATGGCTGGGAGCAGTTGGGATTCTTGGGCGGTATTCACAATAAAAAAATAAAAAAATCGGACGGATTTCAATTCTCACAGCGAGTACTGACAAACTTTCTTTTTTAGAGGGAATTGATACTAAAATAATAATATTTATAATAATCTTATTCCAGAAAGTATGCAGATATAGTGCAATGCAATACATTCCATAATTTAAAAAATTCAACCTAAACTACAAAATAACAATACATAAAACAAAAGTAAGAGTTATAATACATATTATACAATAAATAAATAAAATAATTGAATTAAATAAATTAAATGTATTAATTTATCATTGTGAAGATCTTTACTGGAAATCTTTTAGTTTATAGCTTTTTGTTTTTCAAATAAAAAAAAGTTTTTATAAAGTAATATTACTTCGTTTACTTTTTTTCATCTTTTCAATCTGCCTAAATTCCAATTAAAAATCCAAACGAGCCAGGATTTTATTAAAACTGACGAGAATTTTCATTTTGATACCGTCCACTGCGTTTTCTCTTCAGAACGTCCGGCACAATGGACGGATTGCAGGAAATTGGTCCATAAAGCTTCCGTAACTCTCTACCTGTTGGCTTACAATAGGACGGCTAATACTTCTGCACTCTGCCAGATATGGATTTAATTAAATTTCCCCATCAAATTAAGGCTTATCGCACGTTATGGTTTCATTTTAAAACATCCGCAGAGAGAGCGTTTATTTGAAATTATTTTTTGTATTCCGTGTAGCCACTACCTTTCATTTCGTAATATGCTGATGAATCAATTTGAAAAATTAAAAAAAAACTTTGTATATTTCCAAAATTAATAAAAATAAATCTAAATTCATATCGTGGTTTGATTTGTCGAGTAATAAGATATGATGAACTTTCTCATATTTCTTGGGTCACAATTTATTTTATCCACAAACGAACAACAGAAAAAATGCATTTTTAATTCATTTTTTGTTATAATAATAATAAAGTTTTATTTCAGAAGGTACGCAGAAGTAGTGCAATGCAATACCTTTCATTATTGATAATTATAGATATTATTAAAGTAAAAGTTGTAATACAAACAATAATAATAATTTTAAAAAATAAACATTAATTAATTAGATTTTTTTTAAAAATAATACACGAACAAATATTAATGGAGAACATAAGGTCTCATTTCTGCGAAACGCCATCAAGAGGGAGTCTATCCTGGTAGCGTTAAGATTGATGGGGCCAATATCTTACTTTCCACGTGCTAAAAAGGGTACGGATCCCGCTGTGGGATTCAAACTCGATCCATCCAAACGCTAGCTGAATAAGTTGTTCCTCTTAGTAGTGAATGTCATTTTATTCGAGCGTGCTTCAAGGTGGTCTCCGCATCACCTGCATTATACCATCTGTTATTTCTAACTATCTTAGAGTATTAGGTCTACTGCATCCCTAATTTTTAGATGTTGTCCGAAAAAAAAATGGGTAAAAGAAAGGTTGGAAATTACTTTTTTATAATTTTTTTTTAAGAAAAACAAACATTTCCGGGTTACGATTAACCTGACAATATTTTAAAAACTCCTACTGCCATCATAATAAGCGAAAGGTGTTGTTTGCGCAATGATGGAGGACTTAGCTAGCAGAGGAATTGAATCCACGACACCCGGGTGGTAACCTGCCGGGATTGTCAACTCAGCTACTAAACGGTAATTTATCACTAAAGATAAAGACAGAAAAACATTTCCGTTTATCTCATCAACACAATACTGCGAAGGCTCTAAGCGGCCTCCGTGGCCGAGTGGATGGACACTCGACTACGAATCCAGAGGTCGCGGTTTAAAAAGTGGCGTGCGCAAACAACTTTTATTTAATAATAACACATTTAATTCATATAAAATATATGGTATATATTGGGCATGAGCCCAAAATTTAAAAAACAACATATCAGAGACAACTCAATTAACCATTCATCCATATAAATTTCTTAAGATTAGAGATCAAAGTTTCGCTTTAAATTTTACTTAGTCTTATATCACTCTTATGATATGAAGTTTATTACTGTATTGAATACTGTGTTGATAAATCCTTCTATCTTAACTGATTGCAATCTTTGAAGTACAGACGATTAGTAAGTTGTCCTTGTTTTACCAATATTCAAATGAAAGATGCTCCGAAAAACTTAGGTCATTTGTCCTTTCGGCGCCGGTGCACAGCCAGGAACTTCTCCAAACGCGCGCCCAACATTTGTACACGGTTGACATTCGATACATGATAACGGCTTGCTTATATTACTCTTTTTTTCTAATTTAATTGTTAATTCGTGGTGGAACTCCATTACAATGATTTAATAATGGTATCCATCTCTTTTAGAAGGTAATAAAACTACCCGAAGGTATTTGTGAATGTCATTGTAAATCCACCCCTGTCAGCAATAAAACAAAAACCAAAGTCACAGATGTTTACTATGAGATAGACTCAATATGTGTCCATTCCGGACATTAATCTAATATATTTACCATAGATTTATTTAAAATTGTATCAGTTTGAAGATGCCCGTCAAAAGGTGAAACCGGTCAGGTCTTAAATAAAAAATAGTGGAATAAAGTTAAAACAAAGTTTTTATTTAATTACTCGTTTTTGTGTTCAATACTTGGAGAAACAATGTATGGAGCGAGAGCTAATTATTTTTACCCAACCGATACAAACTTGCGATAAATCACTATCTCCGAGTTTTTACGTCGTACACCATGAGAGAGAAAGAGACAACAAATATAATACTCCGCTTCTACGTACTGTCACAATGATCTTGGGCTCCTGGGTCACCGCGGGACTCCACCTTCATTTTTTATTGTGCCACTAAACTTGACACAACAAAACAGTTTTTTAGGTTAGATGCTATATTTTTCATGATATCGATTCTGTGAAAAAGTGGTTTTACGAATAAACAAAAACATTATGTCGATATGCGATATGAATGGATTTATAAATACCCTAGATTTGGTAGCTCAGGTCCGCTGAGTCAGGTAAAAATCATCAAAAACTGACTACACTGCCTTGGATTGATACCACTCTATATACTCTAAGGTTCAATAGGTCGGATGAAAAATGATTTTCTAGACTTTGTCTTTCCTCTCCCTTCTACAATATAGACCTCATCAAGACCTTAGTTCACTTCTTCCTTTCCTCAAAAAGACACTCCACACAGCATCGTTAAAACATAGTCATAGGGAAATAATTTCCCTTAGCGTCTCCTGTGCGGAGTTAATCTAAAAAAAAAATATTTTTGACGTTTTTGTTTTTGTTTTCGAATTGGATAAACAAGAAATTAAATTATTACAAGTGTGGAATACCTGCTTGTAAAACTCTGCAAAAACTGTCGTTTTAATTAAGTTTTTTATGGCGTTTTATCGCTTTGTTTACGATCAACTGCATTTGATATATCTACATTGTTATTTTTTTACTAACCCAGTTTTAGACCCCGCCTTTGTATGCGATCACTGGTGCAAGTATGGACGCGTTAGCCAAGGTCAATAAGAATATTATACTAATTAAAACGCTTGGATACTAAACTATTTTAGTGAAACCGCTCACAAATGTCAACATGAAATATTGAATGCACTCAGAAAAGACAGACAAAATTCTTGAGATTCCGAAAATCAGCGTGATTGATAAGAAAAGCCTGTTATGTAATATTCTCGTAATTTTAACGTGGAAAAAAAAATGCTTTTTTTATAAATATATATATATATGAGTTTTCAGGGATCAAAGCAATCTCAAGTAATATGGTATTTACTCAGAAAATTATAAAATAATCCATGAGGCTCAGAAACGTACATCAGGAAAAACTTGGCTTAAAAATATTTGCCTTTGAATTTTATTATTATTTTTCTGTTTAATCTCCCTTAGTCTTTTAGCATTTTTTTTATTATTTTACTAATAAGATGATAATGATGTTAATACCTACTTTATTTTGATTCACGTTGAAATAAGCGATTAAGGAAAAATATTCATTTTTATAACGTAACATATTTTTTTCTTCCTCAAGAGCCCCCTGGCATTCAGCTTTGAACATAGTTTGCTTATCCTTGGCGGCTCTCATCCACCCAAAGCCTGCGGTCTTCTTCAGATATATTAGTGTGGTTCCAACAGTCCTCAAGTAGTCGTGCTTGACGTGCTACATGCCCAGAATAGTTCCAATTGAGGTTGGATGTTATTTTACTTATGTTGGCCACTTTAGATTTTTGGTACTTTTTAGTCCTATCTCGTAGGGACCTAACCTAACTTAACCTAACCTTACCTAACATAGCTTTTTCCATTGGTCTTTGCGTAGTTGCCATTTAAGTCACAACGTTTTTAAGAGTCTATCTTAGCGCTCCGAGCGTTAATACTGGAAGTAATCATTTGTTAAATACACGCATGCGGAGGTGTTGAGTTATATTCATGTTTTTTTTTTTAAATATATTGCTAAAGTTGCTGAAAGTGGCCCATTCAAATCTTATTATTCTCTCAACTTGGCTGGTCTAGTTTTCTTAGCCTAGTTTCAAAACTTGCCTTAGTGAATGTATTGATCTACACTCTCTAAAGATGTTTCTCTGGCGCTAATGTACGGGTTTTGAGAGCGCGTGACACAGAAAAACTAAAGTTTTTTTTTTATGGGTCATATGTAGTCAAATACAACATACCTACATGTATTAACTCTACACACTTTTCAAGATTCAAATGTTGATATGAAAACTTTTAGAGATTTTAAGTAAGAATCGCATTCGTAAAATTCATCATTCAACAGGGGGCAGAATGATTCGTTAACTAGACTCTGCTTGAAAAATCTAAAAAAAACAACTCTCCAGTTGATTTCTTATCTTTATGTTTAAATAAAAATACATCAACGCAAAATCTTCTTGATAAAATAATTTATCTGTGGTGGAAGAACATAAGACTAAATCAAAAATAAAATCATCAAAAAAATGGTTTACCAAATGAGTTAATTTTTTCGTAAAAATATTCTAGCTTCATAATTATATACATTTTTGGTTTAACATTTTCCGAATTCAAACACAACATCATTGATATTTGACAAGCTGTAAAATGTTTGACTTGAATAAGAGGTTATTACCGCTGTCAGTGCAGATTCGTGCAATAGATTCACATTTAGACGGCAAACAACATTATTGAAAGGTACAGAAATGCAATATGAATTCAGAAGTGGTTCAATAGGTACCGGCTAATTGCTAATTGTAACCCGCTTGAAACGTGTGGGAAACAGTTTAATGTATTTCAAGTAAGTGCAGACTAACAAACAACTTGCATATCACTTCAAGAAATTGTATATAAATGTCACCTCAAAATTATATTAATGTCAATCAAAATACCTAAAATATTATAAGTGTCACATTATAATGAAAGACTATTATATTATATTATCGTTCCGTACCCAAGATAACAAATTTTGTTACCTAGTTACTTTAGTCTAATATATCTGTTAGATTCTATAAACTCCTTAACTATCAGGTAGTGCTGAAAGAATTCTTTATTTTCATTAAACATAGACTTATAATGAAAAAGTTTAAAATTATATTTGCACGTTATGATAGCAAAAAAAATATTCTTAAGAGAATCTACTATAAACTATTTTGAAAGGTGGTAAAATATTTAACAAACCAATAATTTGTTAATCCTTAATTCAGGCTTAAATCTTAATTATCAGTTTAGTCACCCATAATGTTGAATTCATTAAATCATATTATTACTAAATCACCTTCGGATTTGACGTTTTGCCTCTTTCAATGAATATTATCTTTCTCTCTCTCTCTGTTCCTTTGTTTTAATTTAAATGTTGTTTTTTTTTCTCCCACTATTATTTTATTTTAAATTGTGTTTTATCTCTGTATGTATACGAGTATATAATCGCAAACTTTATTTTCTTTATTTAGTTTAATTTTGTACTCTGATGATGCTTAGGCTAAGCGGAACCGGTCAGTAATACAAATTAAAATAATATCCGTGGTCTTATACAAAGCTATTTTTTCATTCCATCATAAATATATTGTATTTGAAGAAAAACTCTTCCACGTAGAAATGTGTACATAACTTATTGGTTACCCTGGCGTGTCATTTTAGGATCGGAAGAAGGTTTTTGAACATGGTATTCGCAAGGTTAATACTCATTGTGGTTTTAACGTAGACTTTGCATTTCTACGGGCTAAGTAAAAACATATTATTCTATAACCTTCCACTATCTGTAAAGCACCTTGTATAGATCATTCAACTTCAAAGTTTTTTTCTCTTTTTTAGTTACGTATTAGAAATGGCATCGTTCGTATTTATGTCTAACGCTTTTCGCTAATGGTTTAACGGTTAAACGAAAACTCCCGCCTCACAATGTCTCATCGTTTTTTTGCCTTACGATTTCATGAGACTGCCATCTGGATTTGATCTAAAAGTCCTTTTAGCGAGCTTCTTAACAGAAATAATGATAAAAATTGGAAAACTTTTTATAATTCGGTATAATAATTAGGTCTTTTTTTCAAATCTTCTAAGAACCTTCGCCGGCAAGTCAGAGAAATTAAAACATAACATTGAATATTAAGATGTCAAGTATTCCTTTATCATTTTAAAGGTGACAGCTTGCGTGGTCAAGTAGATGCTCGATTACGTATCCAGAGGTCGCGAGCTCACACCGGCGGGCGCAAACATTTATTTTATTTTATTGATATGTGTCATAACACATTTGTTTCATATTGAATAATATATATTAATATATATTGCGGCACTTTCCAGAGTGGTAAATACTCTAAGTATTGTCCCACTGAAAAACAACCATTCAGAATCGAAACTTTGCTTGAAATGGCTTTAGTCGTGTTTTGTGACCAGATCTGAGTAGCCAGGTACTTCCTAATCTTCCTCTTTCCTTCCTCACTACCCGAAGTCGCATAACGTACACCGATTGGGGATACCATAGGTTCACTGGCACTAGACGGTTGGAAGCAGTATTCAAAGCAAAAAAAAAAAAAAAGTATATATATACGAGGCCTGTTCAAAAGAAAAGGTGAATTTTGAATTTTCGCGGACTGTGTACATTCGATTATCGTTTTTTTGTTGTTGTTATGTTGGTACACATACGTTTATCATATGTAAGCATTATCAGCCATTTTGGATTAGCGGTTTGTTTTTGACAACTGGAAGGATTAATCACGTTTTTGTGTGTTCTTCGATTTTTTTACTTTTGAAAAAAATGGATCAAAGAATATGTGTTAAATTTTGCGTTTAAAGTGGAATCAAGTGCTCCAACGCACTTAAAATGTTGACTGTGGCATTTGGCGAGTCTACTTTGTCTCAAAAAAGTGTTTATAAGTGGTACAAGTGCTTTACAGAAGGCCGAGAAGATTGTAATGACGATGAGCGTCCTGGAGTTGTGGAAAAACAAATTATGGATTTTATTCTTTGATCCATTTTTTTTAAAGTAAAAAATCGAAAAACACACAAAAACGTGACTAACCTTTCCAGTTGTCAAAAACAAACCACTAATCCAAAATGACTGATAATGCTAACATATGATAAACATATATGTACCAAAATAACAAAAAAAAAACAATAACCGAAGGTACACAGCCTGCGAACATTCAAAAATTGTACCTTACATGCACGACTAAAATCAAAGATGTGCATGCAATAATAAATATATCAGTGATAGTGGTTAATTACACAAATCTGACACGGGCTGAGGATCGGTGGTTGTTAACCTTGAGTGTTATATAAAGTGATACATATAAAAAAAGGCACTGTTTGCTGATTTGGAATGATTTTTTTAAACTTTATTTAGTGAGTCTTACTACTCAACCACGGAAGCCTACGGAGGTATTCGACCACATTAGCGCTGTGTCAGTAAGTCACTGTTAATGTACTTTCTGCCACGCAATTTTAAATGCCGTAATTGATTTTGCTTTTGGTTCTAATAACCGCGGCTTAATGAATTTGTACAGACTATGGTTTTGGCTTTGTAACATTATATACGTGTATTATCTTACGGGTTTTATCTAGCGAGACCTTCGTAATATTTTCGAGATCATTAGTGGAAATATGTTTGTTTATTAAATAAGACTCGTGCTTCCCTCCCACGACATCTACGGAGGAAAATATCATATCGACAAAACAGGGCATAAATATAATTAAGAGTGTTATTTTGTTATTCTTGGCATCATATTGCGATACCAATCTGTCGGAACACGTGGATAAAATAATTGAGTGGCAGTTGTCAGGTTTATTTTTTGTTCTTCAATACCGCACATGAAATTCGAACTTTCCGGAGACAATGAAACATGACGTCCGCAATTTGTTTTGAATGTCGTGAGGTTATGAACGTGGAAGAAGAATGGTGGAATAAAGCTCAATTAATTTGATTCCTAAAATTGGTTCAGGAGTAATGGACAGAAAAATGAGAAAATGTCTTTGGAAAAACCTAATGATTTAAGCCAAGTGATGGAAGGGCTGATAAGGATATTGAAAGAAGTGTGGATGCGAGAAACTTCATTAATAGAGAACTGAACGCTCTTGATGCAAATAAAACAAAGTTCGTAAAATCCAAGTTACCAGTCCACAATGGAGTGCTTATACAAATCCCGATGTATGACAATCAGGCGAGGAACTGGCAAATGAAGAATAATGTGGACTTAATGCCTTAGAAGTAAGATCTCAGGGGCGTATGCACGTTAAACCATTTTGAACATTTGAACAAATAAAAGAGTGTGAGAAGAACATATGACATGAAATTAGATGGTAGGAGAAGTCGGGAACGCCCGAGGAAGACTTGGCAAGATCAAGTGTATCAAATGCTTGAGTCGAGATTCAAAATAACAGAAGAATACTCGTATATATGAGAAAGTAAATGAAAATGAATAAAGTAAGGAGTGTGTGCCAATACAGAGTTGTATGGCGGTCTCTCTTATCTGCCTAGTCCTGTTTATAATTTTGAATAACCAGGTACTTTACAGCCTTCATCTTCCTCATCTCCTCCTTTCTCTACTCTTCTTTACTTTGTAATATACTCCCAATCGGAGATGCCATAGTCTCACTGGCTCCGGGCAATCGAGACTCTTGTGCGGTATTTTTTTTTTCAAAGACAACACGAATGCACAATTTGGTAAAATAAAAAAGGCATAATACACAAAACTCCTTATTGCTAGGAGGCAATTGAACTATGAAACCCCTGAAATGTGTAATGTTGTGAAAAGGGAAAAAGCAAAGACTTATTGAAATAGGATGGATCGAAAATATCCGGTTGTTTGGATTTAGAATCTACATTTATTATAAGTAACTTATAGATTTTGAGTGGTGATTTTTCTCCACAGTAAATAAGATTTTTTTTTTTCAAAGATGCTTATTAAATGTGTAAAAATACTTATTAGAAGTGATAAAATATATGCGATTTCTGTGTTTTAAACTTTTTTGTATAATTGTAATATAAAAACATTATACATATTCCCATCACGCAATAATACAAAATAGAAGTATGTGACAAGCAGAACCTTTGTTTTCATTATCTCTTTTACGTATTCATTCATTTTTAAATGCAATCTGTACAAATCGGAAGTAAAATAAATGGAATTTTTAAATAAAGTTTCCCCGCGGATGCAATGTCAGAACTTTATCAACTTTCATTCCATTAATGTAGAGTAATATTACGGAAGTTCATTTTAAAATAACTTTTCGCTTAAACTAGAATCATGATTGAATCTTGGAGAGTTTGATTTAATTCTCATGATTTATTAAAAAAAAAAACGAAGAATCGTCGTTCGAGCTGCGTTATCACAAGCTCAGAAATATATATATTTTAAGTATCATTTATTAAGAATACTTCGCACCTTAGAATTGGAACGTAGCTAGTAATTACTTTCATTTCCATTAGTGACCACATGATAAATGGTTTTACTTATTTTCTAGCTCTCTCCGTCTATTTTCGCCAGAAATTTTCCCTTGTCATTTTAAGGGAAACACAAAAGCACTAATTTCATTGAAAAATGGAATTACCTTTACTATCTTCAAATTATGGTTCTAGATGGGGACAAATCAGTAGTTCTTACCTCCTTGAATTCATATCGTCGTTAGAAAGGCAAAATGGTTGTACCGCCATTTTGGGATGTTTACAACAGAGCACTTGATTTTTTTTGTAAAGTGTTCAGTACATGGTTTAATATTAAACAAAAAAGGTTTACTCGATGCGCTCACTGAGTTACCTAAAGCCACAAAAAGCTAAAAAAAAGTCCCAAGCTTATGTCGCATGAGTCAAGCCTTCTCTCAATGGGTGAATATAAATAGCCTGTTAAAAAAAAGGGGGAATTTTGAATTTTCGCGGGCTGTGTACATTCGATTATGGATTTTTTTTTTGTTTTGTTGGTACACGTATGTTTATCGTATGTAAGCATTATCAGCCATTTTGGATTAATGGTTTGTTTTTGACAAGCAGAAAGGTTAGTCACGTTTTTGTGTGCTCTTCGATTTTTTACTTTTGAAAAAAATGGATCAAAGAATAAAATCCGTGATTTGTTTTTCCACAACTCCAGGACGCTCATCGTCATTAAAATCTTCTCGGCCTTCTGTAAAGCGCTTCGACTACTTATAAACACTTTTTTGAGACAAAGTAGACTCGTCGAAAGCCATAGTCAACATTTTAAGTGCGTTGGAGCACTTTATTCCATTTTTAACGCAAAATTCAATACAAATTCTTTGATTCATTTTTTTTCAAAAGCAAAAAATCGAAGAACACACAAAAACGTGACTTACCTTTCCAGTTGTCAAAAAGCAAACCACTAATCCAAAATGGCTGATAATGGTAACATATGATAAACATATGTTTACCAACATAACAACAACAAAAAATCTATAATCGAATGTACACAGCCAATTCGAAAATTAAAAATTCACCTTTTTTTTAACAGGCCTCGTAATTTAAACTGCCGAAGCGCCACAAAAGTCTTCAGATTCAAATAAGAGTCAGAGCATTCGATGCAGAAAAACAAACTGATCAAAACTGCATACTCTAACTCATTTTTTACCAAAGTGTCGCTTAAGCCCCTTTGCCTTTCCAGTGACGATGTGCTAACCGTGTCACATTAACTTAGTTATCAAAAGACTTACAAATGTGTACTATTTATATAATTGTCGCTTTTTTTCTAATTTCATAAGGAACTTTATAACGTAAATATCTACAAAATCAATATGGAATTGTTTTAGTATTGAAATGGTGTATTAGTATGTAAGTTGAAATACTACTTAATGACTCCTTTTTTGTATTTGTTTTCGGATATTTAAAATAATAAATTATTATATGGTGAAAATGAAAAAATAATATTTTATAAGACAAATTTCATTTTATTTTTATGGACCGACCGGTATAACTTAGCCTAAGCATCATCAGGGTACAAATTCAAACTCATAAAAAATATATAGTGTGTGGTTATATACACTCATACAAACAAAGGGAGAAAACGATATAAAATAAAATATAAAAAGAGAACGGTAAGAAAACAAAAGAATAAAATTTGAATAATAGCAAAGAAACAAAGAAAAAGAAACAGACAATATGAAATGAAAGAGTTAAAATGTCATCTGGGAACGTGATAAAAGAATAATAAGAAATGTTATGAGTTAACCGGAAATATACCTAATATTGAACCACCGGACAAATTTAATTAATTATTAAGAATATGACTTAATTTGAATGGCTTTCTTTATTTCTAGTGCTTCTAAATTTTTTAATCTGTTGTCATGACCATTTTTATGGAGAATATGAGCACCAGTGCTTTTATTGAAGGTATGATCTTTGTCGATAAGATGATTGGCGAATTCATAAAAACCGTTACTTTTTATATGTCATTGAATCAACAACCAAATTTGAAAAATCACTATTTTAGTAACTTTTGACTTTGAATTATGGTATCTCAACAGGGCGTTCCTATTTCTGGACTCGTGAAAAAAATTCAAGCCAGTTTCATTATTCTATGGCCGGATTATAAACCCTCAGTTTGTTAGCTCATTTAAAAATATAAAGCCGTTTTACAAGGGAGATCTTCATACATATTTGAAGAACACCTTTCACTGTAAATGTTTTTAAAACAGAATATTTTCATAGCTTTATTTTAAGTCGGATTTTTTTAAAGCAGAGAAAAGGTAGCTGTTTCAACATTTCAAACCACAAACAAAGATAAATACCGAAACGTCATACTCTTTTTGCCAAAAATCTGCGGACAATATATTATTCTGAAGGCTTATGTTTCATGTAATATTATTTTCTAGGTAAGCGGTTATTTTAAGCACGCTTTAGTTACTTGGTATTATGAACGAATATAATTAATCCCAAGCGTTATTAACTAATAACATGTTTGGCTTACGTTTTATCCGGTAATTGCTGTTGCTCTTAACAAAACCGCAAATTAAAAATTAATATGAAATCATGTTCACCTTGCCGAGAGCACACTTAAGCTAAACTAAATATTTCTCAATTTTTGACGAGTAAAACGAAAGAAAAAGTTTTTTTTTATTAAAAATCATTGTTCGATCAATACAAATGTTTATCGCTTACCTCCAGAGGATATTATGACTAAAATCATCAAATTACTATTTGCATTATTTATATAGCGCAGTTTTAGTGAAGAATCACCCCAAGGGCGTGTACTCTACTTATTTTTATTACTATCGGACAATTAAAAAAACCATGATTACAGAAGTGATGAAAACACGGCCTCCATGGTCGAGTGGTAAGACCCTTGACTACGAATACGACAAAGGTCGTGGGTTCCAACCCGGCGTGCGCCAATAACTTTGATTTAATTCGTATGTGTCATAACAAATTTAAATCATATTGTAATAATTAAAAAGTTTTTTTGCGGCACGTTCCAGAGTAGTAGATACTCTAAGTATCACCCTGGTGAAAGACCACTATTCAGAATAGAAACGTTGCTTGAAATGGCTTAAGTCGTGCTTGGTGACCAGATCTGAATAGACAGATACTTCCCAAACTTCCTCTTCCAAATTTCCTTCCCTTCCTCCTTACCTTCAGTCTCACAACATACCCTATTTGGGGATTCTATAGTCTTACTGGCTCTAGACAGCAGTTGAGACTCTTGTGCGGAATTCATATAATAAATAAAATAAATAAATAAAAAACAAAGTAATCAACATATCAATGATTCCAAGGCAAAGTTATTGAAAACAATGAGATCAAGTCTTAAAATTGACCCATTCTCATACGGAATATGCCAACCGTTTAAAATTATTCGGAATGCGTTAGGCGTGTCTTTTGTTTGTTGATCGGTAGCAAATGTATCGATGATGATAGTTCTTTGGGGCACAAACCATTGAAATACCAGTAACAAGAAACAAACCCTGATTCCACCTAAAATCTACAATATTAACTGTAGAACGAACTAAAAAAATTACAGGGATAAGGTAAGATTAGGTTAAGTTAGGTTAGATTAGGTTAGGTTAGAAATAATATTTTTTACAGGGTTAGGTGTGATCCTTTTTTATTTTTTTTTTCCTCACACTGTAGGCCCTAGGGGAAATAAATTCACTCAGGTACTTATGATGTTCATTCATCAGTTGTCCATTCGTTTTTTATCGACTATTCTAAATAGGGTAAGGGAATATCCTCTTTGAGAATACATCTTGAAATAATATTGAAACTCGTTTTACCCTTTGACGGTTTCTTTAAAAGATATCTTCTTTTTGACTCTGAATAACCTTGTACTATTCACCCTTTTTCAGTAAAATTTTTCCACGAACATTCCAGTAGTTTGGACAGTTTCAAAGAGTGATGAATAATATTCCGAGTTTTGTGAAAAAATTAACATTTTCCTTTTGTTCTGGGAATATAAATGAGGAGTAAAACGAAAAAAAATCGACAGGGTGAAAGTTTCCGCGAGGTTCAAAGGGTACGTTTCGTGAAAAACGACTTTGAAATAAATTATCTCTAGATATAAAGACCTTAGTTGGTGAACGGATCTTAAGTGACCGTACAGTTTGTGGGCGGCGTGGGATGGAAAAACAAAAAACCTTATCATTCTAATTTTGAATCGTGGTTGTGGCAATGCCCTCGTGACAATGAAATTTCCACACTTTATTGTATTCTCAGAAAACTCCGCGGGCGGCGATTAATTTGGCCGTTCATAGAAATTTCAGTGTTTATAATTTTAAAGTGACTAGTTTCGACGTAATTTCGATTTTTAAGAAAATATTTGAATCTTCAAATATCAGTTTTTTAAATGCAGTGCCACGCCCGAGTATGGTCGTCACATGATGACCATTTGCCACATGTTTCGTCCCTTCGACCATGGTAACCGGAAGGCGACCTTTTTCGTCAATGCAATACAATCATCAGTTCTTCTTTTTGCCTGCGCATATAACCTGTTAGAAATGTCGTGGCGCTTTTGCAGCTGCCTGACGTGTTTTAGTCTTGTTATTTTCGCCAAATAAGTAGGATATTTCACAAAAAAATCACTTTAAAAAATAAAAATAAAATAAAATAAAAATAAAAAAAAATAAAAAAAAATAAAATAAAATAAACTTAAAAATAAATAAATTAATTAATAATTAAAATAATAATCATAATTTTAATTTAAAATTGTGTCTATCTGACCTGCCAGGTAAGTATGTTCCTGTATATTTTCTTATCTAAACTAGGAATTAATATGTAATGATAGAAGTAAGATCTGTACAGCGCCCTTGAGGTGATTTTTCAAAAACGGCGCTATACAAATCGTCCAAATATTATTATTATTATTATTATTACTATTCCGTGTCTCTTTGTTGAAAGAGAGCATTTAGTGATTAAGGTAGTTACAAAATCAAGATAAATAAATTGTTTTTGTGAGTGCCTACGTAAGAGTGTGAACTGCTCAAATTTGGATCTGATGTTTATAGTAATTACGAAATTCAAAAAATATTACTTTTAAATCCCTACCCACCTAATGAAGAACCTATAAATAATGTATTTCAACAAATATTATTATTTATTTGAAATGGGTGGATTAAAGCAAAAATAATTATCTTAATACTTTTGGTAACATTTTTTTGAGTATTAATAGGAAGAAATACGTTAGAGAAATATTATACCATATCACGCCGTTTCCTCGCAAGGAAAGACCGCAGAGAGGACGGACCGCGATATAACTTTGTCTCGGCACACACTCCTTGCTTCATCCACATTCACACACCGTCTCATACATACTTTTCTGTTATTATTATACTCTTCACATGACCCAATTCGCGTCCCTTTCTTGATTCTATGAATTACGTTTGCATCAGCCTTGCATTATTTTTAATCATGTTAATTTTCAACACGGCCATACATATTTTACCGCACATATGCCTCAGGAATCTCATTTCTACAGCATTCAGTCTACTTTAATCCTTCTTCTGCCACTTCCATGCCTCACTGCCATATATCAGGGTTGGTATAAGCACTCCATTGTGGACTGCTAGTTCCGCTTCTTTGGACGATTTCTTATTTGCGCCGACAGAGTTCCGACCTCCATTAGTGGAGTTTCCTGCATTCACCCTCTTTTAAATATCCTTATAAGCCTTTCCGTCTCTCGTAAACATACTTCCTAAATAAAAAAAACTCATCCACTTGCTTCAAGTACTCATCATTCACAATTATATTCCACGCTGTTCTCGTACTCTCTCTCTTTCAAACACCATGACTTTGGACTTACTTTTTTGATGTGAACATCGTAATCCCCAGAAGCCAGTGATATTACAGCATGTTCAATTGGTGTAAATTATGAGGCTGAAACGAGTAGAATATAGAAGGAGATGAAACAGAAGAAAGTTGATTAGTACCTGGTTGTTTAGAGCTGGTTACTAAAAACAACCAAAAATAATTTAAAGCAACTTTTATATTTTGAATCATGTCCATACATCAAGTTAATACTGAAAGTATACACTACTCTGCAAATTTGTGTCAAAAACCTTTGTTGTTGTTGTTGGTTTGCCTTGAGCTGAATATTTAATTTTCTAAAACATTTATTTGTGATAGAGTAACAACCTTTTTTTTCAACCATCGTATACTAAATTCGTATCATGCATATTATGCATAGCCATTACAAAAAAAATTATAATCTGTTTATGTTCAGGAATAATTATGTGTTATAACTTAAACTCGTATTCTTGTCACAAAAATATAGCCACATTTAGTTCAGTACACCACCATAGTTACATTTTTTTTGAGAAAGGCTATAATTCATGAATAAGCTGTCAATCCTTAGCCTTTTTATTTTAAATATTTAAACTAAGCTTAACTTAACGTTCAAAATAATCAAACTTTTTGGCTCAAACGTGATTATCTATACTAATGTTGGTAAGTATTTTATATTATTTATTATTTTTCATATTACAAACTCTTTTTTCTAAGATTAGGTCCTATTTTTTGTCAAAAATCTGGGTCCTCAGTATTATGTACCTTGAGAAACAGCAAAAACAACGATTTTTTTAGGTTTTATGAGAAACTTTATCATTTCTGAATTATTCAAGGAATTCTTACTGCAGAATGCACTCTAATGTTTCCCGAGTAAGATTCTCAAAACAGAAATGAATTTAGACAAACAATCCAGCTAAGATTTCAAGAATTTTCAGTCTTTCTCGTTCACACATACTAGAAATGCACCGAGACATAGAATGTAAGAGACTAAGGAAACTTATTCATCTCGAAATGCTGTACTATTATATTTGTACAGTAAACACCGGTTAGCTGCTACCCTTGGTAAAGAATTCACACAGAAGCAGTGCTGAGACACATGTCTGTGTAAATTACGACTGAAGCCTTATAAAACTTGCCCGGAATGGCTAAATAAGATTTAATTCAATTTAACTGTGCATTTTACGCCTTCTTGGATACTGTTCAATGTTAAACAATATAAAACAAGTTGTAAACAAATTTTCCACCAAGATTAGTTAAATTTACAAAAGTGTGAATATAACCAATTGCGATTTGAAGAAATAAAAGAACTGTGCAAAGGATAGAGGAATATTTTAATATTTTCTAGAAAAGCACAGTGTTTGCTTATGATTTTCTTGGAAATGAAGGGCTTTTTTAAAATTGATTTTTTTTTTAAAATTATTTTGTCAGATTTCATATTATTGTTATTGAGTTTTCGTAGTTTTTTTGTCACAGTTTTTTTCAGCGTTCAAATGTGTAAATTATTTATTTGATTAATTCATAAGATATCTCCATGTAATTGAGTAACAAATTTAACTCTAGAAAGCTGTAGAAAAAATGTGTAATGTTTGGGTTTAACATTGACATCTTATATTTATTGTTTAACTATTTATTTGTTCTAAAATCAATCAGAATCACTATCAAGATAAAGAATCCATTGATTCTCTTTTTGTTCTGCATATATATAACATTATACATATTTATATATAAAGGTAAGCAAATTAATTTGTGTTAAGTCGAAGAATAGGAATCAGTTTCTTCGGTTTCTCGACGTTTTCGTGGATAAAATAACGCTATATACAGTAAATCAAGGATTGTCTAATTTCTAGTAGATGTTCGTTTTCAAACATATGAGATTATTGGCGATTTAAGTGTAGTGTTTTCTTGGAAACCACCCGAAAAAAATAACATATTTTCATTATAATAGCTAAAAATAACACTATTTAATAAGTAGAATCATTTTTAAAATCTTAACTACTACTCCACATTATCTCGTTGAAGAAAAAACGCCTCACTTAATTGGTAAATAACTGAAGTAGAAATCTCAGAAAGTTTCCAACAAAACTTTTTCAAAAAATTTCTCATCTGTTTTGTATTGATCTACGAAGCGCTTTTTTTCTTTCTTTTCAAAAAAGATATTTTATCACAGTGATTGGTATTTATGTATATATATTTAAAAAATATATATATATTTGTTGATACCGCACAAATTTACTTACTACCCGAAGCCAGTGGAACTGTGTCATCCACAATTGAGGTATGTTGTGAGGTTCAAGAGAGTGGTGATGGAAATAAGATAGGCTAGAGAAAGTTTGGCAAGCACCTTGATATTAGAGTCTGGTCACTAAACATTTTTTTTTTTACGCGCACAAGTCTCAACTACTACCAACCGTCTAGAGCCAGTGAGACTATGGCATCCCCAATAGGAGTATGTTGTGACGCTGAAGGTAGTGAAGAGGGAAGGTGATGAGGAATGGAAAGGTTTGGAGGTACCTGGCTCTTCATATCTGGTCACCAAACATGGCTAGAGCCATTTCAAGCAACGTTTCAATTCTGAATGGTGGTTTTTCACCAGGGCGATACTGTATCTACAACTCCAAAATTACATGTAGAAATTAAAGTATGTTGTCATTTTAAGCATCTTTTTGATTCTGAACAGTGATCTTTCACCAGGGCTATACTAAAAGTACCTTCCATTCTTACTTAGCAAGAAAAAAAGATAGAGAAACATTTTGACAAGATTTTGTCAACTCATATAATATAATATTTTAACCTAATAACAAAACTAAAAAAAATCGTAATTCACTTAAATACAATTTATTATTTTGGCAAAACACTGAGTGTTTTTACTTAAACGCAAACCTAAATATTCATTTAAGACTCCTCAAATCGCTCTTTTAGCATTGCTTCATTAAATAAAATTTATTCAGATTCTCAATTATGGTTACTGTAATACACCTTCAAATGAATTAAAGCTTAATCTCTTTATAAGTCAATTACAACAAATATTCAGCCAAACACTCATATTTAATAACGGCCTCTTAAAACTGAAATTTTACCATGAAATAGGAATATTCGTCTCCGGGACTCTCTCATTTGAATTTTGAATAATAATTCGAAATAATAATAAAACCACCTTAATTACTATGAATCTAACACTCTGTATTCACTTTGTATGGATGTATTGATGAAGTTACGGAATTACTTGAAACTGTAATTTTATATATTGTAATATAATACCCGATTTACCATAAAAATAACTGTTTACGGGGAAGTTCGAAACATATTGCCAACGGAAAGTCAAATGGGCTTAAGCGACAATTAGGTCAAAAATAACTTTAATATGCAGTTTTGATCAGTTTGTTTTCTACATTGAATGCTCTGACTCTCATTAGGTTCTGAAGACTTTTGTGGCTCTTCAGCCATCTTAAATATATCTACCGTTTAATAATAATAATATTTGGATAATTTGTATAGCGCCGTTTTTGTGAAAAATCACCTCAAGGGCGCTGTACAAATCTTAATTTCTGCTTGATATTAATTATTACTTTATATAAATATACGGCAAGATACTTACCTGGCAGGTCACTTCTGGCAGGACACAATTACCATATCATCAAAACTAAAATTTAGCTGATTTTTACATATTTATATATTATTTTTGTATATATTTTTTATTTTTTTATTTTTTATTATTATTTTTCATTTTCAAGGCATAAAAGCAAATTTAAAATAAAGTATATCAGAGGTATTTTTTAATTTTTCGTAGTGAGGAACAGATAATAGTGATAATCTTCTAATGAATTTAAGGAATGAGAGTCTGAAAAGTTTTCTTGGTTTGAACAGAAATTCTATGTAATATATAGAAGTAAAATATGTACTTTATTAGAAAAAGATTTGACTCGAGCGACGCAAGTTTGGGACTTCTTTTAGCTTTTTGTCACTTCAGGTAACTCGATGAAAGCATTGAATTACCTGAGCTAACTTTTTCTAAAATCCAACCAGGTACTGAAGACTTGTAAATTTTATTCTAATAAAAAAAAATACTTTGAAGTGCTCCGAGGAAACTTCCAAAATGGCGGTACAGTCCTTTTTCCTTTCCGGCGGTGATACTTTATTTAATACCAACATCATCACGGAAAATGTTTTAGAAAAGTGTTTTTTTTTTTAATAAAATTCACAATTTTAATCAAGTCTACCTGTAAAATTTCGATCCTACAAAAAAAAATCATCAAGTGATTTTGTTTGGACTTTCTCGGTTGAATAATATTGTTGTTTGCTTTACTCTTCGTTAGTTAAAATTATATTTCCAAGCAAACTACACACAGTTTCAAACGTATTAAAATGGCTCTAATTGTTTCCATATGCAATAAAAACATTGATCGATTCCAATAAGGTTTCAGCGCCACACAAATGGAAACTAGATCAAATATTGGGGTAAATCAATCAATATGCAAATGGAAATGCCTGTAGAAATACAGTTTTATTTTACTATCCAATTCATTCAAAGGTAGTTTGTTATGAAGGTTTTTATTTTGGATCGGGAAACGGTGAAAATGACCAAAAAGGTTTGATAATTAAGATATCAGTGATGAGCCTTGAAAAACAAAAACATTATTATAAATTTAAAAAAGAAAGCATATGTTTTCTTACGAAATCTGTGTCAAACAAAAATGCAAAAAAATAATTTCATATTTTTGTTAATAATCAACTATTTATATTTATATTAATTGGAGACTGGCATTTGAAGATTAAAAATTAAAACAAATTACTATCTCTACTTTCTTAGAGTTGGATGATATCCGTGGTCGAGTGGTTAAGACGCTCGACTACGAATCTAGAGGTCGCGGGTTCTAACCTGGCTTGCGCAAATAATACATAATATATTTGCGACACGTTCCAGAGTGTTAGATACTCTTGTTATCGCCCTGGTGAAAGACCACCATTCAGAATCGAAACGTTGCTTGAAATGACTATATCCGTGTTTGGTGACCAGATCTGAACAGCCAGATACTTACAAACCTTCCTCTTTCCCATCTCATCCTCCTCTCCATTAACTTCAGTGTCACAACATACTCCGATTGGAGATAACATAGTCCCACTGGCTCTAGATGGTTGGGAGCAGTTGGAACTCTTGTGCGGTATCCACTATGTTTTTTTTTTTAAATAAAAAAGCCTAACGTTCCACTATGTAATCAATCATTGAAACCATATTAATAATATTTCAACAAATCGAAACAGAGAAACACTTAAAAAACTTATTTATTACTTTTTATAGGTTTGGTTTATATTTCGTGCTCAAATCTCCATTTATTTTATTTTTTTATTTTATTTTATTTTATAGCCTAATTGATTTTCAGAAAATACCTGTCTGACGAAAACTACCCAATTAAAAAAGCGGAGAGGCGGTAAAATTGAATTAGGTTTTTGTTTATTAATAATACTTGGCTAATTTATATAGCGCCATTTTTGTAAAATATTACTCCAAGGGCGCTCGCCAAATGCAAGCGGATCGCTTCATTGTGTTTTTTCTTACCTGCAATTATTTGTTATTTAAACTTCGCTTCTTTCAATGATTAGTAAAAACAAAATATCCTTTGTAGCACTTCAAAAGTGCTTGCATTTTAAAAGCTCTATCGTCACGTTATACTTTAATGGTTCCTATTTAAAAAGCGCTACGTTTATGTATTTAACATATCTGAAAGCTTTCATCTGATACCCGCAATTAGCAATGCAAATAATTACGACTTTCGAAATAAAAAAATCAAAACGATGGAATGGTAATTTTACAAACCTTTTCATGACGGAATTTATTTCATGTATGTTACACAAAATTCCCCTTAACCCAGTGACCCAAATTAGAATTACAAATGACAGCCGTCAGGTTTATTTTCCCCTAAGGAGTACCTACTTTTGTAACAGAAAACATCAGCTAACTAACCAACCAATAGTAGGGACAATAGCCGAGGTACTTCCCAACCTTTCTCTTTCACAACTCTTTCCCTTCTCTACTACTTCCAGCCTCACAACATCCCCTAATTAGGGATTCTATAGTATCACTGGTTCCAAACAATTGGGAGCAGTTAGGACTCTTTGTGTTAAAAAAAGGGGTTGAGAGATTATTATAAAACGCCCGATTACCACATTGCTAACCTCCAAAATAAGTACAGGTATTCATATTTAATGATTAATATTAAAATTTAGTACTAATTTTTAAAAATATTAAGTCTCGACTTTGTAAGACGTCAAAAAATCTCCAGCAAATACAAATGTATGGTTTATCCAAGATTCCTTTTAGGCATACAGTATGTGCTCGTTTAGAGCTTTGTATACCATTACAAAGATGGCAGCCTATATCGGAAGAAATTGATTATAATAATATAAATTATTTTAAAGAAGTTTGAGATTGATTAAATGCCGGTTAGTGCTCAATTGGCAGAGACGTTACCCCTGTATTGAGTAGAGGTTCCGAGTTTGAGTCTCGGTCACAACCGTTATTCTGTTAAGTTTCTGTCTTTTTGTCTTTCATATTTACTATGAAGATTATTTCAATAATTAAAATGAAACTGTATTTCCTAACTTGATTGCAGCCATTTTATTGGTAGGGCCATTATAAACATGAAGATATACACACATGCAGGCGATGAATTATTTTCAAAGCTCATGGTTCTAAATACAAGATTACTTATCGTACATGTGCCTCGTGGAACTCATTTATTTTAGTTCAATCTAATTCCATTGAAAATATATAATTCAATGACCAACACCGATGTGAATTGATTCTCTACTCTCTTTACTTCTTCGTATAAGTAAAAGCTGCATTATATCTGTCTTTCCAACTTTTAAAAACTCTGTATGAACATAAAAAAAACATTCAAATGAGAACCGTTTAGTCAGTCAACACAATAATTTATCTTTTCATTTTGTTTGGACATGTAGAGCGAATGGATTTTTGGGAAAATACTTGACGTGCAAGTGAATGAAAAAAGTCAAAGATACCCCAGGTAAACACGGAGGAAAAAGTCATAAACTTAAGTCGTATCACTTTAAAAATCGGTTTAATAGACGAATAAGAATAAAGGTGAAAAAGCAGAGGGCGTTCCATTTGTCTTCCTATGTGGAGAAATATCATAATGGTTAGTGAGTACGTTATTTTGAGTTGATTTACACGTTTAATAAAATAAAAGCTCCATAAGAAAAGAATTCTTTTCAAAAATCTACATTTATATACGCACACAATATACTTCTAATAATTGTATTGTTAAAAGGCATTTATTTACCAGTTTAATATCAAAATGTATAATATGATATATTCACAGTATTTAATGCTGAAATTAGTTTGGCTGTGTCTGTTAGTTCAATATCATGTTCAAAGGGAGTAAATCAACCAAAAATGTCTGCGAACACAAAAGTGGACTGACAACATTAAACAAATATTTATGGTTTTAAAGTTTATTTTGTAGAACTCCATTTTTAATTTTTGAGGTTTTTTACTTTTATTTAAACAATAATTATTATTAATTTAAATTTTTAAAACAGTTTTTAGTTAAAAGCTCTGCGATGTAATTGTTTACGCGTGACAGCTGTTTCGCCTTCTGAGGGCATTATCAAACTGTTTGATAATGCCCTCAGAAGGCGAAACAGCTGTCACGCGTAAAAATAATTACATCGCAGAGCTTTTTAACTAAAAAACTGTTTTTTAAAATTTAAATTAATAATAATTATTGTTTAAATAAAAGTAAAAACCTAAAAAAAATTAAACAAATATTTTAAAAAAAACTCTACCTTTCTCGAATTTTGAAATTCTACGATTTATGACAAAATTCGTCTCCATGAAAAGGGGTATTATTTGCCTAAAATTGGGCAGATATTTTATAATTAATTTATATCAGAAACATTTGAAATTTAATAGCAACTTAATGTTTGGGAAATAAATTGCCTTGGTCGGTTTTGAAGCTAAATAAACTGAAGGCATTGTATTTTACAAAAGACTTATTTCTAAATTATGTAAGATTTATTTCAAATTATTCTCAGTTTGAGGAGGAAAATTAAATGGAGAGACAACTCTTGCTTCAGAAGTATTTTCTACTTTTAAAGGTTTGAATAAAATCTCATTAAGAAAACTGATTACATCCGATATGAAAGTAAAATGAGAAAAAAATTATTGAAATATTTATAATGAAAACACAGATGATATAACATAGTTTTTTGGGTATATCTTTTATCTGACCATATAAAAAATAATATTTGCTCAAGGTCTGGTAAAGACTAGCTGCATTTAACTAATCTAAAACCAGATGTAGATGAGAAAGAAACGAACCTTAGTGCAAATATGTTTCGGAAAAAATCGTTTGTATTGACGGCTGGCATGGTCGAGTGGTAAAACGCTTGACCACAAATCCAGAGGTCGTGGGTTCGAACCCTGCGTGCAAAAATAAATTATCTTTCATTAATATGTGTCGTTTTACATTTAATTGATGTAAAATAATATGAAGTATATTTGCGGCACGTTCCAAAGTGGTAAAGTATCGCCCTGGTGAAAGACCACCATTCAGAATTGAAACGTTTCTTGAAATGGCTTTAGCCGTCGTTGGTGACTTGGTACGAATAGCCAGGTAGCACAACCACTCACCTTTCCCTTCCTCATCTCTTTTCACTCCCCTACTATCTTCAGCCTCACAACATACCCCAATTGGGGATGCCATAGTCACACTGGCAACAGACGGTTGGGAGCAGTTGGGGTTCTTGGGGTGCTGCAGCAAGGCTTATCACCGGGGTATCTAAATATTCGCATATTTCAGAGCACCTTCGGAACCTTCACTGGCTCAAGTGCACTGAAAGAATCCAGTACAAGTTGTGCTGGATGGTGTTTAAATCCCTTAACAAAATGGCTCCACTGTACATCACCGAACTATGCGTTCCAAAAAAATATTCTTCTAAAGCAGTCGACTCTTAGATCGGCAACGTCATCGGCTATCGGAAGGCTTATAGAACCTAAACGCAATCCAAATACTAAGTTTGGAGATCGCGCTTTCGGAGTTTCGGGGCCGAAGGCTTGGAATGAACTCCCTCTGGAACTAAGATGTATAACGAGCCCAACAGAATTTCGGTCCAAACTGAAAACTTACCTTTTCAGACTCTCATATCCTTAAATTCATTAAAAGAATCTTAACATAATCTGTCTCTCGACGAATCACCTTTAGATATGCAAATTTTAACCAAATCCTGTACTGTATGACAAATTCAGAAAGTCCATTCTTTTAATTTCGCCCCCATGCCCTAAATCGGAAAAAAAAAAAATTATAATAATAATTAAATCATTAAATAATAATCATAATTTTAAGTTCATAATTGTGTCTATCTGATGGGACCTGCCAGGTAAGTATGTTCCTGTATATTTTCTTATTTAAACTAGGAATTGATATATAACGATAGAAAGTAAGATCTGTACAGCGCCCTTGAGGTGATTTTTCACAAAAAACGGCGCTATACAAATCGTCCAAATATTATTATTATTATTATTATTATTGTGCGGTATTCACAAAAAATAATAAAAGTAACGTCTTTGCTAATTGAGCTAGCGAAACCTTTTTGGGGACTGTCATTTTATTAATCCTATATTTCTTTGAACATTATTAATGTTATTTTGTGATTCACGGTCGCAACATAATCTTTTAATTTATTTTATGTCTTCTTCTTCTATTTCGATTTAATTTATTCATACTGTTTCAATACTTAAAATAAGAAAACCTAATTCGGTAATGGTTTGATCGCAATACATATGATTGCAACTTTAAAAAAATCGATCTATGAAATTGAAGAAATTCCGACATTTGATTTAAATTGTTCGCGATGAAAAAAATTGTAATATTTTTTCGATTTTTACCAAAATAAATTTAGCTTAGTATCCAACTACCTTTGTGAAATATCATTTTCTTTATGAAATTATTATACATAGCCCTCAGATTTTTTGTCACTTTTGGTAAAAAATTCTCCCAGTCAATTTCGATGAAGGTATTTCATTCCGAGGGAGATTTTTCTCTATCCCTGCAATTTCAGCAATTGAACGGGCCCGAGGGATAAAATTCGAGATTTTCAAAGAATGCTGAATGTGAAATAAATTGATTCAAATACTAAATTGTTCCGTTTCCATGGGCAGAAATGGATTGTCTAAAGAGTCTATCTGGGGCAGAATTCAAATGATATATTGTGAAAAGGCTTTGTTTTCGGATATCAGAAACCAGTATACTTATTTGACTGATATGGCTTAAGGAAATAAAAAAAATCTAGGACAAGGATACAATGTCGTTTTGTTTAGAAAGATCTAAGATGAATCGATGAAGATCAAACAGGATATTAAACTAACTCTCTCTCTCACATACCTATTTAATGCGTGATGGCTGATTTTTAATGTTTCTCCTGCTTTCGACGGATAAAATGAGTGTTAAGGAAAAACGATTTTGATCTGCATTATCTGATTGAATACAAAAGTATTTAAGGGTCCAAAATATTATTTATCGAAAAAAGTGTTTTTTTAACATTTTTTAAAGAATTCTGATAATTTACATGAATGGTTTCTGCACTAATTATTGAGTACTGAGTTCATCCCTTCAAAAAAGTTGAATCGCAGTTAATTTTCAGTTTTTTACAGAATTGTATGAAATAACAGACAATGCTCTATTTTTTTAAATAACCTATGGCAAGGTTTTTTTTGGGACAGTGGCAAAATTTAATCTTAAAACTAGATTTACCCGAGTCAAGTATTATTACAGAACGTTTTTTTTCCGTAAAAGGGCTCAATTATTTCATAGAATGAAGAATATTGGAAAATTCAAGGAAGTGAATTTGATTTCATCCGCTCAAATAAATAAATTCCAATAGAGTAATTTTCTTTCCCTTTTCCAATAAATGCAGAAGCTGATTACTTTGAAAAAGAGCCCCCGGTCATCTCTAGCTCTGCTTTGGCCACCTTAGTTCAATACAGATGCAGTCTTTCCTCGCACAGCCTCTGGATCTATTTCCCTCATCTTCGTTAGGGGGCCAAACACCTTATTCCTTTTAAACCAAATACTCGTCCTTTGATTTAGCGAAAAAACTTTGTTTGCAGTCTTTTTTATTATTCAATCTGACTTCTCAGATGATTATTTCTTCAGAAGAAAAGGAAAAAGAGTTCGATGCTCGTGGCATTTTTGATTGTAAACTTTCAATTATGTAGCATAGTATATCTACGCGTTTTAGAAAATTTACTTAAGCATTTCTTAGGACGCATTTACTTTCACAGAATCCTTTTTTTGTATTTAAGGTTGGAATATTGAACTGATTTGCATACTGAAATCTTTTTTTTTGTTTAAGTCTTTCATTTTAAGCCTTGCTTCCAAAATGTTACATACCGTTGTTAAGTTGTTTTTTTGATTGAATTTCTTATGGTTTTTTTTTTTTGAATTCCTATGACTTAAGACAAGAAAACACTTACCTCATCACACTAGAAAACCACTTTTTGATTGAACCAAAGTATGTTTTCACATTATTTATTTTAAATTTTAAAGTACATACATTGGAACACACACATAAACGAGTCACTTGCAAAATTAAACCGAATGGCAAAAGCACTTTACCCCCTTATCAAATACAAAAGTAAGCTCAACCTAAAAAACAAACCACTTGATGTGTTAATACAAAACGACAATCCGAACAAAAAATAAAGATGAATAAACCATAAAGATTCGAATCATTTCATAATACGTTCCTCCAACGATTCACCCTAAATTTCAGGTTTGTCAAAAAAACCATAAATTAACACCTCCAAATTTTTATATCCCCCCTAACCTTGGTGAGTGGGCTTGAATAAAATATTTCCTTAAGCACAAAAACACAGTGTAAAAAATTCCGCTATAAACTTTTGTATGTATAGATATACAAAAAAGTATACAGTAGCAAAAGGCAGCTCGCTCCCCGCTTACCGGGTAGAAATACAATCCCCTGATGTGTGCACCTCTAAGCACAGTTGACACAGGAAGAGGGACAAATATCATTTGGCACTGTTTAAAATTTCTACAATGCAATTTATATTCATTATTTAGTTGTGAAATCACGCTATAATCTTGTGTTATAACGACTAACCAAATGGAAATCAAATCAAAGCTTGTAGAACAAAATGTTTATACAAATAACAATACATCAATACATCAACTTTGTAATGTTCAATGAATTCAATTTTTTTTTTCTTGTACCAATCTATACAGTTATAGGCCAAAAACGTTGGGAGTAGAATTCGCCCCCATCCTCGATAGCAAAAACTTAGATATTAAAATAGTGTGGGCGCTTTGTACGGTGAATCACAGTTCTGGAAAAGATTTAATATAGCTGACAGCTTGTCCTTAATACCCTTGTCGCAAATTATGTTTTCATCAGCTGTTGGATATTTTCAATTAATTTTTGAAACTACGCAAAGTAAATTACTCTCGCATTTTTAAATGTTTGCGACAGCTAGATCATCTGTGTTTTATCTGAAAGTATAGGTATTTGTGTGGGATTCCTTATGACAGAAGCGTTAGTTACCTACAATCATCCATACTTAAACTCCATATTTTAGCTTAAGAGATGTACAATTCTACTGTATGTAACTTCATAAATCTACAAACTGGATATTTTTCACATATATGTGAATCCGTTAGTCTATCCGGTTATATTTATTTTGGATTAATTGCTTTACCTAGACTAGAACAATATTTTTCAAACAAAAACACAGCTGACTTTTAAAAGTAAAATAAGACTATTTAGTTTTCGTTTTGTATAATGTAATATTATAAACCTACCTTTTATCAGTAAGGCGATAGCTAACATTTAAATACCAAGTAAATTGATACGTCAGATATATAAGTACTCTGTAGCTAACAGGATTTAATCAAATATGCGAAGATAATAGTTATGTGATTATTAGAAACACTTAAAAAGAAAATCAGAGAATAGAGATTAACAACCTTAATCACCTGTCAAAACTAACCTCTTGGCAAACAACATTATTTATTATTTAATAAGATGGATAATCACAAGTGTAGACATACTTACAATAGGCATTATGTATTAATCGTCGTCAACTATCAAAATTGTATGAAGCCAATAAAACATTGAATCCCTTGAAATTAATACGCCCTCAATTATTATCTTTGAATAATCAAAAACGTGGTGTATCAATTGCTTGGGTCGATTTACATTTCTACCGATAGAATATCTCTAATTAAACTGATTTGAAGTATGTAAACAACGTTGTATCATATTTTATCCAAAGTGAACTTTGGGTAAAATATCACTTAATTGTGCTAGATAAATGAAAACATATTGATTACATTATAAATTACGTTCACTTAAAGAAAGAGAAAATGAGAATAATGGTAAAAATACTGTTCCGCACAATACATTTACTTGTTTATAATTCTTTCGTTTACACATTGTATTCCAGACAACAACAAAATCGCATATATCGTTTTATTCTGAAATCTATTACTCTGAGACTAGCCTTCAAAGTAAAAGAGCTTTTACCCCGAAATTGTGGAAAAGCTAAATCTTCATTCGCCCCGCAAACAAATTTGAAACAAATAATGCTATTTATTATTAAATACGCTATAGTGTAAGTCAAACCTATCTAATAAACTTCTTTATAAGAATTTCGCATTGATCTAGGGGGAAATAAACCAAGACTGTTAAATTGAATTCAACTTTTGTCCACTTTACCGACTTTTGAAAAGCTCAAAGGGTATTTTTTTGTAAATAATATTAACATATGTTTCTTTATTATAAAGTGGAAATTTATTGCCTAAAGCAAAAAAGAACTATTTACTTTCTATCGTGAGCTAAGAACCACAAAAATATAAATCTATTGACAAAAATAGGGAAATAAACATAATTATTTTTTATATAATTCAATTGAATTATATTTAATATTACTCTTATTTCGTTTTGTTAGTTTTTGTTTTTTTTTGCTTTTAGTAACAGCCATTTCAGCGTTTAAGTCTATTATCGAACTGTTGTTAAAAGCAATAGTTTGTAATATCAAAATGGGGAAAACAGAAGTTAAATACCTCACAGAATAATTCAAGATAATTTTGTTTTTACAGTAATGAGTAATTAAACAACGAACCAAAATCATATAAATAAGTCGTTTCTACACATTTTCCACACGAGTTCTACAAATTTAACACAAAAACATATTTTTAATAACACATTTTAACAAAAAAAAAACCATGTATTACATTAAACTAAAATAACCTAAATAAAAATTTTACACAAATTATTATTACTATTTGATGAAAAATAATAAATATTATAGTTAACGTTCGTTGACTTAATACAAACTATGTCTGGAGACTGGGTTTTGTTTTGGCAGTTAATATTTGCTTTATTTCTCAATGCTTAGAGATACATGTTAGCTGTTAGAAATTTACCATTACCCATTTCTCCGGATAAGAGAAGAGGGGGTTATTTGTTTTTCTTGTGTGTGAGAGAGATGTCAGTAGCCTCTCGTATGCTTTTCAGATTTCCAGGATTCTCAAGAGAACAAAGAAATTTTGTCGGGTCAATTTTGTTAAAACTTTTTCTTAGTGTACCCATTTTTAAAATGTTGTTCTCAATTCAAATTTCTTTTCACCGAATCAACATTGGATTTTTCCCTTAATCTCAACTCAAAAGCGATGTTGTTTTTTTTTTTAAACCTTCTGGAGTAAAAAAATTCGCCTTTCCTTCATCCCGTTCACTTTAAGGCACTGGTTAAAAACAGCCCTCGGAGGGACGTTAAAAAAGTATTTGAAATGGAAATACGTAATAGCGTCTCGATTTTCATGTAGAATGTTACGATGTAAAAGTTCTCAGCCAACATTTGCTGGTAAAAACAAACATTCTCTAGAGTGAAATAATTCGATATTACATCAATATCCCACAGGATTTTTTTTTGCTGCGAAAACATGTTTTAATAAATTTGTCACTACGAAAATTTCAAGGTTATTCAAATTTATAGAATAAAACAAAAATAAACTTTGTTTATAACCACTTTTATTATTCAGTATTTTGTTGACCGGTTTTGGAAGCATCCTTCCATCATCAAGACAATTTTAAATTTTATCTAAAATACAAAATGATGAGAAATAAATACATATTAAGGAGTTGGAATAGGAAGGAGAAGGGGTAATTGAGGGGATTATGGGAATAACAGAGCGGTTTACTGGAAATATGTCTAGGATATATGTCTATTAGATAAATTAATTAGATTATTCAAAATACTACATTTACCATTTAATGATTTTATAATTTCTAATGCTTCTAAGTCATATAATTTTTTCCCTTTATTACGCCGAAGAAGAATTTTAAGCCCCGTATCCCTATTAAAATTGTGATCAATAGCAATGAGGTGATTGGCGAATTCTGAAAAATTATTGTTTTTTAAGCATCGTAGGTGTCACTTATTATTCTAATATTTACATTTCGAGATGTCTTGCCTATATAATACAAAGGACAATTATTACAAGAAAATTTATAAATGTCAGAAAGACTTAATTTATCATCATTATCTTTAGCATTTTTCATTGACACACCTTTGCTTTTGTTTGTATAGAACGCGGGTTTAATGTGGGAAGGCAAATTTCGGGGACTAATTGAAGAGAATTTATATAAAAATAAATACATAAATATATAAATATATCTAAATATAAGATTCTACGCCATTGGAAAGGATTTTTGAACTTTATCTATTTTTTGGTCAAATTTTATTTGTTTTATTTATAAATATGGCAAGCCTCAAGTAAAGTGCTTTCTACGAACATGTTATTCAAATTGTTTGGACAAAATTCAGCCCAAGAGTTAACTTACTTATGACTGCTTTTATCAATCACAAGTGGTTGAAAGCTCAGTTTTGTAATTATTTACCCTTTATGAAAGATATAGCGATGGAATCTAAATCGCCTATACTTGCCATACTTTTTTCATCGTTGGGTATATTGGTCCGCATATTTTTGAAACATCGCTCTATAACTCTCTTGCCTGTTGGAGAGACGGATTATTGAATTTCTCAAACTTATTCCACCAATATATTTTGGCTGGTGATCGGTCAATAAAAAAAAAAATAGAAAAAATAGAATATTGCACTACGTTTTCAAGTGCCCATATCCAGCGGGGCGATGGCATTCCTACTCCGGACTTTTTTTATAAGGCTGAAGAAGTGGGGAAAAGAAATGGACAGAAGAAGATGAAGGTTGGGAAGTACCTTGATATTTAGATCTTGTCACTCAACACGGCTTAAGCCTTTAGAAGCAGCATTTCTATTCTGAATGGTCGTATTTTTACCAAAGTTATACTGAGAGAATATATCACTCTTGAATGTGTCATCAATAATTTTTAATAAGTGTTCATATTGTCAACGCTTATTAGTTCTAATTTTTAAACTGATAAGTCTTGATGGAATTTCATGTTTGTGATCAGATTTGAATAGGCAAGTACTTCTCAACCTTCATCTTCCCCACTAATTTCAGCCTCACAAAAACCCCAATTCGGGATGCCATAGTCTGATGGAATATATACGGTTGGGAGCAGTTAAAACTCTTGTGCGATATTCACTATAAAAAAAAATATATATGCATATTTTATGAATTTATGATGGAAAAAAAACCTTCATTAGTTACAAAGGTTTCTTAATCATAAATGCATATCAAAGTTAAGATAAGTATATTTTTGTTTTATTTTACATCATTAAATACATAAACTAATGTATTTAACCTTTTTAATACACATTTGTGAACAAAGTTCCGACTCTGACTCCCTTGTCAGTGCGGTCGACCGGAACAAAGTAGGAGGTCGAATTGATACTTCAACTGCGGAGTTATAATCAATGCAAATAGATTGTGTTCCACTGAGTTAATATTATGCTCCAGAAAATTTTATCTAAGAAGATTCAATTGGTGTTAGAATTTTAAATGTGTTTTGATTTATGCGATGGTTTGCGGGAATTTTCATTTTAAATCTCGTATATCTTCCCACTCCTATTATGACAAAGATGTGGAAAACACGTGTTTGTGACCGTAACAATGATATTATTTTTATAGAAACGCGTGTTAGAAAGATATTGGATATTATGATCCATAAAATAGAGCAAACTAACGTTTTACTTGAACATTTATTGATAAAATTTATGCAACCTGGGTTATATTGTGACTCGAGTTACATCTTGGTTTAATATTTTGTAATTTTCAGGGCATCTAAATTATCTGTTTAAATTATTGTTGTACAACGGTCATACTAAACTATTTAAAATAAGTAACTGAAATATTATTAACATTATTTTCATAGAAATAACTTTGTGGTTTGACATATTTAATGAATATGAGGCAATTTTTTATTACCTGTCTCTTTCTTTCTGTTCCTTTGTTCAAATTTAAATGATTTTTGTTCTTACTGTTTTCTTTTTTCATATTTTTTATATTGTTTTCTCCCTCTGTATGTATGAGTACCTATAATCACCCACTATATATTTTTTGTTTAGTTAAACTTTGTACCCTGATGATGCTTAGGCTAAGCAAAACTGGTCATCCATAAAAAATAAAATCCGTGGTCTTATACAAAGCTATTTGTTGGTTTTCATTAAATATAAACAATCTTCTAAGAATGTGAAAATTGAAAAATACATTTTAAAAAGTTCAAGTTGTAGTCGAAACTCAAACCCAGAACCTCCACATAATCAAAGCGTGGGGCATATATCAATATCGCCATATCAACCATTTTATTTTATGTCATTTTTATACAATCATATACTTCTTAAAAACTGTTCATTTTCTTGTTTTTAATTTTTCCAATGTTTTTGAAAAATGTTATTATTCTTTTTATTAATAATATGACAATGAAACGTAAAGCTTTAAAGGGTGGTCTTTTTTAAGGTCAAAACAATACCTAGTTAGAAAAATATTTACAAGTTTGTATAAACTAAACCTACATATTTAATACAAATGAAATAATACCTTGGTATAATATTACAGATTTTATTAATTTTTTTATGACCGGCCGGTCACGCTTAGCCTAAGAATCGTCAGGGTACAAAATAAACTAAACAAAAAATAATAATAAAAACTGTGGTCTTTTACAATTTTTATTTTTTATTTTCATTAAATATGTCGAACCACAAAGTGCTTGCTTTCTACGAAAATATACCTTCATAGTTGGTATACAAAATAATCATTTATTAATTTAATTGTCTTACCGCAAAGTATTTCCTTTAAACGAATTCTAATGTATTGTGTTTAAAATACATTAATTGCTGATTCTATTTATTACTTTAACGAAACTTATCTTAGAAACACGTTTTATGGGATTTCTTCTTAACAAATAAACTACAGCCTTGAATTTTTTTTTACTTCTCAACCCCTTTGTCAGTACGTAAGTGCTACATATATTAGACAATTGAGCCCATTTTTTGACCTATTTCAATAGCAAACAAATAATAAATAAGCAAATTTTATTTTATGTATTGAGTAAACAAGGAAAAGTTTACAACTTTTCGAAGTTAATAATTTATTTCTAAGAATTTCGCTTTTACCAACTTCGAGGATTATTTCGTGATACTTTTAATCTCGTAAACTGGTTTCACCACAACCCAAAGTAAAAGTCATATGATGTTGTCCAACCAAAGATTTAAGGACAGCAAGTAGAAGCAGGATATTGAAAGAAAGCCGAATGCAGGAAATTCCATTAAAGGAGGACCGAACGCTGTTGGCGCAAATAAGAAATTGTCCAAAGAAGCGAAGCTAGCAGTCCACAATGGAGTGCTTATACTAGCTCTGATGTATGACAGTGAGGCATGGAACTGACAGAGGAAAGGATGAAAGTAGACTGAATGCTGTGGAAATGAGATCCTTGAGACGTATGTGCGGTAAAACCATGTATGACAGTATTGAAAATGTGGATATCCGGAAAGAATGCAAGGCTTATGTGAGCGTAATTAATAGGATCAAGAAAGGGACGCTTTGATGGTTTGGGTATGTAGAGCAAATGAACGAAGAAAGGAGTGTGAAAAGAATATTTTATGAGAAGTCGAGGACGCCCGAGGAAGACATGGCACGATCGAGTAAATCAAATACTTGAATCGGGTCATGTGGAAATTCAGAATAACAGAAGAGTATATATGAGATGATGTATGAATGTGAATGAAGAAACGAGTGTGTCCCAAGATAGAGTTGTATGGCGGTCCGTTATTTATGCCTACCCCTGTGGGGAAACGGCGTGATGTTTTTTTTTTTTTTTGATTTTCTAGATTCTTATTTATCATTAAGTGATGAATCATTTAAAGTTACTGACTCTATTTCTTGTTTCTTATACCAATAGAACGGCACTATGCGCCTTATTTTGTCACCTCCTAATGTGGGTGGAAAAATGCATTTACGTGACTATTGAGTTTAAATTCATGAGTTTACGTAGGAAAAAAATTGTGAAAACGGCATGATTTTCTTAATTTTTTTTTAATATGAATACCGCACAATAGTTTCAACTGCTCCCAACCGTCTAGAACCAGTGTTACTATAGCATTCCCAAAAGGGTATGTTGTGAGGCTGAAGGTAGTGGGAAGGGAAAGGAGATTGAAAAGAGGAAGGTTGGGAAGTACCTGGCTATTCAGATCTGGTCACCAAACACGGATAAAGCCATTTCAAGTAACGTTTCAATTCTCAATGGTGGTCTTTCACCAGGGCGATACTCAGAGTATCTACCACTCTGGAACGTGCCGCAAATATACTTTTTATTATTTTTATACGAATTCAAATGTTTTATGACACATATTAATTAAATAAAAGTTATTGGCGCACGCCGGGTGTGAACCCGCGACCTTTCGATTCGTAGTCGAGCGTCTTACCACTCGGAGGCCGTCAATGATGGTTAGTTAGTTAGTTGAACATTTTCATAAAGTACGCAGAGAAATCTTAGATGAGACGGCTTGAATTCATGAAAAAGACGCCATTAGAATAAATGGCTGCTGAACGATTTTCTACTGCCAATTACAAAGGGGAGAAATCCAATTGGTTGCCTCGAGAAAAACACAAAAACTAATTCAAAGGCTGTGTGATGGGTGAGTGGGACTGCAATGAACTGAGGCCATCGAAGTAGTACAAGATGGGGATGCCTGGAGGAACTTTTTTATCCAATGGGTTACCGTTCTAACTAGTGCAGGGAACTGCGGTCTCATTTGATACCCTCGGATTAAACCTAAGATAGTAACATGAATATATTCAATTTGAAGCTTCCAGGTGGAAAAATACATCATTGTAATCGCTTTCAGGTTATTCAGTAACGGATATCAGATACAATTTGGGAGCTTTTTAATATTTTATGGTAAGTCAAAGGATTACCTAACACGTCAGACTTGTTCAATTGGGATTATTTGTTGTAAGCGAAACTAACAAAATAAATTAAGAAAAATACTAACGGAAAAAGCTGTGACCGGAGAATATTTGATATGAAAGTGGATGGAAGAAATGATTTTGGATATCCCACGAAGAAAAATCACGATTATTGCTATCGTGAATACTGCACAAGAGTTCCAACTGCTACTAACCAGCCAGTAAAACCATGGCATCCCCAATCGGGGTATGTTGTGAAAGTGAAAGGAAAGGGGAAGGAGTTGGGAAAGGGAAGGTTGAAAAGTACCTAGTTTTTCTGGTCTAATCATTAAGCACGGCTAAAGCTATTTCAAGCAACGTTTTGATTCTAAATTCATTGGGTGTCAAGGGTTGGAATATGAATGGGAAAGAGACAATGACTGTGTACAGAGACAGAGAAATCTTCTATGCTTACTGCGGGGATGTTATTGCAAAGAGTTACGAGTTAGTTAGTATAAATGGAACTCGATCCGTCTGACTGCTAGTCAAGTGTACTTCCCACCAAGTCGTATGTTCTTTCAATCTTGACCGAATTTCATGTAAAATAAAATAAAAATCCTGTTACTAGGTCAACTTTTATTAGGTACTTTCCCTCACTTAAACCAGTGCGTAAATTTGCTAGGGGAACGACATTTTTGCACTCCTCCCTCTATAAATAATTTAACAGCTCGACGAAAATAGCATTTTCGACGCTGTTGCGAGATTCTCTCTCGTCGTAAAATAATTACTAGTTTCCAACTACCTGACGATGGGTGAGGCACCATGAATAATTCAATTTTATCAAAATAAATACGCTGCAGTGGGAACTGGATATAATTTGCTTTTAAAATTACTGCTAATGTCTCTAAAAGTGGTGGAATAATTACTATTCAATCCATAAGTTGTGTAAATGTTAAATACATGATAATAATCTGAGGATTTATATTGAGAACGTTTGAGACGAATTTGTTTTAGAGTTATTCGTCATTCATGGGATGTGACCAAGAACTTTTTAGTTTTAAGTACATCTTCATTTATTTAAGGTGAGGTTGTCATTGCAAAGCTTCACTAAGCTTCACAACGACTTGACTTATTTAAACATGTTTTATTTATTTTTATAATGATTAGCGCACAAAAGTCCCAACTGCTCCCAACCGTCTAGAGCCAGTAAAACTATAGCATCCCAGATTGAGGTGTGCTGTGAGGCTGAATGTAGTGAGAAAGGAAATGAGATGAGAAAGAAGAAGAGGAAGGTTGATAAGTACTTGGCTACTCAAATCTGGTCACCAAACACATCTAAAGCCATTTCAAGCAACGTTTCAATTTCAACTTTCACCAGGGTGATACTTAGAAAATTAACCACTCTGGAACGTGCTGCAAATATACTTTATTTTATTTTATATAAATTGCTTTAGAATATATTCATTTTAAAAAAAACATTTGCACACGCCGGACTTGAACCTGCGATTTCGTAGCTAAGCGTCTTGCAGGCCGTTCAAATAAATAAATGTTTTTGATGACCTAGAAATTTGGACAGCAAACGTTGAAATCAAATTTCTCGAAGGCAGAGCTCACCGTACTAAAGAATTCCCTGTTTTATAGACACGGTTTCACAGGAGTTTCTTAATCCAATTTCAAATTTGAATTTTAGTCTCTTACCAGGGTGATTCTGAGAGAATTTTCTACTACATACGAAAAAAATTATGCAAATGTACTGTTTCAAATAAGGAGTTAAGTTTTATCCTCTAAATGAATAAATAGTTTCTCGTTAGTCTTGTGTTCTATTAGAGTACCCAAAACCCTTTTCTAAAGGTCCACTTTACAGAAGTTTGAAGGCATTGATGATTTCTGTGTTTAAGGTTTTATTCCACACAAAGTGTGTAGTCAACACAACCCTTTACCGCACCCAAGCGAATTTTCATCTTAGCAGCCTTGTTTCGGAAATATTTACTAAAATTTAAATCAATACACCATGTACAACGTTCCCAACGTTACCAAGGGTTGTGTTAATTCGCTTTGAATTACTGCGCCTAAGTTCCGCTCATGTAACGCAATTTGTGTTAAAGCTTTCCAAAAGCTCGTAATATAGCGTCCCCACAAAGATTTGCAGTGGAGAGCTTTGAAGTGAGGCGTTCGGCCCTGCCAAGTGGATAATCTTTTAAAATTAATTAAAACACACCCCGATACCACAACTTGAATTTCAAAGCCCTTAAATAGAAAACTAGTGGCTTTGTTTCACTGCTTTTGGAATGTACAAAGTTCATAGGAAATAGGAATGTGTACATTTGGGTTTCAAATTTTATCTTTCAAAACAAAATAGTACAAAATGTTTGGCTGGAAACGCCTTGTTGAGGCGGTGGGCTTCCAACCCGAAGGACGAGGGGACGAAAATGAGTAAAAACAAAATATTTGATTAAATCAAAACCATAGTACCACAGGCAGAGATTATTCGCTTAGTGAATATTACGATTCGATCGTCTTTATTAAATTTAAGTATAAAATCCCAACTACAGGTATCTGGCACTTTTAAAAAAATAATGTATATATATGGAAACACCATAGTTAAAACTACTTCCATGGAGAATATATGTCAATTGTTGCGTATCGGGTACCAAATGCATACAGTATTTTATCTCACACTCTTTATGTGATTTTTTTTTTTTAAATACGCGTTTTAAAAATTATTAAAATTTAATTAACCTTTGACGTGAGGCACTCACTTTGTGGTAAGATATAAACAAATTTTAAATAAAGTAACTTCGTTTTTACACCACTTTTTTAAATGCATATACCAACCGGTTTCGGCTCTATCTGAACCTTCTTCAGGGTTAAACAAATATGTATTATTCATATTTTTGTTTAACAATACATATTTGTTCAACCCTGAAGAAGGTTCAGGTAGAGCCGAAACCGGCTGGTATATAAATCTAAGAAAGTGGTGTCAAAACAAAGTTACTTTTATTTGAAATATAATCAATGATGAAGTAGAATGATCTAAAGCAGCAACAATAAATTGTTGATCAGTGTTTTCTATAATAGTGAAATTGCATTGAGTTGAGTTTTTCTATCGTAAGGAATGGAGGTTTAAAACATCCATATCACTGTGAATTTTTTTTCTTTAATCACGTTTTCAGACAGTTTTTTTGCACTAAAATAAATTACAGAGACTGCAAGCCTGTAAAAAAACAACTTTAAAGTCAAACCAGCAGTAATATTGACCGTTTGATTTTTCAATTATTTATTTTACTTCAGAAGGTGATTTGACTTGTAAGTTTTGAAAACTTTTTGAGAAAGTGGTTTTATTTGTCTCCAAGCTCTCAAGCTCACTGTGCGTTACTATAATCTACAGATTACTCAATTTATTACGGTTAACTGCACAGCTTACGTTGACATGTAAGATATTACGTGATTTGATTAGTGCTCGTTTGAGAATGTTTAAAATATACCAATTATAAATAATCTGAACAGTATAAGTCAAACGTATGGTCACACTAAACTATTAACCAAAAATGAGTTAACGATGTACACTGAATAGATTAACCGATAGAAATCTGTTTTGGGCGTGTCTGTGGGTGAGAAGTAAGTTCAATTAATGTTCTTACATCTGGTGAAAGATAACTTTTCAAATATAAAAATTATTTCTTGAATTTCATGGGCCTAGGAGTTGAAAGACCTTATGTTACCTGGCGACTACAGTTTTCTTTGTAATCAGTTAAGATAACGTTTTTCGCGATTATTTATTCAGTGGCAATGACTAAAGCTAATCATTGAATGCGTGCAAGGCCTGTTCTAAAAATATTAAAATAATTTTGTGAGCTTAGAACAAAAGCTGAATTCTAATCTGAAAATATTGGATACCCAAACAATTTGCTAAAAGTCATTACTGATAGTATGTGATTCTATTTTGTTTTTCTATGGTATTAAAAGGTATATTAAAACATAACTTAGTTAACGGTGAATGGAAAATATCACTGTGTTTCGGCTTTATAGTAAATTAAGCAACGCAATCAAATTTAGTTATTTTTTATATTTTCAAGTTGTATTTTTTAGCTTTCCCTCTGTATAAACTGATTGCATATCTATCATTGAGTTATTTTCACTTGTTGTATCCCAATGGCAGCCATTACCCGAATAAACATTGACAGACAGACAGACATTCTGAATAATGGCATTAAACAATACAATTTGGTTCTACGTACCAAACAGAATATGGCGTACGTGACATTTCAAAATCAAACTCAAACGGCTTGAAATTCAAAACTCAAACGTTTTTGCATATTTTAATGTTTTAAAATGGTAAACAGTTAGGTACCAATCTAAACCCTGGTAGAAGCCCGTAATTATTTTTTCACGAGAAGGTAGGTACTAAAGGCATACCGCTGAAAGCTCCTTTGTAAATAGTCCCTCTCTTTCATAAATATCACATTCAAAATAAAGTGGTATGGCAACGTAAATCTCAGCAGCGCCAATTCAAAGCTTTATTTTGCTAACATTTTCTGAGATCTCTTTTAATACCTTTTTCTATTGTAAGCGTACCTAGTTAATGGCTAAGAGGAAAAAGTATTAATGAAGTTATCAGTGGCAGAAGCTGTTTGCTAGTACGTAATTAAGTTTGAAAAGTCACACGTTAGATGGGTGTGAATTTTTGATATCAAATGGGCCATTTTCTTTGAACAAATTACTTGGTGCTATGATTTATGGTATAGAGTGTATGGACCATTCCCATAAGCATAACTTGAGCGTAAAGAGGGTAAGTTTACACCAATACGGAATACGAATTCGAATTATTCAACTAATGGTCGAACGTTTTATCCTCCAAGTTATCGACAAAGATGGCTCAAATGGTACTAATTAACTAACCATCACGCCATTTCCTCGCAGGGATACAAAAAGAGTATGGACCACCATGCAACCCTATCTTGGCATACACTCCTTGTTTCATTGAAATTCAAATTTCGTCTCATACATACATACTCTTCTATTATTCTAACTCTTAACATGGCTAGACTTAAGTATGTGATTCAATTGGTCGTGCTGTCTTTCCCGGGCGTCCGTGACTCCTTCTTCCATTCACTTTCGCGTTATATATTCGTCTCATACTATTTTCTTCGTTCAATCACTTTACATGCTCAAACCATCTGAGCGTCCCTTTCTTAATCCTGTTCATTACGCTTATGTCAGCCTTATATTCTTTCCAAATATCCACATTTTTAAGACGGTCATACATAGTTTTTCCGCACATACACCTCAGGCATCTCATTTATACAGCATTTAGTCTGCTTTCATCCTTCTTTTGCCAGTTCTACCTAGCCTCACTACCATACATTGAAGCTGGTATAAGCACTCTTCTTTGGACGTTTTTTATTTTTTTATTGGCGCTGTTGGCGTTCAGTTCTTTATTTATAGAGTTTCCTGCATTTAACCTTACTTCAATATTCTTTTAAGCTTTTCCATCTGTCGTAAGCCCACTTCTCAAATACATACATATTCATCTAGTTGGTCCGAGTATTCATCGTTCACAACTGTATTGCACGCTGTTTTCGTACTCTTTCTTTCAAACAACATGATTTTAGACTTATTTACATTTATTATTAACTCATTCTGCATACATACTTGACTCATCTTAGTTACGTGAAACTGTAGATCTTCCGTACTGTTAAAAATCAACAATCAATAGGCAACATTCAGATTGTCAGTTTTCGCACCTAACTACGGCTATAACAATGGGTTAGAATTATTAATCATCGAGTTATTGTAAAATACTTACACAAGAATCAAATTGATTTTCATTTACCTAACTACTTTTGTGTAAATATTCAAAATATTATTTACATTACATACCTGAACCATGAACAGTGTTCAATAATATCAAACATAGATAATTGGATATATAATAAATCAGATTATAATAATTTTATACATGAAAGATAATGTACAGCGACGTTCCTATTGTGAAAAGGTTTATTCATACATAATTACATAGTCAGGAAAATTTTATTCGTCGCAATTTATTTTTAAACGTGATATAGGAACCTAAATTGGATGACAAACGTTTAAAATCTCCTCTGACATATGCCACACCATTAGTAATAATCTTCATTTAATAAAAAAAACACGGAAGCTTGTAATTCTCGAGGGATTAGAATTGAATCAAATATGAAAATAATATTTTACAAGAAGATAATTAATTAAACATAATATGTGTATAGTGTTAAGCTTGTTCAAATTTTTATAACAAATAATGTTTTTTAGGTCGGTGTGTTTTAAATTTTCATCAAATTTGACATCGTTGTAATTCAACTATTAGGGCAATATTTTTTTTTTTTTTTCATTTACATGATTTTTTTTTTTCTTAAAGTAAGACAAACATTCCCGGGTTCCGAATAACCTGACAATATTCAAAAAACTCCTACTGCCATCATAAAAAGCGGAAGATGTTGCTTGTGCAATGATGGAGGACTTAGCCAGCAGAGGAATTGAACGCACGACGCCCGGGTGGGAATCCGACGCGTTCTCCACTCAGCCACCGACCGGTCAAAATGATCCCTGTTAAACTGTGATTCTAGACACGTTTTAACTTTAAAACAAATTTTGACCAGCTAAAAAGCATAACGGTGATGTTGTTATGCTTTTCAACTAATTACAGTTTGTTCCCAAGCTGAAACATATCTAGAATCGACATTTAACGGGGGCCATTAAAATGTCATTCAACAAAATGGTGCTGATCGTAGAATTGCAATGATGTCACCCTTAATATATTTCCAGTGTTACCTGTATTTTATTTGTGTATGTATTATTGACACATGTTTTTTCTACGTAATTTTTACACGTTGTTTAAGTCGTTTTAAGGGATTCGTACATCCAAATATGTCGAATTTATCGGCTAATTTTTTTACAGGAAAAGCGTTCGTTGAAAATACGTTAATTTCGAGAAAGCCGTTGTACCTGTCAAGTTGGTGATTTAATGAGAAGAATAATGCTGATTCTCGTCGTAAATTTTATTACTTACAAGCGTTATTTTTACTTTTTTCCAGAGCAAACCCCAGATGCCCAAATTTATCGTAGGAATGAAATGATTTTTTTTAACCATTAGGTTAACCTGATATCTAGTCAAATCAAAGAATATTTTAGAAAAAATGTTTTCATCGAGCATTTAAGAGTTTAAGAAATCAGTTATAAAAATTATCAGTTTATGTAACAAAGTAAAAATATTCCTTTTTTAAAATTCTTATTCATTTTTAAAATACACGAAGTGTAAAAAAGTTATTGTGAAATATTTTTAAATATGTTCGTCGATACTAACAATGATTTTGATTCTTAAAGTGACTTTTCCAACGTGAATAAACGTCCAACTGTAGAAAATTTATTTCATTTGTAAGCCCAACAAAGAGAAGTGAAGAGTCGAGAAAACAGTTGACTAGTTAAATAAAAGATGGATGAATTCAGGAACGGTTTTACAATTGAAACAAAACACTGCATACGTATCGATTGCATTTGCATGTTTTATCTTATACAGAAGAATCTGATGTTAAAAATGTTTATGTACTATAACATTTCAATGTTTTTCAGTGGATTTCGCCCTCTCGAACATTAACGGCCCTCCTTACCAGCAGTGAACTTCACTGAAAAATTATACCCAAAATGTGATTAATTAAAAATTGACAAAAAAATAGAAATACAAAGCTGCCACCCTTACAACAATAAAAACATCCACCGATTGCTTTGTTCTAGTATCTAATATATATTCACTCAATACTTTAAAATGAACATCTTACTTTTTACATAATTTAGTCGGCTAAGATTTTAATAACATAACATTATGCACATCACGATTTAAGGGGATTCCTGTGGAAAATTCTTTGTCTTTATTTGAAAAAATCGTGTAAAATACTATTATTTATTAAAATAATTATATTTAAATATTAAATATTAACATCGGTAAAATAATAAATTTTAATGAAATGATTAAAAAATTCTCGATTCACTGCTAAACCAAAATACTGAAACTTTTTCACAACATATATAAATATTTAATTTTAACTATTGTGTTGCATAGTGCAACACTTAGGTGAATCTCGGCGCCAGTAGGTAGGGTCATTTATAAAATAATTGAACACTCGCTGTATATTAATACATTGTCTTTTTATTATAGAGGGAAGAGCAAATATATTTAACTTATCGTAATATATTTCCATTTTGATGTCTTAATGCAACAACCATTATCTTTTTTGAAACCAAGGAGTTTTATTTTATTACAAGCTTTTAAAGTCATTGGAAAGCTTTTTTTTGAGTACTGGTTCATTCGAGTGAAAATCTTGATTTTCACAATGGCTTTAATGTACTCTGAATTAGTTGTCTAATAGTTTGAATTTTATATTGGAACCACAATGTATGCGAATTTATAAAACGATCCCTCAAAAATAATTCAAAGCTTGATGGCTTCACTGATTTCAGAAAATCTCACAAAATCAGTTGAAATTTTTATCCTCCTCAGAGTGACGATATCTTAACCCCAGATACGGGATGTCAGCGAGCTTCAACTATCTCAGTTTCAGCACTTTATCAGTACTATGGACTGTGGACTATAGAAAGGCTGATATGGGCAGTTTCATGGGGTAAAGCGACTTGAACATCAATTCAAGCATTCTCCATCTCAGAGTGAGATCTCATAACAACAGTCTCAGCCTTGAGCCAAACGGTGCTTGGCGCAGGTCAAATCATTCTTCACGCCTATTGGTGAGTATCACGCGTATATTTCAAAACGTTACTTGAAATGGCTGTAGGCTTGTTCAGTGAGCAGATCTGAATAACCAGGTACTTCCCAATCTTCCTCTACCTCATCTTCTTCCCCTCCCTACCACCTTCAGCCTCACAACATACCCCAATATGGGAAGCCATAGTCTCGCTGGCTCCAGACTCATTGCTATTTTCCACATAATCACTTTTTCACACCCCATGTGAATTTTTCTTTCAAACAAAAGATAGGTACCAACTCGTATCAAGTACAAAACGAGAGTGGCAAATTTTATTCGGCGCCGCCGAGTCGAGAAGTTACAGGTTCCATTTCCGCCCTTTGATAATATGGATTTTTTCATTTCATATAATATACGAGTATAGTCGCTAGGGGCGTACAAAGGCCCTATAACTAGGTACTATCAGCGCCATGGCAATCTGCCGCCTAGAGCAGACTGCTCTAATTCTGTCTGCACAGGACTAGCCCTGCATCTCAATCATATTTGGGGGATCCAATTTTGTAAATAATAAAAATACTTCGTGAAATCCCACACAATGTATTTTCTAGTATTCAAGAATGAGGTTTTTTTATGTTAGAGCGAAAGAGCACTAATTCAGTTAATTAAGCAGTTATTTTGAGACTTTCTGTTTTCAGACAAAATGTGACAAATGCAGTTTTTAAACCAGTTTATTTATTAATTACCAGGCAGTCCAACTATTTAATTAAAATCCACCAGAAATCACTACAATAGACAATATTCTTAAATTTAAAAAATAATTACGTTTTTTTTTGCCATAACCATTAATGTTGGCATATTATGATGTACAAATTTGCTTCCGCGTTTTCCCATAGATGACTTTTAACGGTATGTAGTGGTCGAAATAAATAAATCAAAGGCGTCATGTAATAAATTTAGGCATCTGTCAACATAAACTTAGTTCCGCGATTTATTGCTATATATATAGATCATCACGAGTATATATATATATATATATACTGTTTTCTTTTGGTTTAATTTTATTTAAAATATAGCATCGTAAATGCAAACACAAATCGACTACAAAATGTTTTTTTTTTTTTGAAAAATAATAATTGTTTGTTGACAGATGCCTAATTTTAATTTTTAGGTTTTTACGCATTTAAACAATTTATTTATTATTTTAAATAAAACATACCGTTAAAGTCATCTATGATATTTTTACGCGTGACAGTTATTTCGCCTTCAGGGGATTATCAAACTGTCAAAACACGCGTTAAAATAATTACATCGCAGAGCTTTTAATACAAATAATTTATTTTTTTTTAAATTTAAAATAATAATATTTATTCTTTAAATAAAATTAAAAAACCTAAAAAAAATAAAATAATAATAACAATGATTAATGTTTGAATAAAATTGAAAAACTTAAAATTAAATAGAATTCTACAAAATAAACTTTAAAACAATAAATATCATGCTATACTTAGTTATTCTCGATTAAAAATGCCAGTTAAGGAGTAAAACTCTCGTCATTTGCGGGAGGTTTTAATTTTCTGCTTCAATATGAAAAAAATCTGCGGCTGAGGATCATCGAATGCTTTTAAATACTTATGGTGAGGCTCGCTATTGGTCAAAGAACGTATTTTGAGTGGTTTCAACCCTTCAAGAACGGTAGTTTTGACGCTGAAGACCGGGATAGCGGTCGAAGAGAGAAGGTTTTCGTAGATACAGAATTGGATAAAAAAAATTGTCTGTTTACATATTTCATATTTTAAATTAGAATACACAATGATGTGATCTAGTGTAAGATAAATAAATACATTATTAAAACAGTATCAATAATTTTCAACTAAATATGAACCAAAAGAAGGCACAGAAAACGGAGACTTGAATTCGAAATCTCTACTCTATCCGGGGTTACGTCTCTTTAAACTGATTTATATAGATAATGTATTACATATATTTCTCTTACTAGTACTTTTCTTTAATTATTCTTCCAATCACCAAGCAGCAATTATTACAAAAATTATCATTCCTATTCCCAGGTCCGTAGCATCTCAGCTGATCATGGGGCAGTCGGTCATGGCGGAGACGTACGACCAGGTGACCATCTACTTCAGTGATATCATCGGCTTCACACAGATCTCGGCGGAGTCCACGCCCCTGCAGGTGGTAGACCTGCTCAACGATCTCTACACCTGCTTCGACTCCATCATCGAAAACTTTGATGTTTATAAGGTAAGCATCTAAATGTTTTTTTTGTAGCCAGATAATCATCACTCGATAAGTTCGTAAAATGACTGATAAAACAACAACTTCTATGTTAAACTTGATTTTATTCATCAACATAGTCTCCTTCAAGAGTGATACATCCATTTCAATGCTTTTCTAACATTTCGAGGCTTTTTTGTGGAACAATTTATCTCTGGCCTCAAAGTAGGTTTCCGTTTCGGCAATCACAGGAGCATTATTTTTAGGTCTGCAAACAGGTAGTAGTTGCTGAGACCCAGATTCGTAGAATGTGGAGGGTGGGAAAGCAATTCAAAGTGCAATTCGTACGATTTTTGTCATTATTGCGATCGACTTGTGACGCTCTGAATCGTCGACAAACAAACGCGGTACCCACTTCGAAAAAGGCTTTCTCATGGACAAATGTTGATACGTAATGGTGGATACACTTCCTTCTAATATGTTTAAAGTGTCAGCTATCTCACGCAACTTCATTTTACGATCGGCTAAAACTATGTTGTGGCTTTTTTTACGTTTTCTGGAACAACTGCTAAATTCGGGATACCGAAGCGTTCAGCATCATAGGTGTTTATACGGCCGCGCTTAAAATCAGCAAACCACTTATCTGCCGTTTGTCCAAATGAAGCAGAGTCCGAATAAAACTTGTCAAGCCGTTACTTTGTTTGAACGGCATTTTTCCCATTCAAAAGTAGGCAGTAGGAAAAACAGCGGATTACTTGATAATAAAGAAAGGTACCAACAGATGTCACTAATTGTTATTGCATTTGTTTTGTAAAAGCACTGCCTAGACACTAACAACTATACTAACACAAAAGAGCCACTTGAATGCGCACACAGCTTAAAGCATAAATCCTTACATATTTTGTGTAGTCTAAACGTAGAATAATCTACTGTGACGTTGGCGGCTTTCGGGCATATGCAATCATTGCTTTTTTCACGTCATACGTACGGTCAGTGGGGCGCCAGCGACGATGCGATTAGCTGAATTGCGTCATTTTTTTTTTCAGTAATTTTACATTGTTTAATCTAACGTTATTCATATTTTTATGCGACTACGGCAGGGTGGGCAGTGCTTATATGCATACATGGAGTGCACGCCTCTGCTTGCAAATATATACTTCCTAAATACACAAATTTATCCACTTTCTCCGGGGATTCATATTACAAGGGGTTTATGTATGCTGTAGTGAATAATGTAAACACCTTAAAAACCTCTTTCTCATTTGCCTTTTGCTATGGGCACCACACTTTCAGGCGGCAAACGCTGAGTGGTCGGGTGGACTATTTTTCATTATTCCATCATTCCGTGCTTGTATTTGTTTTAGTTATTTCTTTCCTCCCGTATTATAAGCCTTGTCTACTTTCCCGCGTACGCAAATAGTCAAGAGTTAAGATCTAGGGGTTTCATGACAGAGTGTCAATGTTTTGGACCCGTATTTGTCGGTAGAATGCTCCATCTCTATTGATTGGAAAACAGGCTAAACAACTGCTCAGACCCCAAGCGCCACTCCTGGGAGATGGTTGAGGTATGAACGAGGGTAGTTACTGCTGTTTCCTCTTGAACAAGAGTACTTTCCTCGCTTATTTTCCGTTTTCCGTACCACTTTTTTCACCTACACTATACGAGAGTTTAACTGCTTGGAGCAAGTTTCTAATTAGGGACGAAAAAGGAGAAAGCGAAAGGAGATTAATAAATAGAGGAGGTGTATTGGGGGTTTGGAATTATTCTGGCTATTCAGGTGTTCTCATTAAACATAGCAAGCAGCGTTTCGATTTTGATAATAGTGTCAAGAATATATCTTTTGAGTATGAATTTAACATCGTACATTAACAATTGTCATTTGGCGCAGCGGGTTTCAATATGTTTGTATTCGAAATTAAACAAAAACTGACTTTAATCATAATAGATTTTACTCTACATTATTATCATACTGTATTTTATTTTTTTGTAGTCTGTCGGTTTCGTTTTAACAAAAGCAGTGACGGTTTGTGTGTTCTAGTGGTAAGACGCTCGACTACAAATCCAGAGGACTCGGGTTCAAGCAAGTCGTGCGCAAATAATTTTTATTTAATAAATATCTGTCGTAACACATTTATTTCATTTAAAATACTTGATAGTTTATTAGCGACACGTTCCAGAGTGCAAGCTACTCTAAGTATCGCCCTGGTGAAAGACCGCCACTCAGAATCGAAACGTTGCTTGCAATGGATTTATCCGTGTTTGGTGACCAGATCTGAATAGCCAGGTACTTTCCAACCTTTTCCCCTCCCCACTACCTGAAGCCTCACAGCGTACCCCAAATCAAGGATGGTTTGATCTTAGGCTCTATACGGTTGGGAGCATTTATTTTTATTTTTATTGAAATTAAAAATAACTGAAAACCACAATAAAACAAGAAAGAGACAGAATGTCAAATTAGAAACAAACTCGGGCGTCGTGGGAAATTTTGAAGATTTAATGGAATTAGTGAATAAAAAGTTAGTTTTTGTTTGATTTCGTATTTCATGTAAAAATTAAAAATGATTGTTTTTACAAATAAATGTGTTTCCTTGTATGTCTTAAAATCGTGTAATTATCAAAATCATTCTAGATTCCCGTTTACAAAATATAATTACAAGAGATATTGATTGATATTCTAATTATGACCTTTAATAGTTTTTTTACCACACAATTTTCAACACGTTACTTAAAAAAAATATTTGTAAAATTTAAAACATTTGCTTAAAATTCATCCCATTTCTTAGTTTCACCGTCTTTTTTCCCAGATTTTGTTTTCTTACTATTAGCTTTCAGTTTTATCTCATTTAATCACTGGTGTGTTTTTTTTAAAGATGTGATAAATCTGTAATTCCTGTCACACTGCTTTAATCGTATAGCTATTACTCTTAGAGGAAGTAAATTATTATTCCCCAAAGCTCTAACTCCTACCCGATAAAAATAATATCGCTCTATAAATTCTTCGGGTGATGTATCTAAGTCAAATAATAAAATACATGTTTCTTTAGATGCTGAAGTGTCAAAAAAACTGTTCTACAACGAACATGGTATATGCATTACATTACGGAGAGTTTTTGTTGGTCTATGATTTACTATGCCAAATTCGTGCGAAAACACGTCCCTAAAGAATTGCGACCACCGAAATGATGATCTTATATTCTAATCTTACTGAGCCAGCCCTTGCGTTTGGCATACCAAGTGTGAAACCAACGAGTTTACATTTATTTTACGATAATTCATGGAAGTCCCTGTGCTATTTTTGATGAACTATTACGAAAAATCTATGTTAGTACATACATTACAATAATGCCAAATCATTTAATGAGCTCTGGAGTCATACATGATAAAGGAACTACGTGAACTTTGCTGATCTACCTCAAACGGATTAAGATTCCTAACTTCTCCTTAATGCCTGGACTTGGTGAGACTATAACATCCCTATTTAAGGGGCTAAGAAGCAGAGGCAGCAATGTACGAAAACCGTTTTATAGCATCATCAACTTTTGAATTATTATTATAAAGTAACAGATAATTTTGTGTATCAACATGTTTGTGTATATTAAATTATGAATAATTTGAAACAATAATCTTTAAACGTATCAACATATTCACGAAATAAAAGTGTATGAAACGCTTTATCAACTTTTTAAGAAATATTTTTTTATGAAATTGCTTTTATACCCTTTAATTGAGATATGCTATGAGTTTGATGGGAGTAGAGAGGAAAAGTATTTGGGAGAGTGGAAGGTTGAAAAGTACTCAGTCATTTAGATCTGGTCTCCAACCATGGCTAAAGCTATTTAAAGCGACGTTTCGAGTCTGAATGGTAGTCTTGAACGTGCCGCAATTTTTTACATATTATTTTATTCGAAATTTAATGTAAATTATGACATATTAACCAAACAAAATGTATTTGCGTTCGCCAGGATTTGAGCCCGCAATCGCTGGATTTATAATAGAGAGTCTTAACCACTCGACCACGGATGCCATCACAAGCCATCTGAAGAGGATTGCAGGCTTCGGACGGATGAAAACCGCCCAGGACCGAAAAACCTCGTTTTGTTTTTCAAAGGCTTGTGTTAAAAGCTGGAAACTAGAAATCTCTTTAAGAAGTAGAAAAACTTTTATAAAATAAACTCGCAAGGCTCATGTATTTTAATGTAGCATTCACCATTAATTTGATGTTCTAGATTCATTAAAACCCCTTTCTATTGCCAACTACATTTCAGCATCTTAATGGTTCGCTACTTTTGCTCTGCTGACTTAATCATTCACCCCTAACGGTAAAAAAATAATAGACTTAATTAAGACCAAAATACACCTATCTTAAAGTGATAATATAAAATATTTTTAAAATTTTAATCATATTTTTACAAACCTCTCGTAGAGTACCACTTCCGAGTTGAAACGAATTTCGGAAACTGACCTAAAGTAAAAATAGCACTTCACGCCTCTACGGATGCTGGCGCGAGTGGGCAAAAGGTACGGAGCCATTTAGGGTAAATACTAAATTTTCTTCCAAACCAAAAACCTTCTAACCGCAAATCTCTCCTACCTGCAACCTACATCAGATTCAGGGTATAAATAAAATAGACTACTTTATGGAGGCAACTTGGAAATATTTGGATAAGTTTATCTGTGAACTGGCCACATACATTTTGCCTTCCTTATTACATCGCTAGAGCTTTTAATAACATCATAATTTAAGGTGTATGCTGTAATCATGTTTACCGATTACCTATCTAGAATAAGTAATTACTCAGTAAATATATTATGTTAAACCTGTTTTCGATTTAATGTTTTTCACATTCTTCCAAACTATTTAATTCAGTTTTGCTGTTTATAAGGTTTCCGAAAAATGTTTTGGAGCGTTGGAAAAATTATAATCTGAAGTATTTTATCCAACGACTTACATTTAAAGTTCATAAAGATAAATTTAATATCTTCCAGCACAGAGATTAATTTATTATTAATATATTTTTCACAATAATCAGACTCTTTGTTGGCATGATAAATTAAATTAAAAATACGTTTTGTTTGAATACACTTTATTTGGTATATAATATTAAGAGGGAGACAACAATATTACAATAGGACAAAAGAAACATACCATATAATGTGTGTAAAAAACATTATATTGTATGTTTTATTTGTCCATATGTTTCATTGTGGTCTCCATCTTAATATTATATATCTTTTTTCCCCATTTTTCACCATTATGTATACATGCACATTCCTGTTATTTCATTGGTATATTTTTAAGTCCCGAAGAATACTCAATTGAATCGAAACAAGTCAACATATTTGTACTAAATAAAGTGTACTTTTGTTTAATTTATATTATTAATAATTTATGAAAATACCTTTTTCGATAAATGTTACACGCGTTAGTATTTAGGTACCTACTTAAATTAAGATTTATTCTTACTGAATTATTTTATGAATAAAGTTAAACCATAAACTAATTAAGCCGTAATCCATATATTGATCATATTATATAAGTTTATATGGTGATTTTTTTCCTGCGTGCATTTTTTACTTCTAGCTTATTCTACGCAATATTGACCGATCGGTAGCTGAGTAGACACACGCGTCGGATTCCCACCCGGGCGTTGTGCGTGCAATTCCTCTGCTGGCTAAGTCCTCCATCATTGCACAAGCAACATTTTACGGTTATTATGATGGCGGTAGGAGTTTTTCAAATATTGTCTTGTTATTCGTAACCCGGAAATTATTGTCTTTCTTAAAAAAATATTAATATATATTTCGAGGATATATAAATAATCCACGAAAAATTGCAAGGCGTAGAGTTTATGTATTTCCGATTTGATTTTTTGGTTATTCAAAAGAAATCTTATTTAAAGATCCTGTCAAATTTATTTTTGGATGTCGAACATTTTTGCAAATTCTTGTGGGAGCCGTGAATTTCAAAATAATTTTTTAAAAAAGCATTCGTAAACGTATTCTTACGTAAGCAACTTATTTATTAAACACTTTAATTCATTTTAAATTGTCCTTGGATATATTCAATTATTAAAAACAATCATATTTAATTAATGGCTGATCACACAACGCAATTTAAAAAAAATACTAACTGCTAACGCGGTGTGATTCGGTTGGGACCGTTCAAACGTCAAAAATTCAAAATGGCGCTGAATGCCTGATATCGAGTTCCGTTGAAATGTTATCAGAAAAGTAGAGCATCTTCACATGAAAATAGGCTGTACGTGAAGCAGACAGCTTTATAAAGAGTATGGTATGCGTTAAAACCGAATTCAACCCTCTTTCTATGCAAAATAGGCTCGCGATTTTCACTTACATAAAACATATGCAAACAAATTACCTGCACGTGGCACTTCCGCGATTAAAGAATTTTCAGAAAGCTTAAAAAAGAAAATAAATTATGTTAAAACTTTTCAAAGCGGTTTGTATGAAGTGTGTATTAGTAAAATATTAAAATTATAGCTGAAAATACAAAAGAAAAAAGTTAGGAAAGCTAATTTTTTATATCGATTGTGGTGTGTTAATTTGATACGTATCCCTGATAAAGCAAAACCCGGTTGGCTATATTAATTGTAATTAGGCACATTACAAAGTGCTTTTTTTATGGATATTATATTAAAACATGATTGTTATTAATGACAAGGAGCTACTTGTTAAAACAAACATTTGTCGATAATAATCATGTTTTGATGAAAATTTTATTTCAATTTTCAATCATATATTTTTTATTTTACCTGCATAGTTTTAAAGCTTAGGAGAAAAGGTGAGATTTGCTGTAAAAACATGGTGTGTTGTTTTATGCAAAATTCACTAACATATTTTACGGTGTCAAATTATGAGTTTTTTTTTAATCGCGCATACTTTCTAGTTTTTTTAAATGTGAAATGTATTTATAAACTTTTTTTCTAAATACAAAAATTTTTGACATTTTTCTCAAACACCAACGTGTTAAGTTTGTCTTCATATGTTTCCCTACAAAGAAAATCTTAAGCACAAAGCTGAGATCTCGTTCGAATTATTTTTCTTTCAAGTATCTTCTGCGTGTTTATCTACACTGAATAAACATCGGAAAGTTACTACTGAGAAAACGAAAAACAAAAGAAAATATCTTCGTATTGTGAGTGGGAGATGTGAGTGACGAAATGCAGAAATTATTATTTTCCCTTGCGATGGTTGTAAGGAAAATTGGGTCAGCATTAGCATAACTCCGTTAGTCACGCATGTCTTTTCTCACATTGAAATATGAGTATATCTGTTGGATTTCAAAGAGATAAATTGAAAGGTTCTTACCTTTATGTTTTCACCCAGTTCCTACCTTATCCAAAAATTTCGCTCTATTCCATTCCGTATTCAACAAGACCGCGTTTGAAAACAAGTGACAATCGAAACAGAAAAGAGTTATGTGAAAAATGTGTGTTCATTCGTTGGTGACTCGTTTGGTCGTTCGGTTTGTTGTTGTTCTTCAAATAATGTTAAATTAAGTGTGTTTTTTGTCATGACGTTAATTAATAATACAATTTATAAGAATAATAAATAACTTGAACTTCAACTTCATCGGTGAGTGAATTGGTTTCCTTCTTCCTTCAGTATTCAGTATTCAGTATTTAGTATTCAGTATTCAGTATTCAGTATTCAGTATTCAGTTATTTATTAATTTAAAAAAAACATTACAAAAATTTTATTTTAAGGCGTTTTTAAATAGAGCGAGTAAGTGTATTAATACACAATATTCATAAATATAAAACAATTAATTCTAAAAAAAAAAAAATTGCAATGAATGCAAAGTAAAGACAGTAAAAAATAAAACAATAAAAATTAGACAATTTAAACATAATTTTTCATCCAAATGATGTATAAAAAAAAAAATAAAACCAAGGAATAATTATACAAATAGCAGGAATGCTTGTCGTTTGAACGAAGCTTTATTTATGCAAAATATATCGACATCCGAAGCGATTCGATTCAACAACATGATTGCCCTCCCCACTGGCATGACCATTGGCAAGTTGGTCCTGCAGGCCGGGAGATAAAACAACCTATGCTGCCGATGGCGAAGATAACCATCTGGAACATAGAAATGAATGCTCTCCATGATAGCTGAGTTTTCAGACCATCCACGAATCAATCTGAAGAAATGTGTTGCAATGTACACATCCCTTCTGACCTCTAGATGGTAAGTTCCGAGCATGCCCAAGAGAAAATCGGTAGGATAGAGCCACGGGTAGTAACCGTACTTCCTCAAGTAAAGAAATCTCAGAAATTTCTTCTGAACCTTCTCCAACATGAGGGAGTACTTGACCTCGTGTGGACTCCAAACGATCGACCCACTCTCAAGTCTACTCCTTACTAATGAGTCATATAAAATTTTGAGAACCCGGGTGTCTCTGAACTTCCTTGCGGTGCGTAAGACAAAACCCAGCATTCTCAATGAATTGCCACAAGCCATCTCAATGTGAGCATGAAATGTCAGCCTACTATCAAACATGATTCCGAGATCCTTCATAGTGGAGACACGTTTTAAACATAGGTTGTCCATCGTATACCGGTAGTACCAGGTATGAAACGCCCTAGTGAATGACAAAATCAAACATTTAGATATATTGAACTCAATCTTATTCTTTTTACTCCAGTCAACAATTCTATCTATGTCTGACTGAAGTCGATTGCAGTCTTCTAAAGTTTGTATTTCAATGAAAAGTTTTAGGTCATCAGCAAATAGAAGAGACCTAGAATGCAGAATTACCTCTGAAATATCATTAATAAATATGGAAAAGAGGAGCGGGCCTAAATTAGAACCTTGGGGTACTCCTGATCGTACAAAAACAAATTGGATGTGAATACTCCATGTGATACGAATTGTTTTCTGTCCGCAAAGTAACTAGCAAAAAAGTTTAGCTGTCGTATAGAGAAACCTAGTGTAGACAGTTTATCAAGTAAGATGTCGTGATTTACGGTATCGAAGGCCTTAGAAAAGTCATTATATGAACAATCTACCCGGTGGCCTTTATTCAAAGATTTTGATACATAATCGGTAAATACCAATAGGTTTGTTTCATGCCATAATCTCTCCACATCTATAATAAGACACTTTTATCAAGTAGTACAGATCATCGTTTTACAGTCCATTATGTTCTAAATTCATCTGAAGCTGTAAACACATTCGGTGTTGTATCGCAGCTTCGGATTCAACAATATTTAGATATTTTTGGGAAACCCAAAGTGAAAAAAGTTGAAAAACTCTCTTTGAGACTCAATTTCAATGTCATGTTTGCTCTCCAAATGGCAAAATATTTTTTTTCTTGAATGCTGCATGCTTATGTATAGGTAAACTTCGAAAAAAAGCTTGTTAAAAAAAATGCATTTCTTTCTAAGACAGGTTTTTTGCTTTTAAAGTGCTAAGTGTCAACTTTTCAAGAAATTTGAATTTTAAAGTAATGTTCATCATAATTAAATTGTACTTAGTTAAAATATTTTTCACTCTATGAAATATTATTTTATTACTTGATTTTAGGTAATTAAATTTTGTATAAAAGATAGAAAATGCCAAAAATTATTTTTTTTATCACTTTCCAACTTTCTAGACATTTTTTAAAAGTAAAAAGTTTTATTAACTTAATTTCTTGGCAAAGCATTGAATGTGTTCAGTTTATTTAGTGTAAAATTTATTTTTAGCTGCATTAATATTGTTCTACGGTAGAATTATTATTTTTCTGACTATCTACCTAATTATCTACTACGCCGTTTACCCGGAGAGGTAGGCAGAGGAATTTAACCACCACACAATTCTGTCTCGGAGTTTGTTTCTTGTTTTATTAATAATCTTTAATTTTAACTGTTGACATGATCTGACTGTTTTACCAAAATTTACTTATGGCGGTCATGTTCGAAAGCTGGTGGAGCCAAATATTTTTTTTATGTAAATCATTTTGCTTATTATTGAAATAAAATAAAATAAGGTATTTGAGCACCTCAGTTCAAAGTGGTAGATACTCTCAGTATCGCCCAGGTGAAAGACCGCCATTTACAATTGAAACCTAATGTATCTACCACCTTGAAACGTGCCACAAATATATAATATTATATTTTCGTAGAAAGCAATCACTTTGTGGTTTGACATACTAAATGCAAATGAAATGATAACTTTGTATAAGACCACAGATTTTATTATAATTTTAGTGATCGACCGGTTTCGCTTGGACTAAGCATCACCAAGGTAAAAAAAAATAACTAAGCAAAAAATAAATATTGTGTTGTTATATATACTCAAACATACAATAGGAGAACACAATGTAAGGTATACTTCCCGTTAACCCATAAAATTTCTCATTATTCTTTTATCACATTCTCAGTTGACGTTTTTACCTATTTCATTTCATATTATTTGTCTCTTTATCTCTGTTCTTTTATTATGATTTTCTTTTGTTTTCTTACAGCTCTGTTTTTTTGTTTATTATATTTTATATTGTGTTCTTTCTCTGTATGTATGAGTATATAAAACCACACACTACGTATTTTTTGTTTAGCTTAACTTTTACCCTGATGATGCTTATGCTAAGCGAAACCGGTCGATCATAAAAAATATAATAAAATCTGTGGTCTTATGCAAAGTTTATATTACTTCATTTTCATTATACTTTATATAATTTAACATAAATTAAATGTGAAATAAAACATATCAATTAAATAAAAATAAAAAATCACAAGCGGATATTTGAACTCGCGACCTCTGTATTCAAAGTCAATTGTCTTATTCACTCGACCGCGGAGGCCGTTAACACTCCCTAAATTAGGGATGCCATATTTCCGCCGACTTCGAACAGCTTGTACTCCTGTGCCGAAATCACATTAAGAAAATGTATTTTCATGCCTCTAATAGAGAATATCATTGTCTTTTTTCCCTAGTTTCCCGAAAAAACGCATTAAAAAGTTACGTTTGAGTTACATGAAAATAATACAATGTAATCGATTGTTCCACATTTCTTTTGTCTCAGAGCAATAATACACCAGAAGTAGTCAGTATTGATGATTTTTGCCTGACTGGGGCGTGGCTAGAACTAGGGCTAGGGTGTTTATACATCCATTCATATCACATGCCGACATTTTGTTTTTGTTTATTTGTATAACCACTTTTTCACAGTATGGTTAAATACAAAAATATAGGATATAACCTAAAAAAATTTTGAGTTCTGTCCCGTTATGTAACATAACAAAACGTAGTGGGCGGAGTCAGCGGAGTCGCCGGAGACACGGGAGACGTACGCAGTATTGTTATCAACAAAAATATAGCATATAACCTCAAAACTGTTGAGTTATGTCGCATAAAAAAACGTAGTGGGTGGAGCCGCCGAAGACGCGGGAGACGGAGAACATGATTACATACCTAAAAGCGGAGCTATATTGTGTGAGACCTTGTCTTATCTCTTTTTCTCTCACGTTTTGACGTAAAAAAATAGGAGAAAATGATTTATCGTAAATTTGTATAGGTTGGGTAAAAATGTTTAGCTCTCTCTCCTTATATATATTCTTGCTCTGAGAGTGTACAGAAAGAAAGTATGGCAGAGCACAATATAGTACAAAAAGACCTAGTTAAATATATTTCCGACTTTTCATCGTTAAGTCACTTGATTTCATTAGTCTTGGCTCATGGCATGACACGGTTTCCTTGAAATATTTACCACTCGAAATAGGTTCACAATTTACCATGGCCACATATTTAATTACTTTTAACGTCAATATTTAACGGGGTTATAATTCTTCTTGAACATCCAATCACAATAAAGCTTAGATTTTTAAAATTGCACATTAAATAATGTGATGCTAAAGTGATTCATAAGACCAACATGACACGTAACATAAACATTCAATTCTAATATTGGCAATATCAACAATCAACGACGAGTGAACAAATTTTATAATAGTTTTACGTAGTTTTAGATTCGATCGAAGATCTAAGATATAAATATAAAAATATTTACAAATGCAGCTCCACTACACTAATAAAAGTTTTTTATCGATTTCCATATTTAAATGTTTAATTTGTATTGCAAATACCTTCTAATGAACATTTAACCGAAAAATTAATGTTTATACTAAGATGTTCAGTATCATCATTCAGTCTTCCCAAATATCAAATTAACAAATTCTAACTAGTTATCAACGCCGTGGGAAGACTTATCACCGGGTTATCAAAATGTTCTCATATTTCAGAGCACTTCAAAAATCCCCACTGGCTTACATGTCCCGAAAGAATCTAGTTCAAGCTTTTCTGGGTGCTCTTTAAATCAATTGATGGAATGGCTCTGGTTTATTTATTGGATCTGTGTATTAGTGAAGATTTTAATTCGTGACAGCCAACCCTTAGATCAGCAATGTCGTCGGCTATCGGAAGATTGAAGGAACCAAAGCGCACACCAGACAGCAAGTTCAGAGAATGTGCTTTCGGAATCTCAGATCTTAAACCCTGGAATAGACCATCACATGATCTGAGATGATTAAAGACTCAACAGAGTTTAAGCCAAACTAAAGACTCATTTTGTCAGAAATTCATATCTATAAATAACAAAATTTTCCCTAATTTCCAAAGCTAGTAGCGCCTGTTAGCATCTCAACTCACCAGTATAATAGTAAATTTTCATGCAATGATTGGCAAATTCTCGATCTACTGCTAAAAAAAAGAAACTTTGTCTACAACATATCGTCGCTGGAAAGGTAAAAAGCGCTTAAGCGACACTTTGGTCAAAATGAGTTAAATATGCAGTTTTTGTTTCTGTATCGAATGTTCCGACTCTCGTTTGATTCTGAAGACTGTTGTGGCACTTCAGCCATCTAAAATAAATTTACCATTTGGGAAAAGACTTGACTAAAGCGACACGAGGTTGGGACTTTTCTCGCTTTTTGTCGCTTCAGGTAACTCAATGAGAGCATTGAGTTACCGGAGTTACTTTTTATTTCAAAATCAAACCAGGCTCATAAATTTTATTGTTAAACAAAAATAACTTTAAAGTGCCCTGGCGTAAATTTCCCGAAATGGCGCTTCAGCCCTTTAGCCTTTCCAACGATGATAAGTAAAGAATTAATATGTAGGTAAGTCTAGCTACAGTTTGAGTATTTTGAAAGTTTTATAGTAAATTCAGTCATATTTTTAAAGTTTTTATAGCGCCCATCAGGCGATATTTCACAAAAATAGTATTTTTATTATTACCATCAATTATTTTGGTAAAATAAATTAATTAAAAAATAAAAGAAAACGGTAGAATAATATATTTACCTTTGGGAAACTGAACTTTTCCAAGAATTCAGCCCCTAGGTAGAGGGTAGCGAATATCTGCTTCCAGGGGATATAAATTAAAACAATTAATATAACTGTTTTGGCATTCTAAAATGGTTTAAAAGATTTACTGGAATTAATCTGTAAGTAACCAAAGCATACTGTTGGCGATAACAACAACTGTTATTATCTACTTTCAAAGGATTTTAATTATACCAGGTATATCCTTGGTAGACCTTAAAAAGTTTAATTCTTGTTATAAAGTAATGAGTAGACCAGGCAGGATTTACCAGGCAACCGTACTATGGCTGTCACTTGCAGGCTTCTGCTGTTGGGAAAACATATTAAAAAGTTTATTCAGTTTCGGTTAAAATTAACGAATTGTAGAGACCTATTGTTACTATTTTGTTATTTTTCAAATTTACACCGCTTTCATTTGTAATTTGATGGCCTCCGTGGTCAAGCGGTTAAGACAGTTGACTACAAATCCAGAAATCACGGTAAACAAATTTTATTTAATTAAATTGTTTTATTTCACAGTTAATTATTTTTCATATAGAAAGACAAATATTACGAATAACCTGACAGTAACTAACTTTTGCTCGTGCAATGATAGAGGACTAGACTAGCAGAGGAATTGAACCCACGACGCCCGCGGCACGTTCCAGAGTGGAAGTTATTTTCAGTATGGCCCTGATGAAATACCACCATTCAGAATCGAAACGATGCTCTAAATGGCTTTAGCCGTGTTTGGTGACCAGATCTGCATAGTCAGATACTTCCCAACCTTCCTTTTCCTCGCCACTACCTTCAGTCTTACAACATTCACAATTCCAGATGCCACAGTTCTACTGGCTCCAGACGGTTGGAAGTAGTTGGGACTCTTGTGCGGTACCCACCATAAAAAGTTAAAATATGTAAGAATCGTTACCTTATAATACTTTTGTTATTTTTTTATTTGTACATTAAAGTTTACAAAATGAATATTTATTCTATTGGACAATATTTAATACATCTATCTAATTATCAAAACTTATATTCTATTGATATTACATTCTAATGATATACCCATATCTGAACAATATTTTAAGATAAGAATAACGATTTTAGATAGTTTTAATTTGAATGCATTTCTAATGTAAAATATTTTCGCATTACTATATTAGGTTAAGTTTTTCAGTGTAAAGCGCACTTGCTGTGAACTTCCACAAAACTGCGCTATATAACTATATACTGTTATTTTTAAAATTTTTCTTCTTCATGCAAATTTAGTTACTATCCGACTTTCTCCGTATTTCAAGAATAATGTTTTCAAAGTCGTTTATCATAATTACAAAAATACATAATTGCATGTTTTATTTCTTGACATTAAAAAAAGCGTCAGTACTCATTAAAAAGAGAGATTGCGAGCTGAAAGTGGTTGACTTACAAAAAGTTGGGCACATTTCATGTTTATGTAAACCACCGTTCGAAAGTTTTCTCTGCTTCAAAAAATAGATTCCAGCTTTAGTCACATTCAAGTAAGATTATTCTTTACTTTCGTTTATAAATACTCGCCAATAGAAATAATACCATTATTTTAAAAAGAATCGAGTATGTTAAGATTATATTCCAACAAAGATATAAAATTTCAAAGGTGTAGACCGTAGACCAAATGAAATCGACGATAAACCAACATTAAAAAAACATTAGAAGATAATGTTTTTTTCTGTAAAAAAAAATACACCCTTACAAAATATCAAACAACCTGATGTTTGTGAAAAAATTGCTTTTTATTTTTTCTATCAAAACGGAAGAAGTAGAAACCTTTGCAAACATTGTGGTTTTGATTTAAAATACCCTTAACGCGGTGGATGTTTCCCTTGCTTTGTAAATAGTGGAATAACAAGGGTTAGCCGCAATCACGTTCATTCATGTGAGAAGTTCGAGAAATGTAGAACTTTGTTTAGCGGTATATTGGCAGGTACTCTCAGTGTTCACCGCGTAGGCAAACAATATGATAATAATTTTGGATCTGTAATGATTCCTGCTGAATAGACAGAGAGAATACTTTCATTATTAAAAAACCTTTATTACTTTTCTGTATATATTTATTTTGGATAAAACTGGTTTCATTCAACTACGGACACCTTTACGATAGTATGAATATAATTAATTCTTACTTGAATAAAGCATCGCATAAGAGTCCCAACCGCCCTTAAATAATCGTCCGCTCGTTGAAAATTGCGAGGATGGAGGAAGTTATGAAGGGAAAGAGGAGAACGTGATGAAGGTTGGAAAATATCTATATTTCTGATCACTGCAGGTAACTAAACACTGCTGTATTTTTCTAAGCCAACCTTTAGTTTTTTACTGGGTGTTCTCTAACCAGGGCGGCACTAAAATTAGCTTCAACTTTGGGATAAGTTGCAATTAGACATATAATCAATACGAAAACACAAAATTTCCGGTGTGTGAGTACATAATAATGTTTTTATTTTTTATTTTGATATCTTGCTAAAACATATACAATACAATGCATAGCATTCCCGATGAGTTATAAAAACTCACTCTGGGACGAGGCAAATTAAAGAATACATGAATTACAACAAATATACAATACAGAGCACTCAATAAATATAAATCATAATAAATCAAACACTTTTAAAAAATGGGGTAATTAGTATTAAGACAAAATACAACTAAATTATAAATAAAAACAAACAGAAAAAACCTTGAAGTGCAGTGAGCGAGGATGTTTTTACTCTACCGGAAAAAGAAAACTGAATAGAAAATTAAGTAAATTCATTTTTAAATTAATTTAAAAAATATTAACTTAAAGCAATACTTTTATAATACGATTTTTTTGATAGATTGACTGTTTTTTTAGAATTATCTGGAAGAGTTGTACTTTTATTAATTATTTACATTGAAATATTATTATTTCTCCCTGAAGTTTGAACCTAGCACCCTTGGGATTAGAGCTGTGGGTTTTACTAATCGGGCATGACAATGACATGTTCAACACGTTTGGAGATTTCGCTTAGCCGTACTTTTTTTTTTAAATACGTAAATTTGCCCATTTAACTGCTGTATTTTCGTTTTCGATCTACAGTCGTGCTTGGGAATGGTGACAAATAACCAGTATTATTGATAAATCTTTTATCGACGTGCTTGTGCCACAAGCCTAGAAATGCATTTATAGCTCGAATAGATAGATACCTTCACTCTGTGCAATTTAGGCATGTGTAATGACACAACAGTATTCTCTAAAACACTACGTCTTTTTATAGTTTTTTTATTTGTAGAACTCCATTTAAATTTTAATAATTTAATTTTATCGATTTTAATATTAAATTCTGCTTTTTAAATTTTATTTTAAGTGACTTTTAGCTGTTACGGTGTTCAAAGCCATTGATAAACTGTGAATATGCCATGCAACGACCAATTTATACGATTTTAGTACACTGTTTAAAGTACTTATTTTGGCAAAAACCCAATTATCTTCTAATTATATTTTGTGATGTACTTAACGTTAAAATCTATTTCGTCTCATTTTATGATCATCAACTATTATTACTTTACTGAAATTATGTTTTTTTTTTCATTGTTTTAAAATGTGGAATTAATCTTTTCCCCGTTTAATAAAATAAATTGTCACAATGAAATCAAAGTATTAATTGGTGAAGTATCTTACTTGATTATTTGGTGAATTAATTTAAGAAATCTTATTGTTTAGCGCTTTTTATTGTTCGGTGTTTTAAATTTGGATTTCTTGAACATATTAAGGAGGGAATATGAGACAATTTTTTCTTTGATTATTAGTAAACGTTATATTTGGTTAATGTTTTATTATATTTCATTCTAATTACTCCACTAAGTTTAATCTAAAATATTTATTTTTGATATTAAAAGGCGTTTGCTCGTTATTGCGGGAAATTGTTTTTCTCTAAGAGATGGGCATCAAATTTTTAATTCACATGATCATTTTTATAACATCGCAAATGTTATATGAATCTAGTTGAAAAAACCCTTCCAGTCTGCCGAATGTGAGTGTTTTTTTTTGTCAACCTCACTCAAAACAACACAACGATGAATTTATCTCTAAAGCGGTCAGCTCAATATTTAACACATTGTTTAATTATGTTACTAAACACGGTTCAACATTTTCGAGAAGACAACTTCCACAAAATCAGATTACAAAACCGTTGTATTTATATATTTATCAGTGCTAATTTGTTTTTGATTGCAGTCGGTACTCTAATATTTTTTTTTAAATTGTTCAATTTGATATTATGTTTTCATAGACAGCAATCACTTTGTGAAAATATAGACAAAATAGAAATCAATTACTTTATAGATGCGCCTTTGAGGTGATTTTTCCACAAAAACGGTGCTATAAAAGTGATTCATTTATTATTATGTCACAAAACACTCACTTTGTAAGAGCTCTAAATTATTGTTTTAATATAATATTTAATTAAGAATACAAAGTTTCATCGTTTATTTCTCAATATTTTAAAGGGAAGAAATAACAAGCCAGCCATTATTTCAAAGTTAACTAAAAGGTACCTACTCCTTCAATCGGTGGTCTCGGGAGAACAGTTTGTTATATAATTTTCCCATTCAATCGTAAAATAGTAAGTTTCTCCAGTTTATTTGGTTCAATGAAAAATTTTGTGTATTAGATTAAAACCTTATTAGATTGACACCCAACTTCATTTTTTAAATACTTGTAACAAATGATCAATTTTGCACTTTTAATAAATCGAAGTCAGACCATATTTCATAATATTTTAGTAAAATTTATCACACACCGAGTTGGCTCATTTGCGTAGATATTAATCCTAAAATAAAATATTGAATATCTCCATCGATTGGCTTGCAGTAAATATTAAAACGTCTTATTTTCTCGATATTCTTGAACAAACGCTTAAATGTCGAACTTTTACTGCCGAAATTTTTTATTTATTGAATTCGAAGTTTTTTTTTCACACGTAGGAAGTTAGATTTTTTCCCTTTCGTCATTAATCCTTTCATGGATAAAAACACAAAAACTTATTCTTGTGTATTTACTTTGAAATGGATAAAATGTTAAACGTTTAAACGCATCATTTTTTTATAGATAATGAAATATATTTCGGATGATACTTAGAAAACTAAGGATTAATGGTAAACGCATCAGTCTACGTAAGATAGATAGGTTGGTTGCAGTTCTATGCTCGCGCAGTGTATTTGTATTTTCACGTTTTTTATTGTGTAGTGATGATAATTGTGGTCAATTTTAAGCACTTTTCCTATTTTGACTCTCCAAATGACAACTGTTGAATTTGGCAGCCACGTCTGGTCTGCAGCCCCTAAATACCTGAAAAAAAAAACCCTTGACTCCGTGCAGAAACTCTGTCCTGAGAAAAATAATTTCCCTCGAGGCCTCTTGTGTGGAGTTAAATGTAAAGTAAATAAAAAAAAGGGTTGCTTCACTAATTTATATCGATCCTTCTTTCGACGCAAAGATCATTGATTTAAATAAATAGTTGGCTATATTAACGGCCAAACAGTCAGAATATACGTTTAGTTCCTGTATTAATAGAACATGTACGTTATTTACTTTAAATATGTATTCACATCAAATAGTTTTGTTTGATGAAAGCCAATGATTCGCGAAATCATTAGCATCGGTTAATGGAATCGGTCAACTGAGCTGTCAAAATGTGAAAGCTTTTAATATTCAATTCTCTAGAAAGATTTCCAAAGACTTTCTACGGTCGATCGTATGAAATTGGACCCTTTGTTACATTCTACTGTCCCTAAATAATTCTGTTTTAAAACAAAACGGCATTATTATATTTTATACTTGTACTTACTTTTCGACTTTTAGAGTTTCAAGTATTTTTGTTTATAAAACGGGTGAAAATTATAAAATAAACAACTTGGCATCTAGTTTATTTTATTTGATAGTTTGATTGATGTTTAAAAGCTCCATACTTCGTTATGCAAATATTGTTGTGAGCTACTTAGATGCATTGACTGAGAAATCCTACACAAAAAGACGCATAATTTAAGTTTTTGTTGCTTCAAGATATTACAACAATATAATTATGTTTTTTTTTCTACTTATTGTAGTTTTTGACTTTATACAGATTGTTCACAAGTCAGTTATAACAATCCAATTAAAAATCTACAATATACAAACTTTAAAAAAGAGGTATTAAAGAGAAAAAGAGAGATTAAAAAAATGAAATATTAAAGGGAAGGTAAATGAAAATACATTATTTTATATACTCGTATATCATTCAGTAAACGATATTGAATAAAATAATAAAAAAAAAATAAAATTTAAGGAATCAACGTATAATTCAACGTCCTTGGGTAGCTTTAGTCTTGTAAAATTATAATTATCTGCAGAATATTATGAATCACATAGAATTCAAATTTCTTGAATTATTTACAATCTTATTTAAATGTGTCAAACGGATTCGTATTCGATCGTCTTCCCACTCGACCATAAAGCGCTAAACAATAAGATTTCTTAAATTAATTCACCTAAATAATCAAGTAAGATACTTCACCAATTAATACTTTGATTTCATTGTGACAATTTATTTTATTAAACGGGGAAAAAATTAATTCCAAATTATAAAACAATGAAAAAAAAAACATAGTTTCAGTCAAAGTAATAATAGTTTATAATCATAAAATGAGATGAAATAGATTTTAACGTTAAATATGTATATACACTTTGTATTTTTTGTTCAGTTTAATTTTGTACCCTGATGAGGCTTAGGCCTAACGAAATCGGTCGGTCATAAAAATCAAAACAATATATTTCGTATTTTACTTAGTTGTTTATCTCGTTTCTTCAAATATGTCAAACCACAAAGTTATTGATTTCTATAAAAATATACAATTTTTGTATATTTGAATGATTAAATAACGTGTTTGTTTCACTTACTAGTGACCAATATTAACTAGAAGATTTGCTCAACTATAAAATAGGACGATGGAAGAACGGCCTGGAGCTTTTCAGGCGAGAAGAATGGCAGCCTGAAGGAACAACGTCACTAGTTTCATCTTGAGAAGGCGTGTTGGATAAATTCAGAGGACAATCTTTAGCTATGTATGGCTTATTATATCTTGTGGAGCAGCTCAGGAATGTGGGTAGTGAAATTCACTTCCCTTCTAAATTTTGGCGTAGACTACCCTCGTTTTGGTGGATACTCAAATATATATTACCTACCCCTACGTGCGTGTTTTACGTGTTAATACGCATCGGGCCACAGCAAAAGACATTTCGTCATGGGATTCTAAGCCGTGAAGTATAATACTAGTTGATTTCACAGCACGGTGTTTATTTTTCAAGTCCGAAGTCAATCACAGAGTTATACACTACTCTTCATGACTCAAACTGACTGGAACGGTCGAATGGTTTTTTTTTAATTTCATTTATTTTATATTAAACTTTGACATGAAGCACTCACTTTGTGGTAAGACATTATTACATTTTCAATAAAAGTAACTTTGTTTTGACACCACTTTATTAGAAACATATAAGGGTTATTTTGGCCCAATTTATGTTTTCCCCAAGCATTATAATTCTGTTTTAATTTAATATATTTTTGTTCAACCCTTAAGAAGGTTCAGGTAGAGCCAAAACAGGTTGGTTTATGTATCTAATAAAGTGGTGTGAAAACAAAGTTGCTTTTATTTAAAAAAAAAATTATATTAGTTACTTTGAACATTCAAGTTTACAAGTAGGAAGCTAATTATTTTTTTTTTTGGTTTCTTTTATATTATTTCAACTTATATACTACTTATTATTTAGTATATACGCATTTTAAAAATAGTTTTTACAGGCTATTTTGAATTTATTGATGGGCATAATGTTGATGGTTTCCAGCAGCACAATATAAAATTTCTTCCCTTAATATAGTAAGTAATGTTGTGTGTTGGCTTTATTATTTTCTGGTCGTCTAATGTCTTAACATGTCTTTGTATTTTATTTGTGAATATCAACATTGTAGATAATTTTGGTAGAAAAATATTTTGGTAACAAATTTTTATTCATTTTATGTACTTACTCAGTATTTTTAGTTCGCCTTTCATCTCATTATTTTCAGCAACTTAGTAGGATATAATTTCAAATAATTCCTCCATCCCTTTGTTTATTCTTTCATTTTGGCTTATGATTATTTTTCCTTTAGCTTCTGAGAGTGTCGTCTTCATAATATTTATAATCATTTTTTTTAATTAGTCAGGGTACTATTTATCTTGTAACTTATAGCCCCCATCATCGAAGATGTTTCTTCTTCTTCATCTATATTTTTGTCCGAATCAGACGATTATATATCTTCTTCATGTTGATTTGGGGATCTTGGGGTCATCAAAGATTTTGTAAACGGATCCGGATTCTTGGGTTTAGGAGTTTTATTGTCTATCTCCATATTTCCAAAGTATCCAGATTTATTATATATTTTACGTACCTATTTCCATCTGTTGATCAATAGCGGTAAGCAGTATTTAAAAATAATTGTGTACTCATTTCCATAAAGGCACTATTCTATTTTAGTAACGCCTGTTGGTAGGCAAAATCCGCAACACTAACTATTTATGGTACTAACGCCTGTTGGTAGGCAATCTGACAATAAATTTATTATTCAAGTACCGACATGCAATTCACCGATTCGAGTTTTAAAATGCTATATTCACATTAAAAACGTAGATTTGAGCACAGTTTTTGGTGTCTGTCTCACTATCACTGTGGTATAATCATCACACAATGTTATCTTTGAAGATGATTAACTGAATTAATTAATTTTTTTTTTATTTCCAAAAAATAATAACTTATGTCATTTACGAGGGTAAAAATACGCTCATGTGATGCGCGTCAATCACTTTAGTATTTACTGAAACTCTTCCATCTTGTACCGATAGTATTAAACTTTAAAATTTTAGAAACAATTGCGTAAACACGAGACACCGCTGACAGGCACAATGCTTAGATGAATTTAAAAAATGTAGATAGTTACTGAGACAACGCGCGTGGTTGCACCAAACCAAGTCAACGACACATACCTTCGAAACACGCTTCATATAGCTATCTCTTCCGCACTCACATATTCTTTGAATGGTTATCCTTTTCATACGCGGCTACATTTTTCGTAAGATTTGTATGAATATGACATCACTTGTATTTTATGTCTATGGTACAATGGCGCAGAAACCTCAGGTTAAGACGCTCGACTACGAATCCAGAGTTCACAGGTTCAAATCTCAGCATTTGAAAAAACATTTCATTTGACTAATATGTATCTTTTCGCATTGTCATGAAATAATATATAGTATATCTGCGCCACGTTTCAGAGTAGAAGATAAATACCGCCTTGGTTAAAGACTCCCATTCAGAATCAAAACGTTGCTTGAAATAGATTTATCCGTGTTTGGTGACCAGATCTGAATAGCCAAGTGCTTTCCAACTGTCATCTTTCCCTTCTTCACTATTTTTTCAGCCTCACACCATGCTCCAATTGAGGATGCCATAGTTACACTGGCTCCAGACTGTTGGGAGGAGTTGGGACTTTTGTACTGTATTATATTTAAAAATTCCAAAAGGTATTCAATCATAGTCAAGTGCGTGCTACAATTAATGTTGCTTAGCATTGTGATCGCTTATCAAGTGTTAATGCAGATTGCTACTCGTATATCCACAAATAAAGTTACAGAAATACATGACCAATCACTCACTATGCATAAATTATATTCACACTCTAATTCATACCTTCCCAGATTGATCTAAAATATTTTAGATATTTTGGAATCATCGAATGAACACAAATATATGAACAGTCTTTGCACATGGATATATTGCTCTCCAAATCGAACTCAACCTAATCAATGTTCACTCAGAATTGGAATTGCGATTTACAGCCTGCAGGCTGTAGGTCTTGGGTCATATGGTTCCGATCTTACGTTCCACAGGGTACTCTAAAAATATACAAATAAATAAACGTATTTTTATTACTTTTGTCTCTTGCTATATAGCAATACCGATAAGGTAAAAGGAATGGAATGTTAAGATGTTTGAATAAAACATTCTCAATCCCGCGGAACAGTTATTTTTTTCGATTCTAAAACTGTATAACAACCACAATGATTTTTATGCACATCAAAATATTTTAATGTTCAATACTCTATAACATACTTTACACATGTTAGCATTTCATACATTGCATTTTCGCTTCAAGCTGCCAAAAGCAAAAAATCGGATGTTTTAAGTTGAATGTTTTTTTAGTTTGATTTCTGCAAAACTTTCACTGTAAACGATTACGTATAGCTCTAAACTCTACATAAAATTATTATTTTTAACACTCCCGTTCCGAAAAGGGGTTCTTATTTCACCCCAAACGAGAGCTTTGTGCGATATCTGAGATAAAGATTACTGAAATATTATCAAAATACTAAAAACAAGTTACCTAAGGTTATGTAATGAAAATGCTTTAACAATCAAGGTCAAGTGGGTAAATTACGTATCTCCCCTTCGGACCGTACGTCTGATTTTTGCTTTCAGCTACGGAAAGGTTACACAAATTGCGATACACTAAAAAAAATGGTTCAATATGCAGATGAAAGATTCATAACCTAAAAGTCCTTTCAGTTAAATTTTTTTTTAATTACGGCTGTATAAATGCGGGACTAAGATATATGCAAGCGTATATATCGCTGTGCTAGTTTAATACTATAACAAATCAAAAAAAAAAATACTTATAGTATTGAAGTAGTACAGAGATATTATTTTTGTATCAATAATCTTAACGGTAGTTTTATGTGGTAACATACTTCCATTAACAATGCACTTTGAACTTAATTTCACTCATCACCAAATACTGCTAATTTTTCATGAATATATAAATAATATCACCATCTTCAGCATACAAAAAGCGGCATAGTTCAGATTATTATTTCCTGGGCCCAGGCCAACATCCATCAGTTTTTGCTTACATCATTGATGAATAAGTTGAACGGCCGCGGTTACATTAAACTGCCTTTCTTCGCCCCGTAGAAGAATCGTTCACTGCAGCGCATGCAACACATCCCTCGTACAAAGCACCAACTCCATACGTGGAATAAACCCTTCACAGATTTTACAATAACCTTGATCTGATGTTTTATGTCTTAATGCTTTGATTATGTAGAAAAGTATGATTAGAAAATAATGATAACTTTCAATCCACAACATTTATGACCACCGTATACAATGTGACTCGTACATCAGTGTCGGATCGAATCAGTTCCTTTCGTTTAAAGTTCTTCAGGTCCCGATGCTAAACGATATAATACTAGTATGTGCATAAGACGAATGTGGTGCATCTTTCGAACAGTTGAGATGGCTTGTGAACACATTCCTTCTCGTGGTTGCTTTCACAAATCATACTGAGTGTAGACTAATACAAACAAATATTAGAGTACAAAATATAATTAAATATTAATATTTCATAGATTACATCGTTGCTGGAAAGACAAAAAGAACATTTTGGTCGAACATGAGTTAAATATGCAGTTTTAATCAGTTTAATTTTCTGCATCGAATGATCTGACTCTCGTTTGATTCTAAAGACTTTTGAGGTGCTTCGGCCATTTAAATTATATTTATCATTTGAGAGTAGGCTAACTCAAGCGACACAAGTGTGGGACTTTTTTAAAGCTTTTACCGCTTCAAGTAACTCAGTAAGAGCATTGGGTTACCTTAGTTACCTTTTTTTTTCAAAATCCAACCAGGTATTGAAGACTTATGAATTTTTTTGTAAAACAAAAAAGACTTTAAATTGATCTGGTGTATACTTCCCAAAATGGCGACAGTGAAGTTCAAATAATGAATTTATTTATCTAGCTCTCTGGTTGTTACTTCAAAATGATTTTTTTAGTATATCACACTAAAGTCCCAACTACCCGGAGACATCGAAATTATTTCTCACCACAGATATACTAAGATACCATACGATATTCCCCAATTTCGGGAATTTTGTTACATTGCATCACTCAATCATCACTCTACTAATTAGGGGTATCATTCTCTACTGTCCAGAATGTCGAGGCTTGTTAACTCAAACCATGGTCTTGAAATTTTTTGTACCAGTCTAAATGATTTTTATCATTTTTTTACGATAATAATCTTTAAAGAATATAATTTATCATATCTAACATCTGACTTGAATGTTCTATCAAATGTATATTTTTGTCATTGCTTCATTCAAATATTATGTGTGTGCTGTTCTTTCTCTGTTGCTCTTTTTTGTCAATTCGTATTATATATTTTTTTGTAATTGGACAATGGTCCGTTAATATAAAAATAAATAACTAAATTCTAGGAAGGTGGGGAAAGAAAGATTATGGAAAAGAGAAAGATTAAAAAGCTCATGGCTATTTAGATCTGGCCGTTAAACACGTTGATAATGGGCAAATAAAAAAATACGTTTAATATGCTATAAAGGTTTGAAGAACGAACATAAAAATACTATGGCAAATTGAAAAAGTGCCATTTTTGTTATAATCCCTTTCAAGGGCGGACTTATGGACACAATAAACTTAAAATCTAATTAAGGGTCAGCACCCAAAAATACACACATTTGGCTTTTCTAATACAAGCATCACTATAAATGATTTATTTGTAAATTCTATGTGTGTAGTTAGGAAAATGTCTAAGGTTTCCACAGAATAAAATTATTTTACAGTAATCTTTTAAATTCCATATTAAATGCATTTTAGTATGTTTTTCATAGAATTTACAAGATTACAGCTTTGAATTTTTTATTCGCTGGAAACCATAGACATTTTCCTAACTGCCCATGTAGAATTTACAGATAAGTCATGTGCAGTATTGCTTGTATTAGAATGCTACCAAGTGACGTTTAGCGCCATTTTTGGGGGCTGATCCTAAACTTTCTTCTACAAATCATGACTTTTTGATTAATTTGCATAACTACAGAGTTAGGGTAAATTTATCAGGTCCCCCAAATTTGTAAAGTGTTATTTATTATTGGGTGTTGAAATAAACCTACTGAAAAATGCGAGTATTTTTTGTTGTTGGGATGTTGTCTCAACATCAACGCCACACGCAAGTATTCCTCAAATTACCGGGATATTTAGATATTCACAACCTGAAATATCCCTGTTATGTGTTTCTGGTAGGCCTCGGAGCGTTTGTTGGGGGTAGGATGTAAATTGGTTTGTGGACATGCAGGGCATAGTGGAATTCCGGTTGTCCTAATTTCCGAGGAATTGACGGTGTGATTTGGTTGAATTCCTGTGTAATGTTCACGGATGTTGTGTATTGGCAGTGATGAATTAATCACTAGATCATAAAGTAAAGTTGTTTTCTGGCTTTTCATGACCTCTGTGGCTTAACACGGAGGTGATTGGTTCTAAACTTGGTAGAGGCAAAGATTTTTCATCAATGCTATTGTTTTTCCAAGCAAAGGCATTTTTTTAAATATTGGAATACTTGCACCTCGTCCAGGGCTTAATTTTAGTTTTATTTGTGTTATATTAGTTACATAAAATTATAAAAGAGGGAATAGATGAGTAAAGATTTCTTAATAATGTAATTAAAAGATGTCCAGTAATTATATTAGCTATTAAACGTACAGCATGTTTAAGTTTACAAAGTTTTTAATTAAAATAAATATTCTTTATGACCTAATAATAATAATTTACATACTAGGTCATATTACTAATGTATTTTAAATGGTTCTTATAGTACCACTGTTGTGAAAAACCATAATTCCTATGGGAATAAATTCCATAACTCCAAATGGGTATCACATTGTTCCACTTGCTGATTGTAAAGAATAAATCAAATTGTAACAAAAACAAAATGGTGACTGACACATCATTATAACTCCGTTTAATAATATTCCGCTTAAATTTCTTAAAACATAATTTCAAAATGCCCTTTTTTAAATCCATAGCTCGTAATTTTTAAACAATTCATTTTTTCCCAGCAGTAAATTATTGCAAGATCTTTTGTGTAATTTAGGTTACCAATAATTTTCACCAGAGTCATAAAACCTTTGTTAATACATTTTCTATTATGATATCAGTTATTACGAAACAAAAACATTAAAAAAAAAAGTTTTTTTTATGAAATTAGGCTAACCGTGATAATAAGTCAACTTGATTTGATTGCATTCGTGATATCTGTTGTGTATGCTATATAAGAATTTTATAAAAAAAAACACACCACAAATATCACCGACTTTTTCCTTCAATCTATCGATGGAATTCAAGTGGGTATTTTGTGCGTGTTCAAAGTGTTTCTCTCTTGTATTTATGAAAAGGAAACATCCAAAGTTTGTATCCGAAGGATTAAAGGAATAATTTTCACAAATTTCCTCAAATCTCGGCTTAAGTTTGCGTCGACCAGCTTACATTTGTATAGAGCCGCTAAAATTATAAACGTTCTTGGAATTCTAACAATTTGTACGTATTTGCCACACTTGGGTCCAACTGGCATGGGTTAGTGATTCTATTGTACTTCAACTTTTTGAAAATACTGCGTGTATAAACTCACAGGGGTTGAGAATAATATAACAATGGTTTTGGTAATATATTCATACTGACTGAGATCGTAGGCAGATATCTTTATTTATTCTTGAATAGAATATAATTTTGTTTTAAATATAATATTTGTTGCTTGTTTATTATTTCTGCTGCCTTATGAAAAAGCAATTGATTTTTATCAATCTTACGAAATCATTTGTTGTGCTTAAAAAAATTGGAACACTTCACACTACATCAAAACAGCAAAAATTGTTTAAAAAATCCTGGAATGGCACCATCAATGATGGAGATCGAGGAGAAGACCAGAAGCCAACATAACAAACTATCTTTTTACAAGCTTTCAATGAGAGCTTAAACAGGGCCCTAGGATGAAATATCAATATGGATTTCATAAATAATACCGGTTATTTGGAATCGTTCCTGACCCCAACTGCAGATTGCCAACGAACAAACGACAGTTAACATTGGCTAAAAGTAAGTATGTTTAGTCGACGTGAGTTGTTTTTTGTTCGTTGGCAATCTGCACGGGCTCGGAAACGATTACAAACTACAAACATCATTGATCAAATTTATATCGATGTTTTGTGCTAGGGTACCTTGATTGAAAACAGATTATAAAAACAAATGTCCTTTTTTCTAGAAGAACGGTTAAAAAAATTAACAAAGACTTATCGCCAAAGAGCAAATATAAGCCGCGATACCTGGAAACAAGAAACAGTAAATAAACTCAACTGAAGGACAAAATAACACGAAGGTACTCAGTACCTACTTTGTAGCAGGTAACATACGCTGAACAAAAAAGTCGGAGAGTGACAAAAAGGAAGCACCAACGGTTGTTTTGCAACACCCAAGATGCTCCATAAAGTATGGGCCAAGGATTTTTAGTTTTCAGCCATTATAAATACCCACAGCCAAATAGTTAATAACAACATGACAGAAATTGCCTGTGGGAAGGGGTATATGGTTGCTAAATAAAATCAGTTCTGATATCGTTATAAGTCAGTATAGAGAGAAACAAAAGGATAATCGTTCTGACTGCTACACAACTACGTCTTAACACACACTCCATGCTTCATTTACATTCATACATGCTTTTCTGACTTTTGACATGAACCGACTCAAATATTTGAAAAAATATATTTTTCCACTTAATACTAATAGTAGGTTCATATAAAAACATTATTTAATTTCATGTAATAATTATAATTTATAAATTTCAATAATAGGATAGATACAAGACAGTACTTACCATATTATTGTGACAATTCTAATTCAACCTCACAATATTATGCTCCTATGCGACGAATTTAACATCTACAAAACAAATACTTCGATGTGGTTGATATATTTAGTTTAAGTTCATCAATATCACAATATAAGCGTGCCTTAGTTATGTTTATGCATCCAGTAGAGCTAATTTATTTGATAAAACAATTTGACTCTGGATGTAAATCCTATTCATTCCTATTTTTTTTTATTTCGTTTAAAATATTTTTGCACTGCTTATGAGTATATATATATATATTAATGTAAATATTTGTGTAAAAGCTTTTAACGAGCGTAAATAAAAATATTTTTTCCCTCGAATTGAGAAAATGCTCGTGCTTAGAGAGAGAGTACTATCATGAGTACATTCAGCTTTTTAAAAATTTTGTAGTTATTATCTTATTTCTTTAGGAAGATTGTTCAAACTCTTAATGGCTGATTATAAGTAATGATGTTGTGGCGTTTTCTTACTTACTTAAGGGGTTTTCTGTTCTTTCTTGGTCTGGTGCGCACTGACTCCAATTTGCATTTTGAGTGTGTGAAGCAAAGCATTTTCTTTTTATTTTTTTATTTAAAGCCAAGACTTTGAAGTCGTTCATATGTCACGAGTTGGTTATTAAATGACTTTGTTGGAATTATTTTAATAATTTTTGTTTATAACGATTCACTTGATCGTTTCATGTCTTCCTCGGGCGTCCCCGACATCTTCTAGCATTCACTTTCGAATCATTTATCCTTATTACACTGCTTTCTTTGTTCATGTGATCTACATTTCAAAACCATCGAATTTTTCGATATCTAATTTATTACGCTTACATCAGCGTGGATTTCCGAATTTTCACATAGAGAGCCTTGATTTATGAAACCTTCTTTGCTTTCACATACCAACGAGAACTACTTGATCCCAAATTATGTTTAGTTGTAATAATAATATCAGGACTAAATCTTTCGGTGGCGGATGTATTTAACTGCACGGAATGTATATAGAAGAAGGCTATAATATAATATATATTTAATTGTGACAGCGCCTTTGAGGTGATTTTCCCACAAAAACGGCGCTATTGAAGTTATCCATTCCTTTTTTGTGTAGAAAGCACTCAATTTTTGGTTTGACATATTTAAAAATATTAAATTATTATAAATTTGTCCAGTAGTCCAACATCAGTTATATTTCCTATAAACTCTTAAAATTTAACATTATTCTTTTATCACCTTCTCAGTTGACGTTTTGTTTCTTTCAATTCATATTATCTCTCTTTCGCTATGTTCCTTTATTATAATTTAAATGTTATTGTAGTGTTCTCTCACTGTTCTATTATTTTATTTCATATGTTGTTCTCCTTCTGTATGTATATATAACAGCACTCTTTATGTTTTTTTTTTTGTTTAATTTTGTACCCTGATGATGCTTAGGCTAAGCGAAACTGGTCGGTCATAAAAACAATATAAAATATCCGCCGTCTTATACAAAGTTATTTTTTCATTTAAAAAAATTTAAAAAAATTGTTTCTGCAAAGTTTCTGAAATTTTAAAATAAATTATCATTATTATTCTACTGTGTTTCTCAAACGACCATGACGGTACCTACCTTCAGTGTGTGGCGGATATAATATTATATTATAAGATTACCCTGTAAGTACACACTGCACAGTACATAGTAAATATTAACTTAATCCTGGTAAAGGGCTCAGGGTAAATACGACGAGATTAACAGAATATTGATCCAGTTAACTCAAACACTTAATCACCGATCAACTTTAAGATAACGGTTCAACAAACCCATCATAGATCCTAATATAACGTTCACTGCCTCCGATATAAATTACTTTAAGTAATATAAACGTCATTTTCCTCAGTAAACTTAGCAATGTATAGCTGGAATTATTCAACATAATGTTCAATTATAGAATATCGGTAATTTCACTATTCAAAACAAAGCTCTAATTAGTTTACAAAGTTAATGTTTGACACAAAAATGGATCGTATTTCAAACTGAATTATTAGATGCCACGATTTATGGATACCTATTGGGTTAAGTTGAACAACCTTTCTTACTGGATCGGATCGACATAATATTATGATAAACTTAGAAATACATCATAAAAATAACATCAATGTTTTTTTTTTATTTTTTTTATTAGTGAATACCGCACAAAAGTCCCAACTACTTCTACTCCTCTAGAGGCAGTGAGACTATAGCATTCCCAATGAGGGTATGTTATGAGGTTAAGGATAGTGAAGAAGGTAAGGAAATTGGGAAGAGGAAGGTTGAGAAGTACCTGGCCATTCAAATCTGGTCACCAAACACGGCTTAAGCCATTTCAAGCAACGTGTCGATTCTGAATGGCGGTCTTTCGCCAGGGCAATACTTAGAGTATCTACCAATTTGGAACGTGCCGCAAATATATTATACATATATTATTTTATATGAATGAAATATGTTATGACACATGTTAATTTAATAAAATGTTTTCGTAGAAACCAATCACTTTGTGGCTTGACATATTTCGGCTTCCGGTTTCGCTTAGCCTAAAAATAAATGTATTTGCGCACTCCAAGTTTGAACCCGCGACCTCTAGATTCGTATTGGAGGCTCTTACCACTCGAACACTAATATATATGAAATATCAAATAACAAATTTCAGGTACATAAAATGTCAATTATTCGGATGCTATGACCAATTTTCAAATTTGACTTGTCAATTCATAATCTCGGAATCAATTTTGCAGGTTGATTTTGGTTTGAACCAAGTTTTAGTTAGATAAACTATTTACGAGCAAAAAAAATCAATGATCGTAAAACTTTTCAGTAATACCTACGACCGTTGCCAATTTTCCAATTATCAACGAAAGCGTATTGTTGATTTTGCTCGACACATTATACCGTATGTACTTACTTGAACTTAAAATTTTAAATATTGGCACTATAAATCATCATCCAAAAGTTATATTTTCGAAAGAGTTTTTTTGGGGATAAATCTAAAGCCGGAAACAACTGCTTTAATGTTATAAAACTCCTCATTGTGCACAATTATTATTGCCAATATCAATAGCGTGAATTGGAAAAAGAAAGTAACTGATTTATTCATTATAATGTTTTTATTTATTTTTAAGTCCAATATAAATAAACCTCAATCAGTTAATATTTACTGCTGTTATCGAATCAGCATGTACGAGTAGGTACTTAAACTAGCTGTTTTCATTATTAACGATCGTGTTCAAATAACCATGGTGTAAATTGGACGTAGTTATGCAGAAAGTGTCCAACCCACAATTTGCCAAAATCGAGTTTTATATATTTTCCTCTAGAATCCAAGCTTCAAATGCAATAGATTTTTTGTAATTATTTTTTTACTTGCCCACATTTCAAATATTTGGCTTAAATTGAAAGATAAAAACACTATAAAATGTAGGATAACATAAAATATGTTTTTTTTTCTACATAAATGCATTGATAGATTATAGATTTCCTATTTATAATAATGCTCATAAAGAAAAAATAAACATTGATATTCACTTGAAAAATGCATATTAATGCTTTTTATCGTCATATTTTCGAACGCCTTTTTCTCAGTTATATCTATTTGGGGTAAGATGCTTTCTGCATAGCTACGTCCAATTATAACTGCAATAATTGTATTTAAATAGATAGAACACAAAGTTAGTGATTTGCGAACGATCTTTGAAAGGTACTTTAAAGGTGTCTTAACTGTGGTGTCGTTGGGTCCAATATTTTACTTCGTGCAATCAATAAAGGTCAAGGTCTTGAAGCACCTATGCTTATACTAAAAATATTGGATTTGGAAAAATAGATTATTCTACTGTCAAATTATATCCGGTGCTATCCGAGATGACATTCTCAGACTTGGCTACTATCAGGCAATCAAATCTGTGACACAGACATTTAAAAACTGGACAGATTATGAAACGGAAATTTAAAATGTCTTTTCCACCCTCCATTTTTTATTCAACTGTACTTAATCCATTGTATAATTTTTGTGAAAGTGTTCAACAATTGTATTATGGACATATTCCTAGTTTGTGTATATGCAAATTTACATATTTTTTAATTCCAACGTTAATAAATAAATGCACCATCATGGTCAAATAAATCGTTTTATTTAATGACCGCTATATCGGTTGAATTTTTTACTTATTTTTTTAAATAATTTTCAAGAAGTTCAAAATCGATTGAAATGCCGGTTCCTTTCAAGGTTTCGGTAGCTCATTTGATAGAGACGTTACTCACGGATGGAGTTAAGGTTCCGAGCTCAAGTCTCGGTCATGACATAATTCCTTTTTATTTCTGGATTTTTCTGTCTCATATTTTTAGTGAAGATTATTGATATTATTTCAATAATGAGGTAAAATATGACAAAACTACGCTCTATAAGTTCGCTGTTGATAATATTTCTTAATCAATATCAGAATAAAAAGAAAACAGCCTTAAAGTTGATTCTAATTAAAAAATTAATTAAATACTTTGTGAGAAGTCAAAATATCTTCTGTGAATAAAAACTGAGTTTATCCAAAACGACAATAAGTCATTACAAGTTAATTCGCGGGAAATATGAGTGGTTAGGTTAGGCTTATCCAAGACGATAACAAGTAATAACAAGTTAATTTGTGAGAAATAGTTAGGTCAGGCTTATCCAAGACGACAACAAGTAATAACAAGTTGATTCGTGAGAAATAGTTAGGTCAGGCTTATCCAAGACGACAACAAGTAATAACAAGTTGATTCGTGAGAAATAGTTAGGTAAGGCTTATCCAAGACGACAACAAGTAACAACAAGTTGATTTGTGAGAAATAGTTAGGTCAGGCTTATCCAAGACGACAACAAGTAATAACAAGTTGATTCGTGAGAAATAGTTAGGTAAGGCTTATCCAAGACGACAACAAGTAACAACAAGTTGATTTGTGAGAAATAGTTAGGTTAGGCTTATCCAAAACGATATCAAGTAATAACAAGTTGATTCGTGAGAAATAGTTAGGTTAGGCTTATCCAAGACGATAACAAGTAATTAAAAGTTAATCCGTGAGAAATAGTTAGGATGCAGGCGAATTCTCCAGTGAATGATTATTTATTTTCGAATTACTGTCTGTATCTACGTTTTCTCCTTAAATTAAAAAGACACCATTTACTAATACAAAATGTGCTCGGGTAAAGATTTGCATACCATTACAAAGATGGTAGCCTAAATGGATATAAATTGAAAATAATTTTACTATTTATTCTAGAGAGACGTTTCTGACCCTTATTATTGGATTTTTTCCCAGGTGGAGACCATTGGAGACGCCTACATGGTGGTGTCCGGCCTGCCGATGCGGAACGGTAACACCCACGCCCGAGAGGTGGCGCGCATGTCGCTCGCACTCCTGGAAAACGTTCACAAGTTTGTTATCCCGCACCGGCCTAAGGAACAGCTGAGATTGAGAATCGGAATGCACACAGGTATGTTATTAATATCTTATCCAAATGCACAAACAACAAATTATAACGCTGATGATGCGGTGCTGATTTCTGATAGTATGGAAGGTCTACAGTTTCTCGTGTCTAGGATAAACCAAGTATGTATGCAGAATGAGTTAATGATGAATGTAAGTAAATCCAAAGTCATGGTGTTTGAAAGAGAGAGTACGAGAACAGCGTGCAATATAGTTGTGAATGATGAATACTTGGAGCAAGTGAATGAGTTTGTGTATTTAGGAAGTATGTTTACGAGAGACGGAAAGCCCGATTAGGATATTGCAAGAAGGTTGATTGCAGAAAATTCCATTAATGGAAGACTGAACGCTGTTGGCGCAATTAAGAAGAGTCAGAATAACAGAAGAGTATGTATGAGACAGTGTATGAATGTGAATGAAGTAAGGAGTGTGTGCCAATACAGAGTTGTTTGGGGGTCCATCCTCTCTGCCTACCTTTGCGGAGAAACGGCGTGATGGTTAGTTAGTTTGTTGCCAAATGAGAGGTAAATAGACTGCTTGGAAGAGAACTGGCGCAAGGCAGAGGGACAGAAGATTGGAGAGGAATGGCGAGAGACCGTAGCCAGTGAAGAGCATTTGCGGGGGAGGCGAAATCCCACCCTGAGATGCAACACTGCTATGATGATTATAATTGCACTGATATCTGAATATAACTGTTTCATTTTGGTCTTACAAAACGATATTCAATTAGGTTTTACGATCGGAAATCGTTCCGCTAGTGAAGATATTACTTATTCAAGGTTTGTTGCATAGAAACAAAAGAAAATTATATTCCGAGATTTAATTTGTTTTATTCGTTTGAAAAAGAAGGGTAAACACACCCGCGTTACGAATAACATGACAATATTTTTTTAAAAACTCCTACTACCATTGTAATAAACGAAAAATGATGCTTATGCACAATGGAGGACTTAGCTAACAGAGAAATTGAACCTACGACGTCCGAGTGAGAATCCGACGCGTTTGTCCACTCAGCTACCAACCGGTCAAATCATAAAGAAATAAATATTGGTTAGTAGATTCCGTGGTGAGGTGATTTTCATTTTTATTTTTAATGATAACGTAATATATAATAGTTAAGTTAGCAACACTGTATCAAATACGTTTACGAAAGTTAGTGTACGAAATTGATATTAATGTGCTCAATCGTAGATCAATACCAGTTTTCATTAACATGTATTTATTCTGCTTTGGACAATACTCCGTGATCTTACTCTCCATTGGGTATATTAATTTATCATAAATCTTTTAACTTATTCATTCTTTCTTACCCATTAAGTTTATATTGATATTAAAAGTTAATTTTATTTTTAACAAAACTCGGTTTAAGAATCTTGAAATCAGCTATATGCATGTATAGGTCTGTATGATTGTTTCGAAATAATTTCCTTTTAATCTCTTTTAAAATAAGTTACCAGATTGGAAAAGCCCATTGAAAATCGCTTATAAAAAGAGCTACCGATTACTCTTCAAGAAATCGTTAGAGTAATAAAGTAAAATTATTTTTGCGAAGCTTTTTGGAAGCGCTCAATCGCACACTCATAATATAAAGGAATGCTGAATGTTTCTGGAACAGAAAACATAAGGTGTTATTGGAACTAGAATTTCAATAGAAATATTGGCAACATTTCAAATATTTTTTGTAAGTGCGTATCATTGAACAATATTATAACGAATATATTTTTGTAAAACGGCATTTTCAAGCTCTTTTTACTGCGACGCATTTTTTACGTTTGATTTATTTATGAATTCAACCCTCCAAAGCCAAAACACAGAAATCCTAACTAAGGAGGATATATGGAAAGAATCATTAATTCAACAACAGAATATGTTATTGACAGAGTGCATTAATATTATTATATATAATTAAATTCACATTAAATACTAAAATGAAAATATTATTTTTTGATCATTTAAGATATTTCCACTCATAAAAATATAACCGGCTAAAACAAAAATAAGAAATTTTAAAGTTTCCTAATGTGACTAATGAATTTTTCAAGACCAATTTTGAAAATGTCAAGAGTTCCAAAAATTTAGTTTTATTTTATTTGCGCCAGCACCGTTCAGTCTTCCATCAACGGAGTTTTCTGCACTTTTCCGTCAATTTTCTTCGATATAAATCATATTTTCCAAATAACAATTTGAAAACGCAAATGAACTCAAAGAATACCTCTGTATTTTACCCCTAATTTATTTTTAATATTATGAATTTGCACTTTCGTTTTAACTACACTTTATCAGGGTAAAGAGTTTAGAACTAACCAACTAACCATCACTCCGTTCCCCCGCAGGGGTATGCAGAAAAGACGGACCATACAATTCTTTCTTGGCATACACTCATTGCTTTTTCACATTCATAATACGTCGTCTCATACATACTTCACATAGCCTGATCACTTAATTGTGCCGTTCTTGGGCGTCTTTGATTTCTTCTACCTATCACTTTATCGTCATATATTCTTTTCACACTCCTTAGAACGAAGAAAGGAGTGTGAAAAGAATATGAACAAAGAAACCGTTCGGTAGCTGAGTGGACAATTGCGTCGGATTCCCACCGGGGCGTCGTGGGCTCAATTCTTCTGCTGGCTAAGTCCTCCATCATTGCATGAGCAACATCTTTGGCTTGTTATTATGTTAGTGTGAGTTTTTCAAATATTGTCAGGTTATTCTTAACTCGGGAATGTTTATCATTTATTTTTGAAAAGTTACAAGTAATGAAGGGTATTATTCGAAAAATACCAAAATCACCATAACCTACAAATTAAATGATGAATTCTTGAATTCATATGCCAACCGTACCTCACTTATTTTTAAATCGATAGATCTGAAAAAAAACATTATTTTTGAATATTTCAATGTGTATTTGTGTTTCGAAAATAATATTTCGCTCCCTTTCAGGACCTTGCGTGGCGGGCGTGGTGGGCCTGAAGATGCCCCGCTACTGCCTTTTCGGGGACACTGTCAACACGGCCAGCCGGATGGAGTCCCACGGAGAGGCCTTCAGGATACACGTCAGCCCCACCACCAAGGAGGTACTCGACGACTTTGGCTGCTTCGAGCTAGAGTGCAGGGGAGAAATTACTATGAAGGTAGTCATTTTACTGATTTAACTGTTGATTTGAGGGGTGTAGAAGCAATGGCAGCAATCTTTTTCATCCTAAATTATTTCTTGAAAAGTTGAAAAGGCGTTTAATACACTTTTCTTTCATGATTATGTTCATATATTTATAAGGAATAGATACCATGGACAGCCATACAAATATTAATAAATAAATGTATCGTCATCTACTCACACAATCAAATTTGTAATAAACTCCATACATATACTCGACAATACAACGCATTACCCAAAGAATTAAAACTAGAGATGGTCGATATCACAATTGGGTGTACCCGCGGTTCCACACTACATTTTTTTTTCGCTGCATACAATCAATATTCCCTGAAAATTCGTTGACATCAAGCGATCTACATATTTTATCATTCAATAATTGTTTCAGGGAAAGGGTAAGATGGTGACCTACTGGCTGATCGGCGAAAAGAACTCCGAGTCTGGCAACAGCGAGGTTCGACAAATTACATCTTACGCCATCTCCAGGAACCCCACAATAACCTATGATGAACCACCCGACAGTCCCATCAGCCCCAGGTTCGCCATGAAATCCTCCAACGTGTCCAATCTACCCGATAACAACAACCCCCCGAGAAGCCTAGCCAACTTCCGCACCATCTCTCAAGACGGGGAAGACAACAGCAAACAAAGAGACAATCCGAGAATCAAAAGGCTAAGCCAAACACCGGCTAGTTCCGTAGATTTAAGCAGTCCAAGCGGAAGCATCAGCTCTTTGGAATTTCCACAAGACTCTTCAAGGAGCTTTGACAGGAGCAGTTTTGAGTACAGCAACCAAGAGACGCAAGTGAAGAACGGCACTAATAACACGCGAGGAGTCATCATTGAGCCCCTCAACAACGTGAATTACGTCACGAGGGGCGACGGCGACATCATTGTTTCCAGCGTTCACGTAAAGGATGTGGTAAACAAATTCAATCATACACTCAACAATGACACAGAAAAAAATACTTGCAAAAAGATATTCAATTCTTCTAGAGGCAAAGAGTAAGAAAAAAATATATTTCAAGGAAAATTTTATGGTCACTTACTAATTGTTGAATGAAAAATGAATTCTTAAGACATGGGTTAAGCAGTGTGCAAGCTAGTCTCAGAGTTTCGTGCAAGCAATTGTACGTGGGGTTCAAGAATAACTACACTGTTCTCTAGATAATTTCCTTTTAATAATTAGTCCCTGGTAATTGCTATCAATAAAACCACTGCCCGGATAATTGCGCCCGACAAGCTCTTTCTGGACAATTACCCCCGTTAAGGGAGAATTTACAGGCATATAAAAGGTAATAAATAATTCTCAAATAGATAATAAGGGTTTCAGTTTCATCTGTTATCCAGTAGATGGAATTATTTGCCGATAAAATAAATATAATTATTTTTTCTCTGTAATATTTTACCACTGAAGTAAATTAAGCATCACAAAAGATCCAACCTTAACTAATCTGTAATAATTCAACTTACCCATCTACCTTTCAAATAAGATCACAGTTTACGAAATCAGTAAAAAATAATACGTTCATTTTCTTAAAAGCTTCCGACACCGACTTAACACGTGTATTGTTTCTAGTTACATCTCATTATTCAACAGAAACGCACATTCATTTATTGTTTCACTTCAAATGATCGTAGGTCTCTAAAAAATTAAACTAGGCCATTGAACGTAGCATTCTAAGTAGCTGTTTGATGTGAAACACAAAATAATTTAGAGTTTCATTTTAAGGTAATTTGTATAAAAAGCATAATCGGCAGAGAAACTTTAACTAAGTAAAAAAATGGGTCATTTTTCAGGGACGGTTGTATAATAGGGTTATCATTGGAGATTTGTCTGAAGAATCGTTGTTCTGATACCTAAGATGTAAAACAAAATTGTATCTCGAACGTGTAGTTTTGCGTAGCTGCAACCATGGTATGCGTGGGATTATAAGTATAAGATTATTGTATTATGAGAGTACCTACATCTAATTCTGTTAATATTATAAATAATATACATCTACAAATTCTATGGTTTATTTTCTAATTGGTATTTTATTTTAGTAAACTTTCAATTCTATGTACAAGAGAATGGATGTTTATTTATTTGTAAAGAACATGAGAGATTATGGCAGGAGTTGAAGCGTAGCTTTATTGTCTGAAGTACCTAAGTAAAGATAATACTCAATAAATGTGTAGATAATAGTTTATCAGAAATAAACGTTATAATTCTATGACTTGAATTGATAAGTAATTTATTTAACAATTTGTTGCGCTAGAATATTTTTGATTTAAGAATGTATGAAACCACAACTTACTGGAGCTAGGGGAACTATGGCATCCTCAACTTGGGTAATATTGTAAGGCTGAAATAAGATGGAAGATGGAAGTAGATGGAAAAGAGAAAATTAAGCACCTGTCTATACAGATCTGCTAGAAATAGCGAAAACTATTTCTGCGATACGCTTTGTTTCATTTCTGTTTTTTTTGTTATTAATTATTTATCTTTGCCGTGTTTGAAACCGTATCATCAAGACCCAGATTCAAAAAACTTACCACTCTGCCGTGGATATGTTCAAAGTATGACCCATTTATCATGTTCCTTCCAAACATTAAATGTAGTTAATAACAAAACATGTATTAAAACCAAATTGACTCTGCTTTTTCCTTTGAAGTTTTCATCAACCTTTTTCAATGACAAAGTCCGTTAAGCGACAGTTTTAATAATGACACACGTCTAAACATGCGTATAATTGTAAATACTAAGATATTACAGCTGTCGTAGATATAGATTGAATAGTTAGGTACCTTTTTGAGTACGAAAAATTTGCATAAACTCTTTTAATGCAGTAACAAATGTACCGACTATATTACTTATTTTAAAAGTGTTGCAACTATTGGAATTTTTTTCGCTTGTTGTACTTGGTTGAATTGTTTTCATTTCCTTAAATAAATGAATAAAATATTGAGCTTAAAAAAATGTTATTTGTGTACAATATTAAATATATCACGGTACATATTTTGAGTACACATATTTTTAGGGTGCTTCTTTTCTGACAAAATATGACACGTGTGATTGAATCTGAGAGAAAAACCAAAAAAATGATTTGTTTATTTGTCAAATATGTTCACATACCCCACATAGGGTGAAATCTGGATAGCCGCCACCCATTTTGAAAGAGTAGCAGTAAAAAATCGGTTTTGCAATTAAATACAATGAATTATTTTGTACTGTATGTACTTTTACACTAATATTTAACGAAAAACAACAAAAAATATTCTCATACATAGAGTTTTAGCAATAAAAAAGACACGACGAAGAAGTGGCATCTCTTTTTCAATGTTAGGATGAAATACCACCCCTTGGAGGTAATGTACCATTCGCATTATTTTATTTTCTCTCCTACAATTATTGCATTACCAAGGTACGTGGTTCACGTCTCGATTTTTCCGCGAAATTTTTCAGGTATAATTTACATAAATGCTTCGCGAACACAACATACGCGATCACAGCCGGGAAGACACTGAATATTTTCGTTCAACGTCGGCTTTTTATTGAACGTTTTGAAAGATCATTGAATCTTCACCAGATTCAAAAATATTACGAGTGTGGGATCTCTCCGGGTTTTAGTCTGCTGGAAATCCGTGAAATGGAAAAATGTCAACCTACTCAGTATTTGTATAACTTAGGAATGTTAAATATGTTTTTGTAATAAAATAGGTGATAATATTTAATACTAATAGTATGTACTAAGCAATTACTGGGTAATTTGTCTCCTTTCAAATAAAACCCTGTTTTTTCTCACCATCTTAGCCATACCTTCAAAGGATATAATTATTAAAAGCCAAATATTAGCTGATTGTAAATTAGCTTAAACGTGCTACACTTAGAAGAAAATGTTATTTCCCCATTATAAGGAAAAATATATTATTCTTATTTAAATAAGATAAGTATTTCATTAAGCTCAAAGCTTTGGTATTTTTTTATACTATTAGTTTTTTTTTTTTTCATGATTGATTCCTGATAAATATTTTTAAAAAAAAAAGTTTATAGTAAAAATATTATTATTAGCACCTATTTAAAAGTAAATATTTATGAACTGTTGATTTTTATTTGATATTTTGTAAGAATAAGAATTCTATTTAATATTTTTGGTAGAAATATTCATGAAACAGATTGTTTTTAACTATACAGAGTGGTCCAAAAATACACCATCTACGTTGTTTTAAATCTGTATTTGATTCTGGTCATTAAAAATAACAAGTAAATCAATAAACAGTAAAATTACTTTAATAGACTTAGCTTGCACGTACAAAGCATCTCTGGTTTGTTGCCTAGCTGCAAGATGGTGTCAAAAATAAAGTTAAAAAAAGCTCTAAATTAATAAATGTGTACAATTTTATGAAATAAGCTCATCCTACGTAATGTAGAACACACCTTTTAGGTTGAGTGACTATTAAATCACTTAGTACTTCATAGGTAACCTATACACCATAGATTTTCGGTAGTCTTTCTTGACTTGGAGAAAACATTGACCAGTATTCCCAATACCAAGGGTACTTTATTAATATTATTGAATTTATATTTTTAACCAAGTTAAATCCTATTCCTAAATATTTATATAGTTTTTACTTTTACAATTTGGTATATCCCTTTAATTAGTATTTATTCTAGATTTACCAAATTTTGTATATTTGAAATATCTATTGAAAGTAATAAATAATATTTAGTGTTATAGAGTGATACAAATTTATAGTCATAATTATTTATTGATGAAATCAAAAAATAAATAAGTTTAAAACTATTGAAATTTGCGTTTTATTTGATATTTAGTTTGTTTATTTCAGATTGCAAGACACGTTGAAGTAAAGCGTTGAAGTCCTTGTAACAAATATTTCACTACTTATTCATTCATTCCAATAAGATAAAGCCATCAGTTGGACGTGAATGGATACAAAATGCTAGTGTTTGAAGCTTTACTAGTCTGGTTTGTCAGATCAATTTGACTGGCAGGCCAAAACAATTTCATACAACTTGAATATGTAGATGGAACGAACTTATTATTGTGTGACAACGTTGTAGTTTATATAATGGTTTTATCGAAGTTCTTAATAATAATAATTGGCTGATTTATATAGCGCCGTTTTTGTAACAGAAATATCACCTCAAGGGCGCTTTACAGCATAATTAACATAATATTAAAACTAAGACTTGATAATAACTTATGCCTAATACTTATAACTAGTGACCTACAACTAACATATTTTCATGAGCAGAAGAGATGATGTGCCAAGGAAACCTTTTTAAGAAAAAATATGACAATCGTGCTTAACAGAACACACTACCCTAGAATAAACGGGTAAAGGGCGATCCCAAACAAAACAAGACCGAAAATTAGAACGGATTCCTTTATTGTGATTAATATTCTATCGGGTATGCTCTATTTAATTACGGAAAAAACAACGAACCTTTATTTATAGGTAAGTATGGTAAAAATGTAAAAAAAAATATCTTTAAGAATCCTTTAAAATTAATTATAATTTTACCTTGACGTCAGTCAGAGCACATTTTTAGTGGCAGTTTTCGAGTGGCGAATGAGTTAAATATGGCATAACACTCCAAACTCCAGACGGCAAAACGAATGTTTGGCGCTCGGCAGAAGGAGTATAGCGTTGAAACTCAAGTTAACGTTATAACTCAGTTATTTTATGAGGAATCTCTCGAGAACTAACCAATTTATAAAGCGCCTTTGAGGTGACATTCTTTCAAGAAAGAAAAAAAGCGTATGGAAATTAGGCAATTATAATTACTTAAAAATATTTTTGGTCCATTTCGCTTACTGAGAGAATGTGAATGGTAATGACATATTTTTGTGTGTGTCGGGTGGGGTAAGACTTGATCGAAACAAGTGATAGTCAGAGGGAGCAACGTCTGGAGAGTGTGTCGGGTGGGGTAAGACTTGATCGAAACAAGTGATAGTCAGAGGGAGCAACGTCTGGAGAGTGTGTCGGGTGGGGTAAGACTTGATCGAAACAAGTAATAGTCAGAGGACGCAACGTCTGGAGAGTGTATCGGGTAGGGTAAGACTTGATCGAAACAAATGATAGTCAGAGGGAGCAACGTCTGGAGAGTGTATCGGGTGGGGTAAGACTTGATCGAAAGAAGTGATAGTCAGAGGGAGCAACGTCTGGAGAGTGTGTCGGGTGGGGTAAGACTTGATCGAAACAAGTAATAGTCAGAGGACGCAACGTCTGGAGAGTGTATCGGGTAGGGTAAGACTTGATCGAAAGAAGTAATAGTCAGAGGGAGCAACGTCTGAGTGTGTCGGGTGGGGTAAGACTTGATCGAAACAAGTAATAGTCAGAGGACGCAACGTCTGGAGAGAGTGTATCGGGTAGGGTAAGACTTGATCGAAACAAGTGATAGTCAGAGGGAGCAAGGCAACGTCTGGAGAGTGTATCGGGTGGGGTAAGACTTGATCGAAATAAGTGATAGTCAGAGGAGCAACGTCTGGAGAGTGTGTCGGGTGGGGTAAAACTTGATCGAAACAAGTAATAGTCAGAGGACGCAACGTCTGGAGAGTGTATCGGGTAGGGTAAGACTTGATCGAAAGAAGTAATAGTCAGAGGGAGCAACGTCTGGAGAGTGTGTCGGGTGGGGTAAGACTTGATCGAAACAAGTGATAGTCAGAGGTAGCGACGTAAGAAATGATGTTGTACGGGTTCAATATGATGAATATGAACAGTATAGAAAGGAGATTAAATTACACTGGCATATTATAGATGAGGGCGAAATGAGTAGAAAAGAGTTCTTAGGGTCTTTATATTCTTGAAAACACTATTCTATGGATGAAGTCAGGAAGTTTTATTGATTTTTTTTTTAGCTACATTATAAATTGGTCACGAAAAGAAAGATTATAGTCTATATATACATCTAACTAAATAATTATATTCACTAGTTGCCCAAATTGTTGCCATTTGGCTAAATATGCAGTTGGAACTAACTCGGATAACTGCTAGAAGTGCAGTTTCGTTGAGTTATTCTAGACTGCAGCCGGCAAAGTGAATAATGCCTCGGTGATAGGAATGCTCATTTGGGAGAGATCGCCAGAAATAGACAACTGCCTCCGATCGATGCCAGAAGAGCTATTTAATGAGCTTTTTAATACATTTTTGAAATTGAACGCTTTGAACTTAAAATTGTCGCAATTATTAGACGGAGTCGACATAAACTTTCCGAAGTCACTTAATAATAAATGGTTAGTGGGCAACTTCCCGATAGTGCCATCGTATAAAGATAATGCACATTTTTAACGCATAGGACAACTCTATGCATAAGGAGTTGGATAAATTTCCACGATACTAGTTGTAAATATTTAACACTAATTTCAACCATGATGTATATAAATACTGAGTCGCTATAAAAAATAAATTGCATCTAGAAAAAGTTATTGAAAATTTTCAAAAACTTGAGCAAGTGAACACACGAAGAGTTTCGTCAGGGCACATATAATAAGTCATTATATGTGCCTTGACCAAACTTGATTTAAACGAAACCGGTTGGTGTTAAAACAAAATAATTTCGTGGTTTTAAAACAAAGTGTTCTTTTATTTTAACACGAAGAATTGTTTCTTGTGATTTTGGTACAAGAGATAAAAAAAAAAAAGTTTTAATCGATCGTGCATCTTAATTTATGGCTATTGATAAAGTTGCATTAGATTTAACAGCCCTCCACACTAGCGACCAAATTTCTAGAGAAAGTATGATTAATCGCTAAAAAGCAGAAGCTAATATAAATAAAAGCTTCATCATTGTACAGGTAAAATTTTTCGCTAATACCAATAAGAGGAAGAAGAATCTAAATTGCCAGATTATTCAGAACTCCAAAATGAATGCCTTTATTTAAAATATATAATGGATGTATTGAAAAAAAAGGAAGATAATGGGAAAATAAATTTTAAACTCTCTGAAGATCAAAGTTTTCGCAAATAATTCCATAATGTAAGTCTACTACTCTAAAATAAAACCATTTTCCATTGATTTTCATGTTTTAATTTCTAATTTATATTCCTTAAGTACCTCGATAATGAACGTCTTTACATTTTCCGAAGAGAAGCCTTGAAGAGCCGACTGATTTAACAGGTTCGGTGAACATATCAGCGATAAAATATCAGATTTTGTAATACTTTTGCAATAATTTGTTATTAAAATACAATTAAAAATATATTTACATCGTTAATCTATTTCTCACACTTAACCCTCCGATCGAATAATGATTGGGTAAAACGTATCACATATAAAATAGCGAAACCCACTTAAGTGTCAGACTCTAGTCATTCATCATAAATTTTTCGAAAACAAAAACCACCTCACCTCCCTTTTCTTCACATATCTGACATCAATCGATACCAGTATAAAGGCTCTTTTATAAAATTTTACTTTATGCGGGTTTTTCGCCGGTGAAAGTTTGGCACGATTTTAACAGATACAAACTTGACGTAGTTATTATTCTGAAGCAACTTTTCCTGAGCTGTTCAAAAAGATAATCGTTTCTGAACCCAGCTTAAAGCATAACAATGAAAGCACAAATCTTATTTTAACTTAATCATTTATTCACCATCCCATTTGTCCACGGGGATTTCATTTTCATTTTTAGTTTTATGTAAATACCAAACAAAAGTAACAATGGGAGTATGTTGTGAGGCTGATAGGAGTAGAAAGAGAAAGGATCTGGAGAAGAAGATAGTTGGGAAGGACCTGGCTCTTCTGATTTCACTGACACTGCTCACTACACACTGATATTGCCAATTTAAGAAAAGTTTCAATTACGACTTTTACCTGGGTAATAGTATCTAGCACTCTGAGAGAGTATCAAGCACTTCCAGAGAGTATCTAGCACTCGGAGAGGATACACTATCACACTTGTCTTTCTTGGCAAATAGACTTTTGCTTTACACTTTTTTTTAATTTAAAAGTTAGATAAAGAGTCCCGAGTTACAAATAACCTGACAATTTGTGAAAAACTCATAATGCCATCATAATAAGCAAAAGATGTTGCTAGTGCAGTGGACTTAGCTAGTAGAGGAATTGAACCCACGACGCCCGGATGGGAATCAGACGCGTTTGTCCACTCAGCTACTAACCGGTCATATTCATACATCGTCTCACACATACTTTTCCATCATTTTGACTCTTTACATGACCCGAATGACAAAGTATCAATTGACTTTATCGTATATCACTCTTCATATATTATTTAGTCGTATAAATAAACAGACAACATCTTGAATATGTCCTGATATTATCTGTAGACCTAAACGTTAATTATCGTTCGTAAAACATTTTTGGAAGAAATTAATTAAAATATTTTTGTGCTAAGTTTTGTTTATTCATATTATATTAGATTACTCTCCTGTTGGTGTTCCATCTATTCATAATAACATATTATATTTATGTTTTTATCTAACGAAGTATCTTTACAAAATCAAATTGTAATAAAGCCCCTTTGAATATTAATTTGAACCTAAAACGATAAATTATAAAACTGGCGCTTAAGCCAGCCTCCAACCCCCAAGAAACTTCCTCCCAAAATTAATAAATAATTACTTTAGGTAAATTTAATACCTGACAATCGGGTTTAACACTGAACGTTCGGTAAAAAACCAAATACACATATATTCCCGATACGCAATGATAACTTTAGCTATTATAATCCTCAAAAAAAAAATCACAATAAAAATGATTTTATTTAAAAATATTATAATTTTATGCATTCGCTTACGTTTTACGGTTGCCTCACCTTTAATATAGATAAGAAAGCGTGTAACATTAATATTCGAGTCAAAGAACAAGAGGTTCTCGTAATTCGCTAACATCTAATCATTGTATCATTGCCTTTGACGGCCTCCGTGGTCGAGTAGTAAAACGCTCGACTACGAGTCCAGAGGTTGCGGGTTCAAACCCGAGATGTGCAAATAAATTGTGTTTAATTAGTATGTGACATAACACATTTCATTCGTAAAAAATAATATATTATATTTGCGGCACGTTCCAGAGTGGTAGATATTCTATTCCCTGGTAAAAGACCACCATTCAGAATCGAAACGTCGCTTGAAATGGCTTTAGCCATGTTTGGTGACAAAATCTGAATAGCCAGATACTTCTCAACCTTCATAACCTTCCCAACCTTTTTATCTCCTTCCCTTGCTAACTACCATTGACCTCATAAAATACCTCGATTGGGCTCGAGTCTCTCTGGCTCCAGACCATTGCGAGAAGTTGGGACTCTTGTGCGGTATTTACAATTAAAAATCTTTAATTACATTTTATTATTAATAAAAATATAATCGTGTATTAACAAAACAGGCATTAGTTTACTTTAAAGAATAGATAATTGAAAAGCATTATAGATAAGGAAAGCCTTAAATAATCAAATAAATTTAAACTAAAGCCTTGTACTAGAGATGTTCCCAGTTGATATTTATCAGTCTCTATCCATTCCTGCACATACACACCCACTCCTCTTCTGGTGCGACCTGTATGTTGTCTCACTCACTGTTTATAACAAATGCATATAAACTTTTCATAATAGATAGTTAGTATTAAACTGCCCTGCTGAAACTATGTTGGTAACAAAATCTGATTTGTAACAGTATGAATTAAAGTGCTGTAAAACAAGGTAATTGTTTTACATTGAAATCGTAATATCACACCACAAAAGGGTTGCTTTATTAAAAAAAAACATCAAAATTGCTATTGTTATCTTTTGATTATACTTTAATCGATAGAGCTAAGGATTGGTACTCTGACAGTTAATTTAGATAAGCCATTCGTTCTAAACAATCAGCTATTGCATTGAAATCACGAGTCAATTAATTCTCACATCCATTTAAAAGGCAATTCCTCAATGGAGTAAGCAAATTTTAGAAATTTTCAATTTATTCTCTCCTTTTTAAATGTACGTTCTAGGTTTTAACTTTTTCGCGATTTAGACGTGGTAACTTTTTATCATGCTTCACTACGAAAAATGTCTTCCCTTTAAAAAAAAATTCTAGAATTATTTCTTTTATCATTTATGTCATCACAAAGTACCAAGCATGAATAAAAAAATAGTTTCTTTATTAATAGACAAAAAATTAATAATTAGATTTTTTTCTTTTGAGTTTCTGTAATTTACCTGAGGATATTATGAGTATCATCACCATTTGAATACAATCGTTGTATGGAATACTAGAAGTAGGTCGCGCAACTAATAAAACCAAAACATAAGTCTTCGATTCACCCCCTGTATAACATATGGTCAAATAATTTAATATTCCAAAAATCATCACAATCAGTTTTGTCCGAACCCGTCAATTATTTTTCAGCATTACATCTCTAAATGTTAACGATCTCATTAATGAAAACAAATCAAATTAATCGTGCCGGAATAAGCCTCTTCATAATGCAGCAATAAACCTGGCCCTCGGCTTACACACAATGCGGTGGAGAGAGGCCTCGTTAATTATTGGTAATCAGACTACGCTCCGGTTTGTAGCGTGACGTCATCACGCCCTAGCTACGTGACGTAGAGGGCAGGCGATGACGTCACTCGCCGCTATTTCGTCTCCCTGAACAGGTCTGCCGCGTAGCGCGAAGGCGCTGCATCTTACATCAGGAGACAGTGAGATTAAAAGTTGGTGAAAGGAAAGGAAGTCATGTAATCGATGTATTGTGGTGTTTGAAAATTTAATCAATTGATTTTACTACACATGCTCGAATATTGTGATATTAAAAACCTCTTCTTTTTTTAATAAAAAAATTAGTCATATTTTTCATGAAATAAAAAAAAAATGCTTTGTATAAGACCACAGATTTTATTTTAATTTTTACAACCGACCGGTTTTGCTTAGCCTAAGAATCATCATCAGGGTACAAAATTAAACTTAACGAAAAATACATAGTGTGCCGTTATATTAATTTAATCAGTAGTCCAATAAAAAGTATATTTTCTGTAAGCTCATAAAATTTATCATTATTCTTTAATCACCTTCTCAGTTGACGTTTTGCCTCTTTCAATTCATAGTATATGTCTCTTTCTCTTTGTTCTTTTGTCATAATTCAAATGTTATTATTTTATTTTCTCAGTGACACTTTGGGAATTTTACACCAGACCAGTATTGAGTTTTTTTTGTTTTACAATAAAATTTATAAGTCTCCAGTGCCTTCTTGGATTTTGAGAAAAAAGTTTACTCGGGCAACTCAATGCTCAAACTGAGTTACCTGAAGCGACAAAAAGCTAAAAAAAAGTCCCAAACGTAAGTCGGTTGAATCAAGCCTTCTCCCAAATGGTAAATTTATTTGAGATTGCTGACAGAATCAAACGAAAGTCAGAGTAATTGATGCAGAAAAAGAAACTGATTAAAACTGCATATTTAACTCATTTTGACCAAAGTGTCGCTTCAGCCCTTTTGCCTTTCCAGCAACGTTAAATGGTATTCGCATGAATTCGATAAACACAAACTAATCACTTAATGTTTTGAAAACTTCAAAGTTTTCGAATAGAAGGAGTTTTTCTGACCTCGTTGTCTTATCTTTGTTGTGAGATACATTGAGTATTTTACTTGTCGGTTCCTAATTTCTGGATCACAGAATTATTTAATAGTGGTTTTCTAGTTTATCTTTCAATTGTTACTTTTCTTATAAGTTGTTCTTATTATGGTCCGACCTTATTCAGTGTTTGCGAGGTTGAGACAAGCGGGGATGGGAAAAGAGGAAGGAGAAAGAGGTTGGTTGATAAGTACTTGGCTAGTCATATCTGGCCACATAGTATAACTAAGGAATTTTCAAGCAACGTCTGATGTTTATGTGATACTGACAACACCATCCAGAATCGTTGGAGAGGCAACGAAGTGTAAATAATACATTGTTATGCCATTACAATATATGATTCAAATTAAATATGGATTTACAGTCAAAAATAGTTTTGGATTTCAAACTCACGGCCTCTGGATTTGAAGATAAGGAACTTACCACTCTGCCAAGAAAGACGTCATGTCATCGTTTTTAATCTTAAAATTACTTGCTTATTCATTATTTTCTGTTAAACAATGTACCTACATTGGTAATGTCAAAAATTAAATAGCTTTGAGCCAATCAACTACATAACCATCTAACTATTACGCCGTTTACACTCTAGCAGTTGGGACATTCACTATAAAAAATAATAAAAAATACCAAACAAAACAAGTAGGGAAGGCAGAGAGGATGAACCACCACACTACTCTATCTTTGCATACACTTATTACTTTATCGATATTCATACATGGTCTGATACACATATTAAGTCTCTATGTGTTCTTCGGGCGTCCCCGGCTTCTTATTCCACCCACTTTCGCATTATTTATTTTCCTGACACTTGTTCTACCATCTAACCACAATACTGTACCGATGGTTTAAATTGGGGTATTACATACGTGAATCTAAGTATGGATATGAAACAACTCACTTTGTTACAACAGCTGCTGTTAGATGGTTCAAAATTACTTTAGACACGCGAGGAAGGAAGCAGCCATACGATTAATAAGACGTGAACTCGCTCCAACGGCAGATGCGAGACGAAATCTTGGTAAAGCATGAAGGTAATGTTGTCATGGTTACTACATCGATACTAGGTTAGTTTGACTTTCAATCCGATTCCAAAATAAATAAGTATTTTTGGAATAGGAATTTAAATAATATTATTTTTGAGATAATATTAATAATCCTCAACATAAACATTATAATTGAAAAATTATCAATAAAGTATAATGTCGATAAAAACCCGGTTTCTAATAAGGTCTCGGTCGCTCAATTGGCAGACATGTTACTTCCGGATAGACTAGAGGTTTCGATAAGTTTCGAGTCTTGGTCGCGATCGTTATTTTATTATTTCCTGGCTTTTTCTGTTTCATATTTACGTTGAAGATTATTGATATTATTTCAAAAATTAATATCAAATATAATGAGCATGAAATTTTATTCATATTTAATATTGAAATAAAAAAAATCTTACCGGTTGTTACTTAATTAATTTTACTATAAGAAAAACAATAATTACACTGTATCAGCTTATACGAGAGGGGTCCATAAATTAACCAGAATTTACCAAAAAAAAAACAGGTATTTATTTTGTCGTGTTCATAATTCTATCGCATTCAAAAGTAATCTTCGTTTAATTCTATGCGCTTATCGATATTTTTTCACTGTTCAAATAGTGAATTCATCAAGCCTAATGTCCTATGGTGTTTTTTCCATTTTTCGTTTACTTTTTTCACACCGGCAAAACGTTTCCATTTAAGGATTTTTATCATCAAAAAATGTCTTACTCGATATCAAGTAAATATATTATGGTTAATATCATTGAAAATATTAACTATAACTACTTGATGAAAGAATTACATTTATTAAAACTTTCAGATCGAATTATGACTTTTGTTTATAAATTTGACAATGGTATTATAGACAGCCCTGAGTTATTGAACCTTATTTCTTTTCACATACCAACGAGAACTACTCGATCCAAAATTTTATTTAATTGTAACAATACCATCAGTCCTGCTGAGTCTTTCAGATACTCGCTTATACCTATATTGCATGTAGTTGGTAATACATACACAGAGGCGGCTGATGTAATTAACTGCACGGAATGTAGATACAAGAAGGCTATAACACCATACATCTTTAATCAATAATATTTTTTTATATATTTAAACACTATTTTTTACTACTCTACAACTATTTCTTTTTTGCTAGTGAATATAATTCTCATTTTTTCACTGTCAATTGTTAACCTTTAATGTAAAAGCCCTCACGGGCGTATACAATAAAAATAAACAAATTTGAAGTTTAAAATAGGAGGTTTAAAATGATAAAATGTCGAACAGAACACTTACATAAAACATGCTTTAATATAGTATATAATAGTGGTATTGACTAGAATTGTTTGTGGTCAGGTAGAACTTAAGTAGTTTGATGTATTTTTACGGTAGTGCAACAATTCTTTCTCCACACTATTCACCATTTTGGATTTAACCTTTGGTCAGTCGGTGAAGCGGTACAAGAGTGTACGTACTCGTATTTGGATTCAGTTTGACGATTTGTCCTATTTGTAAAGTTGAAAACACAAAGAAAGTGAATACGAGACTAAAACGTGATTTTATGTGTTGACAATAATTATCAAACTAATTTTAAGTCAGTTCGTCAAATAACACGGCGAATACATCATAAAATGAGTAAGTTATCTGTTTTTCAAAATAAGAATTCAGGTTTTTCTAACCTCCGTATTACAAAAGGGGGGTACAAAAAATGCCAATGTTTATAATACCATATGGCTTACATGTTACATTTTCAAATTAGTATTCATCGCGCGCCTAATTTCCCCCGACAACAGTTAAATAGTCAACCTTTATCTAAAGCCTCCTCTCCTAATGCCTCACTTTTATGGAACAAAATATTCTGGTAATGTATTTTTTGTACAAAATTTTTGTTTTTTCATGATGAATATTCCAGGAGATCCGAGTGAAGGAAATAGCGTACCTATATGAAGGGTAGGCAGAAAAAATATGCGTAGTCAGTTGTTATTAGTTTTAAAAAAACCGATTTTCTTGTTTCAAAACCGTTTTAAACATATTTTTTTAATGAAATAAGGATTTTTCGATAACATGTTTCGAATATTTCATTATTTTTTATTGTACATTCAAATGTTCAATTATACGAGGGTCATCTAGAAAGTAAGGTTACGAGGGTTCCTGAGGCCGGGAGAAATTATTGGTTTCAATATTGGTGCACCTGGCATGTAGGGGGTATTCTAACGGTCAGTTTGTTTAGTCCCGCATGTTTGTCGGTCGTTTTGTTTAGTCACGGTATTTTTTTTTCGATGGAGTGATCGTCGCGCGTTTCTGCCACCTCCCGTCGATGTGAAATTCGCGCGGACTTTTCGGATCGTTTTGAACCTGTGGAAGAAGCTTTTCTGGATTCTATCGTGACGGGAGATGAGACGTGGATGTGTCACTACACCCCAGAATCCAAAAGATAATCACTTTACTGGCGTCATTCGTTCATATTCCCCAGCCACCAAAAAGTTCAAGACATGGCATCTGTTTTTTGGGAGCTTAAACGGGTTTTTTCAGTAAATTTTTTGCCTAAAGGAACTATAATTGATGCAAAGACTTACTGAAATACCTTTAAGAAACTCAGTAGAGTCATTTAAAACTGCAGAAGGGGAATGTTGACCCGGAGAGTCAGCCTTATGCATGACAACGTCAGGCTCCACACCGCGCGAATTTCACAGGAGCTCTTGACATCGTTTGGATGAGACATTGTCACCCACCTCCCCTACTCACCCGACTGGACTATCACTTTTTCACTAAACTAAAATAGTTTTTGGGTGAGAAACGTTTTTTCCAATGATCAGGTGGTCGAGGAGATAGCTGAAAGGCCTGGCGGCTGAGGTCTATGACATGGCCTGCAAAAACTGGTGCTACGGCTACAGAAATGTCTCGATCTCGATGGCAATTATGTCAAAAAAATAGTTTAATATTTTTGTGAAGTATCCTGTGAATTTCAATTAAATAGAAGCATTTTTCGATCCAACATAAATGTTATAACCTTACTTTCTGGATTACTCCCGTAATTAAAAACTAAAAACAATATCAAATGAGTACTGACATTTCACGTTTATTCCGCATGAACCATTTAACATTATTTTAATTTCTCTTCTCACTGAGTGAGTTTTTTCGAATTAAGGTTAACTAAAATATCTTCTTATTTTTCTACTGCCTTATCCGGTCGGAGATTGGCCTTTGTCAGAGCAATCTTCACCATGGCGATTACAGCTCGAAACAATGGAATATCCCACGTACTAGTCACGTTTTTAAGCCGCATCCCATGTGCGGAGTCTTTTTCAATCAAGTCTTAGAACAATTCCTCCTTGGAAAACTTTTCACTAAGTAATCTAGTATTTGATTAGAATGAAATAATATTACTTTGTACAGATTTTATTTTGAAATTTAAAAAATATATATATATAAATCATAAAATCAAGTATTTGTTGCCATTCATAATTTGACCAAGATTTTAAAAACATCTTCCTATGGATTTCGCAATGTTTAGCCATATAAAGAACCTACTTATCTGTCCACGATGTCTCCTGTTTTCAGAATGAAATCTTACTAGAAAACGTAATAATAAATAATATATATAAATATTTTTATTTGCCTCTGAGCAGTGGCGGCTAGTGACTTTTAAGGGTGCTAAGATTGTAAGAAAGCGTCTGATTTATGTTGTTGTAGCCGAAAACGTTTTTGTTCTTCTTTTTAATTTGTATGAAGATTTTCAAGATTTTTCAGTTTTGTTGGGTCATTAACTTACCAAAACTGAAAACAATCTAAACACACTTTTATTTTTAATAAAAATCAATAACATCGTATTTTTCAACCTTAGCACTCCTAGCACCCTAAAATGTTACGAGCCGCCCCTGCCTCTGAGATTTAGATTAGAGCCTGAACGTCATAAATATAATATCGAAACCTAAATGCAGACCCTAAAGATAACATAGAAAATGTGATTTCTTATCACCATATCAGGCTGCGTATTCATAACGTACCTACTAATATGTACGCATATCGGCAATCGTCTGTGTAAATAAACAAGATAATAATAAATGATTCCTTAGACGTTTGTTCACGATTTAAGTGGTTCGATTTGATTTAGTTTTTTTTTTACGTAGATACATTCTATATTCAATAAAAATGAAACAAACTCGTCTCACCTCTAAAAATGACAGTTTTTGATGTGGTTTATTTAATTTTTTTTTTCACAGTATCAAAAAAAAAGTATCCCTACTGGAGTACTTCATTCTAAGGCCATATTCTAGGACATGTTTTGATTGTATTGTAAACATTAATTTTGTTAGCACAAGTAAAAAAAAAAACACATTTTAGTAGTATATATTAACATTAGCTGTAAAGCAGGAATAATATTTTTAAATAAATATGTACAATAAACATATAGATGATATAAATAAAGGTTGCTAAGGGCTTCAAAAGAACTAAAGACGCAACAATGTAGTCTTTGTAAAAATTATAAAAATGTATCCAACATTATGATTATATTTATATATATATATTTATATTTCTAAGAATTGACAAAAGAAAAAAGGAATCACTATTCCAACAACAAAATGCTTATCACTCCACTATTGATAATTATCTTTTCAGGAATTTTTATAATTATATTTTTTGGTAACGCTGATCCCAAGGGACCTCAAAAAAAACATGATTACACATAAAACATGCACCGTAATCGCTTGTCAGCAAAATAATCAATGAATGAATATATTTTGTAAGATAATTTTTAAATTTTGAAAAAAAACATCGATTTTTAAAGTGATATTACTGTTTGTATTTACAAAACAACCACATTCATTTTTTTATTTGGAATAAAATGTATTTAACCATACAAAAATACAAATAAAACCACAAAAAAAATCTTCACATTTAATTTTTTTTTTTTTAGTGACATGTGGGAGGAATAACCAATTCTTCGAATATAAGTAGCTATTCCAGAAAAACCACTTATGCCACTACAATACAATTTAAAAAATTATAAATTGTTATCTGAGAAGATAGCATAATTGACGAAAACATTATTTTGTGTAACACAAGTGAGTCATTGCGACATTAAAATCAGCAAGGCTCGACGAAAGTTATACCTTGCGGGAAATACGGGATTCTAAAGGTTAAATATTATAATTTAACAAAAGCTTAAAACACCTCAGAAAAACCTTTTGAGAAGATGTTTAATATATGAAGCAAGGGGGCGTTATGTTTGAACAAATCCTACGTCAATCTTCTTCTTGTTTCCATATTTAGAATACCTTTATATTTTAATGTGAGAAATTACAAACTTACTGACAACACGACGACAAATAGCTGGCATGTCAGCGAAAACAGATTTTATAAGTTTTATAGAGTTTTATAAGTTAATCGGCCATAACAAAACTTTGCAGCCATTACAATTGTAATTAAAGCAAATAAATAGCTAACCACTTTATTTTGACCTTCTTAGAAGAATCTTATTTCGGTAAGTTGTTGAAAGCAGCCTCGATAAAGTATTTTTAGAACAACCATTAGCAAGAGTTTTCATTGTCGTCCACAATTGGTGGTATTAGAAGAAGCCTTGGGACGTCACGCGATTGGTTTCTTCAAGGCTTTGAGGCTAATAGCCAATTCAACACCTTTTTATTTTTCCGGCCATTAAATCCTTTATTTTACTGCGGAGGCAGAATTAATCCATTTTCCTATTTTTGGTTGTTGTCTATGTTTTTTTAGAGATACTGATTATCTAACTAACCATCATATCATTTCCCCGCAGTGGTGGGCAGAAAGGCTAGATTGCTACGTTTATTTTCCTACGTGGAATGATACTAAATGAAATAAAGTTAGTACCACGCAAGAGCCAATTCCAACCACGTGGGCCTATTGGGACTATGGCATCCACAACTCGACTATGTTGTGAGGCTGAATGTAATGGGAAAGAGAAGGAGATGGGGAAGAGGAAGGTTTGGAAGTATCTGGCTATTCAGACCTGGTTATCAAACCGAGCTAAAGCCAATTCAATAAACGTTTCGATTCTGAGCGGTGGTATTTTATCTGGGCGATACATAGGGTATACTCGTATACCACTCTGGAAAAATTAAAAACCATGTTATTTTTCAGCCATACTAATTCTTGACATCACCTGACTTAAGTATTTTCCTCATATGGTCTTGTCAGATTCTCTCAGGGCGTCCCAGGCATTATTTTACATTCACTTGTATAATGCAGAGAATATTGTCGAAAAAATATTTGTCAGTTCAAACTAACTAAGCGTCCCTTACTAAATCATTATCATAATGCTTACAACAGTATTGGTTCTTTTCAGATCTTCATATTCGTAATACAATCGTTGGTACAAAGTTTGACCAAAAATGTAAAAGATTTTAATCAAAACCCTAACATTTTACCCAAATCGATATTTTATTCCCTACGTAAAAACTTTTTTTTTCTTGCAACACTAGAGTTATGTTAAGTATAGTCAGATAGCATTTATATTCCAGTGATTTCTGGGTTGGAATAAGTTAGTATTTTAGAATAAGTAGAGATACAAAACAACACAACGACGTTTCATAAGAAATAGGTATTACATCAGTAATATAAAAACAAGAAAAAATAAATGCAGAAGGAAAAACGGAAACCGTTTCATTTCTTTCGCGAGGTAAAGCTGCGGAAATTCATTCACCTGCGCGTGACATCTCAAGTGCGTCACTCCAACATTTTTCTAAATCTGCATCTCAAGGACCAATTTATTTGCTGAATACGTGATTATTTATGAAAAATTTACAAGCAAATAAATTTACGAACATGAAACGTTTCTGGTAGCACAATTGAATGTAAAAAAAAATTATAATTCATCACATTTAGAGTAGCAATATTAAAAAATATGTCTCACTAAAAAGGATAATTTCCCTTTTCAGTACGTACGTATGAGTGTGAACCTATCAAATTTACAACTGACAGATGTGTTTTATCAAATTATAATGTTTTTTTCAAATCCCTACTTACACAATAAAGTGCCCACCTATAATGTATTCTAGCAGACATTATTCTGTATTTAAAACAAATGGATTAAAGTAACAATTTTCAGGCAAGTCAAACTAACACCAAAGTAATTAAGGAATATTAATCAAGTCATATAAAATTATTATAAATATATTAGCACTTATTTCAACATTACTAATACTTATATTACTAATTCAAAAAGCATAAGCGTTCTGAGGAAGTCCGCGTCAAAAGTTATTGCATCATCCTAGTCATATTGACGATGTATGATGATTGATTATGGCTGATAACTCTATTAATAATGAAATATAGTGGTTCTTTTTTTTACGTAAAAAACGCTGCTTGAAGCAATAATATTCGATAGATTTGAACGGCTTTGAATTCACATTTATTACCTTCTTTAAAAGGACAGATAGATTTTTACATAATCTTTTAAAAGAACTAAATCAACCGGTCAGTAGTTGAGTGAACAAACGCGTTGGATTCCAACCGATCGTTGTGAGTTCGATTCCTGTGCTGACTAAGTCCTCCATCGTTGCATTAACAGCATTTTCCGCTTAGTATGATGGTAGTAGGAGTTTTTCAAATATTGTTTTCTTATTTGTAATTTCCGGGTTATTATTCCGGGTTTGTCTTTAAAAAAAAAAATAACTGATATTTTTACTGGTAGTTAAAATCAAAGTTGTTACTCACCATTTTACTCGGGCGCTTTAATCAAAACGTTTAATTTAAGGTAGCAACATACTTGCAAAAATCCATTGAGCTTGAATATTAAGGGATTAATTTTATAATCCAGTGAATAAGCCACATGTCACCTTCATGATAACGAGTCGCTTTTCCGACTTGTTTGTATAGGACGCCACGAATGTGGAACGAGTTATCGTCTAGTACTACATCTGCTTTTCCTCTCTCACTACGCCTTCATTACCCCGCCTCATATTACTACCCAACCGGGTGGCGTATTAGCTTCCACGCTACCACTACGTAAGGTTTCATATAAAATAAAAAAGGTACTAAAACAATATTAAAAAGATAATCAGAAAGCAAAAACATGACTTTTACATGTGATGATATTTTCAAAAGCCAGCTCATTTGTAAACACCGTACGAAATTCCCTTCATTATAAAAACATGTTCTATAAAACACACAACGACACGTGACTGCAGCCATTTTCACCCTCATTTTAAAATAATATCACTGGCGTCTACCAGTCCGAAGTATTTATATCAGTACTACCGTCACAGGTATACAAATAATATATTATTTATATCCTGTGTCATGTACCTTACAAATTTTCTGCGAAAATCATATTATATTATCAGCTGCTTAATAATGCATATATGAATATTTTATGTAGGTACTATGCTCAAAAAGTAAGAGAATTTGTATTATTTCAAGGCTTTTTATGTCTGAATATTACATAAATAATATGTGTTTTTATACGTCCAAAGAATTTGCTTCGTTAACACCATTTTGAAAAACAAAAATACACTAAAATGAATATTTTTTAAGTAAGAAAACATCTAAACAAAGCAATCATGAAGTGGCAAGATGGAATGTCAAGTTGAAGTTTTTTTTTTGCTAGTGATTGAATATATTAATTTTACGTAAAAGATTAAATCACCAAATGCGAAATCAGACGGTTTATTTTTCGTTCATTTCTGTCTATTATTTTGCCTCTTTCACTTGAAGTGATTTGTCTGAACACGATATGAAGCAAAAGTGCCGAATGAATTTAGTGAACCGATCAAACAACGTTGAATTTTGGCATTCGGCACCATTCACTAGCATCTGGAATGAAAGAAAAATGAAACTTCTAAACATGGAATGAACATTCACTCGGGTTCGGTCATTCAGTTTCGCTTCCTGTAGCGGAAGGACATGGCGTCGCACGCAACAAAATTGTTTTTATGTGAAATTATCAAAATACGCTGCTCTTTTTAGAGAATTTCAAGAATTAACAATGTCTCTGGAATCATAAACTAGATGTATATAAAGGTAGATCGCTAGTGCAAACTCTATAAAATCGCTAATTCAAGATTTGAACTTAACATCCATGGTCACACCCACCACCGTCGACCTTTTCTTTGTTTTTTTGTAAATTCTTCATTCAAATTATCACGCGTCAAACGAGTTCCAAGACGCACAACTTTGTTTGACGACATCGTCATGGAAAATAATTAGTGAAAGTTTATTTCTATATCGCTTTGCCAATCACGTATAGAATATGGAATTATTGGATGGGGATCTGCCTCAAACACCCATATGAAGCAGCTCGTGAAAGCACAACAAAGTATTATAAAAACAATCCTAAAGGTACCTATAAGAACTCCGTCAAAAGAAATTTTTAAAAACTTTAATGTTCCCAGCATCACAAAAATATACACAAAAAATGCTCTACTTAATTTTAAAAGAAAGAGTGAGTACCTTACTGACCAACACGCTCACACTACAAGAACAAAATCCTTAAATAAAATCAACATTCCAAGATTGAACACATCTTTTGGACAGAAAAACCCCAAGTTTCATGCTGTCAAATTATATAATGCTCTCCCAAAACATATAAAAGATACCACCGAGATGCAAATGTTCAAGAGCAACATAAAAATGTGGATCAATAACCATGAAGACGAGGAAATTATGAAGATTTTGCAGTAATCGTAGAACCAGCGACACCAACGCAGCAACCTACAGTCCCCCTCGGAACAGGAATCCCTAGTGAGGAGGATTGTGAATAAAATATATTTCGTTTTTCAACATATCTGTTTTTAATCTTATATTTTTTCAAAATGTTATATTGTAATTAATAAAAAAAAAATAAAAAAAATATCATTCTGTCTGTGCCGTGTGAATGTTGACGGCCTGCATGGTCGAGTGGTTAGACGCTCGACTACGAATCCAGAGGTCGCGGGTTCGAACCCGGCGTGCGCAAATAAACTTTATTTTATTAATATGTGTCATAATACATTTAATTAATATAAAATAAAAGTTAATTTGCGGCACGTTACAGAGTGGTAGATACTCTAAGTATCGCCCTGGTGAAAGACCACCATTCAGAATCGAAACGTTGCTTGAAATGGCTTAAGCCGTGTTTGGTGACCAGATCTGAATAGCCAGGTACTTCCCAACCTTCCTCTTCCCGATCTCCTTCCCCTCTCCACTACCTTCAGCCTCACAACATACCCAATTTGGGGATGCCATAGTCTCACTGGCTCTAGACGGTTGGGAGCAGTTAAGACTCTTGTGCAGTATTCATGTGAAAAAAAAAATGTACCCAACAGATCCACTTGATCAAAAATTATTTTTAAATGTAACAATAATATCAGGACTGGCTCATTTAAATACCCGCTTGTACCAAGATTGCATACAGTGAGTAATTACATCGCTGAAATAGTAGATATATTCAATTGCACTGAATCTAGTTACAAGAAGGCTATAATAACATACCTCTTTCAAAAATACTAGTGTTAATTTGCATTATAATATTTCTATCAAGTTAATTATGTTTTTGGGTGCTAATCATTGTTATTTTTTATGTCACTATTATTTTATGTTTTATATCATATGTTATGTAAAAGCCCATGAGAGCGTATATAATTCAATAAATAAATAAATGTCAAAAAACCTTATGGCGTTAATCTTCTAATTGTGATAATGTCAAATGTGACAAAAGTTTGAAACAACCTGCACTAGGCATTTATTAATTATCTGAGTATGCTTAGATAATGGTCGCAAAGTAAAATTAATCTGAAAAAATGCTCTTATCATTTATTATTATTTTTAACTTAAGCATCATTAGCTATCGACCGGTCGGTAGCTGAGTGGAGAACGCGTCGGATTCCCACCCGGGCGTCGTGCGTTCAATTCCTCTCCTGGCTAAGTCCTCCATCATTGCACAAGCAACATCTTCCGCTTTTTATGATGGCAGTAGGAGTTTTTCAAATATTGTCAGGTTATTCGTAACCCGGGAATGTTTGTCTTTCTTTAAAAAAAAAAAAATATCATATCTCATTAATATTTTCACTATACATTTTACGTATATATTTTATAGTATGTAAAGTGTAATAGAAGTGTGACTAATGGGAAGCCATACTTATTAACAAACACTTGTCATCTTGTATTTAAAGGTAAAATTTTCCTTTCAAATATAATAATTTTCCAATAACACCCAAATAATTACCAACTGGTTCAAGCAATACTCGCGAAGATTTTGTATTGATTAATTTGTTATGTCGGCTATTTTAATTTGTTATTATCAGGTATTTAGTAACGTGTTTTCTTCAAACTTCTACTGTTCCAAGCAAAACTGGATTAATTCTAGCATTAAACAAGAGGTTCAAAATGTAATAATTATAATATCTAATTTATGCCCCTTCTTGAATAAGATATTTTGTGACTGAAATGTGGAATGGGTTGTTTTGGGGGGTTTCGGAACAATGTGCGTCACGAACAGATGAGATATTACGTTTTTCGAGACGAAGCCTTAAAGGCTTTGTTGCGGTAATTCCCCAGTTCTTCACTTGTGTAAGTTTCATAGAATTATTATTCATTTTAATTTATTTTTATATAATAATTATATTTTTTAAAGTGATTCATACTAACGCGCTCACAGAAAAAAATATTTTATATATAGACAAACACATCATTGTCATTAACGAAAGAAGCAACTTAATTCAATCCACTTAAAATTGAAGTAAAGAAGAACATCTAAACTTGGTTTACCTTGGTCTTAATTCGATTATTACTAATTTGTCGTGAAGATTGAAATACGTCAACACTAGAATCTGGTAGGTATTTTTGAGGTATATTATCACAATAAGCGTAATGTTTTAATAAAGCAGTTTTGCAATAACAATAATAAAAATACCATAATCTAAAACGATTGACATTCGAGATATAAGAACTGGACACTTCTACGTTTTTGTGTTCGACAACTCGGCTGTGGAATGATTTGCTAACCTCTGTGTTTCCTTTCTTATACAGCATGGACCTCTTTATGACCCAGGTTCACTCTTTACTTTCCTCAAAAAGACCCTCCAAACCGCATTCTCAAATATAACATAGGTCCTGAGGAAAATTATTTCCCTTAGGGACTCCCGTGTGGCGTTAATTTACAAAAAATCTTAAGGATCAGATCCAGACATATTGTTGTACTTTCAACGACCTTAAAGAAATCATTTATATTACAAAAGGTTATCAATTATTAATTTTTGTCATTTTTTATAGCACCGTTTAGTCATCATCTCATCACCTCAAGGGCGTTTAACTTATTTTGTGACTGATGTATTTTTTTGGATTGACTTAAGAAAATGTCTGTCGTATTTTTCACACTGACTGATCTGAATTGCAACAATAAGTCAACATTATCTAAAGCCTGATTTTGTGTTAATTTCCCGGACACAAATGCTTCACAAAACTTTCAACACTGTTGACACAATCCATCACAATTCAAAAAGGTTCACTTTTGCAAAAACATTGCAACGATTTCCGCATATTTTTTCTAAAACAAAAACTGTCGAGCTTTCAAAAGCATGTCATGCAGCTACTGAGCACCCCAATAATGGGACAATAGCCGCATTTCACCAAAAAATATCAAGGAAAATATGACACGATCATGTGAATCAAATACTTGAATGGGGCCATGTAAAAGTCAGAATAATAGAAGAGTATGTATGAGATGCTGTATGAATGTGAATGTAGCAAATATTGTGTGCCAAGACAGAGTTGTATGGCGATCCGTCTTTTCTGCCTACTCCTGCGGAGAAACTGCGTGATGGTTAGTTAGTTAGTTAGAAAATTTAATATTGCAGTAAATATGTATTGCTTAAAGCAGCAATAAACAATATATAAAATTACTGATTAATTTTATTAATTGTTTTTTATCCTCGTTCTGTCAAAAGGTTATAAGATATTTGTGTTGGTTTGTTCAAACTTTTATTTTATTCAACAGTTGAGCCGTTAAGGTATACTTACAACTTTGAGCTATCGAATTTTTTTAATACAGAACGAAATGGTTTATCTATTTTCAGGTTTCGACACAAAATAGTACAAATTTTAGCTGATACGCACTATCACAATTACCTACATAAAATGAAGTATTATCTCTATATATTGAAATTTGCTTTTTTCTTATCTTACATCAACATTGTTATTGACATTACCCATAGATAAATATACCATACCTATCAAGCGAAAATATTTCTTCGTTCAGTATTTGAAATCGATTCAACAATGTCTGTCTTAACATTGTACGCGTTAACTGCTCTTGCTGTGGCAGTTGCTGGTGAGTTATAATAGCAACGTATTGTTAAACACGTGTTTAATCAAATAGCTCTCTGAAAAATGGGTCTTTGTGCAACGTTAACAAAGTTTCTGAAAGTTACAAGTGTGCAAAACTTGGTTTTTATCATCTTGCTACAAATTTTTACTAGACGGTTTTAATTTTTTTTAGTTGGTGTTAAGTGTTAAAATAATGCGTACGACACAAATGGTATACTACATTTGTCCAAAAGCAGTGGGTTTCTCTTATAAATGAACTTTTACTGTACCATAAATTAAAGTATTTGTGAAAAATTAAAAAATAACTTTGTATAAAACCACGGATATTATTTTAATTTTGACATGAAGCACTCACTTTGTGGTAAGACATAATTAAATTAGAAATAAAAGTAACTTTGTTTTAAGACCACTTTATTGGATACATACACCTACTGGTTTCGGCTCTACCTGAACTTTCTTGTGGATAAGATTAATTGTATATAATACATATTTACTCAACCCTGAAGAAGGTTCAGGTAGAACCGAAACTGGTTGGTGTATGTATCCAATAAAGTGGTCTTAAAACAAAGTTACTTTTATTTCTAATTTAATTATTTTAATTTTCATGATCGACGGGTTCCGCATAGCCTAAGCGTCATAAGGGTAAGCAATTAAACTTATCAAAAATATATAAAGTGTGCGGTTATATATACACTCATAGGGAATTTTATTTTGTTCATTTATAATATGTCAAACCACAAAAGGATTGCTTTATTCGAAAATATTTAATATTTTTGATTAAAGTTCAAATGATGTATTATTCAAGTCTAGCTTTATTGCATTCACCGTGTTTTTTTATTGCTGTTAGTTTCATTTTTTGACATCAGGGTACTAAAAAATACAGCTTACAAATTATATTTACTATTTAACATAACATTTTTATATTTTACAGATTATAAAATATGCACTAAACAATGTTATGTATCAAGCGAAAAATTTAACTTAAAAGAAACGAAAAAATAACTTTGTATATTTTTTTATATTTCTTTAAATATGTCAAAGCACAAAGTGGTTGTTTTCTATGAAAATACAATAATTTTATTTATACGTTTACAAATTCATGGTGAAAGGTTTTTAAAGTTATTTATAAAACCTACCGTTAATGACTGCTAGAATAGCTGGTATTTTTTAAAGCTAACATTGATATGTTATGTAATAATGTAAAAAGATCATTCACACAAATGCAGTTGGGAAAAAGTTTTTAAATTTTGTGTTTTGAAATTGAAAAATCACGAAAATACTCTAATTCACTAGAAATTATTAAAATAATCAACACAGCTTTCACCCCTTTTTCGAAAGGTCCCTTTATTGTTTGGATAATAGGCCCCTGGGTTTCTCAAACTTCTTACCTGAGTCCGTTAAAGGCCCAACCTTTCCTCGCATAATTTTTTTTTCCCCGGCTTTGTATGAGAAAACCAATAAAATATCTCCCCTCAGGAATTGCCGATAGAATTTATTTCCACTATCGTTCAGCTACCATTCTCGAGCACGTGTACAGCTCCCTTATCTGGAAAAGATAAGAATAAATCTTATAAACATATTGTGTGGCTTGATAAAGAAAAAATAATTACAGTTGGATAAACTTGAATTTATAATAAAAAATTCGTATGTTTTTTATTAATCTTATTGTGAATTTCACCACGGTTTCACCAGTTCAGAAGAGGAAATAATAACAGTGGGATTGTTTATTTTTTGTCGAGTAGCTTAAAGTAATAAATCATACCTGAATTGCAATCGAAGTTGTGTTTTTGACCCAAACAATACGTACTTATATTTGTGTGTATTTGTTTATATTTATACACCTCCGAAAATGTAAAAACAGCCTTTTTTTACGAATGCCTGCTTATTTTTTTAGCGAAAAGGGGATAAAAATATATCTTGTTCGAATTTTAATATTTGGAAAGATTTAACAGTCATCTAAAAAGTTTTGCAGCTATTTATTATGATAGAAATGAACATATTTTTAATTTCACTTGAATTTTATTTTCTTAAGTCAAATATGCATGTATATATATATATATTTATATTTAAACATGTTGTATGCAAGCAATGCACCAGTGCAAGCACTGTGCTCGTATCAACCTTTAATGTATCGTATGTTGTATAGGGCTACAGCTTTTGAGGAAAGCGCACTTGCGGTGAAATATAACTAATTTGCAGTAGAGTATTTTAATTAACTTAATACCGTTAAGCCTCAGCACTAAAAAATGGCGCTAAACGCCATTTTGTAGCATTTTAATACAAGCAATACTACAAATGATTTATTTAAAAATTTTCAACTGCGACCTTTTAAATTCTATGAATAACATACTAAAATATACTAGTATGTAACGGGTGCAGTATCAAAACCAACGAATGCATTTTCGAACATTTTAAGTACAATTCGAGTATGCATTTCATATAGCATTTAAAAGAATACAGTAAAAAAATATATTCAGTGGAAACCTAAGACATGTTCCTAACTGCTCAAGTGAAATTAACAGCCAAATTAACTGCATTATTTCTTGTATTAGAAATCCAAAAAGTGTGTGTCTTAACTCCATTAATTTGTTTATAGTTTGTATAATATTGCTATTTTTAAGTCTTGTTAGTTTTGATTTTTATTTTTAGTGACAGCTGTTTACGCGTTTAACTGTAACGCAAAAACCCCCTTCACTAACCATAAAAAATAATACTTGCAGAACTAAATAACAATAATATAAAATTTAGTAAATGTCAATCATAAAAAAAAAACGTTAATAATATTATTCTTCTAAGAAAATAAGAGGTCAGCCGCTGAGCACTTCTTGAACAAAGTACATATTCTCACAAATTCTATCACGTATGTTTTTATGCGAAAAATAAAGTTATTCAATCAATTTGTTTGTAATGAGATAATCCGCAATGATTTTTTTTTTAATTAGGTTATTTTTTTGGGATACCAACAGGCTTCACAATATTTTTCCGAATGTTAAAGAACAAAGGCTGTTTCCATTGAAAAATTCCTTGCTAAGGCAAATTATTTTTTAAAACTACTTCCAATTTCAAAGGCTAGAAGAGTACAACATGTATTATAACTTTCTGAATATACTATTATGTTCGCTGTAAGGTTTTGAATTTCCATCAGAAAGCTGAATGTGTTTTAAAAGAATGCCATACACGTTCAATCAAATAGTTTGGTTGAGTATTCGCGTTGAATCTTAGTTTCAAAACTTGGCAATCCTATTAAATTTCGTTAATTATTTCGAATACGTTCGAAGAGTTCCAGACAATTTACGACTAAACTGACAATTCTAATAAGATATTCTTATTGAATTACGCTAACTGCGAAACTGTTTGGATTCAACTATTATATAACGTAGTACATCGAAAGCAAATTACATATTTTATTTGGCTTACCGAAATGCTCAACACTTTAAAAGAATATTTTTTTATAATTTCAGCTCCGGCAGATTGCGGCAATTACTCATATGATTCCTTGTATCCATTTGATGCACCACTTGATGTCGTTTTTAATTTTTATTCACGGTATGTTTTGTCTTTAATTGTAAAGTTTTTAGAAGCACAGATCAAATACAAGTTTTTTTTTTAATTCTTTGTACACGCAATAATAAAATTCGACTTTTTTTTCAGGAAAAATCAGGATTTTGCGCAAGTTTTATCCGTTGGAGTTGAATCGAGTTTGTTGAACTCCGATTATATGACAAATAAACCAGTTGTTTTATTGGTTCATGGATTGAATGGTGATGCCGATGACGACTTTAATAAATACGTTAGAAAAGGTACTTTGTTTATTTATATTTATCACATCGACGGCTTTAAAACACAGAAATCTCTAATTTTCGGCGAGAATTAGTCACGTACTAAAATGCTCACATGTTTGTTTGTTTAATATGGTATGTCTAAATCGCACAATTAAAAGTATATATATATATACAAATTTCATTATACATATAGTCACTGGAAAGGTAACAGGGCTTAAACGACACTTAAATAGTTAAAAATGCAGTTTCGATTAGTTTTTTTTTTCTGCATCGAATGCTCTTCTAACTTTCGTTTGTGTCTTTGACTTTTGTAGCCCTTCAGTCATATAAAATATATTCAATATTTGGGAGAAGGCTTTACTCAAGCGACACAAGTTTGGGACTTTATAGCTGTTTGTCGCTTCAGGTAACTCAGTGAGAGCATTGAGTTAACTTATTTTTCAAAATCCAAGCAGGTACTGAAGACTTATGAATTCTATTGTAAAACAAACGAAAAACTTTAAAGTTCTCTGGTGTAAACTTTCCAAAATGGCGCTTCAGCCTTTTCATCTTTCCGGCGACATAATACAGTTTTAATACATAAATACATTTATGACTTTGATGTGAAGAGAGGTGAATTTTGCTTTTATTGAAAATAAATAAACGAGAAGCATTAGGTTTCAATTTTTCTTTAAAAGTGTTTTTTTAATCATGAAATGCGGAGAAAAATATTAATATATATTTTCGGTTTCAGCAATTTTCAATACAACAGACGTAAACGTTATAAGCGTCGATTGGTGCATCGGGACGCTCGAATGTTATGAGGAAAGCTTTGAAAACATTCCCTCTACAGCCACGGAGATAGTCGTATTCATTAATTGGCTGAAGAGTCTGGGAGTTAAACACAGCGACCTGCGTCTCGTGGGGTTTAGCATGGGGGCGCAGCTGGTGGGCTTTGTCGCGAGAGAGATGGAACAAAAGCTCCCCTACGTTATGGGTATGTTCAATTTCTAAACCTCCTTGTTTACTCTGTATGCTCACAGTGAAAACTTTCTTACGGAATGGGTAGGTTTATACGAGTATTATAACCAGTTTATTATAAGTCGATTTACGATGTCTTTGTATTTTTCTATGTATTATTTGGAACTAATAGTACATGGACAACTTTTATGGGATTTCAATACCCTTCCTGTAATCTGGAATAAATATATAAGAATATCTACTCATATAAAACTTCTTCATGTTATAGGCAGTGGCGGCTCGTGTCTTTTAAATGGGCTAGAGCACTAAAATTGAAAAATACAACGTTATTGATGTTGTTGTAGCTGATAAAAAATATTTATTTTTAAGTTTTGTATGATGATTTTCAAGATTTTTCAGTTTTGGTGGTGAACTGTACGGCCTGTTAAGAAAAATCGTACAAAAAAATTAAATTGATTATTTTTATCGTTTTCGGCTACAACATCAATTTGGAGGTTTTTTTTCAATCTTAGCACTTAAGCACACCAAAAAGACCTGAGCCGCCACTGGTTATAGGTGTGTTCATGTTCAAAACTTCCAGATATCATAGATATGTTCATGACAACCTATTTCTTGGGTATTTTTATTTTCCAAACTTTCTTATGTTATGGATATGTTCATATAGAAAACATGCTTCATTTTAACAGCTAATTTTATTTTTTTCTTTATTAATTTATACGACTTTAATGCATATTAAAGTCGTATAAATTATTCATGTCTTAAGTACTCCGCTCAAGATTTTTTTTGTTTTCAATTCTTTTTTATATTAAAATAACAATGCTCTCTTATGCAAAAAAAATGACACGAAATTTCTTCGTTTAAAGTGTTATTTTTAAAATTGCCCCCAACCACTTGAAGCTAAGCTGAAATATTGGGATATAAATCAGTTTGATCAAAAAATAAAATATGAACAGATTCACACTTAAAATGTAAAACATTTTACTGAGCTTTTTTTATTTTTTTATATAATTCAATTGAATTAAATTTAATATTATTATTATTGAGTTCTGCTATTTAAGGTTTTTTGTTTTTGATGACAGCTGTTTCGGCGTTTAAGGCCATTATCAAACTGCAATGCATTTCGGAACCTAATTTATATGCATAATTGAAATATTATAAATCACAAAACAATTCCAGGTTTTAGAAGTAGTATATAATTAGTATATACAAACAAATGCTGTCATGAACCCCATGAAATTTATTTTTTCTGCTGCGCAGTAAAATTTTCAAAAATATATAATTGTTTTATCTTTTCCTTTGCTTCTTTTTTTGTTTTAAAAAAAATAATACCTTTACAATTATTTTTAGCACTGGACCCAGCGGCACAATTGTTTGAAGACAGCATCGATACTTCGCTGAATGCAAAAGATGCAGATTACGTTGAAGTAATCCACACTTCATCATTGGGAATATCTCGACACGGTGGCCACAACGACTTCTATCCAAACAGAGGCGTCTCCCAGACAGGGTGTACCGAATATGGATGCGACCGCTTCAGGTCCTACCAGTACCTGGCCGAGTCTCTGACGATAGATGGAGGCAGATTTATTGGCCAATCTTGCGTTAGTGTCGAGGAAGCCTTGACGGGAAATTGTAATGGCTCGAAAAACCTTGTCATGGGAGGATTAGAGCCTAAAGAAAAAATAGGCATTTTATTTTTAGAGACTAACCCAAGTGCTCCGTTTGCGAAAGGTTAAAAAACTTTTTTTGAACCTCGGAAAAGCTATTGTCATTGAAAAAGCTTTGAATAAGACGGTGTTTGTTAAAACTAGACTATCGAAAGTTTTAACTTTTAATATTAGCATTCGTATTCGGTTTCGATTAGCAGATATTAAAATAAGTGTTTTGTCTGGAAAAAAAATCTATGGAATGACAATCTGTTAGTAACTATGGCAAACAGTTGAAATGCAAGTCTAATGTAGACATTGGGTAAGTCCTAACGCTTACAAATACTAAACGATATAGGTATCGTAATGAATTTTGAGTCGAACACAGTGCTCACACAGGTGCATTGCTTGCATACAGCATGTTTTACTCTTGTTTTTCAACTTCGAAAGTGAGAATCTTAAAGTTTGACTACGGAAAAATGTTTGAGTTGTTTCAGTTTTATCTAAAAAATTAATAAAAAGAACGTCCCGTATAAATTTCACTTTTTTTTTACCAACTCAAAATACTAATACAAATGCATTCACTTGTTGTCCTTTTCGTTAATGATCAATAAAGGTCGATGATCGCTCTCGGAACTGTATATATATAAGCACCAATACACACAATCCTAAGAATGTGTTAGGCGCATCAACTCTAACTACGCAACCCATTATATAATTTTCCATATATGGAATTATCAATAAGGTTATTTTAGCTATAGCTTTAGGTATTTCGATGGTTTTATGATAAATTAAGCCATAGTTTTTAAGTTTTGTAAAACGCCCTTGAACTGATGTTTCACTGAAATGGCGGTTATAAATTAGCCAAGAATTACGACAAATAATTCTAAGCACAAAGTCCGAAAGTTTAAAAATATTTTGAAAATAACGTGTATATATGCTTCATGAGTACGAAAATCTTTGGTGATTACAATTCCATAGATTCTTTTGTCAATTGAACGTAGGTACATATATGAAATAAACTGTCTTATTTGTTGGAACTTTATTCATCTGCCATTATAAATAAGTGTTAAGGAACACCACTCATGCAATAGTTTATCTAAATTAAGTCTTAAAGCGCTCATGTGGCTATTTTTTTACTACAACTATAAAAATCAAACAATCATTAATGCAGCATAAAATTGATAGCATTGGAGCACTTTTCTTATGATCTGTTAAACTTTCAGATTTTTAAGTTATTTGCGTAAATATGTACGTGGGTAGGAAACTGTATAAAAAAATATTGGAGCTTTTTTACGTTTGTTTCTTTATCCTAGAATTTTTTTTTTTAAATAGTTTAATTTTGTTTTAAGGATGTTAAAAAGAGAAGGAAACTAAACGTAAAATGTTCACGTTTTCCTTAGTAATAATTACAGCAGAACGATAATGCTAAATTGTATCAATGTAGTATTCCATTCGTTGTGTGTTAGTTTTTTTAAATATATTTTAAGCTCCTCAAATTGAAATAAAGGTTTGTTTAATCAAATTCGATAATATTATTTTATCACCGTACAAAATTGTTACTGTCATTTTACCTGAAACCTTTCCATGACTTTTCCCGTCATTTTTTTTTTCTCAAGTATTTAATTTATAGTACATTTCAATAAAACGTACAAAGTATTATTTATTGTAAGAGGTTATTCAATACTTTAAAATTTTACTTCTATCCTCAGAAGTGTGTAATTAAAATATATGTTTGCTCTCCCTATATTCAGTTTCACAAACGATTTTCCATAAGGTAGCAAGTGGTTTGTGAAAAGCTTTCAAGTTTTGCCCACAGATGGCAATAAATTCGGAGCTCTACCCATTTTCTTTGGAAGTTTCTTACACACTAAATACAAATATGTTGTCAAACGTGTCAATTTTCTTTCATAGATGTCACTAGTCTAAATTAATGAATTTCATGTGAAAACAACGCAATTTTAAATAATTAATTTACTAATAAACTTTTCAATGTGTTGAGTAAAAACCAAGGCAAGGGTCGGACTTCCCTCCAGCTTATACTATAAATCAGTGCCTCCCAACCTTTGTTGACTCGCGTCCCTCTTTGCAGCCCATTTCGCTTAATTGTACATCACATGGTTAATTCTATTGGCGAGGCGCAAATTTGACACCGGCTGCCAAATACGATTCTGCAATGTTCATTACGTCAGGGTTATGAGTATTGCCAAAGTAAAATACACAAGGCGTTTATTTTATAAATGTTTACCCTTTCAAGCTCTTGTGCTCCTGGTAGATTTTTCATAAATATTCGTTTATTGGATGCTTGATTTGTTTGGGACCATAAAGAAATAAAAAAAATATTCGCTTGTTTATATTTTTTGTATAAATGAATATTTATATTATGAAATTTATTTTGTATAAATGAATATTTATATTTATAATATATATATATATATATATATATATATATATATATATATATATATATATATATATATATATATATATATTTATATAATATATATATTTATATATATAATATATAAATATATTTATCTATAAATATATATATATATATATTTATAGATATAAATATATTTATATATTTATATATAAATATATATATATATATATATATATATATATATATATAAATATATATATATATATTTATCTATAAATATATATATATATATATTTATATAGATATATTTATATTTTATATATAAATATATATATATATATATATATATATATATATATATATATATATATAAATATATATATATATATATATATATATACATATATATAAATATATTTATCTAAAAATTATTTTGATTTACTGAGTGGATAGTTAGGTCAAAACTCTAGTTACATTAAAAATAAAGAAATTTGTCTCCTTAGCTTTATGGGCTCCTGGTATAATTTGTACTAATTTATATCTACACCAGATTTGAATAATATTTTTTTCAAATTACCACTGCAACAATATGTGCTCCTGGTATATTTTTAACTATTCCATAAAGTGCAAAATTGACACCTGTTATATACGATTCTGCAATATTCATAATTTCAGGGTTATGAATATTGCCGCAGTGAAATACACAAGGCGTGTATTTAAGAAAGTGCTTACCCCTGCAAGTTCTTGTGATCCTGGTAGAATTTTCATGAATATTAATTTATTGAGTGATTGATTTGTTTGAGATCATAGAGAAATAAAAATAAGTCAGTTGTTTTCATGTCGTACGTAGTTTATTTTTTATAAATTTAAATATATTAGGTAAAAAACGTACCTCTTCAGCATTCTGTGCTCCTGGTAAAAATCAATTCTATGAAATAAAAATGTTAACAGTTCAACTGACGAGCGTTCACAAAGGTATCATATTAAACAATTTAAAAATGAAGCTCAAAGATCAAAGATCACATATCAAAGATCAAAGCTCAACGCTCAAAGCTAAAATCTCAAAGCTCAAAGCTTAAAGCCCATGCTCAAAACCTGAAGCTATAAACTCAAAGATCAAAGCTGACAGCTCAAGGCTTAAAGCTCAAATAAACTAGCTTAGAGTATTGATATCTTTATGAATATTAATTTCTCGAGTAACAAGTTGGTTCAAAACTCTAGAGAAATTAAAATTAAAAATCTCATCTCCCTAGCTTTATGGGCTCCGGGTATATTTCATTCTTCTTTATATCTACATCAGATGTTAATAAATTATTATTTTTTTACATTTACCACTTCAGCAATATGTGCTCCTGGCATATTTTTGTACTAATTTACATTTGTAAAGAGAAAAGCAATAATTTGTATTTATTCATTTAACCTCTTAGCATTTTCTTCTGGTAATGCTGATAATAAATAATGAATCGAATAAGCATTGACTTTGATATTTCGTATTATTGATTTTTAAGTTTTATATCACATTCTGAATTGATTTGGAGAGAATGTACTTTCTTTCTATTTATTTGTAAGCACCATTGTATCTGAACAAGGCACAGGAAAATTATGTGAAATGTAATGCAACGCCCCCAAGATTTAAACCCTTTTCCGACCCCAAAACACTCAATCCCGAAAAATTCAATGGAATGTAATATTCGTAGAAATTTACACCCCACACAACATGAACATACGTTATTTAACCGTTTTCGATATTTTTTTTACGTTAAAATTTATTTATTTACTATTATTTGTAGATTTTACCAAAGAATGTAGGTGATGATTGGGAGGGATAAAATTTCACAATAAAACTAAAATACGTATTTAGACACGTCTTATTATTACACGTTTTATTTTACAACCTAAGTACATCTTTATATATTCATCAAGTAGTGTGCATCCTGTTTTTAAGATAAATTGATAATTTTATAGCATTGATAAAAAGAACAAATAAATACATTTTAAACCAATCGAAAAGAAATAATAATTTTTCCAGTAAAAGACACATGTTCATATATTTAAGAAACCTATGGAATAAATATCAAAACCTAAAACTATATCATTTAGCTAAGTACAGAAGTTTACTAGAATAATTTACTAAAACTATGCAAAAAATATAAGGACTGAAGTTATTATGTGCATTAAAAGCAAGTAATCTAAGCTCTAATTATATATTCCTAATAAAACATATAATAAATAATTTTTTGAATTTAGTCTATGCTCTAAACAATTTGCATTTATTTTTATTATATATATAACGGATCGATATATTTATCTATTTTGAATAAACTATATATAAGTCTCTTTTTTCAAGTTTTCTTGCATTCACTTTTCGAAATTGCTCTTGGCCATCTTGGGAAGGCGTATTTATATTTGAATGATATTTAAATTAGCAATTAAAAAAAACATTAAGGATAATAAAAGTCTAGTACAGACTCAATTGGTTATTGTTATATAGAAGTAAGACCTCAAAATTCTTGTTTTTTTTGACGTGGACAAAAGAATCTTTAAAATTTGTTCTTCGTATAATCTGCTAACACCAGATTTAAAACCATGTATATTTATAAATCTTATTGACTTGATCTTATATCATATAAAACATGTAATAACATAACTGCTTAGAATGTTGCGCTTTTTAAAAACTAAGATTATTTATTACCTGAATTTAAAAAAAAATAATTTACAGGTATATATAAATCATCAGTTAGGTTTTTCCGAAACAAATCGATATGAAAAAATCATATTTCAAACAAATGGAGGGTTGTTATTCACATGTAAATATATGTTTTAAATACACATCAAATCCTAAATAATAGAAACAAATGTCAATTTAAGTACCGACAAAATAAAAAAAAAATGCTATTGGTTAAATATGCAATAGTGGATAATAAAAAAAAAAAACTACAAAAAATGACATTAAATATTTTTACTGACTGTATTGTTAAATATATTTATGTAATAAGAACTACACATTTATCACAATTTTTTGCCTTTTAATTAACCTAAGTTCTTAGATTGTCAAAACTCTATTTGATAGGAAAGTTCTTAAATGAAAGTTAAATTAATACAAGTACTTCTTTACAATTCATTGCTTGCACATAAGGGATATCACCTATATATTTAAGATGTACATTCTTACAAAGATGGTTACAATTCTACTTTTTTTTCTCTGTAAAGAGATAAATTTCTCCTTCAACAAGAGACTACGAACAATTATGTATCTCCGTAGAAATAGGCAGTGAAGATATAGTGTCACACATTAAATTACAAATATACTGTTTTATTTTTTAAGTTACATTAATGAAATGATTATTTGACAAAGTAAATTTAAAATGATAATAAATGAATCGGTGAAATGGAACGTAAATGCACTTCAATCAATCAGTCTCAAAATACATTTAAGTTAACAAATCATTATGAGAAAAATTATATTTATACAAATTTTAGCTTTTCAAATTAGTTTTAAACTTTGAATACGAAAAAAGAGACCTCGATTTTTCTGCGTGATTTTGTGTGTGTTTTTTTTTTAATATTTCGATATTTTTGTAGAATTGAACTTTTGAAATAGTTAGTAATATATAAAATAGTTTAATTAATAGGTACTGATCAATAAAAAAATGTACCTATAAAAGTTATAAATCAATTTAGAAGCATCTATACTAAATACTTCAAAAGTAAAACTGTCGTCCTGAGAAACCATGGGTGTCAAGTAAATTAATAACTTTTGATATAATTATTTCTACATAGACAAGAACTAAAAAGAGTAATATTTGTTTCATAAGCAAAAATATTAAGTGGCTACCTGATTTATACGGTGCAATTTATTTAAAAAATACGAAAGTGATTATTGAAAAATTGTTATATATATTATGAATGTGAAAAGTTCAGGACTCAAATAATACTTGAAAAAAAAAACAAACCATCGTTGGTTTGAAATAATATTTCCAAATCCTTTTTTTTGTAGAATTTAATTAATATATTTTAAAGATACAATGGTATATCTTAAGTAATATTTTAAGTAGACACCGAATTATGACATGAATAATGTATTTTTACAGTAGTGAATATAAATACCTACGGTTTAAAGATAAACACCAGTGGCGGTCCGTCACCTTTTCCCGATTCATATAGTTTTGTCAGTTAAAAAAAAAACAATTGATTAGTTCAAATGTTGTTTTATATATCTTATAACCTTTTTAATGGGAATAGATTATTTTCACTAATTAAAAATTACTTGCTACTTCGGAAAAAAAAACCACGAAAAATTTCTTACTGACACATACTCGTACCTACTCTACTATTTAGTATATCAGTTTAAAATACAATATGCAAATAAATTACTGCATAGTTTTACATGTGATTTAGAATCCGTACACTTTCACGAAAGGAGGAAAATATAAATTCAAAAAGAAATTAAGACAATCTACATGATAGTTATAAATGTATATACAATATTTCTTATATAACAATGAATTACATACAAGTTAACTAGGTAATCTATAGTACAATGCCCATAACAAAAAATACAAAACATAAGCGTATTAATTTAAAAAAATGACATGGCGATGCATAAGTCATAAAAACACAAAATAATAATAATACAAAAAAAGTCTCGATGTAATTTTCTGTTTCATTTGACCTTAGTGTTTGACATAAATATCTTTACAAAATTTCAATTCTCTCAAAATGCTCTAAGCGTTGAAAAATTTTCGAATATATTTGATGTAAATACTTTTTAATAGACTTTTTTTCAGTTCATACAAAAAATGGCAAGATGTCGAAATATTATTTAAAAAAACGCGTTAATCAAATAAATGTATTTTTTTTTCATTATTAAAATATAAAGAATCATATACACAAATAATAATTTTTATTTATTTATGTTAAAGTTATGTCAAATTGCAAAAAAATAAGTCTCCCACGAAATTACAAAGAAGCTATAAATATGACAATATAATTATTTATTTTATTTTTAAACCATCGAATCATTTGCTTCGTGAGATCTTGCTAATAAAGGAACACTGCTGCTGCAGTTGATTGAACTTTCGTTCGTCTTTTTACCCAACTCAATATCTTCTGCGCAAACCAATTTAGGAATCCAATTGTTATTGCCAATTTTAAGGTTGTTTTTGGAGTTAGAATTTGGGATTGTTGGGGAGGTAGTGCTTTCCTTAGCTTGGGTATTGGTTGCTGCCTGATTTGCTGCAATTATTTTAGCTACGGCAACTATATTGTTTGATAGGCTATGGTTTGAGGAGTTAGATTCTTTACTAGGAATGCCATTATTTGTTACCGGCTGAGCTGAATTATTATCTAAGAGTGGTTGGTTCTCTGAATATTTGCCAGAATCCTTTGACTTTTGTGATGGAAGGAAGCTGGCGGAGCCCCTTCTGCTGTTTGGTTTAGAATTTTCTCTTCTCTGTCTGAAGGGGGTGAGAGACAGTTGATTCCCTTGATCGGCGATGTTCAGTGTGTTAGGTTTATGGTATTGGTAATTTGGTGGTAGATTGACTGTGTCACCTGGGTTAGGTTTTTCTCCGTTAAGCCAGTAAGTGGTCATCGTCCCTTTGCCCTGCAAAATAAAACAATATTAATAATCCATGCTTTTTTAAATTTTTTTTTTTTATAAATGGGCGTATCACCCTGGAAAACATTGAACGACTCGACTTGACGTTTACCAAGAAACAGTTATTATTACGAAAAATACAGCTGAAACAATATTTCTTCCGGCCGTACCTAACTAACCGAAGTACTCGTAAATATTAATCATCAATCCATTTTAGACGCAGATAGATGGTACGACACACAACATGGTTTTAGTAAAATAACACTCCTTGTTTTCTTATCTGTAATACGTTCGAACTTTGTTTTACCACACACATGTCTAATTATCCCATTTCTACAGCACTCAATATAATTTCATCCTCTTCTGTCAGTTCAACGCCTCACTGTTATACGTCAGCGCTTATATCAAAACTTTTTCGTGGCTTTAAAAAATAAATCCTTTCCAATTATTAATCACAAACGTGAAGGTTTCAAGAACTTCAATAACCTAGTGTAAGAACAGCGTTGCATTTAACACTTGGTGGGTACATTTTAATTACCAAATTGACCAGTGCAATAAAATGCGAAATACGAACCGATTAAAAGTTTAAGTGATTCGCTTACTCACGCGATGTTTGTGTATCAATGACTGTACAGATCGAGCCGATGGCTATTAACTGCCTACATGTCCAACCATAAATGATCGATGTCAAATTGACAGCCAAATGAATTATATTGGTTCGTACGGGTGATGATTGATTGCAGAATAAAATGAGAAATAAAATGGCAATTCATGTAAAATGTTACATGTGAAAAAGGTATTTGGAAACCTTATATTTTGTGAAAATTTTAAAGTGTATTTCCACACAATTCTTGTTTTTGAGTTGTCTATTGTGTTCACACGTTTATAACGAGTATATTGGAGTGCTTTATAGATAACATATCATAAGGAAGTCTTAGAAAATAAAAAAAGAATACATTCCTTAGTATATACTCGTACATATAAAATATATATTGAACAAGCTTTTTCGCGTGAAAAATCAAGAGGCGAGTAAAAAAAATAATGTTGGCGCGTGTCGAAATTGAATAATAATCTGTTTTCAATACAATATCACTCACTTAAAATTTTACCTACAAAAAAAAACTTATTTCGCTAGTTTGTTGTGGTGAGATTTTAAAAATACTTAAATATTTTTCGTAAAGCTAAATATTCTAGGTCTTTTTCAATAATTATTTTGTTAATTCTTTACAACTTGAAAAACAAATTTAAACTATTTCATAAATTGTGATATTTGTATATAAAGCCTCAATTCTAAGTGTTTTCTATAAAACGCTTAGTTTAAAGTTATTATCTAGGCGTAAAAAAAGCTCTATAGGTATTTTTAACCAAAAATTATAGAATAGAAAAATGTCTAAGACATGTAATGTTATTTTTAAGAAATTTGGAATGGTAGGAGACCGACATGTTAGAACAGTGTGAAACTCACAGTAATTTTACTAAAACATTTTAAAAGTTCATAGCTTACAGCAAATTCTTGGAATATATTTGCATATTATGCATTGAATAATTCCCTATAATATTTTTTTTTATGGTTTTTATTGTAGACCTCCATTTTAAATTTTAAGTTTTTTAATTTTATTTAAACAATAATAATTATTATTTTAATTTCTTAAAAAAACAATTTTTAGTTAAAAGCTCTGCGATGTAATTATTTTTATGCGTGACAGCTGTTTCACCTTCTGAGGGCATTATCAAACTGTCGACAGTTCCTTATAATAGGTCAGTGCCAATTGAGTTTGTGTATTTGTGAAGGTAAAATTGGTTAAGATATTGAAAACAAGGGGATTGTAGAAAACTCCATAGTGACGAATGTAGCTAATTAGAAAAATGTACAAAGAAGTGGAGCTTGCAGTACACAATGAGTACTGATACCAACCTTGATGTATGGCGCTGAGGAACTAAACTTGTAGAGGAAGAATGAAAGTGGACTGAAAGCTGTAGAAATAATATTCTTAAAGCGTATGTGTCTTAAAACCATGTGTGACCGTGTTAAAAATATTGTAATAGAGAGACGTTTGGATGATTAAGACATGTAGAGCGGATGAACTAAAAAAGGAATTTAAGTAAAATACATGATGCAAAAGTGAATGCTAGAAGGACTCGGGGACTTCCGAGAAAGACACAACAAGATTAATTAACTTGAAAACTTGAATCGGCTCATGTCAAAGTCAGAATAATATAAGAGTATGTATGAGACGATGCATGACTTTGAATAAAGCAAGTTTGCGTGCAAAGACGGAATTATATATCATAATTTGCCTATTCTAAAAGACATGAAATATCCGCCTTGTCCGTATTCACAAAAACAGTTCAGAATGGCTCTTGGAAGAAAAATATATGGAGGTACAAATTTGTGAAAAAATGTAGTCAATTCGTTGACTTTGGTCTGACTCGGGCGTGGCCAAGGGTTTGCAGAGACACACCTTTTCTACCAACGTGTTGATACATTAAGGTTACCACCTAAACCTAACCTAACCTAGTCCATCCACTTTACCTACCCCTGCGGAGAAATGGCGTGATGGTTAAGGTAAAAATTGAGAGTTTTTTTTTTAAAATATGAACACGTATCAAAGAAAAATAACACGTCAATAAAATTTTGTTTGTATGAGATTCCTTTCGAATTTGCCTACAAAGAAAACGTCAAAATCTAGCTTTCATATTTTTAATCAAGAATCAAACATATTTTTGAGTTCTGGTGTCGGACAAAACCCACAAATTGATTAATTTGCTCCCTATATGAAACTGTGCTGGTATGAAAGGATATTATTATTAGCTCATAAAATATCAGTTCACCGGAGTACATTCGGTACAGGGATTTATAAAAATTCAATAGAACCCGTTGAATAATCCTTCTCGTCATATCAAAGGCTCGCCACTCTGTGATAGCGACAAAGATATCAATTCTTGTCAGTCACATTATCATTTTGAATCGGAGATTTTCAATTGAATCAGGATTTTTCCGTTGAATAATACGTAAAGGGTTTTACCGTTTTATTTGTGGAACTTTCATCTTCTTTATTATTATGGAAATACGTTGAATGTATCCAGAGGAAGGCTACCTTACATTGTTGTGGTGTGAAATATAACCACTAAATATCGGTTTGATATGTTATCCGTAGTCAAACCTTTTCAGATCATGAGTTACGACTAAATCTCAAAAGACGGTTCTGAACCAAAAAAGCGAGGCTAGTCTAGATAACAACCCTGATGTTTTCTATTGTTAACTGACAAAAGAAAAAGACCAAATTTATTCCAAATGAAATGTATGTATTCTGCAGACACTCCTTTCTCAGTCAATTTATTCTACATTTTAAAACAATTGAACCGTTCCTTCCTAAATACTGTTCAGAACGCTTACATCAGCCTTACATTCTTTATCGTTTCAGTCGTAATTCGGCCCAAAGTGGTTGTAAGAATATTATCAAATTTAAAAGTGCATGTAAATAGCTCACTTTCGAAAGCTTTTTTTACAATGAGAAATAAAATTCTAGACAAAAAAAAAAAATACTTGATTTCAAGTACAATACAAAGAAAGTTTTTTTTAAATACCATAAAGCTTTTACATTAGGCTGTGTCGCTCTCAATAGAGAAATAAAATTGTATCATTTTTAAACGATTAATATTTCAAAGGTTGCGTTTGATCTATGGCTTATAGAAAATATACAAAATAATCACTTTGAAGGTCATTATTAGTAATTTAACAAACGGCATTAAGCTTTAAAAAACTTGATTTATGGAAATATTCCAATAACAGTTTTTTTTTTATTACATAATTGTAGTATGAAGAACTTAAACAAAATATTTTCCCCAAAGTGTTTGTGTAATTTATAGAACAGACGCAGATCATTTGCTGTTTTTACAAGCTCGTCTTTTTTAAAAAAAAATCATTGATAAGTGAATTATCTGTCAGTCAAATAAAACTAGATAGTTATCACCGGGCTCTGTACTTTATCTCTTTAACAAGATAAGTCCCCTGAAGACTCAAGTTCTCTCCTCCCTTTTCCTAAAAGACCCTCCTCATAGAATTCACAAAGATGACAATCATGTGTGAAATTATAATAATATTTGAGAAAAATAGAAATTATTTTTTGTAACGACAAACCCTCTCCGTCCTGAAGTTATATAAAAAATGTAAACATACAAACTCGTATATAATATATATTATATTGAAAAATATTTTTATATTTTCGACTTTCAGTGCGTTTGAGAAAGCCATTTTTTTAAATAAAAAGCAAATGCAATATTTATTTTCTTAAAAAAAAACTAATAACCAACCATAACACCGTGTCCTCGCAAAATAAGGCAGAGAGGACGGACCACCAAACAACTCTGTCTTGGCACACACTCCTTCCTTCATTCACATTCATACATCTTCTCATACATACTCTTCTGTTATTCTGACTCTTCACATGGCCCGACTCAAGTATTTGATTCACTTGATCGTGCCATGTCTTCCTCGGGCGTCCCTGACTACTCGTTATATTCACTTTCGCATCATATATTATTTTCACACTCTTTGCTTCGTTCATTCGCTTGCTTCATTCGCATTCATACATCGTCTCATAATATATAAACATGGCCCGACTCAAGTATTTGATTCACTTGATCATGCCATATCTTTCTCGGGCATCCCTGACTTATTTCTCCATTCATTTTCTCGTCATATGTTTTTTACTTTTCTTTGTAAGACATCATTTTTATTCCTGAATTCAAAATATGAAAAAAACAAACACACCCTATTGTACATTTTCAAATCAAGCTTAAAAACGTAATTTTATACAAGTTCAGTGAACATAGAACCTGTCTACGTTGTTTACTTTACGTATAATAAGAATATTTTACATCTTAAATTGAAACGAGTTTACATTAAGATTTTGACGAAGTAATTCTCGATTTGAAATCCTCAAAGTAGAGAAGATTAACAAAGACTAATGATATAATTTTACCTTCATTGAAACTTCTCCCCTGCACTCCAGATCAAAGGTCCCGAAGGCGTCCAGGATGGCTTTGGTCTTAGGGCTGACGTGGATTCTCAAAGCCTCTCCGTTAGACTCCATCCGGCTGGCTGTGTTCACGGTGTCCCCGAAAAGGCAGTACCTGGGCATCTTCAGCCCGACGACGCCTGCTACACAAGGTCCTGTAAAGAAAAACAAAAAAAAACAATTATACTACGAGGGTAATCCAGAAATAAATGTTACAACAATAATGTAAGATCAAAAAATGCTTGTGTTTACTCGTAATTTAAATTCACAGAATACAAATATATTGAACTATTTTTCGACATTGTCACTGTCATAGACATTTACGGCGATATTGTTCTGCAAAGTAAAAAAAAATAATCCTGGGTGGCGGGAGCGCGCGATGACTTCTCTATCGGAAGAATTTACAGTGACTGAACAAAATGGCCGACAAACATGCGGGACCAAACAACCATTGACCATTTGTGTCAGGATACCTCCTACAAGCTAGATTACCAACTTAAAAACAAAACAAAAACCCTCAGCATCAGGGGCCCTTGTTATCTTTCTTTCTGGATTACCCTCGTACTATTGGATTTGTTATTAGAACGAATCTTCCTTGTTTTGTGAATATAATTTGGATAGAAGGATTCACATAGTGATAGCTCTTTATTAAAAATTCCCTATTTTCTCACAAACGACAAATAAATGGAAGATGTAGAACTAATATTTTAGCCGCCAGACTATGGGTAAAGTAAATATAGTTTACTTTGGCACAAGAAAACCACGACTTACAAATATATTAGTAGGTATATATTATAATGTAACAAAGTTAATGAACCGAAGACTAAAGAAAACTACAGGCCACGGGTGAGAACCACCAATAGTCGCCAAAGCTGGAATATTCATTTGACGAGGCCCATGCTCAAATCTGGACCCAAGAGAGCTAAAGAAATCCAATAAGAAAAGACGTTAGATTCTAGAGAAATTTTCCTTTCATGGTGTAATCAGCATTATATGATTCCTTGGGGCATTAAACGAAAAACCCTGGAGATGTTTTCATTATCTACCAGCCACTTCATGGAGTTGAGTATTCGCTACGATGGACTGAAATTTGTATCTCCTGTCTTTCTGTGCTGTGAGTGAGTTTGGGCGAAATTGCTAATTTGTCCCACTTTTACGACGCATTAAAAACTCCTTTTTGAACTCCACTTTTAAGTTAATAAAAATGCTCCAATATCTGACACAACTATTCCGTATAAAATTCTGAATTCTTGATACATCTAAGATCTAATTTTAAATTTTTCACCAACATGCATGTGAAATTGCCAGTCGTAAATTCTGTGGCATTTAGGTGAAAAGTTACATGTGACGAAATATTCTAAAATGAGTTGAGAATGCAAGTAGAAACTTTAAAAGGTCTCAGAAAGATCGGCTAAAGAGATACAGCTCGGGTATTAAATTTTGGGAATTTATAATGTATATATTCAAAGTATTAACAAATTAACTAACTAACCATCATGCCGTTTCCCCGCAGGGGTTGGCAGTGAGGACGGACGGCCATATAACTCTGTCGAGGCACACACTCTTTGTTTCATTAACATTCATACATCGTCTCATACATGCTCTTCTGTTATTCTGACTCTTTACATGACACGATTCAAGTATTTGATTTACTTGATCGTACCATGTCATTCTCGGGCGTCCTCGACTTCTTTTTCCATTCTTTTTCGCATCATTTATTTTTTTCACCTCGTTTCTTCGTTCATTTGCTCTACATGCCCAAACCATCAAAGCGTCCCTTTCTTGATCCTATTCATTACGCTCACATCAGCCTTGCATTCTTTCCGGATATCCACATTTTCAATACTGTCATACATGGTTTTACCGCACATACGTCTCAAAGATCTCATTTCCACAGCATTCAGTCTACTTTCATCCTTCCTCTGTCAAATCCATGCCTCACTGTCATACATCAGAGTTAATATAGGCACTCCATTGTGGACTTCTAGCTTCGCTTTTTTGGAGATTTTTTTATTTGCGACTACAGAGTTCAGTCCTCCATTAATAGAGTTTCCTGCATTCACCCTCCTTTTAATATTATTATCAGCCTTTTCGTCTCTCTAGAACATATTTCTTAAATACACAAACTCATCCACTTGCTCCAAGTATTCATCATTCACAACTGTATTGCACGCTGTTCTCGTACTCTCTCTTTCAAACACCATGACTTTGGATTCAAAGTATGCAAAATCTTATTTAAAGAAATAAAGGTGGTGTGAAATTAACTGTGCATGTCAAAATGATTAGATAAATGTGACATATTATATCTCTTCTCTTAAATGCCACAGAATGATGACTTATTTTCAAAAAGTTTTTAGTCACAAAAATTGTAACATGCAATAATAGTATTCCATTGTCATTTGTAATAACTGATTCTCTTCTAATTCAATCTGGTTCCTCTAGCCTAACTTTTTTTCGATAGTAAAGTATTATAATGTTTTTCTTCTCTTCAATGCTTCTTATGTTTTAAATCAGCCTTAAAAGTTTTCCAATAACAAACTAAGTATAAAAATCATTTTATCGAACTAAAAAAAAATTTCAATCATCAGAGATAAAATTGGATACCCAAGTTGCCTGTCGGAAAACTTCGGAAGCGCAAAAGTTTATTTTCCTTTTAAAATTAAAATTTTATGACAAACTTTAACTGTGAAACCGAAGAGAGAGATGTGAGAAAAAAACAAACCAGCGTGAAAATACTGATGTCGGTTTGAAGGATTCTCAAGGAAAAGTTTTCTCTTCTTTCAAATTGAGTTTTTGCTTACCCCCTATTCTTCTGGACAAAGTTTCTCCCACGAACTATAGTAAAACCGTGTTTTATTATTTGTTTCAAAATGAAAACACGAAGTTTAAGTTTATAATCGTGCTGATGTAGTGAATCTTCACAACTAATTTTTGCTGTTTCTCGTCAGACAAACAAATAGATCAAAATATATTAAATAAAAATACTGTTAAAACCTTGATAGTAATATTATGATAAAAAACAACACACCAATAGTGGTTTTACAGAGGATTTATCCAATTATTACCAAACAACTCTACTATAGACATACTGAAAATACCTAACTACACCTGGGATCTAAAAATATTGTGTGTATATTTAAATATATTTTTTAAAGATATGAAAAAAATAATAATAATAAAATTTTATTCCAAAAGGTATGCCGGAGTAGTGCAATGCAATACCTTTCATAATTGATAATAATAAAAAGTTACAATAATAATAAAATACAAGTTGTAATATACACAATAATAATAATAATAAAAAAACTTAAATTCGTAAGAAAAAATAAATAAAAAAGTAGTGAATATTATTTTAATCGAGCGTGCTTCATGGTGGTCTCCGCATCCATCGCTTGTTGAGAGGAGAGCTGAACTATTCAGATGCAGCAATGACAATGACGTTGGTTGAATTCCGTGTCCTGCCCCAGAAGCTGGCTAGTCGGTGGCGAAGTAAGGCGGGGTGTGAGTGCACCCTCCCTTCGGTGAACATAGTAGAGGCACTGCAGAATCTTGGAAGTTGCCTATAAGCATTTTTGTAGCAAACCCTTAACCTGTTCCATTACGCTGTCGGGTACTGTATCCACGGCTCAGATGTATATAGGGCAGTGCATTACGTCTTAAAAAGCTGTTTTCTGACATCGTCACTACAGTGGTAGAACCGCCTTTAGCATTCCGACCCGTATATTTATAGCTCTTCTTTGTCGGTCCGTATCTTTAATATCGCTCAAATCTTCTGTAAGGATATATCCCAGGTATTTAACCTGTGAGGCCACAAGCAGTTTGTTACCTTCTGGCCAAATTGGGGAATATTCTTTGGCTCCTTATTGTGTTTGAATACGACGATAACGGACTTTTTAGGGTTATACAACAAGTTAAGCGAGTTTGAAAAAAATAAAAAAATAAACTCAAAATATGTTTTTACTCGGCATATATCCCTTTATGCGAAATTTTAACTGTACTTCATATGTATTTGTTATCTGTTTTGCATTTTAGCAATATCCAACCCAAGTCTTACATTTGTGTTGCATGGTTGGAGAAGGATTACAATTTTCACCATATGATAATTTTCAACTGTATATTATCATCTATATAAGATGTATTGTGAGTCATTTTAAAAACACGACCCCTGAATGGGGTTCAAAATTTTTGTTTTTAGTTTTATCCTAGTAGATCGCACTTAAGGTGAAATATCACAAAACTGCGTTATATAAATGCAATTTGACTTTTGTAATTATTATTAATGACGACAGATTTAATAAACAAATTTTAGATTGATGACCGTCAGCTGCTCAGAGCCTGTGAAAATATGGCTTCCCCATTTAAGGACATATTGTAAGTTTTAAAAAAGGGAAAAAATGAGTGATTTAAAAGAGAAGGGTTGATAATTGATTCAGATCTGGTCACTAAATACGAACCAAAGTCACAGCAAGCAATGTTTCCAAACGCTGATGTCTGAAAGTATGTTGTATACTACACTGGTTCCCTACTCCAAAAATATAAAATAGATTTATCCAATACATTTTATTCCAAACTAGAATCGATCCCGAATTTTTCCAATTCCAAGCTCTGCCGGTGGACCCTTAGAATAGAACCCATACGTTTCCGTCCAAATTCCATCTTATACCCTCCCCAACCTCAGTGAGTGGGCTTAAATAAAAGATTACTGTAAGCACAAAAAACGAAGTCTACAAAATGCCACTATCGACATTTTGTACATAAATAGATATACAAAAAAGACTCACAGTGGAGAAAAGCATCCCATTCACTACTCAGCGGGTAGAAAAGATTACCTTCTCGTATACACCTCTAACCACAGTTGATGCACAAATAAGAAGAAATATTCCCTGGCACAGTTTAACATTTCCACAACACGATATATATATAGAACGGGGTGTAAATATACTATTTGAATAAAATTTACAAGATAATTCATAATGGTTTATTTTAAAAACAACCCCTAATTGGACCTAGTCATGCCAAAAGCATCCAACCCCAGAAATATGAAACTGAGAAAAAGGCGTTTGAAAATGTGACAATACAAAATTATATTACGAAATTTGTAAAGTAAATATCAGTGGCTTTTATTTTCTGTGAAAATTATTATTAATAGGTTATTTAAATATCAATGCAATTTATTTATTACAAAATTCATTGTATTTATTCTACATTAAAATGCTTAAAAACTTCAATTTAAGTGAAATATCTGCAATGTGGATTAGTAAAAAGATGAGTTATCAAAAATCTATTATATTTGGAGCATTGATGTTTTCAGCAGATAGAAATCTCGTATTCATCTATGAGAAAACATGAAAAACTCGATTTTGGCAAATTTTGGGTTGGACGCTTTCTGCATAACTACTTTCAATTGTGGTCCTACTCTGCCTAGAAATTGTGGACGAAGTTGCTTTTGCGTGTAACGTTAATTTAGTCCACCCATCTGTGACAGTCCTCCGTATCTTCCTCGCATTTGTCAGTGACCAAACATTTCTCTTGCTACATAATTAACAACGTATTTTGAATGTCTAGATTTTCCACAGTATATTTACTCGAGTGTCTGTCTGTGATATTCTTAACACTTAACTGCTAAACTAAACCCGGCATGCGCAAATGAATTGTATTTAATTGAAATGTGTCATAAGACATTCAATTAATATTTATTTATTTATTTTATATTTGCAAAAACAGTTTTACAACAAAACATTGCAAAAAACACAAAAAATGGTAATCATAATTACACAAAGATTAAAGTAAAAAGAAGTTTAAAAACAAAAAAAAATAGTTTTCAAGAAGTACATAATATAGTTATAACTTAATAGCTAGTTCTTGCTCAAACTTGTTGTAGCTCGTGTGAAAAATATCCAAATTTCCTGCGAGGCAGTTGATTAACCTAGTTAGTCTTCCCAGGGGCATCACCATTGGTAAGTTAATTCTGCACCTGGGAAGAAACAGAAGCCTGTGTTGGCGGCCACGCGTGAAATTATCAGGGACATAAAATCCAATTTCCGCCAGGATGTCAGGTATTAATAATACACCGTTCAGGAGTTTATGAGCATAAAGCAGTAATGCTATATCCCTCCTCGAACTAAGGCTGCAGATACCCAGCATTCCCGAGATAAACGCTGTTGGAAACAGCCATGGGTAAAAACCAAACTCTCTCATGTAGTTAGTTGAATATAGTTTATTTGCGGCACGTTCCAGAGTGGTAGATACTACGACCACCATTCAGAATCGAAACGTTGCGTTGTTTGAAATGGCTTTAGCCGTGTTTAGCGACCAGATCTCAATATCCAAGTACTTTTAACCTTCTTCTTCCCCTTCTTTTTTCCTCCCCATTACCTTCAACCTCACAATATACCCCAGTCGGAGAAGCCATACTCTCAATCGCTATAGACGTTTGGGAGCAGTTGGGACTCTTAATAAAATAAAAACTCGTGAAAGCGAACGATAAGTATTTTTCTAATGCGAATTTGTTTGCGCAGCATGATATCGTCAAGGAAAAAGCAAAAGGAATTAAACAACACTTTGATTTAAAAAAGTTGAAATATATAGTTTTTATTGTTGTGATTTTTTTTCAACATCGAATACTCTGACTGTCGTTTGATTCTGAAGACTTTTGTGGCTCTTCAGCCATCTAAAATATATTTACCATTTGGGAGAAGACTTGACTCAAGCGACACCAGTTTGGAACTTTTTTAGCTTTTTGTTGCTTCAGATAACTCAGTGAGAGCATTGCGTTCCCTGAGTTAATTTTTTTTTCAAAATCCAACCAGGTACTGAAGACTTATGAATTCTATTGTACAACAAAAAAAAAACTTTAAAGTGCTTTGGTGGATACTTCCCAAAATGGCATTTCAGCCCTTTTTCCACCAACGATATATGTGAAGTTTTGTGATTGCAAAATGAATTTAAAGATGCAGTTTGTAAGAAATTAGATGATATTGAAGCGTATTGAAATTAAATTCGATTCACGATGAAATTGTTTTCGAAAAAAAGGTCAAACCTGATGTAAAATTTGAACAAAAGGATAAACTAAGTTTAATGTTCCGGTCATTATTAACCTGTAGTCAATTAGAGGCATTGGTACGTGACACAATTGTTTGTAAGCCCCACGAGATTTCCACAGGCCATAAGGGTGAAAATACAGCCTAACGAGTGCCTAGGGATGGGGTGGGGGCTGATGAGACAGATGAACGCACCACCGGCAATCGTATTAAATGTCATTTAATTACCACACATCGTATATCACGCGGCAGTTTCAATTATTGGTTCCCGGAATTAAATTAATGGTCAAACGTAAACTAACTAACCAACGGGACGGGACGCCATACAATTCTCTCTTGGCAAACACTCCTTGCTCCATTCACATTCATACATCATCTCATACATACTCTTATGTAATTCTGAAGCTTCACACGGCCCGACTCAAGTATTTGATTCACTTGATGGACAAACGTTTAATATTTTAATTGAATTTGAAATGAATCTTAATAATAATGAACCTTTCACCATTATAATATTTTTGGCTGTAAGTTCAAATGCTTTCATTTAAATTATGTTTACAATGATATAGTTTTTTGCTTTTTCCATTGTTACTATAAAAAAAGACAAAACTTGTTTTTGAAGTAGGTCTTAGATTTGTATTTTTCGACAAATTTTTTTTAAATCTGAAAATATTTAAGTACCTACCTACCCACATAAAAATAATACAAACATATTACTCCTGCGTATGATGGTACACTATTTTCATGTTTTTTTTTTACTAATATAGTAAAATACCTTCCGGTAAATACCTAACCGTAAAATACCTTCAAAAAAACGCTTTCGCAAATGATTAAAAAAATAATAAACAAACACGACGATTAAGAAAATGTTAACAATCCACTTATTTTTTACCAATATTTCTATCATGTTTAAAATGTACCTATCAACAAAAAATCTATTATTTTCGATTTATTTTAAAATTTAAAAAAAAAATTAGAATATTTTACTTAATGTTTTGGTAGTTTTAAATGCATTTGCACATAAGACATATTTAATTTTGTTTTAACACGACTAAGCAATGAAATAGAATTTAATCAATTCAACAAAATATTTTCCCTCTGTAAACACAAATAGATCCCCAGACCACGGAAAGATCACATCAAGAAGTTCGTAACAAATCGTTAGTAAAAAGACCAAAATGAATAACATAAATCAATATGTTTTTGAAGGAATTTGAATTAATATATTTGTTTTAATTAATGGTTTAGTAAATATTACGTAATTTGTGGTCGTTTTTATGATAATAATAACTATTATTATCAAATATATAAAAGTTAGTCAAGAAATACATCTGTCTTGCGATAAAGGAGTACAAATTTATTTATTTTACTATTACTACATAGTAACAAACATTTTTGCAGAAAAGAACACAATAGTACATTTATAATAACTAGTAGATGAAAACCCGCTTTCGCGTGGTTTAGCCACGACACACATATCAAAAGGAACAAACTGTGGTTTGCACTGCGAAAGAAAATTTCAAACTTTTGTATGTGTGAGCAACTTTTCCATCGAACGTGGCAGAAGACGGCTTACAGTATTAATACTATCAGATAATTATAAATATTTTAAAATATTTAAAAGTGCTACTATTTTCCGTTCGATTGCCTGTTCTAAGGAACCAAATACACTAGCTACACGACGTGTCTATCCTGAATAATATTTCAGTAATCTTTATCTAAGATATCGAAGAAAACTCTCGTTTGAGTTATAATAGAACCTTTTTCAGAATGTGAGTGTTTAGCTGTCAAACAGCTTTTTTATCCTGACGAAGGAAAGGAGAAACTATTTTAGCGTTACCTTCTCTTACAGCCTTTAAATACATATTTTACTAACCCGAGCTACTTCGGTGTTGGTGTTTATTTTTAGTAATACCAATAAATATATTTCCGTAGAAAGCAATCACTTTGTAGTTAGACGTATTTAAAGAAATGAAAAAATAACTTTGAAGAAGACCACAGATATTATTTAATTTTTATTACGGACCGGTTTTTTTTTCCTTTTCTTTCTCTCTGATCCATTGATGTTCTCCCTCTGTATGTATATATAACCGCACACTTTTTATGTTTTGTTCAGTTTAATTTTGTACCCCGATGATGCTTAGGCTAGGCGTAACCGGTCGGTCATAATAATTAAAATAATATCCGTGGTCTTATAAAAAGTTACTTTTTAGATTTCTTTATATATGCATTTATTATTTATGATATAAATTAGAATATTCTTAGATATGTAATTTTTGCAGGTGTATTAATTTATGTTATTTCGCTACAACTATTTTACTTACCTACCGAAAGCATAATAAGACTGCACTGAAATGCACTTACTATAACGCTTGTCAGGGTTTTAATAAAAATTATAAAAATATTTTTTTTTACGTTACTTCAAACACTGCGAAACAGTGCGAATTGTTCATTTTAAATAAAAATAAAATAAATAAATATTTGACTTACCAGAATGAATGCCGATTCTCAATTTGAGTTGATCTTGCGGCCGGTGTCGTATAACGAACTTGCGCACGTCATCCAGCAAGGCGAGGGACATCCTGGCAACCTCCCGGGCATGCCGGTTGCCATTCCTCATTGGCAGACCTGACACCACCATGTAGGCGTCACCGATCGTCTCCACCTGAAGTAAAAAATACTTTTCTAAAGAAATTGATTACAATAAAAAAGCTATTAACCCTAAAATGTATAGTACATACTATTTCACTAAAAATATGTTGTTTCACAAGCTTATGTTGAAAATAAAGTAAAGTAGGTCGGTTATCGACCGCTTCCTTAACCTTAAAACAATTACAAATTTTAAAACATGTTTGAAAATAAGTCTCCGTTTAACAGGAGATATGTCACTTATTTGTTTGACTAAAAGCTCAGCATCCAAAATGGCGCTAAACGATACTTTGTAGCATTCTAATGCAAGCAATACTGCTCAACGGCCTGCGTGGTCGAGTGGTAAGACGCTCGACTACGAATTCAGAAGTCGCGAGTTCAAGCCCGGCGTGCGCAAATAAAATGTATTTAATTAATATGCGTCATATATTCACTGGAAACCTTGGACATTTTTCTAATTATCTTTTGGTTTTTCAGGTGTTTGAAGCGCTGGCTGAAATCTTTATTCGGTGTATTGACTTTCAACAACAAAGACTTATGAAACAAAAAAATGATCGTGTGAAGTTCTTGGTACAAAGAAATCTGTTAATAAAGTTAGGAAATAATTTAACTTAACTAAGAACTTGCTCCCAGTAAACCATTGAGTTTCTGTTCATCACTTTACCGTTCTACCCTTGGAGTAAGAATATATATGGAGAGAGAGCTAAACATTTTTACCCAACCTATACAACTATACGATAAATCACTTTATTAGGGTTTTACGTCGTAAACGGTGAGAGAGAAAGATACAAGACAAGTTGGTACAGAATATCGCACATGTAAGCATGTTTTCAGTCTCCCCCGTCTTCAGCGACTCCGCCCACTACGTTTTGTTATGCGACATAGCTCAACAGTTTTTTGAGGTTATATCCTATATTTTTGTTGACAACAATACTGTGAAAAAGTGGTTTTACAAATAAAAACATTATGTCGACATGTGCTATGAATAGACGTAACAAGGTGTGTCCACAACAACCCTAGCCACGCCCGAGTCAGGAAAAAAAACATTAATACTGACTACACTGTTTCGCAAAGCTATCCGTCCTGTTATATTATTAATCTGAGATTCCACCACAATGTTAATCATTTTCAAAATAAGACATTTTATCAAAAATTCTTATATTTTCATCGCTTGGTCTTAAATTCACGCATGTTGTTTACAAACATGTCACACCAACAAAGGTGTTTTGACGCCAGAGGCAGGTATTCCAAAATACGCCTCCCATCATTTTGTCAATATTTTTAAAACCGTTTTCTAGAACTGGAAAATTTTCTGTAATATTTTTCCCTCATTTTACAAAAGGTCTTTTTTTGCTATATGAAAATTCAGATGCTTATCTTAAAAGTGTAAACAAAGCGAGGTCTAGTTAACAAACAAACATTTTTCGTGGAAAAATATAGTGTTTTCGTGTAGCTGCAGTCTAACCTTATTCTATCTCATAAACGACACGTGTAACAAAAAGAGAGGTTACAACGGAGCTCTCCTTAGAGGAAACTGAGATAAACATTATCAACTAAGACTTGACCAATTCGGGGTTAGTTCGTCAAATGACCAAAAACTGTGAAATTGTACAACTATGAAAAAAAAAATCCAATATCATGGCTTTATTATTTGAGGATCAAAAAATACAAGATATCAATTTAATATATTTTTCTATATTCCATCATGAAATTCAGATCAGAGTTATATAACATTATTAGGTAAATTGAACATATTATATGTCATATATAATTGAATATGTTCTTTTTTTCTTGTTATATTTGTTGTTTCCTTTTTATCAAATTCATAATTATTATCTTCATTTACAATTCTTGTTATGTTACTTTATTGTTACACTTCTTAGACAATGTACTATTCCTGTAAAAGCCCAATGAGCGTTCATCAAATAAACAAATAAATACATATAATAGTTAGTAAATATTTCAGGGGATGATTGATCGAAGACGAAGCAGAGAAAGATGCCATTCTTTATAGCTTCTTAATATATGTTACCGGTATTATTGCAACTCTGCAGAGAAGAAGCCTGCAGCCTGCAGGGTGAAGATTGCTCTGATAATAGTAAACCTCTGATAGGAAGAAGGCACCAGAAGAAGAAGACTTATGTGAAAAATCACGATCAAAATGCTTTTTAAACTCATTAATTTAAAGCTACTTACCTTTTTGCTAGAGGCTGTGGCGAGGTTTCCCGACCCTTATCCCTACTCTGTTTACTTCCACAAAAGGTACTGTATGTGTTTCCAACAAGTATTCCAAACAACGTAGTAAAGCGGTGTTAACGATAAACTGAGGCAGGCATAAACAATTATTAATATTATAAGCGGTTATTTCCATGATCCGCTTAAAATTCAACGCTTATTTAATGGAGCTTGCTGAATAGTGCTTAGCGCTTTCGTGCTAACAGCTTTTCAGAGTATCGCCGAAACGAACATTTATTTTCATGCCATCGATTTTTAATAACAAAAAAGTATTCTTTTAACGGTTGTGGTATATTTTTATGGCATGCGGAATGAGAGTTTAGCTTACCAATATCCATAGAAATGTCAACCATAAGGACAGACATTCGAGGGAAAAGCTGTGCTTTTTCCACTGCTATTTAAATAATAAGTTAAGTTAACTAGTCTCAATAATCTTATTTTCGGCACTGGTGCATAACCAGGAGATAATTTCTACATACACGTTTGAATTTTGCTACATGAGCACTGGTTGTTTTATGATGCAAAACAAGTAATTATCATTTTGGAATTATTTGCGGATTTCTTAATTGCACCTTGATTGCCAAAGTGTGTTAGTTAAAAAAAATATTGGAAGGATAGACAAAAATCATGTACCTGGATATTTTTACAGAACCGTTTCTAAGAGTTTTGAATAGTTTAAGACAAACTCGAAACCACGCTTATTTAACAAACTTATAGAAGCTCATTAGAGTAAGATATTGGCCCATCAATCTTAACGCTGCCTGGATGGACTCCCTCTTGGTGGCCTTCTATAGACATGAGACCTAATATCCTCCATTAACAATTTCTTTTTTTTTTTTTCTTAATAATTTATGTTTTTTTTTTCTTTATTACTGTGTACATATGTATTACAACTTTTATTTGATTTTATGTATTATTTTCAATTATAAATTATGTTCCATTGCACTACTCTTCCATACCTTCTGAAATAAAACTTGTATTATTATTTTTATTTAAAGGTTCAAACAAATGTAGTAATCTAATAATACTGAACATAAATTGATATCAATGATGCTCTTCGATCACTAATAAGAACGTTAGTTCTAATAAACGTCACAAAAATACGTCAGCCAAAAGAAACCGACAGATGTAAGCGAGATATTAATGGATTTTTCAAATGGAACCCTTCTACGGCGTTTTACAAACGTCATGAAGGTACTCTAGCTAATGTGAAATTTGATAGAGTTCTCCGGTTGAGCTGATTGTAAAATTGCAGAGAAACGCTGCTAGACGAATATTGGTAAGAACCTATGATTCAGAATATCATCTGCTGAATCTTCAGAAAGCACTAAACCTCACGGTGTTAACAAACCTCTTAACATACCTACCGAACATCATCAGTTTTTCACGTAAGTGAAAGTACGAAAATAGCTTCTCTTTTTTGGCCTCATTTATTAGACTCGATGTGTATTTTCCGATAGCAAAACATTTTTTACAAATGCTTCATGCAGATTCACAAAAAATGAATAAAACTGTTGCATGAAAAGTTTGTTTGAATAAAATTTAATTTTTAGAATGTGTAACACAAGCGTTGCAGCTGCATACAAAAAAAAATCAAAAGCTTCTTTTAGACAATTGATTGCTCAAAATCTAAATTTTCATTTTTTGACAATGCTTTTTACCTATTTCAATTGTTCTAAGTTTATAAATAAAATGATATATTTCAAAAAACTTTTTTTAAATTCCGTGAATACCGCTCAAGACAGCTGTCCAGAATCAGTGGGACTAAGGCATTGTCAACTGTTCTATGCAGTGAGGCTGAAGGAAGTGGTGAGGGGAAGGTTACGGGGAAGATGAAGATGGGCAAGTACCTGGCTATTCAGATCAGGTTCGCAAACACAACTAAAGCCTTTTCAAGCAAGATTTTTATTGTTAGTGTTGATCTATTACCAAGGTAATATTGAAAGTAACTGTATTCTATCGATTTCTAAAGAAGATGAGAATTAATAAGGCTCCACATCGGATGAAAGTTCTAGCTGACGATACAAATGAATTATTTCATCTACAAATAATCCGCTTAGAGTTGTGAAGGAATATATTTATGGAAAATCAAAGCAGAAAATTTATGGATCGCTACTAAAAGGCATTTCTACTATCAACGAAAATAAATTTACATATAAATGTTACCGCTGCACTCAATGTGCATGGTTTATCAATGAACCGCAATTGACAGTATGACCACAATGAGTTCAGCGGGGGAATGAAATTAATAATAAATATTAACGGATCGAATAGTCAAGATATTTTATTTAAACAATATTTGATAATGTTTTTAAGTGGTGGTTGATTCTCCAAAGGAGTTTTTTTTAACATACGAGTATATATATATAACATGAATACCGCACAAGAGTCACAACTGCTCCCAACCGTCTAAAGCCGGTGAGACTATGGCATCCCCAATAGGGGTATGTTGTGAGGCTAGAGGTACTAGGGAGAGGAAGGAGATGAGGAAGGGGAAGGTTAGGAAGTACCTGACTATTTAGATCTGGTCACCAAACACGGCTAAAGCCATTTCAAGCAACTTTTCAATTCTGAATGGTGGTCTTTCACCAGGGCGATATTTAGAGTATCTACCACTTTGGAACGTGCCGCAAATATACTATATTTTATTTTATATCAATTAAATGTGTTATGACACATAATATTTAAATAAAAAAATTTTGCGCACGCCGAGTTCGAGCCCGCGATCTCTGGATTCGTAGTCGAGCGTCTTATCACTCGACTTTACAGGCCTTCAAATAAATATAACAATTAACAAAAGTAGCGAAGTAAAAACTTTCAATTTAACGTGATGCATTTATTGATTGTATTGTACATAGCCTGTTGAAAAGAAAAGGTGAATTTTGAATTTTCGTGGGCTGTGTACATTCGATTATCGTTTTTTTGTTATGTTGGTATACGTATGTTTATCATATGTTAGCATTTTCAGCCATTTTGGATTAGTGGTTTGTTTTTGACAACTGGAAAGATTAGTCACGTTTTTGTGTGTTCTTCGATTTTTTACTTTTGAAAAAAATGGATCAATTAGTATCGCTGTGCACGGCTACTTTACGAGAAGTTATGGCGATTTTAGGCTTTCGAAAGCTAATTCATCGAGATCCCAAAATAATATTTATTATAAGGGTTTTAAAATGTTCAATGAACTTCCTTTAAATTTGAATGAAGCTAAAAGCCTTGCAATTTTTCAAATTCCAAAATTTAGTACGTAGTTAATATATTGTTACAGTAGGTTTAAAAACTGTTGAATACTTCACATAAAATGTAAAATTTTATAACTAAATAAAATATATCATTGTTCTTTTATCACCTTCTGAGTCGACATTTTATATCTTTCTATTCATTATTTTCGTTATAATTAAAGGTTTTTCTTTCATTTTCTCATTTTTCTGTAATTTTATTCCATATTTTGTTCTCCCTCTGTATGCATATATAACCGCAAACTTAGTATTTTTTGTTTAGTTTAATTTTGAACCCCGATGATGTAAAGGCTAAGCGAAACCGGTTGGTCATTAAAATTAATATAATATACGTGGTATTACAGAAAGTTATTTTTTCGTTTCTTTATTATGTCAAACCACAAAGTGATTGCTGTCTACGAAAATATAAAACAAATATACTCAAAAATATATTTGGAAAGTATTATTGAGATCCTTAGATTCCTTAGATGTATATGTAGTAAAAATATGAATGGTAATCCGAAAAAAGAAGCTGATATAAAAACAATGCATGACAGATGTAAGGGAACAGTTAGATTGGTTATTGTTGTCAATTGTAAGATGCGAGAAAAAAATTATGTAATTTTTAAGTCATTGGTATAAGTCACTACTAATGAGTTTTTTGTCCTAAATTGTAGGTGTGGTGAATAATTAAGATTTAAGTGCCTTTGGGATGTTTTTTTTTCATGAAAACGGCGCTGTAAAAATTCTTCATTTTCTTTTATTATTAAAACATGTTTAAAAATTGGACGAATATAGTAGTGTTATGTGATCACGATCTACCAATGGATTTAAAAAGTAATCTTATACGTCATGGAAAACATCTAACGATCAAGTGAATCAAACAGTAAGGTCCAAAAAATACATATAAATGTGGATGAAGTAAAAACATATTTCAAGACCGAGTTGTAACTAGTAATCTATCTTATCCTCTAAGGTGATATAACAAGATGGTTTGATGGATACAGAATGATTTATTGAGGGTAAATATTACACTGCGTCAAATATATTCACCCACGCAAGGACTTATATTACGAGGTCGTATTTCCTGCAGCTATTTTGGTAGTAATTCTCTTTATTCAACAGTTCAGTTCATTTGACGCTATGATTCTCAGTATCCAGTTCCTTAGATCTTACGCCCTTGTATGCTCGTACCACGTAATATGTTCAACATCGACAGGCAATTAATAATTGTTTGAAATACACGCCTAAACGTAAAGGGATTTAGCAAGGACATCTGAGTTCAATCGTTCATAACTTAGGTAACTATAAACGCAATTGAATATGTTGTTCAACCGCACTTAGTAATTTAGTTAAGTACATGTTAGTTATATCGAGTAACGTGAGCACTTAGGTGCTACAGAAAAGGTTATATGTCATCTTATAATCGTGAATAGTGACAAAACATTGAGCGTGTGCTTCCTTGATTTAACTATTTCTCCTTCCTCTAATAAAATTAGAGGTATCAAAACCAAAACTATTGTTTGAGTAAATTAGTCATATAGAGTATCGTTCTTCATTTTATCTTTTTATATTGAATTTACACGATTCCAAGTATGTTGTTGATGAATTTAATGCATCGTTTGTGAAATACCTATTTTGGCAATTTTCTGGGAAGAAAGTCTAGTTTGTTAAAAGATCCTAGTTCTACGTAGTCGTAACTCTCATTGATTATACGAGTACACCTTACGTATAAAATATTTAACATCAGGTTTTTTCTTGATATAGATAGGACTCTAATTCCAAGAGAATACACGAATGTGGTACAATTTAAAATATTTAAATTCTATTCTATTTTATTTACAACACCATTTTTTGTTTTTAAGTGAATACCGCACAAGAGTCTTAAATTCTCCCAACCGTCTGAAGCCAGTCAGACTATGAAATCTTCAATTGAAGTGTGTTTTGAGACTGAATGTAGTGAAAAAGTGAAAGGAAGCATATGGAAAGAGGAAGGCATGGAAGTACCTGGCTATTCAGATCTGGTAACCAAACACGGCTAAAGCCGTTTTAAGTAACATTTCGATTCTGAATGGTGGTCTTTCCCCAGGGCGATACTTAAAGTATATACTACTCTGGAACGTACCGTAAGTACGAGTTATAGGCTTTTACACAAATGTTAACATATTTAAAAAAAAAACAATAACCTTATTAGTGAAAAATTATTGTAAAATAAAATTAAAAAAAGTTTTGAATAGCAGACACAAAAATATTGTAGATGAAAATAACTTATAATATTAAATAAATAACCGGTCAAAAAATATTGTAAAAGAAACGAAAAAAATAATATTACGTAACTATTAGTTGGCCGAATTATTATTAATTATTATATGAATCAAACATGAAATAACAAATATCAATTAAATGAAGCTTATTTGCGCTCGCCAGAAATTGAACTCGTGACCTTTGGATTCGTGGTCGAGCATCTTAACCACTCGACCACGAAGGCCGTCGTAGATTGGGAAACCTCTACTTCTAAACTTAGATTCAATGACATTACTGCTCTGCTAAAGAAAGTCATTCCTTGTAACAGCTAGTGGTAACAAAGAAATTTAAACGTCAACCATTGTTTTCGGGAGAGATTATCATTGTACCATGAATAGTTGATTTTTTAATTGTCCACTTGCGAAAAACGACCAGTTGATCGACCACTGATAAAATTTATGCCAGCACATGAAGGGCAGAATTTTTTTACGACCTAATGGCCGTGGTGAGATATGCCAGAATTCGATATCAATGTCTGTGTCACCAAACCATTTAGCATTTGAGAAAATGAAGAAAAATCTACGACGGCTGCAGAAAGACTTATTGAAACAAAAAATGTGACCTTACCTTGTAAACATCGAAGTTTTCAATGATGGAATCGAAACAGGTGTAGAGATCGTTGAGGAGGTCCACGACCTGCAGTGGCGTAGACTGTGCGGATAGACTGGTGAATCCGACGATGTCGCTGAAGTAGATGGTCACTTGGTCGTAGGTCTCTGCCACAACGGAGAGACCCCTGATCAGCTGAGCTGCGACGGATCTGCAACAAAACTGACAGTTTGAGAAGTTGAATTTGGCAGCCACCTCTGGTCTGGAGCCCCTAAATACCTGAAAAAACCCTTGTTCAAAAACGGGTGTTTAATTTGATAGATTCTCTAATATTAAATAAACGGATCTTTGTAGTGAAGACGTTAGGTTGGAATGCTGTCCTTGTTCTACTGGTATTTCAATAGAATATGCTCCGAGGAACTTGCGTTATTGATCCCCTTAGCATCGGTGCATGGTCAAAAAAACTCTTCAAATGTGCGCGGTTGTACGCGGTTTACATTCGATACATGGGAACAGGTCGCTTTTACGACTCGTTCTTATGTTCAACAGCTTGGCTGTGGAACGATTTGCCGGCCTCTGTGTTTCATCCTTTCTTTAACGTGATCCTCTTCGAGACCTAGGTTCACTCCTTCCTTTTCATTTTTACGATGTACCTTTTGTATTTACAAACCAAGAAAAAATATTTAAAAAAAACCATTTCTTAACCTTACTCATCCCCATCTCCTTCCCTTTTCTAATATTTTCAACATTATAACATACCCCAATTGGGAATGCCATAGTTGGGAGTGCCACAGATGGTTTAGAACAGTTGGAACTCTTGTGCAAAAAAAAAATAGGAAGTACAATTCTTTGTTCTACCAAGTAAATACATTCACATCTAATCTATTTAAAAACATTAAAAAAATAATTTAATATGCTTTTTGTAGCCATTCATTATTTGAGTTCGATCACTGAACACTCATCGATTACATAGTTCTTCTTTTTTTTGAATATTTACAGAAGGTGACGAGAAGTAAGTACTAAAATTATGACTTAGTATTGAAACACTTTATTGATTAGACCCTCAATTTTTTTTCAAAATGGTGTTTGAAATATAAATGTTTGAAAATCTTTATTGCACGTTAAAAACAAGCCTAAGAAAATTACATATTTTTATTAATTTATTTTAAATCAATTTTTTTAGGCCTAACGCTCCACTATGAACAACTACAAAAAATATCGGTAAAACTTTTTTTTTCTATGTGTTTTATTTTTAGATTTATATTGTTTGAAAATCATTAATTAATAATTAGAAATTTTGTTTGAAAATTATTAATTAGAAATTTCGCTTCAATATCTAAAAGCAATGGGCTTCAAAAAATAGTTAAAGAAAATAAAATTTTACGGTCAATCTAAAAACTTATATTCAGAACTAACTTCCCACCATAAAACATTTCCACTTACAAGTTCATCAAAATTCTTTCAACTGAGACTCAATTTTCGAAGAAGGAATATAAAACGAAGAATCAAAAAAACACCCTTCATGTTTTCCAAAAGCATCTCCAATTTGGGATGTTATGTTGTTAAAGAACATTTCGTGGCAATATGTTCCTGTGCATTAGCAACCCACGGGGTGGGAAATCCGCAAAGTGGATGAAATATGGCAACACTTATACTGCTACTTTATGTACTATGAGGTTCTGCTTTCAACCCCAGAGGCAAGGTGATATATCTGTTTTTTGTTTTGATTTAAAGGCTTTTAAATATCGTACATTCATCATACTTTCACACCATGTTATGATATTTTCTTGCTTCTGATTATTCATTCATATTTGTAGCAAAAAAAATGAACACACAAATTTATGTATTTTTTTGCAACTCATAGTTCTACAAAATAAATGAATATTTACATAACTCGTGAGGTAGGTCACATAGTTTTTTTTATAACACAAAGAAATATTTTTATCTTATGGATGTATGACACACTCAATTGGAAAATTTTATGAAGGGAAGGAAATGGTAGACTTTAAAGTTTTACTAGGTAACTAGATTTTGAAACGTGTTGCTAAATATAATAATAGCTATTACAATATTACTCTATGTATCACGTGATCAAAACTTAGTTCAATCTCACATTACACTGAATAAAACTCCACAACAGCAATACAGGTTCTCGCCTAGTCTGGTAAGATAGGTCGTTATTTTCAGATATAACTGTAATAAATTGCATGCTAAAAAAAGAAACGTAAAAAGCTATCAGGAAAATAACAAAGCCTTGGTATTAATTTAAACAAAGGTGTAAAAAAACGTAAATCATCAGAACAGCTTTATATTAGTGAGCGACTCAGTGCTTATAAAGATCGAAATGGCTGTCAGACGTAAAATCTTATTTACTACTTTGGTGTTTAATTTGCCCATAAATTTTTTTTGGTAATTTAAATTGAAAAGTGTGGATTAATGTTATTATTTACTCTTTTTTAGTAAGATAATATAATATGTGTGTTTCAATGTAAAATATGTTAAATGTGTACACAGAGACGGTTATTGGAAATATATATATTTAAAAAGCATTTATTTAAAATGTTGGTTATTAATTTCTGATAGTTTTAAGATATCATTTGTATTGCGACAGTTGTTTCGGTGTTAAAAACAATTATTTACCGTTGATTTATAATGACGTTTAACGTCGTTACAATTATCAAAATCTGTTTGAAAAACATCAATAAATCAGAACTTAAAATAGATTTCATTTAAAATTAATTTTATAAATAAAAAATACCGAAATTAGAATTAATTTTAATGCATTAATAACCATTTACAAAGCCAAATTGGAGGAACATTAAAAAATATATCAGTGAGAATTATGAGATCGATTAAAAATATCGGTTTCTAATAAAGCCCAATGGCTGAAGTGGTTGAAGCGTTACTCCCGAATAGAGTAAAGGATCCGAGTTAGAGTCTCGGTTGTGACAATCGTCTTTTTTATTTTCTAGCTTTTTCTGTTTCATATTTGTGTTTTTGATTATTGAAATTGAAATAAAAAATTTTACAACTATTGAAACAAGCAAAGCCATCACACCCAAACACAAAAATCAATATTATAAAGCAAGCTTTTATTTTCAATTTTTCTTTTCATTTCCAATAAAAAAGATGACCATAATAGAATAATAAAAATCTCTTTTTCTTACTTGGGAAGCAGTTGGTACAGCAGCTCTTCACACTTTTTCTTCTCCTCGAAGTAAGCAGCCGTCCTCTCTTGAACCTGAGCCTCGAGGTTATCTGCATACTGCTCCATGCGGGACAGAAGATTATCCAAGATGTTACCAGTCTCGTGAGCTCTGAAAAAAGAGTAATAATTATTTTTAATTAGAATTCACTTATCAAGTTCATCAATCGCATATTTTTTTTTTTAACATTTTTTTCCCAATTTCTTTCAATATAAGCAGTATTGGTATGTAAAGCTCTAACTGAACACAGTTACCCATCTAGATAGTGTCGTCATGGATGGAGAATCCTTTTTTTTATTTTCTGGAGATATTTTGACTTCTTACAAAGTGAAGAAAAAAACTTATAAAAGCTTATCAATTTTTAAAATAATATTTAAAAAATTCAACGAAATATGAAACAGAAAAAGACACAGCACATAAAAATAATAGGTTACAACCGAGAAATGAACTCGGAACCTCTACTGTTTCAGGAGTTACGTCTCTACCAATTGAACCAACGAAACGTTTTTATATACTGTCATTTTTATCAATCTTATAATTAGAACATTTCTTGGAAAGTAGGAATGACTGAAAAATTTAACACGTTGATTTGGATAGTTTTGAAAGACTACGATGCTGTGTATGTTTATATTTCGGCAGTAGAAAAAAAAAAAAGATTAATTAGGTTAGGTTTTATCATGTTCTGTTTTATCATGGAACCATATATTTCAATGCAATAGAAACTAACGATCATATATTGATAATATGAAATCTAAGAGAAAGATTATCGTTTATTTTTGACGGCTTAAGATTGTCTCTAATATGAAGTCTAGGTATTGGTCAAGTAAATAGAGTTGATGTGATCAATACATAGGTACTTAGGATTGTGTGTTTTGGTGGATTTTTAAACACATCTGACAGCGATGTTTTTGAAAAAAAGTAACCGATAAACAGCCTTCGTCTTTCTCACGGTTTCTTATCGTCATTAGTGTATGCATTTGTATTTTGGATATTTGAAGAGGTTTTACTTGGTTTTATTTTTATCAATAAGTCTGAAAAAGCTAAAACAACTGAAGGTTTGTTTTGTCATTAAAGTGACCATTTTTAATTTCGCTGGATTTTTTTTTTCTGAAGTTGAAAGAAAGCTTTAAAATATGCAAGCAATGCACCTGTGTGAGTACTGTTTTCGAATTAACATTCCCTGCGATATCTATAATGTGTCGGACGCGAATGCCCCGACAGCGGCGTTAATGTAGGAATTAAGTTAGATCTAAGATTTCTCCATGCAAATTGTAAATTCATAATTTTATGTATGTTTCTCCCGGCTTGCTCGGCCTTAAATGAGACAAGAGGTCGGCCGTGAGGCTAAATCCTCTAGACCCAGGCAGCGAATAACGCAAGCGCGAGCGGTCTAGAGCGGCCAATCACGACCGAGCTCTGCAAGTCTCGGGCCGACCCAGGCGGGACAAATCAATCTATCTGACCTTATTACGGGAGCCAGGTCAATCACATGACCCAATAAATTATACCGTCATGATGGCCTGACTCCCAGCTACAAAAACAATGTTAATTTAAGTATGTAATTATTAGACTAAGTTAGTAATTAAGATTTTTAGCCCAAAAAACGGGCACCTTTTTGTACTTGTATTTAAAAATGATTATTCTAAACTTAATAAAAATGATGGAGAAGTTAAGGTTAAAGGTGATGCTTAGGAGAAGGGGATAGATTAATTTAATCTATCCCACAAAATTGCCAGCGACCCGGAAAGAGAGAGAAAGGGGGAAACAAAATTCCCCCATACAAATCTCCCGAATCCGTGGTCGCGCCCTGGAGCGCAATATTAATTGCGCAAAAACCAGAGGAAGGCAGATCACCAGCATCCTCCGCCAGCATCATCTACCTTGACTTCTCTCCGCTTGACATCGCCTACAACTTGACTCCTGCCTTTTCTTCTGACCATCGCTTGCCCCCCTGGACCGCCTGACTACAACTTTCTCTCCGGACCAGACTGCAGCATCTTCACTTGAGAGCAGAACCAGCCCCTACAAGTCAACCCTAGTCGGCTCCCTTACAACGAGACGACCCCTTGGAGCACTTCGCAGATCGGGACCGCCCCCCCTATTACAGTTTACTTGTGTACCCTGATCACGTCGGGTACATATAACAATGGCTCATTTTTTAAGTAGGTAGTAAATTATTGATATCATTTATGAAATGAACGAATTTAAATGTTTCGTTTCTCAAAGAAATCGATCTAAAGCCAGTTGAAACATTTATTTGACTGCGGTAATTGGTTATAAATTGTTCGAATGAATAAGTTTTTAGTCAGAATAGTTTTCCAGACACGTTTAGAATCAAATGAATTGCCCAAATCAAGATACTCAATGAGATACGAAGTGAAGCATGAAATTAAATAAAATCGTTTAATTAAAAAAATTCTATTAATAGTTACACAATTTTTCCGAGTCATGTATTACGTTGATTAAAAAATATATATATAACTATTCAGAACAATCTTCTGTGCAGAGTTATTAAAAGCAATGTGCCCCGAAGGACATTCTGGTTATTCAACGGGAAAATATGACATTTCCGCCAGGAAAATGTTGAGTCAAAATAAAACCTCAGAAAGGTAGTTGCCTGATGCAAAGGTCAAAAGTTTACCGATAAAAGTACTCGACTGTCTAAGAGCTATTTTAATTAGAACGGTTCTTAAAATAGCTAATTTTAGCTCATAGATCCAAAAGTCACGCCATTACTGTTGCTCGCATTGTTATATTTATCTTTGCCTGCATATTTTTAGGCTACTTAAAAGATTATAATAAACACAAAAAATATTGTATGAAATGTTTTGGCCGCAACCGGAATTAAAACAATAATATTCGTATGTCGTCTGTTATGAGTCAACCAAAAACCAGTGAGCTTTTGAAGAAAGTTTCTGACGTAAAATATGAATAAACGATTTAAAAAAATAATTATTAATGTTAAATATATTACCCTTTTACTTGTAGAAAAAGCGTGTGCCTTTTTTTTTTTTTACGAAGGTTTTTTTAAAAACCGCACTCAGAAAAATGCTGTCTCCACTCAACTGTTAGACGACCAGAAAAATCAATGAACCATTCAACTCAAAAGGGTTATCTTCCCTTAGGAATAAACGGACTTTCTTCTCCTTGAGATGAGCAACGGTTGCCCACCAAAGGCTGAACGCGTCCTATAAAATATATTTATAAATAGGTGGAAATTATTTTAAGAAACTTTACTGAAGCACTTATTTAAATACATTTTTTATGGAAGATTTTTTTACAAACAGGTATAAGGTTGTATTATTTTTTTTTTTTTTTTAATTAACTTTTAAAATAAATAAAAACCCACAAAACCACAGTATTTTTAAAACTTCCACTGCCATCATTATGAGTGGATTTTTTGTTTGTGCTTTAATGGAGGACCTTAACCCACGACACCTGATTGGGAATGCGACGCATTTATCCACTCAGCTACTAACCGTCCAAACGAGTTTTTGATTTACACTGAAACAAACTTTGCTCACAAATACGTATTCAAAATTCACGACTGTACAACCACAAACTATGTTATGAAGGTATTACAAAATCTTGAAGAATCCTGAAATATTATGAACGAATTTAAGAAGTTACTGTTTTTTTATCACGGTGCCAAAGTATAATTTTTGAATATATATCTGAACAGAAAGCCGTTTTGTAAATAATAGGTTTTAAAGACAGCATTTCCTAAGTTTGAAGTTAAGAAATTACCGCCTGATGTAAATTTAAAGCATACTAGACGTGTCTTGTAATAAAAAAACACAGTTTTTATCATCAGCCAAGGAGCCTTAAAATATCCGCTCTCTGTTTTGTCAAAAATAAAAAAAACGCGCCTGATTGTTTGTTTCTACTAACCAAGTATTGAAAATGATTTCCATTAAAGTCTACAAAAATAACTACCTACTGAAATGTATTCCAGAGCGAAGCCGGTAACAAAGATAGTGTTTTAAATTTTAAGCAATATGGAATCAAAATTGGTCAAAACGCAACTCTTTCATCAAATCGAACAATGTCCTTCTTCTCCTGTGTGTTTCTATCAAACATATTAGAGAGTCGGTCCTCGTTTGCTCCAAAGACAAGCCGAATCGCACGCATTCCATCAAAGTTGACTTCGTTACGGGGAAAAAACTTGCACGGTAATCAGTTTACGTCTGCTCTGACGACAAGCATGATCGAATTTTCATCCCTTAATGAAGTTTTCCATCCAGAGCGCAGGCACTGGAATACGGGATTCTATATCGGGTAAATTCCCCATCGACATTTAATGCGTTTATAACTGTTGACTACCTGTTGATATTTTTTAATTTGCCAATGAACGGTGTCTGCTGTTTGCTTTGATAGGTGTCGTTCTCAAAAGTTTTAAGAGACTGTGATAATGTTCCCTCAGAATTAAAAAATGAACCACGGCTCTTATTAGACTAACTGCGTATTTTTTTTTCCTTTGACGTTGGACATTGAAATGAAACATAAAAAAATAAATTAATAAAAACGCCTGGGGAAAATCAACATATTTATCGTGATAAAGTTTAATATTTTTTTATAATTTTCCCGACCATACCGTATTTGATGGACGATATTTGTTTTATTCTTAAAATCGAAGTATTTAAGTCAAAATAGACCATCTGATACTCATGAACAACATCCTTGCATTAATAATGTATTGTTCACTTGTATTATTGACTTACCTTCTGTGTTGCAACCCATCCAGTTCAACATTCCTTGCCGTAGACTCAGAAACAATGAATTGCTATTCCTCAATCATCACTTTACTAATTATGGGTATCATTCTCCACTGTCCAGAATGTCGAGACTTGTTAACTCAAGCCATGGTCTTGAAATTTTTGGTACCAGTCTAAATGATTTTTGTCATTCTTTACGATTCTACCAAAACTTTGACTTGACCTTGGCTTTAATTTGAATGTTCTTTCTTACGTATATTTTGTTCAATTTTGGTCAATGCTTAATTTAATATTTTGTATGCGCTATTTTTTTCTCTGTTGCCTTTTTCCCATTTTGTGTTTTGTATTTTTTTTGTAATTAGACAATAGTCCGTTAGTGTATAAAAAAATAAATACATTTCAGAGAAGTGTGTTGTGGCAAAAAAAAACAATAGACGGGGAAACATTTTAAAAATCATCTTTTGACACCTCAAAATATGTCATATATTAAATCTAGTGAGTGGAACACCATAATCACATGCAAGTGAATCAAATTGGATTTGGATATATCTGCAAATAAACATTACAAAATATGTTATCAAAAACTATTACCTATTTACGTATTTTCCTGCAATTTATTTCACAAATCAAAATAATGCTGACAAAATATAACTTTAGAAAATCTCCGAATTTATCTTGTTTAGTATTGCTTTAATCACAAAGAGCTTCTAATGACATTTATGGTCAAATGCCATTAACTCGATTCAGTTTATTATTTTAGCAGCTTTTCGCTTTCAGGGGCTTAAGTATAATAATTCTATACCTTCTCGAAAATCCAAAAACTTTCTCGGTCGGCAATCACTTTAAAATAATTTCAGCAGCGGTTTTAAAAATAACGTAAATTATAATCATTTTTGCAGGAAAGGGGTTTATGATAATAGGAAAAGATTATTTTCCTCTGTGCAAACCTGAGTTTAAGTCTTAAAATCACACGTGACTTACATTTGAATGTGGAAACATCTAAGCTGGTTTGATAATACTATTATAACAGAACGTGTGCTAGGTGGGACCTTGTTTGCGATAATATTGTCGGGAGAGAATTGCACGTTCCGATGGCAGCTAAGCTAAGTGCGCACTGAAGATGAAATTGCTTCGTTGCTACAGCCATCATTGCAGAGGGTAACTGGTACTTTATACTAACCATTTGCGTGTTCAATCTTATAATAAACCTGCTGACAAACGTCCCCGTACAATTTAATCTTGTTCATATAGCTGTAGAACAGAAATGAGAAGTTCGATCATTGACTTTACAATAATTATTTATTTGAAATATTGTTTAGCTGTAAGTTCTCAAAATCGAGAGGTGTGGGCTTGGGCGCGAAAATGAACAATCTTAAAGTATGTCGCCTATTTATTGTAGGCTGATTATGCGGTGCTGATTTCCGACAGTGTGAAAGATTTACCGTTTTTCGTATCTATGATGAACCAAGTATGTAAGAAAAATAAGTTAATTATGGATGTAAGTAAGTCCAAAGTCATGGTGTTTAAAAGAGAGAGTACGACAACAGCGAGCAATATAGTTGTGAATTATGAGCAAGTGGATGAGTTTTTGCATTTAAGAAGTATGTTTACGAGAGGCGGAAAGGCTGATAAAGATATTGAAAGAAGGGTGAATGAAGGAAACTCCAAAAATGGAAGATTGAACGCTGTTGGTGCAAAAAATATCCAAAGAAGCGAAGCTAGCAGTCCACTACAAAGTGCTTATACCACCTCTGATGTATGACAGTGAAACTGGCAGAGGAAAGATCAAAGTAGACTGAATGCTATACAAATGAGATCCTTGGGGATCTCATTTGTATATGTGCGATTAAACCATGTATAACCGTGTTAAAAATGTGTATACCTGGAAACAATGCAAGACTGATGTAAGCGTAATTAATAGGATCAAGAAAATGACGCTTAGATGGTTTGGGTATGTGAGCGAATGGACGAAGAAAAGAGTGCGAAAAGAATATATGATGTGAAAGTGAATGGAAGTAATTTTTTCGGGGACATTCGAGGAAGACATGGCACGATCAAGTGAATCAAATATTTGAGTCAGGCCCTGTGAAGAGTCAGAATTATAGAAGAATATGTATGAGACGATACATGAATGTGAATGAAGCAAGGAGTGTGTGCCAAGATCGAGTTATTTGGCGGTCCGTCATCTCTATCTACACCTAGGGGGAAACGGCGTGATGGTTAGTTTAGTTAGTTCGTTTGGTGACCAGATCTGAATAGCCAGATTCTTCCCAACTTTTTTCTTCCCCACCTCCTTCCCCTCCCTACTACTTTCATAATCACAACATACCCCAAATGGGGATGCCATAGTCTCGCTGGTTTCAGATGGTTAGGGAGCACGTGGTGACTTTTTGTGCGGTATAAAGTATAAAAAAAATGACAAAACATTTATTTGTAATCTTTTTTTACTGCAAGCTCTCAGTTAATTAGAAATATAGGCTTTATAGTAAACTAGGGTAACTACAATAGACGAAGGCTGCTTTTATGGTACGCTAGCCACTTTAACTGATACTGGGGATTGTAAAAATCGAATCTGGCTGCAAGTTTGTCGCATTGATCGCACAAACGGTTACATGAGACATAATAGAGAATACATATTAAGGGAAAATATGAATAGGAAGTAAATAGTGCCATTTCTCAAACGTTCCGAATACGGTACAAACATGAATAAATACTTGGATTGCTTCTAAAATCGTCTAGATACCGAAACAATCCACCCGTATTGCTGCGAAATAAGCAATTTCAAAGTGAAATCTTTAGTAGGTAGTCACTTGTAGACTGAGCGAGCTAAGACTGTTGGCTAATTGTTTTTGGTAACAATTGACTATACCTTATTGCAGTGTACAGCCATTTGTAGTCGAGACAATGAACAGCGAACGTTTTGTTATCTGTTTCAGTGATAAACTTTATATTTTCATGTAATCATAACTCGTTACAGGTGTTTAATGAACACGCGGTTACAACGAAATTCGTTACTTCTTCAAAACTCCTCTTAAGTTTATTACTTTCTTGAATATGTCGACGGTGAATGCAGGAAACTCCATTAATGAAGGACTGAAGGCTGTTAGCGCAAATAAAATAAATGTCCGTTGAAGAGAAGCTAGCAGTGAACAATGGAGTCCTAGTGCCAACCCTGATTGTATGGCAGTTAGGCATGGAATTGGCAGAAGAAGGATGAAAGTAAGCTAAATGCTGTAGAAATGAAATCCGTGAGGCGTATGTGCGGTAAAACCATTTTATGACCCTGTTAAAAGTATGGGTATCCGGATAGAATGAAAGGCTGATGAAAGCGTAATGAATAGAATCAAGAAAGGAGTTTATATAGTTTGGCCACGTAGAGCGAATGAACGAAGAAAGGATTGTGAAAAGAATATATAACGCGAAAGCGAATGGAAGAAGAAGTCGGGGATGCCCGAGGAAGACATGTCGCAGTCAAGCAAATCAAATACTTGGGTCGGACCATGTGTAGAGTTAAAATAAAATAAGAGTATGTATGAGACGATGCATGAATATGAATAAAGCAAGAAGTGTTTGGCAAGATCGAGTTATTTGGCGGTTCGTCCTCTCTGTCTACCCCTGCGGGGAAATGGCGTGATGGTTGGTTAGTTAGAATATGTCGCATCAATTACCATTCACCCTATAAAAAACATGGAGTATGTGCAGATGCGGGTTGTTCAATTCTCTCTCTGCTCTTTTGGGGAAACAGCGTGACACAGATATTAAGTTTTCATAGTTAAGTTAAATGTAGAAATGCATAGAATATTATGCTACCCTTAGGCATCTGGTAAAACGGACTAACTGAACAAACTTTGACTTATCGTTGTCCAACAGCGGAGTTTTATAAATATATGTTGAGCTTCCCGTACCTAAGAAGGCAACTTACGTTACCTAGTTTTTAAATCTTTAATATATTTGTAAGCCTACGCAATATCACCTTAAAGTTTATTAAATGCTCTGAAATTATTTAGGTGTCAATTTTTTTATACAAAGCAAGACAAATATGATAGATATTTAATTCCAAGGAGACCAAATATTTGATGTGTGAATAATTTATAATTGTTTAACATTCAATATATCGTGTATAAAAGTGTTGCAAAAACATACACCGTACTTAATAGTGGTGCAGCATAACTTCAAGAGATATACACGATATTCTAATAATTTTTTTAAACAAGTCAATTTTATTCTACTTTCGAAAAAAAAAGATTTTTATAAAAGTTGTCGAAAACTAGTATTAAGGTAGTGGCTTTACGAAATTCCAATAATATATTACGTAATCGTTAACATCTGCTGGAAGTAGGTAGTTATATGCATAGCCAATCAGTCGTAAGGTTACGGTCAGTCAAACGGATATCAGTCAGTAGTGGTAGATTGCCGTCTAGAGCCATTTACACATCTCCAAGGGTATGTTGCACGCACGCTGGATAAGAACCCGCGACCTCAGGATTCACAGTTGAGCGTCTTACCACCCGACCACGGAAGCCGTCAAATCGGTAAAATGCTTACTATAATTGGTCAGTTGCACGTTACTGTACGCCAATACAAAATAATCTTAATTTTTTTGATTATGCCTTAACGAAACATGTTTTTGATTGTGCCTTCATGAAACATTCTTTCAATGTTAACTTAACGAAAGATTTTTTTTAATTTTGCCTTAACGAAACATATTTTAAATTATGCTTTAACGAAACATTTTTTTAGTTATGCCTAAACCAAACATTTTTTTCTTTTGATTATGCCTCAACGAAACAATATTCTGATTATGTTTCGATGAAACATTTATTTAATTATACCTTATCGAATTTTTTTTTAATTATGCCCCAACTAAACGTTTTTTTAATCATGTCTTATCGAAACATTTTTTTCTTCGATTTTTACGAAAATCAAAATGGCGTGTTGCGGTACAACCATTATAATAAAAAAGGTTCCACCAAAAATGTGTAAAACACTCCAATATTATGTTAACCCTGGCATGTCACTCTGATTGGAAGGAAGTTAGTAATGGGCAGATTAAAATATATTTTTGTAATTATTATTTCATTTAAATAAAAGGTTCTGATGGGTCTAAGGCTTATTAGTAGCTTTAAAGGTTACAACCTTTTTTCTATTGAGAAAGCAATAAAGCACAAAAACGAGAGGGCTTGTATTGCCATCTACGTTATTCCAGTCCATGTAATATTATTTCGCCTTGGTTATCAGAGCCTTTAGGTCCTTTAGTCTCCATCCCAATATCGCTCATACGTAATGCCTGTCGTGGATATATTTCAGTTGAGGCTTTTATTAGGACATGCATAATACATAGGGTTTGGAACGAAAGCTGCGCTATGATTTATGATTTTCACATAGGTCACCAAAGGACCAGACGAGATGACGAATACACCAATACGACCGCAGAAGAAAATGGTGAGGGCACTTTTCGATAAACTAGGGTGCGAAATGCACACTGAACATTTTATTTTGCGCACTAGAATTCTTGGAAAACTCTTTTTCAGGGAAAAATTTTCCTAGTAATTTTCTCTTTGGTATTTCTCTGTTTTTTATAATATTTTACGATACACAGGGGTCTTTTTGCTGAAGAATGCTTTATGCGATGAAGAACTATGCGAATAAAATGAATAAATTAAAGTACTTTCTTCACATCTTGATAAATATAAAGTGAATAATTTTATAACTGAACGTTTGAATGTAAAACCATGAAATAAATTAATCAGTTTTTTTTATGCGGAAAATGTGAACAATACGTATATATAGTACAGTTAGAACAATGGTACAGTTTTAATAACAAGAAAGGTACTTATTTCACCCATCAAAAAATGCTTATTTTGTACTTATTTAAGTGTCTTACTAAACTTAGTTTGATTCACTGTATACGTCAAGACATCAAAAAATCTGTCTGATTGACTTACCAGCTCCATTCCTCGTCTGTATTTTAATCCAGTACCAATCGTAAATAAAGAATATCGTCTAATTTTATTTTACTGCATGTCAGAATTCTTTATAAAATGTGTAATTTATTAAAATATAAATCTGCAGGATGTGTTTTCTTCTAGAGCTCTTATTTATACAAATACTAAATTTTATTTAAGTAATCAATATTATAATGAATGCTTTAGAAGTTTATTTTAATTTGTAAATAACTTTCAATTTACTCAACGAAATTAACCTCAAGTCTTTATTTAAGGTTCCGCCATTGCTTGGGCAACCCTAAATTCCATTACTATCATTTAAATTTCAACAAGCAATATTTTCAAAGTTCCCCCATTTCATAAATAATGAAAGTTTCACTTAGTTTCTTTATTGGCCCGCATATAAACCTCCTTAGTGATTCTGCGTCAAATTAATATATGTATCTATGCTTTGATGAAAATAACGTGAAAATGTAATATTCAACTCTTCAAATTCTTCACATATTAAATGAGAAATATTACCTGTATTCACATACATATATATAACTCAGTAAAGCATATCTTTATTATAATATTTATTAAGCCAGTGAGAAAATAAATGATTATAAATGATTTTTGTCACTTTTCAGTGTGAAAAGGTTGTATAAATTAAACAATATTTGGAGAACCATTTTGATCTCAAATATGAGAATTTTGTGGTAAAACTTATGAATTTAATTAATTTATCGAATGAAAATATGTTTTCATAATACCTACGTTCTAAAACATGTTGAAAGTGTGATTCTTGAAATATAGGTAATTTTTTAGTCATTACTAAAACAAAAAAATTATGTTTTCTTTTGCTCTCTTTCAATACCTAGGTTTATTTTTTTTTAAATGCTGCAAGGAAAATTGAAAGTTGAAATATTTTTTCTATTTTTTTAAAGAAGCGTATTTTTCATGAAATGATTTCTTAGGAATATACATAATTAATAATTCGTATTTGAATTTATTAGAATTGTAGTTCTTGATATAACATTAGCATGTGGAAACTGCGTGACAATTCTTTTTTAAAGCTTTATATTTATAACATTATCAAACTAAAATAGCTTTTCACATATCATGATATTTTTAATTATATCAAGGTTGAAATTTGTTTTCAAAACTTGTAGGGTGTTAAAAAGTAATTATTTATATAGTGATAGGGTAATAAATTATATTTAAATTAAACAACATAATTTAAACTGTGTAAGCCAACCCATTAAACGAAGAAAAAAAAATAATAAAGTAAAGAAATAATGAAAATATTTCTGAGCGTTTTAGCACGCTACCGAGAAAAATCTCTTATCATTGAGCAAATAAAACTTCTTCTAATTAGTGACGTTTGTGTTCTTTCTTGTCGACGTGGACCATTTATAGAGATATAAAGATATCGACGAGGGACGCGACGTAGACCCTGTGAATCATTAATCACCTCTCTTCTGGACCAAGCAATAATTAGTAATTTTGTTTGGATATTCATGCTTTAAATACTGACGGTTTGATCATCTTCATAATAAAAAAAACACCCTGACAACCTCCTGGTAAAGCTGTTGGTAAAAACTTCGGTACTGAGATATTTTAAGTTTAAAACCTGGCGAGTTATTTTTAATCTAGTCATTTTGTTCATGAATCACCATTTTATTTTAATTTTTCAAAAACGCAGTTTGACAACGCCTTCGAAAGTCATAATACCTAGCTTGCGTACTACTCTATAAATTAAAATATAATTTTTAATAAATGTTGGTAATTTTTATTTATTTCAAATACAAAAAAACTTCACATGAACTTATTATAGCTGCTAATATTTTTTTTCGTGCGTTATTCTTACTAGTTTATTACACCTAGTTTGAATAAAAAAAAAGTTTCATTTTCTGTTGTTTTATTTTACATAATATTTTTATGTAATGTACCTACAAATTTGAATAAACTTTTTTCCTACTACCTTAATGTTTTTTTGCCTTACGCTTTTACTTGTATTCTATATACACAAAAGATAAACACCACTAAACTCGTTTCATATACTTCCTTATACTATTTCAATTGAAGACCCCAGGGCAAGAATCTGTTAACTAATATTTGCCAAAAATCAGTTTGTATTTTCTTTTTTGTTCGTGCCATTTTCATAAAACATGGAAAATCAAAGAGAACATGGAAACAACGAACATGGAAAATCAAAGAGATGAACATGTTAACGGTAAATTTTTTTTCATAGCTGAAATATATTTTGATGGCAAGAACATGTTATCTTAAATAATAACATTATATTGCAGAAATGCATTAAAGTGCTAAATTATATATTAAATTTAGTATGGTAGCTATAAACATTAATGAAAAACAGTTTGAGGGATTCATGATGGTAAACACTTTATTTTTTAACAAAACGCAAAATACTAAATATCTCAGAATGACTCGACAGTTAGTTAAACAGGTTCTTGCTGTGGGGTCTTCAATTGTTATGTTTACATAAGAAACATTTTTTTCTATTGAACTTCTATCATACCACCACATATTAGGATAGAGTTTGAGTAGCCAAAAGTTATTATATTCAGAGTGGGACCCCATATTGATGTTAGTTTTCCCTAGAATCTTAGGTTATGTAGTCGTTCTTACCCATGTTTCAATATCTTTATGATTATAAATTATTTCTTACTTGTTTAGTTTCCTGATGGCCGACTTGAGCGCCCCAAAGTCCGGCCTGTCCGTGGGTTCCTCCGCCCAGCACCTCTTCATGAGGTCCGCCACCCCTTCGTTCTCGCAGTCCATGGGCTCGATGTAGGGGCGGAGCACCTCCCCCTTGGGCCCCGCGCCAGGGGGCGTGATCCCAGCGCGCACTGCATCGACGATTTCTGGGAGAAAACACATTGATCATGATAATGTATTTATTTATTTATACTGGGTTTTAACAGATGTTATCACTTACGTGAAAACAATCCAGTTACAAAAACTCAGTGTACAACAATTGTTTGGAAAAATTATAAATACAAAGAAAAGATGAAATATAAAAGTAAAAAAATCAATAATAAATAATACGAACAAAAGCAAGATACACAAAGAGAAACAAAAAATATACACAATATAATAAGTTCAAACATGGTTACATATTTTTAAGCGATAGCAGGACATTTTTTTCTGAGACTGTACAAATCATCGACAAAAATATCCATTGCAGCACGCTCTATCATATTATACAGTCGGTACATTTGCGACAAAGGGCTGAAGTAGGCAATATTATTTCTAAATGTACTCAGGTGGAATGTGCCATGGCGTCTAGTCAATAAGAATTAGGTACAATTATTTCAATACTGCTTAAGACGTAGTATCGATATTTATACATATATAAACCATACACTAACATGCATCATCTTTAAGACAATACTCGTACATTGCATTATGGTGTAACACACATAATTTTGAACATGTTGAAATTGTTCACATCTTCCACGAACACATTAAATAAGCAGGTGTTTGATATTTTAAAACGTTTATCCTAAGAAGAAACTTTGAACGTATTCAATAAAATGGTGTCCGGAAAATAAAGTAAAATCGAGAGTAGGCACAAACTGTATGAAGATTAAAAAGCTTTTTAAAACTTTAAAAGTGTTGTTATATTGAATATTAAATTAACAAACTTAAGACATTCTCGTAAGGCTCGACGTGATTTATTTGACTCACCTAGTGAAATTATTCGTTGATTAATTTAAATTAACATTAGTCATTATTTAAGGGTCTTCCTGACGTAGGTACCTAATAGTTATATTTCGATTAATAATATACAATATACTTCCACAAGGTTCTCATTGACTCAGCGTCAAGAAACACTAACGATCATACATGAATCGTGATCATATCAAATATGATCATCATACTCGATTACGAATCAAGAGGTCGCGTGTTCAAGCCCGGCGTGCGCCAATAACTTTTATTTAATTAAAATGAGTCATAACGTATTTAATTAATGTACAATAATACATATAATAGTATATTTGGCACGTTTCATAGTATTAGATGCTCTAGGTATCACCCTGGCGACAGACCACCATTCAGAATCGATACGTTGCTTGAAATAGCTTCAGCCGTGTTGGGTGATCAGATCTGAATAACGAGGTACTTCCTGATATTCCTCTTCCTTATTTGTTCCCCTTCGCACTACCTTCAACCTCACGACATACCCCAATTGGTTTTTTTTTTACATTAACTCCACACAGGATGCCTTGAGGGAAATTATTTCCCTCACGGCCTATGTCATATTTGGGAATGATGTGTGGAGAGAGAAAGGGGTGACATAGTCTTACTGGCTTCAAATGGTTGGGGGCAGTTGGGACTCTTCTGTGGTGTTAACTATAAATTAAAGAAAAAGTTAAGAGGAAAAACTAATTCAATTCAAATCGTTAGTAAATCTTGCATGTTTGTATCGGTTAGCTGAAAATAAATATTTTTAATATCCTTTCAAACTAACCACCATCGAGTACCGAAAATGGCTTTTGTTGAAATACCAATATGTTTCCCGCAACGTGTAAGTGCTGGTGAAACAAACTCACTGACTCAAATGAATCGGTCAAGTTTTCACCCTTTTTCGCGCTTCAACACTTTCGATATATTGCGGTTGGAAATCAGGGTGAATCGTTTGACGGTGAACGCATTTTGCGTATTCGCTCAAACGGTTCACAATGTAGGTAGATTAATCGAACTTTAGACATAAATTTAATGTGAATTCATTGGATTGAAAAAGTCATACCTTTGCAGTGGGAATGTTTATTATGGTCTGCAAAAAAAAGAAATGGGATCTCTGAGGGGAATGCGTTGTAAAACCGCGTATGACCGTGTTAAAAAGTGGATATGAATCGTAAATTATCAAAGGCAGAACTATCCAGAATTATTGATCATTTTGAAATATTAATGAAATCAGTTTTATGTGTTTTTAGGAGTTATTTAATGTTGAGATAGAATCACAATACGATATTTTGAAATAGCGTGAATGCAATTTTTGCGTTTAATTAAATATAAATATTTAAAATAATGGATAGTTCTAAAATGGTATTCTGGATAGTTCTGCGTATGATACTATACGAATCATATCTGTAAAGAATGCAATGATGATGTAAGCGTAATGAATAGGATTAAGAAAGGGACCGCACAAGAGTTTCAACTGCTCCCAACCGTCTAAAGCCAGTAAGACTATGGCATCCCCAAATATGGTATGTTGTGAGGCTGGAGGTAGTGGGGAGAAGGGAATTGGGAAGAGGAAGGTTGAGAAGTACCTGGCTATTAAGATCTGGTCACCAAACACGTTTGAAGCCAATTCAAGCAACGTTTCGATTCTGAATGGTGGTCTTTCACCAGGGCGATACTTAGAGTATCTACCACACTGGAACATAGCGCAAAGACACTTTTAATTATTTTTATATGAATTAAATGTGTTATGACACCATTAATTTAAATAAAGTTATTGGCGCACGCCGGGTTTGAACCCGCGACCTTTGGATTCGTAGTCGAGCGTTCCGCCACTCTTACCATGGAGGCCGTCGAAATGGTTTGGGCATCTAAAGCGGATGAACGAAAGAATGACTGTGAGATAAATATTATTTTCTCCAAATAAATATTTAAAAAAAATAATATTTGAATTTATATTTATATGACGCGAAAGTGAATGGAAGGAGAAGTCAGGGACGACTGAGGAAGATATGACATGATTGAGTCAATCGAAGCTGGGCACGTCAAGAGTCAGAATAACAGAAGAGAATGTATCAATGTGAATGAAGGAAGGAGTTTGTGCCAAGACAAAGTTTTATCATTCGTCTGCGTGATGATAAGCTAGTTAGTTGGTATTTAAAAAAAAAAAAAGATTTTGATAAAATTGGTTGTAAATATACCTTTCGGTGATTGGCAAAAGTCCTTCCCCAGCCAGAAAGCTCCGTTCCTCAGGACGATTTCGTGAACGATGATGCCGAAGGAATACACGTCTCCTTTCTGTGTTCCTTCCGGAGGTCGAAATTCCATCCTCATGAGTTCTGGAGCTGTCCAGAGTTGACCTGAAACAGAAAATCGGTTTGTGAAACTGAAATACAAACAGCACAACTTATTTCCTTACACGATAAAAAGACTCACACTGACTGATACAGACTCGCAACACTAATTTTGTTTACCCACAGTCAGGAAATATATCTATTTTGACAAAGCGATAAAATTGTAGTAGCGTAAATTTCACTACCAAAATAACACATGGCTAAAATTACACATGAGTGAAATTACACACGAGTTAAATTGCATTTGAGTGAAATGACACATGAGTGAAGTTACACATGAGTGAAATTACACACGAGTCAAATTACATTTGAGTGAAATGACACATGAGTGAAATTAAACATGAGTGAAATTACACACGAGTCAAATTACATTCAAGTGAAATCACACATGAGTGAAATTACACATGCGTGAAAGTACACATAAATTAAATTACACATGATTGAAACTACACATTAGTGAAATAACACATGACTGAATTAACAAATTTAAAGGAAAGAAAGTGCGTACACTTTCGTTCACACGATTAAATGACATATGTTCAAAATATTTACTTTTTTAGTTAAAAGATAAAGAAGGAAAGAAAACACAGTTATGGTTCATCATTGTATCTTGTTATTTCGGCGGATATTTGAAGTTGACAATAATATTTTGTTCCTATTTCGCCAGGTGAGTAATTTTCCAAGTTAATTAATTATGTACTAAATGCTTCCAGAGTGGAAGATAATTTTAAAATAGCCCTGGTGAAATACCACCACTTAGAACCGAAACGTTGCTAAAAGTTGCATCATTGACCAGATTTGAATAGCCAGGTACTGTCTGTCATTCTCATACACATCTCCTTCTCCTTCCCTTATCCTTCCCTTTCAGCCACACAGTCACAGTTAATTGGAGATGCCATAGTTCTCCTCGCTCGATTTATTCAATACGAAACTTATTTCACACACAATTAGAACATTCTAAAAATCTTAATCATACTTTTTTTTAATATTGAACCTGTGTTATCTCATATTGTGATAATTCAGAATGTGAAATTCTTTCCATGCGAAATTTTTTCCATGTAAAAATTAATCTACGTTTAATTTTGCGAGTAAAATTTAGTACGTAAAATTTACCCCTGTGTAATTTCATCTCGTAACCCTAGATCTTCAACCTTTTGGCGTTATTCAAAATAAACTTATTCACCTGCCCCCTATTTATATTAGATAAGGGTGAAAGGCCAGTCTCACTTCCGGAAGGCTTTCACCATACGTCTTGCTTTTTGCACCACTTACCTCTGAGATACATGTAATTAAACTACTTCAATAACAAAAATGCTTTACGTACACATCGGAAGGTAGTACACCATTTAAAATAATTTACTTGCTGTATTAAACGTGCGGTAAACAACATTATTACCCTCCGATAACATTTAAAAGGAAATAAACAAACTCAATGGTAGACACAATGTATTTCTCAACATCACTATGAAAAAGTCGAATACCTATTTTTTTTTTTACTGTATAATATTATTTTCACTCGTCGGGAATGTGTACCAGTTTAGTTACTTCAAGTAACTTATACAGTAAAATCAATTAGATCCCATACGATTTGACGGCCTGCATGGTCGAATGGTAAGACGCTTGACTACGAATGCACAGGTCACGGACTCAAGCACGGCGTACCCATTTTTTAAATTATTAACATGTGTCATAACACATTTAATACAAATAAAATAATGTAAAGTGTATTTTGCGACACGTTTCAGAGTGGAAGTATCGCCCTGGTGAAAGACTACCATTTAAAATAAAAATGTTGCATAAAATGGCTTTAGCTGTGTTTGGTGACCAGATCTCAATAGCCAGGCACTTTCAACCTTCATCTTTCCCATCTCCTTCCCATCCCCACTACCTTCAGCCTCACAACATACCCTGATCGGGGATGCTATAGTCTCACTGGCTCTAGACAGTTGGGAGCAGTTGGGCCTCTCGTGTGGTATTCATTCTAAAATATATGCATAATTCCGTGCATTATACCGGCTTCAGCTGGGTGTACAAACGTATCGGATTCCCACCCGGGGGTCATAGGTTCAATTCCTCTACTGGCTTATTCCTCCATAATTGCACAAGCAACATTTGCCGCTAATTACGATGGAAGTAGAAATTTTTCAAATATCGTCAGGTTATTTGTAACCCGGGAATGCTTATCTTTCTTTTTAAATAATAAATAAATTCCGCGCAATGTCAGATTTAGAGTTGATGAATATCTACCTTTCTAATTTTAAAATTAGAATAAAATATGAACTTACGTCTCCAATAGGCGTGTGTTTCCTGGTCATCGTGTTCTTCTCCCACTGTCCTCAGACCGTGGAGGCCAAAGTCGGTGATCTTCAGGACAAACCGGCTATCCACTACGCAGTTGGATGACTTGAGGGACCCGTGGGACTTGATGTCGGTGCCATGGAGATGCGATAAACCCTAAAACAATATTTTTTTTTTAGTCAAAATCAAAAGTTTTTTTTACAAAAATTGTTATTTTATTTAAGTACGTATTATCAGGCATGATGCCCAAAACCTACATATATGAGTGGCTACTTCAAGGGTATCTTAACCAACAGTAGTAAATAGGGAATTGAGTAAAAGTTAAGCAAAAGTAAATGAATAACAAACAAAAGCAGATGAATAATATTATATAAGGTAGAACATAAATAAATAGAAAATTGCCTCTTGTGCTGAGAAATGTATATTAGCCGTTTGGTACTTTATAACCAGGTTTTAAATAAAGAGCATCACTACAATATCAGCTTTAAAAAAATTCACAGCTTTTTATAAAAATTGTTTTATCGGGTCATTAAAAATGTCTACTTCATTGTGAGTATACCTAGTTCAGTTTGGAAGATGTGAGGGTAGTTTTGTGCGAATATTTTTTATGCATATTTAAAATTAGAAAAGAAGACGCGAATCTCGTATAATATTACCTCAAAGGCGCTTTTTGAATCTTAAAATTAATGGCTATTATAATTTTACACAAAAAAAATTTAAGTGCCTAAAGCTATAGCTAAAATAACTTTATTGATATTTAAATATTAGTTATGTGCATTTGTCGCGGGTGGTGAAAAAAATTAGAATCCTTGTTTAGCAATAGATCGATGATTGAGGATCGCGGATCATTGCGTGGAAATATATTATGACACTGGTGAGTTTAGATGCTAACAATCCAAAGGTCGCGGGTTCAAACCCGGCGTGCGCCAATAACTTTTATTTAATTAATATGTGTCATAACACATTTAATTCATATAAAAATAATAACAAGTATATTTGCGGCACGTTCCAGAGTGGTAGATACTCTAAGTATCGCCCTGGTGAAAGACCACCATTCAGAATCGAAACGTTGCTTGAAATGGCTTAAGCCGTGTTTGGTGACCAGATCTGAATAGCCAGGTACTTCCCAACCTTCTTCTTCCCGATCTCCTTCCCCTCCCCACTACCTTTAGCCTCACAATATACCCAATTTGGGGATGCCATAGTCTCACTGGCTCTAGACGGTTGGGAGCAGTTGAGACTCTTGTGCGGTATTCATGTAAAAAAAAAAAAATAACGAGTTAACTTAGCTTTGTAAATTAGGGCAATTCTGTTATATACGGATATAACTTTCTGACTTACTCTAATGATGTCATGCATCAAGCTGACTTTGAACATCCAATCCAGCTTGAAGGACTCGTTCTCTAGTATGTCCTGCAGAGATCCTTTGGGGCAGTACTCCGTCAGGATGCAGCACTGCGGAGGGTCCACGCAGGCCCCGTAGAATCTGACCAGGTGGTCGTGCTGGAGGTCCTTCATCTTCTTCAGCTCGAGTAGCAGGGGTCTGCTGAGCTCCACGCGGGACTTATCCAACTTCTTGATGGCCACTTTGCAGCCTTTAAAAAAGCCCCAGGGCACGAAGACTTGGCGCTCTCCAGGGCCTAAGGAGAGGTTGTCGTCTGAGTACATTGTCTGGAAAAAAATACAGGCTTAGACAGGCAGTGGTTGAACTGTTCCCTAAAAGCAAATAGGAGTCTCCAAGGGTTGTAGCGCCGATGGTGGCGATGAGGAAGATGAATTTAATTTTTCGAAAATCGCACTCTTCATAAAATCTGCATTTGTACATAGTTAAATATTCCATACAAGAACTGTTAATTTTTAGGACTTTTTCTGTGTTCAATAGCTCAAATATGAAATGGATTTGCCAGCTTCTGTGTTTTTATCTACCTACAATATGGATCTATTCAAAATACAGCTTCACTTTTCTCTAAAAAGAACATAACTTTTCTACTCTAAAAGTATGTTCTTTAAAAAACTTACCGTTAAAGGTGCATTAACGTAAATCACTTCCGTTCATGTGATTTTCATTAAACTACCTGCATTTACAACGATTCGCTTTAAAAACATTAACTGATAAAGGAAAATAATAAAAAAATGACAAAAAAACATAATCGCAATGACCTTTATGACTGTGATGATCTTTTGTCTAGTTAAACTAACCGAAAATGTATTTTAGAAAGCGATGTATTAAAATAAAAAAGTACTTTTAACACACTACCAATTCAAAACAAGGAGGTAGGCTTAGAGTATATAGAGTGGTATCTATCTAAGGCAGTGTAGTCAGTTTTTGATGATTTTTACCTGACTCGGCGCACCTGAGCGTGGCTAAGACTAAGGCTACGGTATTTATACATCCAATCATATCACATATCGACATAATGTTTTTGTTTATTCGTATGGCCACTTTTTCACAGTATTTTCATCAACAAAAATATAGCATTTAACCTGATGAAGTTGTGTCAAGTTTAGTGGCATAGTAAAAAATGTGGGTGGAGTCCCGCGGTGATCCAGGAGCCCAAGATCATTGTGACAGTACATCGAAGCGGTGTATTATATTTGTTGTCTCTTTCTCTCTCATGGTGTACGACGTAAAAAACCGGAGAAATTGATTTATCGCAAGTTTGAATAGGTTGGGTAAAAATAATTAACTCTCTCTCCATACATTGTTACTCCAAGGAGGAGTTTTAGTAGTCAATAAACTCTTGGTACAAAAGTATTATTATGTATCTCTAGCTTGGCTTTAGTTATTCCATTCCCTTGGGTCATCTACGTCCCCACTCTACCCTTCTCCATTCCACTACGCTTATCTACGGCAACTATGTACGTAAAATGGTTCACATAAACCGGTTCATCTATTTTTGCTGCGCTGCTTTTATTGCACCACCGCAAAGATTGGACTTTGAGATTAAAGAGAAATTTTATTTTATGCTATAAGAATACGTAAGTGTTTGAAAGTTACCGTGAAGTGAGTTTAAATTAATGGTTGTTGAACTCTAGTTAAGTTTTCAATATATTAACAACTTTAAAACGTGGGGTTAACAGTGGGAATTTCTATTGCATTCGCGATTTTAAGTAATGTTGTGAGGCGAAGTGTGCAGTGGAAAAGAAATAAGGATGATTACAAAATTAGCAAGGATACTCGGATATGGTACAAACCAGTCGGTAGCTGAGTCGACAAACAAGTCGGATACCTGGGCATCGTGGGTTTGTGTGTTTGCATGTTCCTTTGCTGGCTAAGTCCTCCATCATTGCACAAGCATCATTTTCCGCTTATTATGATGGTAGTAGGAGTTTTTCAAATAATCTCAGGTTATTTGTAACCAAGGAATGTTTGTCTTTCTTAAAAATAAAAATATAGTATTTTGCATTGTTGAATGAGGTGCAAATATTTTTTCCTCTTTTTGTAATTCTATTTGTAAAAAGAAACCAAATAGAAAAAAAAATTACGCCTATTTTGAACCAGCAACATTCAAGTCGAGATTATTGCTCTGCAACGGATGTCTTCATATAATAACATACGTGATTTTTTCTAAGTGAATCAAAAGATTTATTTTTATATTTCTAATTTGTAAGATGCTGTGCTTTCGGAACTAAATGTTGAAATTAGATATCCTAAACCTTAAGCAAAGTTTTTTTGCTTTTATTTAGTAAAATAAATAGTACATATATAAAAAGTTTTAATGAAACAAAGTTTTTAATAATATGAATATATATATACGAGTACATATACTCGTATATATATATTTATATATGTTATAATCACTTAGTAAATAGAGCCTGGCGCCTAATTTCTGCAAGCTTTCGTCTTCTTTGTGAATAGTTATGTTGCACTTAACTTTTAAAAACAGTTGGCAATTCTACAAAACTCTGATTAAGAAAACGCGGATTCATCGGATTGTGCAATGAAAACTGTAAAAGTCCTGAACCATAAATAATATGTCGTTTGAAATGTTATTGCTTTGTTTATTGCTGCACCCTCAATGGCGGATGTTCAATAAATGATATCAAGTGGCCTAAAAAATGATTCTCTATTGCGAAAAAGCTAACTCGCGCTGCTGCAGTTTTGAACTTGAGTTCCTATTTACCAAGTGTGTCAGTCACTTTTTCTGCCATACGAGAAAAGAAGACAAATTCATAAAAAAACTTTTAAAATAAAACCAAAACTAAAAATATCACTTTGTAGGTACTAATCTATAAAAAAAATATGTTTCGATCGTTGTTATTGTTTATTTTTTTGCAATTATGTGTACGAGTATTATCTTAAATTTTTGTCAATGATTGGTATTATATTATCAAAAATATAATGACAACCCACAAAGTGATTGCTTGATATGGAAATGGTTTTAAAGCTTTGCTACAAATTGCTAAAAGGTAATATTTATTTTTGAATGAATGGACATATTCTAAGAATATTTGTATGCTGAACACGTAATATTTTTTAGCTATTTCAGCTTCAGAAGGCTTTGACTTTTAAAATTGTGATTTTTTTTAAATATTACTACTTTTGTTTGAACCACTTTATGATTGAATTACGTATCACTTATCGATTTCGTTTTTTTTTATTGTTTTTGTGAATATTGCACTAGAGTCCCAACGGTCTTGGAGCCAGTGAGACTATAGAATCCCCGATTGGGGTATGTTGTGAGGTTGAAAGTAGTGGGGAAATGAAAAAGATGGGAAAAAGGAAGGTTGGGAAGCACCCGGATATTCAAATCTAGTCTTAGACTTTATCGCTTTATGCAAAAATTAAGAAAAGGCGAAGGAGAATTAAGAATAGTCACGTGCGGATGGAAAAAGACGTCGGGGTCGTCCCAGAGTGGCATTATTATTTTATTTTTTTAGTTCATACCGCACAACAGTCCCAACTGCTCCCAACCTCTAGTGAGACTATGGCTATTTTGTAGGGCTAAAGGTAGTGAAAATGAGAAGGATATGAGAAAGATGAAGGTTAAGAAGTGCCTGGCTATTCAGATCTGGTCACCAAACACGGCTAAAGGCCTTTCAAACAAAGTTTCGATCCTGAATGGGGGTCTTTCACCAGGGGGATACATAAAGTATCTACCACGCTGGAACGTGCCGCAAATATACTTTATATTTATTATTTTTACGTGAATTAAATGTGTTATGACACGCCTCAGCACAGGAACCCCTAGTGAGGAGGACTAAGAAGAAAAGAAGAAAAAGAAAAGAGAAAAAAAAAAAAAAAACGATAATAACAAAGAGTGTTACAATTATAATAATTAATGTACTAATTTATCTTTACTGCTATCTCTGTTAACATTTTCACACATACATCATATTTTGTATTTGCATATTTTCTCATTTATATAGATGCTAAATAAAAAAAAATAAAAAACATATTATTTCAATTAAATTTATTTGCGCACGCCGAGTTTGAACCCGCGACTTCGAAGTCGAGCGTGTTACCACTCGACCACGGAGGAAGTCATTCTATTTCGTTTATTTCACAACTTCGTTAACGTGCAAAAGAAATGTTGATAACCCACCCTTTTATTTATTATATGCAGTAAGATGTCAAACAACGAAGTGGTTTCTTGCTTGGAAAACATAAAAGTAAAATTAATATTATCTGCTTCTTATAATACACCGCTAGTAATGCAAGGGACACTAGTCTTTAGATTAAAGTAATAATAATAATCGTTTATATTGTCAATATTTTCCCTTTATCTTGCTTATTTTTTGTTGGTCCTATTAATTCAACGTTACACTTCTGTTTCATTGCCAATATTAGTATCAGTCGTATTATGGCACCCGTTAAATGCTAACCGACAAAGAAAGTAGATTGAAAACAGTAAAAATCAAATGCTTTCCCCATAAAACTCTATTTACTGAGGCATAAAGGTGCGGGAAGCTGCTAGAATAAAATTAAAACTTTCGAGGCAAAGAAGCTTATGAGGTTCTTATTATGAAAATTTTCAGTTCTTTGAATTATGAAATTATCATAACTTCGCGTGAATTTTTAATAAAAAATAATCGACCCATATTAACCCTGCGTTATTTAAAGCGAAATATTTTGTATGATTATTATTTCTGAGAACATATTTATGATAAACTTAACATTTTTGTTTTACGTGTAATTTATTTTCTAATGCTATTGTGCGATTTTATTTATTTTACGTTATTTTTTGATTGGTGGTTAATACATATATTTTTAAACACGTTCAATGCGTGTATTTACTTAGCAGGTATAAGGACTATCTCAATTATGTAATTTTCGAGGCTAATTTTTATTTAATTTCAATTTTATTTTATTTTATATAAAAAAAATATAGTTAATACCGCACAAGAGTCCCAACTGCTCTCAACGATCTGGAGCCATTAGGACTATGGCATCTTCTATCGGGGTATGTTGTAAGGCTCAAGGTAGTGGGGAAGGGGAAAAGATGGGGAAGAAGAAGGTTGGGAAGTACCTGGCCATTCAGATCTGGTCACCAAACACGGCTAAAGCCATTTTAAGCAACGTTTTGATTTTAAATGGTTCTCACCAGGACGATACTAAGAGTATCTACCACTCTGGAAAGTGCCGCAAATACACTTTATATTATTTTATATGAATTAAATGCGTTGTGATACATATTAATTAAGTAAAATGTATAAGCGCACGTCAGCGCAGCGTCTTACCACTGGACCACGGAGGTTGTCAAGTACGCTGTAAATACGATAAAAAATCGTATGGGTAAAACTTGCGTACGAGAAAAATGCATAATAAGCAACCCCTTTACTTATAAACGAAGTGTTAATGTAACGCATGGTCTAAAGTCGGAATGGCAAAAAACTTGCCTTATAACCACGGTTTATGCGTTTAATTAAATGGCCAACGTCTGGTGTAACTATAACAATGCTAAACTGGCGCGTAAAAATCTAGTAAGTAAGACAGAACAACTTTAAGTTTAATCCATTCTTAAAACAAGAACAAGCTCGAATTCAAAAGAACTTTAAACGTGATGAAAAATATGATACCTTAAAGTAATCACCCGGAATCGCTTAGTAGGTATATTTGTGTAAGCTCATTAAAAATAACTTGTATTACAATTTTAAATAAATATTCTACCTTTTTTTTAATTTTGAAAGTCTTAATACGTGGTGGAACTCCATTTTAATGATTTTAATAGAACCAAATTTTAAACTTTATTTCACTATTTTCATTTTTTAAGAGCTGACCGATTTCACCTTATGACGTTCATCTTCAGACTGGTACAATTTTAAGTAAGTTTATGGAATATATACTATTAGGTCCGGAAAGGATGGGTATTGATATTCATAGTCCTTATTGTAAGTCACTGGTTTGAAAATATTAGGTGTAAGTCATTAGTAATAAATCTTAACTGTAAGTTATTAGTTATAAGCTTAAGTGATAAATACTAGGTTAGATAAATTAATAGTGATTTTCCCACAAAAACGGCACTATAAAAGTTATCCATTTATTATTATTATTATTATAGTGAATCATCTGTGACTTAAGGATTGTAGTTTTATGGCTGACAGAGGGGCTTTACCATACCTTCAAAAATGCATTCGGGTAGTTTTATTACCTTCTAGGAGACGGTTTATACGGGGTGCGTTATATGCGTTTGTGGAGCTTTTTTTAAAGTTATTTAATATGTTTAGTTGTCAGCTTTACTTTTAACAGTTGGCTATTTTTGAATTAACTATTTGATTTTCCCTTCTCTGTTTGGTTAATGTATTTTGTAGAAGGTAAATTTACATTGGTGGTTTGGTAAAATATCATAAAATAGTAATAATAGGTAAACATTAGGGTATTATCTTTTGTAGTTTTCTTAAATAGACTAGACTTCAAAGTAAAATGTAATCTGGTATTTTTGTCACAGACATCTAAGGAAAAATCCCAGAAGGTAATAAAACTAACGAAATAAATTTTTGAAGGTATGGTAACGCCACCTCTGTCAGCCATAAAACTAAAATCCTTAAGTCACAGATGATTCACTATAAATATCAATATCCATCCCTTCCGGACCTAATATTATATATTCCATTGACTTACTTAAAATTATTCCAGTCTGAAAATGCCCGTCATAAAGTGAAACCGGTCAGGTCTTTAAAAAAAAAATTGGAATAAAGTTTAAAAAATTGCTTTTATTAAAATCATTAAATGTTTTTCTTATTACATTTATTTTGTGTGAACAAAACTAAGTTATTAAGTAATCATTAATCATATAAATTGCGAAAAACTTTAAGCGTACCTGGCTAAGAGCTTCAATTAGATTTGTGGATTTCTTGAATGTTACAAGCTTTGAAAGATCTTCCCCAACATGTTGATATTGGAATAAATTAAGTAAAGTTTTAACGTTTTTGTTTGCTGTTAGTGTCAACATGTTGCTCAAAGATGGGATTTTGTTTTTAAAGTGACACTTTTCAACATCTTTCTCATCAAATGTAACTTTGCAAAAGTATTCGACAAACTAGTCCGCGCCTCTCAAAAATATCTTTTGCTGGATGCAAAACACCAAATAACTTGGAAAATAAAATGCCTATTGAAAAATTCAATGCAACTAATTTTTAATACAATAAATAAGTTTTATATTTACATTTTTGCCAATGAATTTTATTACTCCTTCGCCTTTTTAAAAATAAATGAACGGATTAATATGGCAGCCTCTCTTTCCTCCATTTTACACTGATACGTTACTTTAAAGGTTTTTATAGATATTTTTTTTTTCAATAACTCCACACAGGAGACCTTGAGGAAAACAATTTCCCTCAGGGCCTATGTCATCTTTGGGGATGTTGTGTGGAATTGATGAAATGAATTGAATATGAATTGCAATTAAATTTCTTAAAAGTCAAACATTAAATGATTTTGTTTTTATAATACAATTAGTCGTTGGCCGTAAAAAATAACGTAACTTGACTTGCCAAGATTATTTTTAATTGCATTAATCCACCCATCTGAAATATAGAACAAAGTGTGCTAAAATACATTGTAGGTAGATAATGATTGTAGAATATTATTTTTTTAATTTGTCAATTTTAACTAACATCAGTTCCAAATTTGATAAGTTCGCACTCGTACGGTCCAACGTACTCAGATAAGCATTTATTTATAGTTAATTAATGGTTTCAATTTAATTGTAAAATCAGTTCGCTGAAAGCTTTCTAGTTAGTTACGAACTATATAAAAATATTTTAGTACTCTCCGCAAAAAAAAAATTACATACCATTTAAAAAATTATTTGGAGGAGGAACATTAAATTATGCGACTGCTGAAAGATCCATTGCAATCTTATTTCTCTTCCCAAAAAATAAGGGCATTTTCATTAACAGCCCCCGGCTTTCTATCTGTTTCATAGACACTTTATGAAAATGTTAACATTTATTGTTAAATTTAATGAGTTAAGTTATGATTGTTGTACCAGAGCTGTGTTTTTTGTTCACCTATATTAGGTCAAACCAAACAGTCGATCGCCGGGTTATAATTCTGTCAATCACGACGTATGACTCAATGTCACATTCTCGTAGATAATGTAATTTTCAACACACGAACTCACGACATAAAAGTCGAGGAAAAACGTTATCGTGTTACGAATGCATTGAATTTTCAGCTGTCGGAAACCACGCGTTCAGACTTAAATGTTGCCGAAATTCTGAGAAAAATAATTTCCGTGTTTGGAATGTAATAATTCATTTATTCGAGACTCACGCATCGAGACTTCAATGATTAGTACTGCGGTCTAGTCCGTTATTTCGGTTTGATTGCACATAGTATATTTCTTATTTCCTCACGTTTTCGTCAGTTTATGAACTCCGGAGAAGATCTTGTCACGTGTACTGTGGGAATTTATTTGTAATTTCTTTCAAGCGTTAAATTAACATTTATTCGGTGACTATTTCCACAGGGTAAAAATTTTCGTGTTCCGAATGCATGTATTTGTTTTGGAAATGAAAACCTCTAAAAACACGTGGAGAAGCAATCCGAGAAAAAAAACATTCCGATTGCAGTAATTCCTATTACTGCCATCAAAGCTCGCAAAGTCACATGCTCGAAGCGTCCTGGATAAATACATTGACACGTCCCGAATGCAATTTTTCATGTTTTTCAAAATCAATCTTGTTGACTCAAATGTTAATGCACTCTCAAGATTTTATGTTGTTGTTACAAATCTAAAATAATTTAAATAAATAATAAAATGGTTACCTGCGCCGCAGTGTACAAAATTATAATGCCAAAAGCGAAAGATAAAGGATAAAAAGTATTTCTTAAATTAAAAATATGACTTTATCTTATTAAATGTATTTTGCAATACGTGGGTTAAAAAGCGTAAATAACTGAATCGTTATAATGTTTCTTTCGCGTTCTATGCAGAAACCAAAAATATTCTTTTGATAATTTAATATTGTATTTATGAAAAATTCATGAGCTTAAAATTCTTTGTTTTTCATTATATTTTAGAATTTTTTCAAAACGCTCGTCCCCAAGAAATCTCTGACAACCCTTCACAAATTCTTATGAAAGAATCTTTACTGGAATTTCGTAAATATAAATAATCATTTTTGTGATATTGAATACCGCTAGGTTAGCGTATTGTTTTGATTATTATTGTTCTAATTGCTTGATAAATAATATGGAATTCCGAATGTGTGCTCTAAATGTTACCAGTAATTCGTTAATTTGCTATTTAATCAACAGTTTATAAGACGAAACTACTGAACTGTGTTAAGATATATATATATTTTTTTTTTTTGCCACGTACCTGTCATAAAATTAAACGTATTACTTTTATATCTTGTTTTTAACGTATTTTCACATATTTTAATACCATTTATTTAATTTTTATTGTTTTATCGGTATGTTCACCGAGGGGAGAGCTCCCGGATTTGCAGCCCTTATGAGAACCAGGGTATTAGGAATGAGGGAAAGGATCAACAACTCTAGAAATGACCTCATCGCGGGATCCCGTCAGATCCCGAATTCTAGCATAAAAGCTCATAGGAGTAAGATATTGGCCCCATCAATCTTAACGCTGCCAGGATGAAATCCCCTTCGATGGTTTTCTGTAGACATGAGGCCTAATATTCTCCATTATCAATTTTTACATTTATTAATTTCTTATGAATTTATGTTTTTTTTTATTATTATTGTGTTTTATATGTATTATGCATCTTATTTTATTTTTTATGTATTATTATCAATTTATGGAATGTATTGAATTGCACTATTCTTGCATAACTCCTGGAAAAAAACTTGTATTATTATTATTATTATTATTATTTACGAAACTTCAATTGAATGAATGTTTTTACCGTTTTATTTATAATACTTTTTTTGTATACTAAGGATTTACGAAAGTGATCAACAGTGAAAGAAAAGCACATACGTCATATTTAAATGAAGTAAGACAAAAATATAAATTTGAAAGAATATTCAAGTCAAAGCCTGAACAAGGTGAACAGTCGTAAAGAATGACCAAAATCATTTAGACTGGTACCAAAAATTTCTAGACCATGGCTTGAGTCAATAAGTCTCAACATACCGGACAATCGAGAATGAAACCCATTTATGATATCAACTTTACTGTTGCATAACTAGAAACTAGACATTGTAGATTTATTCAATTTATATTATACCTACTGTTAGTATTAAGTAAAATATGTTAATTTTGTAAAAAAATATAAAAATATGTACTATATTTTTAACTTTTACGTTATTTAAAAAAATCTAGAACCTGTGAGTGTTAAATAATCCAAAAATGTCGGCATGTTCAAAAAAGGTTTTTGAAGTAAAAACAGTTATCAATGTTCGCATTAGTAAAAAAATAAATCATTCAGTGATCATTATTAAAACTCCTTGGGTGACAACAACTTTGGTAATTATCATTAGTGCTTTCAAACGCGGATCTTTAAACGAAGGACCATTAATACAGGGTCTACGTCTTTGTGAATCATCCAACGGTAAATTACCGCACAAACCTAAAACGTGTTAAGCTAATCCTAAATTTCCATTTGTTACTTTCATTACAACTACGTAATAAGACTTTCGGGAAAAGAAATAAATAAATTCTGTGAGCGGATTCGGGTAAAACAAAGTGATTGATCACTGAACAGATAATCCCTAGAAGTGTGATTTAAATTTGACTCTTTGTCCATAAAACTTCACGTATCTTCTATACCAAAATTATTTTTTGATATATTATTCCGGAAGGCACATTATATTTTTTAAATCTGTTGATGTACACATGCCCTGTTATACTCATATCTAAACATTTTTCTCTCATGATTTATGATGACGATCATGTTTTAGATAGTTTTAATTTGTTTAAATATTATACACTATTTTTTCCTTGTTAGTTAGTCTTATTAGCTTGATTAATTTAGTATGAAGCGCACTTGAGGTAAAATATCACAAAACTGCGCTATATAAGTTCACTGTTCAGATTATTATTAGTAGGCCAGTTTTTATCGCTTATTTACAAAAACTAATACCAGGGGAATCAGTTTTACATTGAGCTGTCACATGGTTAGTCGAGTTATTTAAGTGTTTGTTTGAGAACATAATTATTGTGATAATAGGTTCGGATATTTGTGTTCTTGTATATTATTATTGCAAAGAGTATTTTAATGTCATTGTCTGTCAAAATTGTAGGGTATTAAAAAATAAACAACTGTCTACACTTTATTATTTATTTATTTTATTGCCTTACGGTACAAATATGAAACAGGTGTTTTTTTCTCTTAAAATTTTGCCGAAAATAAAAAAAAAACCGAAATGATTTCTATGGTATAAATAACTGATACTTCCATAAATAATTTATAAAAGTCCGCTAAATCTAGGTTCAGGGATCAAAGAGTCAAAAGAACACTCTCGTCGCCGATTGCCAGAAGATTTTTTAATGCCTTAGCCTCCAGACAGACTAATAAAATTGACTATTTCTCAAAAATTTCCTGTTTAAAAAAAAAATTAACTTAACATAAAATGTTGACTTTGGCATTAGGCGAGTCTACTTTGTCTCAAAAAAGGGTTTATAAGTGGTACAAGCGCTTTACAGAAGGATGAGAAAATGTTAATGACGATGAGCGTCCTGGAATTGTGGAAAAACAAATCATGGATTTTATTCTTTGATCCATTTTCAAAAGTAAAAAATCGAAGAGCACACAAAAACGTGACTGACCTTTCCAGTTGTCAAAAACAAACAAAAAATCCAAAATGACTGATAATGATAACATATGATAAACATACGTGTACCAACATTACAAAAAAAAAATCGATAATCGAATGTACACAGCCCGCGAAATTTCAAAACTCATCTTTTCTTTTGAACACGTATATTTTTTTTATATCTATCACCGGAAGTAGGTAAAAATAGAGCTCTTTTTGGCCACACGGACATGCCCACAACACACGTGTCTCGGTTTTCCCTTCAGTGTGATTGACTGTGTCGCTTTTATTCCAAAATAGAATTTTCTCAGAGGATCTCAAACGGTTGACTACCCTAAATTAAAAAAAAATGAAAATGCGTAATTTTCTCTGTCGAATGCGAGATGAAATACGTTTGTGATTTTTTTTACAACACGAAAAGGTCTATACTTATTTCAGTTCGATGCGCGTTGAATTATAAATTAGTTGTTACCTGTGAAAATTTACACGATGCATCTTGACTTGATAAAACAAAATGATAGTTGCTATGATTCACTCATTTGAAATATAAAATAATGCCGACTTAAATATATTAGAGGTAGGTACTTAATCACGTGTCTGGATTTTTAAATATATTACGTGTGCGACAGGAAGAGCGGAATGATATGAGTTAAGTATGTAGAATTGTTCCCCTAATACATATCTTCTTATTCCCTTCTTCCCTTTGCCCACAGTATTTTCAATTTGTTTTTTTTTTAATACATCATCAGTCAGTTCTAATTTTGAAAAGTTCATATTCTTACGTACTCACCGTTTTCACCGTTGTTTACATACGTTTTCCATGGGTGAATTCACTAACTGGAAGACCAGAAATGTATACCAATTTGCTCTATGAAGCTAATAAAGTTCTATTTAGAACGTTGTACTTAATCCGGAATAGCCAAGTAGCTACTAAGTAAAGTGTAATTTAATTACATGTCATCCCCGCTTTAAGAAGAGTGTTTCGTCTAACCCACATCCGACCATCAACAAAGACACTCTATCGGAAACCCAGTGCGTTCCAGAAGGATTCACACCAATTAATTAATTACTAGAAAATAGAGTGTTAATGTAGCAACCATAGTGATGGTTATTTTGACCGTTATAAGTGTGTTGTATTTTACATAGAAAGTTTTAAAAAATCGTAGGGCTGTATAAAAAACAATTGGAAAGGGTAAATTTTTTTTTTATTAAAAATGCCTTACTTAATTCACTATCGTCATTTAATGCGATATGTCGACTTTAAGTTCGATTTGTCAAACTCAACACGAAAACGAATTCTTCATGCAAAAATAAAAAAGTGTTTCGGAGCCAACTGCTTTGTCACGCAGATCATTAGAATTCTTTATATTCTCTTTCGTAATCAGTAAGTTCCATAAGTCTTTAAGCACCTTCTCTCTTCATTATAGTATCCATTTGATTTCAAGTTTAGAAATCAAAAATTGAAAACAAATAATTCTCCCTAGTTAAATTAATGAGGATGCGGTCCTTCGGAAACAACTTCTAATGAGATTAACAAAATCCCTTCAAAATAATTTTCCAATTAATTAACCAATATCGGGCAGCATTTAAAATTCATTATAACGACTAGCCAAGCATTTGTCGTTAGTTGATTCCATTCCTTTCCTTAGTTGATTCCAGGAACTGCCGCTGAAAGTTGTACGATGACGGATTCGAAGGGTAAAATTTTCCAAGTTTCAAGGGTAGATTTTACAACAGAATGTGATTAAGTACTTGCGAGCTTTATGTGACGAAATTGTGGTAATGAATATCATAGGAATATTGAAATGTATGAATTTTCTGTATTTTATGCATATATAGAAATGAAATAATAATTTTAAGTAAATAAGTGTGTCTATCTGATGGGACCAGGTAAGTATTTTTCTGTATATTTAATCATTTAAACTAGAAATTAATATGTAATAATAGAAAATAAGATCTGTACAGCGCCCTTGAGGTGATCTTTAAAAAAAACGGCGCTATACAAATCATCCAAACATTATTATTTATTTTTTAAATAAAAGTAACTTTGTTTTGACACCACTTTATTGGATACATATATACATAAACCAACCGGTTTTGGCTCTACCTGAACCTTCTTCAGGGCTGAACAAATATGTATTAAATCAAAACAGAATTATAATTTTACTTTTATTTAAAATTTAATTATGTCTTTCCACAAAGTGAGTGCTTCATGTCAAAAATTATTATTTATGTATGAAGATATTTGGACAGCTTTTTCCGCTTGGAATTTTGAAACTAACAATTATTTTAGCTTTCTCAGTCATTTTTACAACGAGGTAGGGTGCTTTGAAATATTTTTGTTTTTTTTAAAAGGCAAGACATTTTTCCATTTGATTTACAATTTTAAAATGATAAAAAAATAAAAAGATTTTAAAATTAGGGCTTCGACTTATTGGTCGAGTTGCGTGTTATAGAAAGATGCCATAGTAATGCCAATCTTTGATTTTATTTTATCTATTTATTTTACTTTTATTACTATCATTATTTTATTTTTATTTTGTTTTTTATGTTATCTTCATTATTTTAAGTTTCTGATATGTATTTTTACTTATATGGCAGACAGAGTATTGCACCCACCGCTCTGTTCCGCTGAAATAAAAAGCTATTATTATTATTATTATTTGAACTTTTTTTGACTATTTTTTTTTCAAGATCGGGCTAGTTTCACTTTATAACGGGCATCCTCAGACTGGTCTAAAAAAATACTGAGTGGAATAAAATTAAGAATTATCATAGGTGTTATTGAATTGTTAAAATGCAATTTTACCACAAATTAACACTTTCAATATTAGAGTTGCAGAACGTTAAAATAAGCGTCCTATGTATTCATAATATCATGCAAACGTAAACCATTTGTCTATATAGGCCAAACAATATTAAACGTGTAATAAAAAACGTATTTGGTAAAATCACAAAAAATCAAAAATAATCATGCTTTTTTAATTTGATGTGTATTATTTGATGCATAAAGCATAGTTTCTTAAACAGGGAGTGTTTTTTTACTATCGTTAAATGTCTTACAGGAATTAAATTATGATATCCTAAAGGAAAGAAAATTACCATTGTGGATTTTTCTTTTTTTCCGCCAATAAATTTTGACGTATTTAATCTGACGCTTAAAATACATTAAAAACATGCTTTTCAATAATCATTTCAAACCACCCAATACCCACGGGTCTTCATTCAATCCGACTGAATTCGAGGGGAGTTTTGGGCCGTCAATTTGGTCGGGCGTCTCTAAAACACTTTACTTAAAAATAAGCCCCAGAATAAAACCCTTCAATTTATGCAGTTTTTTATCACACAGCTGTCATGTTGTTATTAAGAATGTGCCGTGATGGTTTATAAAAAAATAAGCATAAGAAAACATGTCACTTCTTTAAGACTGCTTAGTGAATTTGTAGTTCTTTATTTATCTTATAAAACACGTTTAGTCTGATGTTTTTAATTAGAGAATAAATTAATCAAATACAGAAAAACTTTGAACAAATGACAAACATATTGAAAATAAGCGACAAGGAATCGGTATCCGAACTATCCGCGATCCTGGCCTTGTGCTCTGTCAAAATTCAATTCCAAAAATAAAATCATCTTAATATAAATATGTCTTTTTTAAGCCATGTATTAAAATTTACATAAAATGCAATTTTTTCCTTTTTTCGAGAGTGGTGAAATATAAAAAAAAAAATCCTTGTATTAATAAAAACTAATAATTTCATGTGCAAAAATTATTTCACAGTTTTTCCTTTGGAATTAAACCAGAATTTTGTGAGATAGTGTAATAATCATTTCCTGAACTTACATTTTGATTATTTTCATTAAATAGAATATGCATTAGTAATGAAATAATTAAAAACTAGTATAACATAACATATTGGTAACGTATTTGTGACTAAAACTAATTTCGTGATTAAGGAGTTCATCAAATATTAAAGTAATATAAACTGGTTAGTAGCTGAGTGGACAAACACGTTAGATTTCCACCCGGGCGACGTGAGTTTAATTCCTTTGCTAGCTAAGTCCTCCATCATTGAAAAAATAACATCTTTCCCTTATTATGATGGCAGTTGAAGTGTTTCAAATATTTTCAGGTTAATCGTAACTTGGGAATGTTTGTCATTCTTTAAGAAAAATAAAATAAATATATGTTTACTCGTATATGGTGCATTTTAAATTTATCCAACCTCATATCATTTTTTTTGTGATTTAAGGCTGATTCACACCAACGTCCGGATCCGCTCAGTGACGATATTGTTCCGCAAGAAAGCTTATTCATATGGTATGAATATCAATCAATGAGTATGTGCCAAGACAAAGTTGTATGGCAGTATATCCTTCTGCCCACCCTTGTGATATTTAACTACTTATTTAGTTAAATAATTATTTTGAAGTGTAAAAATACTTACAACGCAGATTTTTTTTTTAAAAAGCATTTTTTTATCACTAATAATATATTTTAACACGATAATATTTTTAATAATTGATAAAAATATTATTTAGTGATAAAAAAAATGGTTTTTGATAAAAAAAATTGCGATGTTAGTATTTTTACAATTCAAAATAATTATTTTACTAACTAAGTAGTTAAATATCACAAGAGTGGGCAGAAGGATATACTGCCACACAACTTTGTCTTGGCACATACTGCTTGATCGATATTCACACCATATCAATAAGCTCTCATGCGGAACAATTTCGGCACTGAGCGGATCCGGACGTTGGTGTGAATCAGCCTTTATTCGTCAATAATATGAAGTTTTAGAAAGATAACATACAAAACATTAAACTACAAATACATTTATTTGTTTGAACGTGTGTTTAAAAAATTTTAACTGATGTTGATTGAATTTATCAATTTAAATGTATTTTTAAATCCAGACAAGCGTCAGTAATATATCTTACAAGAACAGTTGAGCGACATTTAACGGTCAGATCTTAAGTTTTTTTATCATTGTGTCAGATTAAATTGTAATTCAAGTAAGAACTAGTTTAATAATAAGCTCAATATTATACAAATATTTTGGTAATTACGTAGACACTATCTTTTCAAGACAATTAGAACGATGAACTAATGTTTAATTGTTAATGTGAACATTGCAGAACCAAAAATTACTCCATAATCAACATTATTAATAATTTTGTGTTGTTACACGAATTCGAGGTTATTAAAATAATCATTTGGATAGTAAAACAAGGCTTTAATAATAATAATTTTTTTATAATACGCTTTGATATCCGCAGAGTAATACGTTAAAACACATAAAATTATTAAACTTTATTTTAAAGTAGCAAAGTCAACACATAAAGGCTGCTTAACTTTAACGATTATTCCCATGTTGCCTGAATTACATCCTCAAAAGCACGCTAAAGCTTTTACCCAGAAAATCAAGTAACGTGTTCAGATTTCAATGGGAATTATGAGATTGAATGCGATTTTAATATCCTGGCAACATGGTAACCTTTGTAGCTATGTTATCTGTTAACGTATTTCCAGTAATTAATTTTCCAAATACTAAGGTTTGATCATATTACAATGGCAACATTAATTGATGATGAAGGCATGATGTAATGGATAGCAAAATTTAATTTAAACAATTATTTTTACTAAACTTTAATTTTGTTCAATGCAACATGTTTTTAAAGCAATTGACCCTTCTCCAAGTCAAACGGATTAAAACATAATTATCAATACATAACTAACTAACTAACTAACTTACCATCATGCCGTTTCCCCGCAGGGGTAGGCAGAGAGGACGGACCGCCATATAACTCTGTCTTGGCACACAATCCTTGCTTCATTCATATTCATACATCGTCTCATACATACTCTTCTGTTATTCTGATTCTTCACATGGTCCGATTCAAGTATTTGATTCACTTGATCGTGCTTTGTCTTCCTCAGGCGTCCCCTAATTCTTCTTCCATTCACTTTCGCATCATAAATTATTTTCACACGCCTTTCTTCATTCATTCGTCCTACATGCTTAAACCAACTAAGCGTCCCTTTCTTGATCCTATTCTTGACTACATTCAGCATAAAAAAACATACAACATACATGTAATAAAAGCATAGGTTAATAAGGAATGGGAAGAAACGCAAAGAATGTTAGAAAATTGTTTAAAAAATGGACGATTATATGGCTTGGACATGCAGAACGGGTGGACCGAGAAAAGGGTGCCATGACAATTTGTGACCCGCAAGATAATGGATGAAGATATCGAAGATGATTTTAAAAGACGTGACGGGCACATTAAATGCTTGAGATGTGATTTCTAAATATTAGAAGACTGTTTCATTTATAATAATATGTATGTGAACGAAGCAAATATTTGTTCCGGGGTAGCCATTTGTGTGATATTACATGCACATTATAAAAACATACCCTTCACAAAATAAAAACGTACAAATAGGAAAAGTCAACTTGGAACCATTTGTTTTTATTATTTTCAAATTTTAGATAACATATACAATAACACCATTTTGTTTTGACTTTGAGATTTATACCATCTGGCAAAACTCAGTGGGAACAAAATGTTATGGAATAAAGAAGGGTAAAATGACAACTCAGGGCGAACAGTAGAAAATCAGATATTCGGCAGCCAGCAACAATGAAACCAATATCGCCATGTTCGGGTAAGGGTTGAGTTTCAAAGGACATTAAATTTCGTATAATAAAGGGAAGCTATAATTTCAGATAGCTCAAATGATTGTACTTTAAAGGCCCCATTAACAATAACGCACTTCAAACAAAACATCACATTTATCATTATATTCCTCATCAAAGATTAAGTTGACAAAGTGTATTTTCAGATATTGTATTTCATTTATCAATCTCAATCTTCTTTTAACATCTTTATTATACCCTGCTAAGAATTCTGCTTAAATAAATTCACTCGGGTGAAGATTAGAAGAGTCTGTTGCTTTAAACTGTACAAGAGTCTGTTGTTTTAAACTGTATTAGATTCTCTTCGTCTTTTCCTGTCAACTGGGACGTCTCAGAAATCTTATTCCATCCACTCGTGTATGATAGTACTAAATGATCACGTTTCGTGTTTCAGTCACATCAAGGATGCTCAACTATGGTTATACTGTAAATACCATTTAAAAAGGTGTGTTTTCAAATAATAATAAAAAAATGAAACCAGTTTCTTACCATAAACTGATTTTGTTTATTTTACGTTAGCAGCATACAGTAATTTCATCTTTGGGGATGCTGTTTACAGAGTCTTTTTAAGGAAAGGAAGGAGTGAACCAAAAAAAGTAACCTGGGCCTTGAAGAAGTCCATACTGTGGGAGGAAGGAAACGCAGAGGCCGGAAAATTATTTCACAGCCGGGCTGTTGAACACAAGAACGAGTCGTAGAAGTAACCCATTCTCATATATAGATAGTCGACCGTGTAGAAATGTTAGGCGCAGTCCAAGAAAATACCAAGTGCTAATTATTTTCTCATATTTACGTTCTTATAATACTGCTAAGTCTTCTCATGTAAATAATATTCATTACGTATTGACTAGGTCAAACAATAAACAATCATAACAAAACAAATAAACTAAGGAGGAACCTTCATTTCCTATTCCCAATTCTCGAAATTCCGGATATCCAATGAGCAACATACATATATATTTTAAAGAATCAAGTAATCGGACAATTTGCATCAATTATGTGAATGTTCATAATCAAAACAAACACGTAAAGCAATTTAAAACAAGACCGAGATTTCGGATGTAGAATTTGACGGCATGTCTACTTTTTAAAGGATAGGCATATGCACACGAATATGATATGATATACGAATACGATATGATATACAAATATATAAATATGATTCACTTTTTTTTACACAACAAAACATTTAGAAACTATAATTTATTATTTATCTGTCGTCTACACAAGTAGTGTATTTAAAAAATCTATTCCAAAACGCTTAAAAATACATGAACATACTCGATACTAACATGGTGAAAACTGCGCAATGTTACTAACCGTAGGAATCATATGGTAGTTCGTCAATATATTTAAAGTCAAGATCCTAACTTTTTAACTAAAATAATTTAAAACAAATCTTATTTCAGATCATATCGATGTTCAAGTTATCACCATAATATCATCCTCACCTATTGTTACAAACTTAATCATATTTAAAACCTTATATTAACCCTTAGATCGGCAATATCATCGGCTATCGGGAGGTTGAAGGAACCAAAGCGCACACCAGACACTAAGTTCGGAGAGCGTGCTGCAGGAGTGTCAGCTCCTAAAGCCTGAAAAAGACTATCACATGATCTAAGAATAATAAAAGACTCAACAAATTTCAGAGGAAAACTCAAAACTCATCTCTTCAGAAAATCCTATCCATTAATAACAGAATTGCCCTTATTTACACAGCTAGGCTAACCCGTTAGCATCTTAACTCACCAGTATAAGAATATTTTTTCATGCAATGATCTCTGATTATCAATCTTCGATCTACTGCTTAACAAAAAGTTCGATAATTTTTCACAGCAGTTCGAGCTAAAGCTTACCGCATTTAGAAAGCTTAAGGTAAATTTATCCATAGCTTTTAAGTTTTGTAAAGTGCCCTTGAGGTGATATTTCACAAAACTGGCGCTATATAAATTAGACGAATATGATAAATATTATTAAAAAAAACCTTGATTAGAAATTTACAGGTGTTTTTTTTACTCGTAAAAAAATAGTGATAATAAACAGTATCTCCCTCTTTATCTCTCATTAAGACATCTGGCATTCTGCTGACTAAGGAAGTGAAGAATTATTATTGTGTTGGAGATATGGAACCCCAAATTGGAAATAGGAGCTTTTATTTAATAACAAAGGGAAACCCATCTATTGAATGGAATCTATCATTATTACTTGGATGATAAAATCACTGGAATTTGGTGAATGTAATAAATGACCAGTCCACAATTTAAGATAGTTACTGAAGCTTAAAAAAACCACTTCACATTATTTACGCTTTTTATTTGTGTTTTCTTTAGCGTAACTAAGTTCAATGATTTATTGTTTATTTTGTATAAGAATGCTGTAGAAAGGATAAAAGTATACTGAATGCTATAGAGATGAGATCTGCGAGGCGTACGTGCGGGTAAAACAATGAATGTCTGTGATAAAAACGTGGATATCCAGAAAGAATACAAGGCTGATTTAAGCGTGGTTAAGAGGATTAAAAAGGTACGTTTAGATGGTTTGGGCATGTAAAGCAAATGAACGAAGAAAATAGTGTGAAAATAATATGTGATGCAAAAGTGAATAGAAGAAGAAGTCGGGGACACCCGAGAAAGACACGAAAATGGCACGATCAAGTGAATGAAATACTTTAGTCGGGCCATGTGATGACTCAGAATCACAGAAGAGTACGTATGTGAAGATGTATTAATGTGAATGACGCAAGGAGTGTGGGCCAAAACAGAGTTGTATGGCGGTCCGTCCTCTCTGCCTACCCCTGCGAAAAAACGGCTTGATGGTTAGTTAGTTAGTTGTAGAAGTACTTTATTTTTATATTTTCATTGTTTTTTTTCACACTTGTCAAGTATAAAATTACCGTAGCTGAATTTAATTTAAAACAACTGAAATAATACTTTTATAGAATTTTATAATATTAAAGGATTTGACCCGTATAAGTTGATACTTTAATAATTGTAAAAAGAAACTGCATTTTCATTTGTAAACATGGGAACAAACTGTAGGTGAGGGTATTTAAGCACTCGTTCACAAAGCTTTGAATAATCGTCACAATATTTAAAATAGCGTTTTTTCTACAACAACAAAATACCATCGACTCTTAAGGAGATCAGATAAAACTGAGCGGAAGAATACTTTAAAATAATGTTTCTCATCACTCTTCTGATAAATTGACGAGCCATTAAGAAACGTATGTCTGAGAATTGCCCAAATTCTTAACCAATCCATCTAGATCTAGTTGAATCGGCTTTATGAATAAAAGATTTCCGATCGGAACCTTTGAAACAATAATTCGTATCATAAGTCATTCTGCAAATCACAAGTGCTTCTTTACATAGGAAGTCGGAATGTGGGTAAAGTTATTTTTCTAAAGCATTTTCCGTTACGACAAATTAATGTGGTAAACTTGGTAGATGTTTCCTACTTTCCTCGTAAACTGTTTGGCTTTATCGAGTAACTTGCTTAAAGTGAAGCAAACTTGACATGCCCGTGTGGGGAATTGCCGTCAAGACCTAGTTTTATCAAGAAAAGTGTTTTTGGGCAGGTTAATAAAATAAGTTGACCAGTAAATAGGTAACTCACTTTATCAGATATAAGATTCACAATTTCATCAAAGCTTTTTCTGAGATTTCAAAACTCTTTAAAGGAAATCCTTATTCAATCAAATGTATATTTATTTTTTATAATGAATATCGCACAAGATATCCAAGTGCTCCCAATCGTATGGAGCCAATGAGACTATGGTATCCCCAATCGAGGTATGTTGTGAGGCTGAAGGTAGTAGAGAGGAGAAGGAGACGGAGAAGAGAAAGATTGCGAAGTACCAGGCTATTAAGATCTTGTCACTAAGCACGGTTAAAGCCATTTTATAATTTTTTTTTTATTAGGATTTTATTTATTTTTTATAGTGAATACCGTAAAAGAGTCCCAACTGCTCCCAACCGTCTGGAGCCAGTGAGACTATGGCATCCCTATAGGGGTATTTTGTGAAGTTGAAGGTAGTGCAGAGAAGAAGTAGATGGGAAATAGGTTAGGAAGTACCAGGATATTCAGATCTTGTCACCGAAGACGGCTAAAGCCATTTCAAGCAACGTTTCGATTCTGAATGGTAGTCTTTCACCAAGGCGATACTTGAAGTACCTACCACTCTGGAACGTGCTGCAAATATACTTTATATGAATTAAATGTGTAATGACACATATGTATTAATATTTTTTTTTACGCACGACGGGTTTGAACCAGCGACCTTTCGATTCGTAGTCCAGCGTCTTGCCACTCGGTCTTAACTAACCATGTTGGTCCTTAAAAGTAAAGCCGTTTTAGTATTGAAAAGAATCAAACTGATAATTTAGTCTCTCATCTTATTTTTTCACAATTCCATGCATGCTTCAAAGCTCTAAAAGTCATGGAAAAACCTCATTAAAAAACATTGTTGCGTTGGATAGAAACTGTTTTCATAACATTAAATTAAATAAAATAATACTTTGTTTTAAAACCACAGAATTTATTGTGATGAAGGCCAGCCGTTTTCGCTTGGATCAAGCTTCGTCAGGGCACATATGATAACTAAAGAAAAAATACAGAGTTAACAGGTATATAAAGGTACAACAGTTAATGATAGAGTGAGACAGTATATAATACAAAGAAGGAAGAGAGAGCACATATATATATATATATATATATATATATATATATATATATATATATATATATATATATATATATGTATATATATGTATATATATATATTAAGCACTTTCAATTGTTCCGTCCCTCTAATATATGTTCTCTTTCTTCCTTCTTTGTATTATATACTGTCTCACTCTATCATTAACTGTTGTACCTATATATACCTGTTAACTCTGTATTTTTTTTTTTGTTATTATATGTGCCCTGACGAAGCTTGATCCAAGCGAAACCGGTTGGCCTTCATCATAATAAATTCTGTGGTTTTAAAACAAAGTATTCTTTTATTTAATATAATGTCCAACTACCATGTGATTGCTTCTTACGAAAAAAATGTTTTCATAACAATAATACCTTAAACGCCGGAGCTCATCCTACAAGAATTTGTATTGCTTCAACAAACTTTTCATGTACAGATTTTCCGATGTATAGTTAAGATTAGCATAATAAAAATATAACACCGTTACAGTTTAAAGCCTTAATACCAAATATCAAAAATTATGGAGAGCGATTAAATAATGTATTTTGTCTTGTTGTTTGTCGCAACAATTGAACACTTTACCGAAACCTCCGCGATTATATTGAACATTGTGAAATTTCGACATCCGTTGATGATAATTAAAGTCGGATTCATTAATCATAATAATTTATATCGGCGTAAGTTTTGATTCGGCGCTTTAATATTCATGAATAAACAATGACCACACAAAACTGAAGCCCCAAGTATTAAAGAGCATTGTGAAAATTGTTTGGGGAACTTTGTAATTGCAAAAAGTTTCAGTTTCCCGGGTGCTTTTTTTACGATTGCTAGGAACCCCAAATAATGGATAGATAAATTTATTCTTGAAATTTGATACATTATCTGAACAAATTTAATATATCTTAATCAAAATGTCTATTTTTGAGTTAGAATTAATTTATGTTTTATTTATTTATCTTGATAACAAATCTGACAATGGTTTTTGCTATGCCTGTCTTACTGGAAAAAGTTCCTGTGTTAAAACAGATGAAGTACATATATATTTTATGTAAAGTTTACAGAAGGTTTTGAAATGTATTTTGTTAACTTTATATTTAAATAAGCCGCAAGATCAAAATAAAATAGGGAGTTTCAGTAGCAAACTGACTTAAATGTTTTATAATAAAGGTGTGAGTTAAGATAAAAGTAAAGTAAGACATAAAGTAGTTTTAAAAATAACTTGTTCATTTAAATATTAAACACTTACAACAAACTCCCACCACAGACTTTAGCTATCACCAATATGTATTCCTTTAATCAACACATTTCCAATTAGTCAGGACCGCAAGGAAATTGAAGACCTCCTAAAATAGCGCTTGAAATTCTTCACTAGAGGAAGAGATAGATAAAAAGTTTTCACATCTATGTATGCATTTAGAGTATTTCTTAATCATTGGAAGACCACTTTAAATATACGATTCTCTTTTACGTGTTTAAATTTTGGTCAGAGTTTCTGTATAAGACAATCGTTGCTGGTTTTGGCTGAAATTGAAGACCTCCTAAAATAGCGCTTGAAATTCTTCACTAGAGGAAGAGATAGATAAAAAGTTTAGTATTCACATCTATGTATGCATTTAGAGTATTTTTTAATCATTGGAAGACGACTTTAAACATACGATTCTTTTTTACGTGTTTAAATTTTGGTCAGAGTTTCTGCATAAGACAATCGTTGCTGGTACAGAATTACATATTTTACAAGCTATGTATTTGTCCAAAAGCAGCTTAGGCAAAAGGAGTTTGCACTGGTCAATTATTTTTAACTCGGGTATTGTGAAATGAATTATGCCTTACACAGTGCTATCGGGTGAAAAGAAAACGTTTCCTTAAAATTATTTTGTTTCTAGAAACCTGTGGTTAAAACTCTTAAAAAACAGTATTCGATTACCGGAAATGTGTTTGGAATTATTAATAGCGGAATATTTTTGTGAAATAATGAATGCCAAAAGATTGAAGAGTGTTGACTTGTGCATTTATTATCCTCGAAACAATTTGTGATGTACCCATTTCTGCATAGCTTCAGAGATAGTGGATAATTTGGACATAAAAATTAACACCATATGTTCATATAGATGTCAACTAACTAACTGATCATCTTGCCGTTTTTCTGCAGGAGTAGGCAGAGAAGACGGACCGCCATAAAACTGTATTGGCACACACTTCTTGCTTCATGTACATTCATACATCGTCTCATACATACTCTTCTGTTATTCTAATCAATAACATAGCCCAATTCAAGTATTTGATTCACTTGATCGTGCCATGTCTTCTTCACTTTCGCATCATGTATTTTTTTCACACTCCTTTCTTCGTTTATTTGTTCTACTTGCCCAAATCATCTAGGCGTCCCTTTCTTGATCCTATTCATTACGTTTACATCAGCCTTGAATTCTTCCTGGATACCCACATTTTTTACGCGACTTTACTGAACTTACGCCTCAGGGGTATCATTTCCACAGCATTCAGTCTACGTTCATCTTTCTTCTGCCAGTTCCATGCCTCATTGCCATACATCAGGATTGGTATAAGCACTCCATTGTGGACTGCTAGCTTTGCTTCTTCGGAAAAAAAATATTCTCGCCAATAGTGATGTTTGTTTCAAATAATAAGAATACTAAGCACAAGTGCAAATTTTCAAAACAATATTGAAATAAAGAAATGGACACGATAAAAATATATTGAAATAAATAATTAAAATTAAAAAATAAAACCATCGAATATAAAAAAATCAGGTTTCCAGGAATATGTACACAAGACTAATATAAAATCTAGCATTAAAACATGAAACCGTGTGTGTTTATTCGAAGAGTTTTTTAATGGATGTCTGTGATGAAAGAAATATAAAATCAATATAAGTTTCTTTTTTTCCTGAGAAAGCTAATTTTTCAAACTCAATCCGAACTTTATAACCAATTCAAACTAACCGACTCCTTTGAAGTAATTTATGTATTACCTAAGTAAAACACGATTTGATTGCAGCTCTACAGTAATTGGATTATGTGTTAGGACCTAAAAACATTCCTTGAAGATCGCTGAGTAATGAATAAAACATTTACCACAAAAACCACCAAAAAGCAATATAAGCACAACCTGAATAAATAAAACTTATTTTCATGTTACTAAGTTAAAGGATACCTCCCTGAAAGTTCTTTGTCGAAACAGTGGATACAACCCTCTTGATAAAAGGGGTCGAAAAGAGAAATGTGAACCTCTCTCGCAGAAACATAACAAACAATTACGTAGGTACCATAATCGTTTAAGAAGAATTTCATTATTTTACCGATTTTCAGGTATTTATATAAATGAAAAAGAGAAGTTCCAACCATCTAGAGCCAGTGAGACTATGGAATCACCAATTTAGGTATGTTGTGAGGTGGTGAGGAAAGGAAGGAGATGAGAAACAGACAAGTCGTAAAATGCCGGGCTATTCAAATCTGGTCCCCAAACACGGCTAAAGCCATTTCAAGCAACGTTTAAATTCTGAATGGCAGTCTTTCACCAGGGCGATACTAGGAGTATCTACCACTCTGAAACGTATCGCAAATATATGGTTCTATATATTATTTTATAAAACTTAAATGTGTTATATATGACACATATTTACTAAATTAAATGTATTTGCCCACGCCGGGTTTCAACCCGGGACCTTTGGATTCGTAGTCGAGCGTAATACTACTCGACCACGGAGGCCGTCAAAATATAATTTAGGTATTTTCAATTTATGCATCGATGCGTTTCAAATAAATGAATACCTTCCGTGCATTTTGCGGAAAATTGTCAACGATATTTTATCGAAATGTTTTTCACGTGAAATTTTTTAAAACATTTTTTAAAACGAAGAACTGGTATCTCGTGTTACCGGAAACGATTTTTTTTTCAATTTGGTATTCCACGGCGTTTTTCATACGAAAACCGTGAGCAAATAAAAAAATCAACTCAATTAAATTACGCGGAAATGTATTTTCAATATCGGACTTTATTCAAAAGATATTATTCGATACAAACTATGATTTTGCAGCATGACAATGCTCGACCCCATGTTGCAAAAGTGGTCGAGACATACTTGGAAACGTTAGAGTGGGAAGTCTTACCTCACCCGCCGTATTCTCCAGACGTTGTTCTCTCTGATTATGACTTGTTTCGATCAATGGCGCACGCAAACTGGCGGACCAGCACTTTCAGTCTCACGAAGAAGTAAAAAATTGAATCGATTCGTGGATCGCTTCAAAAGATGATCACTCTTTTTCCACGTTCAAAATTATCAAATTTTGTTATGAATTTTACACATTGTCCCTGTAGATTCAAAAAATTTGTTTTTTAAATAACATAGTTATTTATTTCTCCCTAAGCACAAGAATTTTCTTTATTAGGGTGGTATTTATCATTAACTAGAACATTGTACATAGTATATAAACTGAATTAATATTATAACAACTGTTAGTATTTAGTAAAAATGTATATTTTAACAACTGTTAGTATTAAGTAAAAATGTATATTTTTGTTCAATGGATTAAATTTAAATAAATAAAAAAATTTTAAAAAAACTTGTGTGAACTTTAGTCCATACGCACTAGTGTGACATTGTCAAATTTAGAACTGATGTATTAGATAAGAAATTCAAATTTATTAAAGCTCTTAACATCCAGACAAACGATTATTCACCTATAATATATATTATCGGACGATTATTTTTATTTTGTATACAAAAGGTGGATTAAATCCACTTTTTTGTTGTTGTTGTAAAAACAAGATAAAGCAAGTCAAGTTACATCTCTTAATTTTTCACGGATAACATTACTGGCGCATAAATATTTGGGGTTATTTTTTTAAAATATTTCTAATAAATACAGTGTCTTTGCCAAAAATTGTGGCAAAATGCCTTTGACTGAAGCACATTCGATATATTTTAACCACATAAAAGGCCCTTCGGTTTATTTCATCTCATGGGATGCGGTTTGAAGGGTCCGAGAATAAATTGGAAAATTATATATCAAATCTGTCTTCAATCTACAGCCTTCGAGTTGCTCATTCTACTTTCATTGATTTGTTCCGTTCGTTGTCAAAGTTTTTTATAAGTTGTTTAAAGTAGTATTTTATTCTGTACGTGTACATCCGAAGTATGTTTTAATTAAATTGTTGGTTATTTATTTGCTTTGCGTTTAAACATAAATTTTCTTCTGTACATATATGTAACCTTGGAGTAACAATATATGGAGAGAGAGCTAATTATTTTTACCCAACCTATACAAACTTGCGATAAATCACTTTCTTCGGGTTTTTACGTCGTACATCACGAGAGGGATGGGACAACAAAAATAACACCCCACTTTTATGTGGTGTAAGGATGATCTTGGTCTCCCGCGTCTCCGGGGACTCCGCCCACATGTTTAATTATGCGACTAAACTGGACACAACTGAAAGGTTTTTTGAGGTTATTTGTTTTATTTTTGTTGATAAAAATACTGTTAAAAAGTGGTTATACGAATACACAAAAACATTATGTCGACATGTGCTATGAATGGATGTATAAATACCCTGGCCCTAGTTTTAACCACGCCCAGGTCTACCGAGTCCAGCAAAAATCATCAAAAACTGACTACACTGCCTTGGATGGGTACCACTCTATGTACTAAGTATGTAAAAATGGGTGGCAATCACATTAGGACTAGCGATATTTTTTTGCAATTTTCGAATTCGGATATCGTTTTGAGCAAATTTGATGACGTCAGCGCAATTTACAGCTCAAATTTTCATTTACAGATTACTGTGTAATACAAATAAAACAAAAACAAAACATTTCATGCATATCTTGGGTACCATAAAATTTATATTATTGTTTGGTGAAACCGCCTTTACTGGCCATCACGACTTCAAAACGCCATGGCATAATTCAAATTTATTTTCTTGTGGTTTTTGGCATCTCTGAGTCATGTTGTTAGATTTTGATAAACTTTTCTAAAAGATCTATCCTGGCAGTTAGGACATCCTTCCCGATTTTTCATTTTATAAAATCCCAAATATTTAAGCAATCATCAAAAAGGCAACGAGGAAACTGAAACTTTTTTCAATTTACATGGTTCCCCGAACAATTTTCACAATTTTCTATAATGCTTGGGGCTTTTGGAGTTATTTGTGATCATTTTAGGGTAGGGTGACTGACCATGACAATACTTCGATTTTGTTTTGTTTTAGATTGGGCATAATGCTTTTTGCTGTATGACAAAGTACCCCATTTCGCACCACGATTAGTTTCTTTTCTTTTTTTTTTTAACATTTGCCGTTTGTGGTTACAAATGACTCTCAATCAAATAATTAAGAAAAAGATAGGTGGAAATTTGGTACTAAGAAACCACTTCATAAACGTAAGACTAGCCACTGTATGAACAAAATTAATACACTACATAATACAACGTATGCATTTCGTTTCAATAAACCTCGATTCTACATCATAATGCAATAACCGCGAATGGATTGTAACATGATATCGGCTTTATTCTGCAGAACTGTTAAGATTATGATGTAAGCTACTTACAACTTGGCTTCCTCTCCGGACCAGCGAGTAGACGCTCCCTCTGTGCTTAGCCCCTTGAGGACTCGGCACATCATTGGGGTAGATTCTCCACGTCATAATATTGATCTCAGCATCCAGTTTGTAGCGCCTGAGAAAAAAAACATAAAAAATATAATTTCTGTAAAGTTAAGCAGGGTTACAAGGTCACTCGATTGTTTTGTTTAGATTGTTTTTATTTTAGTTTTTTCGGCCTCCGTGGTCGAGTGGTTAGACACTCGAGTACGAATCCAGAGGTCGAATGTTCAAACTCGGCGTGCGCAAATAACTTTTATTTAATTATTATGTATCATAGAACATAAAATTAATATAAAATAATATATAGTATATTTGAGGAACTTTCCAGAGTGGTAGATACTCTAAGTATCGCCCTGGTGAAAGACCACCATTCACAATCGAAACGTTACTTGAAATGTCTTAGGCCGTGTTTGGTGACCAGATCCAAATAGCCAGGTACTTCCCAACCTTCCTCTTCTCCATCTCTTTCCCATTCCCACTACCTTCAGCCTTACAACACAGGATGTCATAGTCTAACTGGCTCTAGACGGTTAGGAGCAGTTGATACTCCTATGCGGAATTCGTGTAAAAAAAAAGAAGTTTGTATGACGGACATAAGTCCATGCACTCTAGAATGGTGCTTAGCGTCACTTTATAGCTTTCTAACATAAGCGAAACTATGAATGAATTGTTTGTTATTTTTCCATGGTTCTTTAGAAAAATGTTTTCGGATTTCAGTGAATACATTCGTTTAACTGTTATCTTTTAAATTTTACAAAAAATATTCTAAAATATAAGTAAAAAAAAAACAGTATAAAAATCAGCTAAAGCATTTTTTAACGTTACAATTAAATTACAGTGTGTATTTCATAATCAATTTCAAAGATTACCGGTATAAAATGTGTTTACTGGAAACCTTAGACATTTTCCTAACTACCAGCGTAAAGTTAACAGATAAATCATTTGTAGTATTGCTTGCGTTAGAAAGGCAAAAAATGTATATTCTGAAGTGCTGACTCATAAGACCCAAATGTATAGGTAAAACGAGTACATGAAATTAGGGATTTCAAGTAAGATAAATGGATAAATTGAGTTTCATCAAAAATACGAGTCAGCATATATGGTATAACACATAGTAAAACAAATAGAAATACGTAACACGCAGAAACATTATTATTTTTACCAGAGTTGATGACGCACGGTTGCCAGAAGGAGGCATTATGTAATCATGTTATTAGATTAACGTGTAATACACGTGTTATTACAGAATCGTATAAAGGCCGGCTTATTGGTATGCTTACGGAATAAACCTTTCTACGTAACATCGCATTAAAATCACCAATAACTTTGCCTGAATCGTATCATAAAACACCCACTTCATTGCTTGAAGAGTAATGTAATGATCCTGAGTTATGATATCGTAACGCGCTGGGTAGTAAACGGTGAAAATGAACCATTTCTCAAAATGGGGAGATTATTTTTTTTATTATTTTATTGCAACAACGTTAACGAGGTTTTGTTTGGTCTGCTTTTGCTTTGCAACGAATAGCGAATGTTTGCGAATGGAAACATGAATGGCTTTGGCGCATTAACGTAAAAGCAACCGGCACGAGACGTCACTATTAGTCGTACAACATGCTTGTACAGGCTGTTATCCAATGGCACAAACCGCTGTACGCCAACGATAGATACTCCTATTAGGCATATCAATCCTTAGGCCACCGTGAGGGATGAATGTTGTTTGGTGTTTGAAAGAGAGAGTACGAGAACAGCGTGCAAGATAGTAATGATGAATACTTGAAGAAAGTGGAAGAGTTTCTGTATTAAGGAAGTGTGTTTACGAAAGACGGAAAGGCTGATAAAGTTATTGAAAGGAGGGTTAATGCAGGACACTCCATTAATGAAGGACTAAACGCTATTGGCGCAAATATAAAAAAAAGATCAAAAAATTGAAGCAAGCAGTCCACAGTGGAGTGCTTATAACAATCATTATATATATAGCAGCTAGTCATGGAAATGGCAGAGCAAGAATTAAAGTAGATTGAATGATGTAGAAATGAGATCCCTGAGGCATATGTGCTGTTAAACTATGAATGACCGTGTTAAAAACGTGGATAACCGAAAATAATGCAAGGCGTGCTGAATAGAATTAAGAAAGGTACGCTTAGAAAGTTTGGGCATGTAAAGCCAATTAACGAAGAAAAGAGTGCGAAAAGAGAATATGACACCAAAGTAAATGGAAGAAGTCGGGGACACCCGAAAGACAAGGCACGGCCAAGCAAACCAAATACTTATAGTTTAGAAGTGTATGTATGAGACGATGTATGAATGCGAATGTAGCAAGAAATGTGTGCCAAAACAGAGTTGTATGGCGGTCCGTCTTATCTGCCTACCCCTGCGGGGAAACGTTGTGATGGTTAGTTAGTTAGTTTTCTTAAAAAAATATAGTCGCCACATCATAGGTAGGTATCTAAAAAACCACGAAAAGGAAAATAGTTTATTGGCGTGACCGGAACTTGACTCGTACCTTTTTCGTCTACATCTACCTCTTTTTCTTCTCCATTTTTTTTAGTCACTGCGTTAATAATATTCTTTCGGGATTTTTTGATTAACAGTATAAGATAAAGACGAAGAAATAGTTTAAAAAAAAGCAATTTTTCAGTCAGATTACGATGACTGTAAATAGTAAAAATACCGAAACAGGTTTTGATGAAATACTTTAACTTTATTAAAAGGGTTATTTATTGACTCTATTTGCAAAGGTTCCACATAATAGGTTTTTTTAATGTTTTATTATCGAGATCTTTGCAAATACGTTCGTAAGAAATTTGTATGTACTTTGTACGGTTTTTCTTAAGAAAATCTTATTTTTAATTTCCAAATACAGGTATCTCAGGTTGATATTATTTGTAAATAGGTACACAAATAATTAATATTTCATTCACTGAAACACTCGAAAATTTTGTACACCACACTGTTTGAATTGATTTTATTCTGCGTTATTTATTTTTACGTCATTTATTAAAGAAAAAAAATTGCAAATGACCAAACGTTTTGTTGACAGTATTTCTGACTGACTGTATAACAATAACAAGTATTCAGTTAAGAAAATACTGGAAAAACTGAATTAAATAAATATTGTATAGTTGGTTTGAAAACGGTAATGGCTCTAAAAAGAAGGAGAAATGTTTCAGACTGATTAAAGAATACCCCACCAGAGTCGCAACTGCTCCAAACTGTCTAGAGCCAGTGGTACTTTGACATCTTCAATTGGCTATGTTCTGAGGTTGAAGAGGAAGGTTAGGAAATATCTAGCTATTCAGAACTGGTCACCAAACAAGCTATAAAGTGACGCTAAGCACCATTCTAGAGTGCATGGACTTATGTCCGTCATACAAACTTCTTTTTTTTTACACGAATTCCGCATAGGAGTCTCAACTGCTCCCAACCGTCTAGAGCCAGTTAGACTATGACATCCTGTGTTGTAAGGCTGAAGGTAGTGGGAATGGGAAAGAGATGGAGAAGAGGAAGGTTGGGAAGTACCTGGCTATTTGGATCTGGTCACCAAACACGACTAAAGCCATTTCAAGTAAAGTTTCGATTCTGAATGGTGGTTTTTCACCAGGAAGAGACTTAGAGTATCTACCACTCTGAAACGTGCCGCAAATATAATATATATAATTTTATTTTAATCGAAATGTGTTACGAAACACGTTAATTAAATACAAGTTATTTGCGAACGCTGAATTTGAACCCGCGATCTTAAGATTAAAGTCGAGCTCCTCACCACCGGATCATGGTAGCCGTCAATCTTTGACATTCTTAGTTCCTCGCGTTCAACTACTTGTTCGAAGATGGTAAATTTCATGGGTTTTACCAAAATGTTGATTGTGTTGTGTTTATGGTTTTACCAAAATGTTGATTTGTTCTGTTATTTGGATAGGTTTCTAACGTTCATGAATGCTTTTAATGCAAATAGTTTCATAAAATGCGAATCGAAATTTATTTGGTATAAGAAAATAACAACTGGGTTCCATTTTGACGTGATTGGAAAATTTGAATACTGATTAGCAAAAAGTTATTCAAACAAAATACAATAGGATTCAGTTTCAATTTTGATGAACGATGGTTTTTTTTTAATAACAGAAGGTTGATGAAGAAGATAAGGAAAAAGACAGGTGATTAATTATAAAAAAAAATATCATGCTGCTCCAAATTAAAATAAACCGATATGCACAATTTTATTTTTGAAACCACAAGACTATATATTTTTTTTTAAATCACCTATGTGAAATCATGATACAACAGTACTTCGTGAAATTTACGTAAAATCATTGTTATCCACCCATGAAACCCCTAAAATGTATTAATACCTTAGAGTAACAATATAAAGAGACCGTACTAATTTGTGACAAATCGTTGACAAACTCTCAAAATATAGCTCTCTCTTTATGCTCGGTTCTATACGCATATGAGAAAAAGAGACAAACAATTGTTGAAACCAATACACGATTTGGGGCGTGCTAAATACCATGTCCGCGATATTTGATCTGTACGAGCTTCATTCACGTTTGGAGTGTCAGGCGAACGGACTGTCAAAAGTGCGTAAATAGTTAAAAACTTGAGTTATTTTTTGTCCGATATCTATCAAAACATCATGGCCATATGTGCTATACTTGGTTGCTTCAAACAAAAGGACCAAAAACAAACAGTTTTCACACGTATGTACCATAAAAATCGTCTTTTTTAGTTAGATCTCAAATATTTAACATTCTAACCTACAAAACAACTAGTAACTTACACCAATATGTAATTAATCTTTGGACTATTCGTTCCAATATAATAAACTTCCGTTTGAAATGAGTTTTAATGGATTCGTAATATTTTTAACTTAGAGATATTTACTAGCTGTCACATAAGAAACCATTACAAGGGGGAATACCCATATTGTACGGCTTCTGAAAGTATCCCGGTCTCTTTTCTTTCTCATGATACTAACGCTAAATTGTTGGCAAACAGATAAAGACAGAATAGTGTTTATCTCTTAGTTATATTTATAATTTCGGTTACGTCCCCAGATTCAGGGCTATGCCAAAATTGGAATATTATTATTTATTTAATTATTTTTAGATTTCCAAAGGACGAAAAAAGACGAGAAAAATCTAATTTATTTTTCTTTGATTTAACAAATATGTTAATATGAATTCATACGTTTCATCTGGATTTTTTATACCCTTAGCTTCTAGTTAATTGTTTTTTTAAATCTATTGATGTGCACATGCACTATTGTACCCATTTCTGAACCTGTTCTCTGATGATTTATGATAACGATATGCATCTAGATAGTTTTAATTTTGTATACATATTATATATTATTTTCTCCTTGTTAGTTAGAATTATTAGCTTAATTAATTAAGTATGAAGCGCACTTGACGTGAAATATCACAAAGACTGTGCTATATAAGTTCACTGTTATTATTATCTGCATTCGAAATTTCCTTACAAAATAACGCGGGACGGAAAACATCCCTACAATACTTAAAAGCGGTGTCATGTTTTGTGAATTTTTTGTGTCTCTTTCTCTCTCATGGTGTACGACGTAAAAAACGCAGAGAAAGTGATTTATCGCAAATTTATATAGGTAAAAAAAAAATTGATCTCTCTCCATATATTCTTACTCCAAGGTTAAGAAAATGATTTAACATCTGTTATCACCGTACATTTTTTTATTTTACTTTTTGTTTGTAAACTATTTTGTTGATGGAACTGAAGTTCATTTTATAATATGTATTATAAAATGTTCTGTACTAATAATTTAATTCGTTTATATTTTTATATATAAATAAGATTTTAATAATCTTATTGATTAATGTATATTTGAATAAACAAAAAAATATACAACATTCATTCTTTTTAATGATTTACAACTACCTACTCACAACAAAATACCTAATTTACTTAATTTGTGACAACCCTGTTAGTGATTTTACTCCGAGTTTAGGCCACACCCTTTGGTCATTGCTTGGTCAAAAAGTGCGGACAAAATTTCGCAAAGTTAGGTCTCTAGATATTGTTACTCTAAGATTAATACGTTAGTCTGAGCAATAAATGTACCAGTCTGAAGATGACGGTAACAGGTTGTAACCGGTCCGGTCAATATCAGAATAAAAATCAGTGGAAAAAAGTTAAAATGTTGTATTATCAAATCAACAATTATTACTTTTTTTCGATTTTTACGAGTAGATGAAGGGATTATTTAAAAATCAGAAGGTGAGATCAGAAAAACATTTAAAAAGTTATATTTCCGTTGCTAGGAGATTTTTCAACCAATATAATTCAACGAAGTTATGCAGAAAGCATCTAACCCCAAAAATATGAAACTGAGAAAAAGGCGTTTGAAAACATGACGGGAAAAAAAGCATTAATATGCGTGATCGGCATTTGTTAAGGAAATTTCAGTTTTTTTTTTTCTTTATGAGCTAATAATGCTTAAATAGGTTATTTATAATCTATTATTGTGTTTATTAAAAAAAAAAGTATTTTTTATGTTATTTAATAATGAATTACCAAAAATCAATAGTATTTGGAGCTTGGATGTTTTCAGCAGATGTGAATCTTGTATTTATTTATAGGCAAATATGTAAAATTCGATTTTTGCAATTTGTGTGCGTGGACATATAGTTGCACAACGATGTCCAATTTATGTCTGTAATTAATTGGAAAACAAAACAAAATGCAAACTCGGAAAGGCCGGTTATGTAAATCCCAGAAAATAGTCTTAAATTTTATCCCAAATTTGTTAAGATTGTTTTACTCTATTTTTTAGAGTAACTTCCAATGATATATTCAATTATTTGAAAATGAAAATTTAAAAGAAATCAACAAAAAAAGTTCTTATTTTTTTTACGGATTTGTTTTAATATTTCGTAATAAATTATTATTTTTTATTGAACTTACTCTCGTAAGTCATTTCAATATGATAAAACACATCAATTTTTTCATAATTAGTATTCTTTGAACAGACTTCCTACACACCAAGGGGATAATTCGAATACGGTTGAATTATTTTTCTCATTTTCCGTTCGTTGAACTTTGGAAAACTCTCAGAGTTTTATTGTTCAACTCGCTGAACACCAAACAAGGATTCGGTCTCAGGAGATCTCAGGATCAACAATAGGGGATCAAATCTTAACTAAGGGGGTTGATCAGCGGAAAAATAAATTTTAAACTTATTGTGGAGATCACAATGCGCTATTTTGAGGATTTCGTAGCTGAAATTGTGAAAAATACTAAAGGTTTGAAAAAACCACGGAAAAAGTTGAATTAGTAGAGGAATTCAATGCGAAGATATATTTTAAAAACATACGTGGGACGTGAAGATTCAATGGCTGTTTTTAATCCCACTTGGTCTTTCGGGAGCTTTTAATTTTTAAAACCTGGTATTTTATATATTTCTGATTTTTTTTCCATCCCAGCCATATTTTTTAAATAAATCCGTGAGCCACTTAGTTACCTTATGAATATTTAAATATGAAAATGTGCTCTGTGCAACCACTAGCATTTTATATTTGAAAGTCATAATTTAATAAGGGAGATACTTGAAGGAAAAACAGAGATAATGATGTTGGAGCTCCATCCTTCGTTTTTGCTACAAAATATGTTTTCATTTATATTTCTTTTAGGTTAAGTTACATTATATCAGAGTGCTGCGAAAATTATTTTAAAATAAGAATTAATTTCAAAAGTAAGCTTTTGGTTTTATGTACATCAAGTAATAAGGTGTTTACATGCTATTACAAATCAAAGAATGTAACTTCACTTGCCAAGATGAAAACTGAGAAATTTTGTTTCTACAGAATCAAAAAGGATAACTTGTTTTAATTTTTGATACAAAATAAAAATAATCGTCGAGAAAATATATTGTTATATGTGAACTTATCGCTTGTCCTTATTTGAAAAGATTGATGATTTTAAAACAAATCAGTTTCGTATTAATTTTTTGAAAAAATCACACTCGTACCTACTTACGCACAAGAAAAACATATAGTTTAATATACTCCATGCTCTTTAAACTCAAATACTAATAAAACATAACTATATATGTATATATATTTTTTTTAAATGTAATTGTGTTTTAATCATTAATTTGAACTATAATCTTCCTATGTAAAACCTGTGTCCATCGCTATCTTTAAAGGAACTTTAAAAAAAAAAAATTATTTACATCGGAGTTACGTGACTGAGACGTAGTTTTAAAATTCGAATTAATTATTTAATTACTGTTCTTAATTATTCATCATATATTTTTTAACTAACCTCTCAAACCCTTACGTTTCCAGAATGATATTATTTTAAGTGAAATGTTAACAATATTTTAACGAGAATAATTCAAAAAGCAAACAAAAGTGAAAAAAGATTATGTAAAGATAATTAATTATTATGTAATTGGTGTGTTTTAGAGAATTTAATATAAGTTATTATTTTTAATAATGAATCTATAATCACTTTAAATACTTATTTATTAAATTAATTTTTATCCTTTTGGATCTGAGAATGGTTAATGACGTACTTACACTTAAAATTTAGCATAAAAATGGTATAAAATGAATTATTAACCAAACCTCTTTTTTATTCATCCTGAAGCATTTCATCAACATAAATAATAAATAACTTACTTTTTAAAAGAAAATTTTCTCTCCTTCAAAAGGTTCATAATGATTAGTATTCAGCTATTCCCAGAACGCAGCGTCTTGTTAAAGTAAAAGTTCTTAGAAAAAATGTTCTTTGTATTTAAAAAGTAACAAGCCTTTCACTTTACAAAGATCGCGGGAAAAAAATACTGCCTTTTCACATTTAATGAGAAGGGTTTGATTTGAATGGACGAGGGTAAAAGGATATGTAAGAAAGACGACAAAATACGTAATAATGGCGGATATAAGGAGCTTAAATTACTCTTACAATACAGCGATAAGGAAACAAAGGATTTTTCTAAATGATTATGTCAAATTGAGATTAGGCATTAAAAGCCCTCTTTTGTGGTATTTTGTAACATTTTATTTCATCCTATTACTGGTTACATATTTATGAATTTTATTATACTTGCGGTAAGTTAATGTTCTTTTTATGAAAATTGAGTTGTTTTTTTTTCAAAGAAAGTAAACGCTTTGCGGTTAGACATAATGTAAAATAAAAATATTTTTTGTATAACACCACTTATTGAATGTATTATTATCAAACCTTCGTCAGTACTGTATTATAAGTATTGTATACTTATCATAGTGTATATATTCATACAGTCAATAAACTGTATCAGTATATATTCATACAGTCCTAATGAAGGTTCAAGCTGAACCGAAACTAGTTGACGATAATATTACGTTGAAGAAAGTTTTGTTATACGAAACATACTTTTTTTAAAGAAAATTGAGTATCTACGAAATCAAAAAAAAAAAACAAATGAGGTGAAAAAAGATAAACTTATATAAGAGACACGATAACGCAGTATGACATCAGCTAATAAGAGGTTTAAACAGCGTGAAAGGTACTCCTAGTATTATCCTGGTGAGAGACCACTTTTCGTAACCAAAACGTTGTTTGAAATGGCATTAACTCTGTTCAGTAATTAAATCTGAATAATTAGATACTTCCGAATCATCCACTTTACCATCTTCTTCGCCTCCTTCACTTTTTTTGTTCCACAACATTCCCCAAATGGAAATTCCACTCTTGCTCCAACTGGTTTTGGGCAGTTGGTCACTCTCGTACGGATCACAAAGTTTTATTCTTACATTCTCCTATATTTTTTTTAATTTTTTTTTATATATAATTTAATTGAATTAAATTCAATATTATTATTATTGAGTTCTGCTATTTTAAGTTTTTTATTTTAGTTTTTAGTGACAGCTGTTTCGGCGTTTAAGGCCATTGTCAAACTGTCAGATACTCAATTTTCTTTAAAAAAAGTATGTTTCGTATAACAAAACTTTCTTCAACGTAATATTATCGTCAACTAGTTTCGGTTTAGCTTGAACCTTCATTAGGACAGTTTGACAATGGCCTTAAACGCCGAAACAGCTGTCACTAAAAACTAAAATAAAAAACTTAAAATAGCAGAACTCAATAATAATAATATTAAATTTAATTCAATTGAATTATATAAAAAATTAAAATGGAGTTCTACAAATTAAACACAAAAACCATAAATAAAAATTCTCCTATAGTCTCTTAGAACTTTTGTGCTGAAACTGTACGAGGATATTGAACACTTCTTTGAACTGGTACCGGGTATAAAGTGAAACAACAGCTAAAAACTAATTTTATTTCATCGAAGGAAAGAAAAACTTGGTTTGTGATTATAAAAAAAGACAATCAGTAATAATCAGTACATAAATATCCCTGATAAAGCTTGGAATAAAGCGAAACTCAGTCGGCCATATAAATATCAATACATTTGTGTATTACAAAGTGTTTTAGTTTAATTATTTTTTAATTTTACTTTGTTAACAAAGTATAATATTTTTTTCGACCAAATTAAATAATAACTCTCGTAATGAAGGATTAGAAAACAATCTGAATTGAGTAAATCATTTCTCAGCAAGCCCAGCTGTGTTTCTAAAGCTTTGTTTAGTGAAAGTTAGCTGTTAAATTCATTGGAGTGAAATGCTTATATCATCTTGTAACTTTTTGAAACAGAGCTCTCGTTTCTCGAGTAACATTACTTTGGAGAAGAACGTGTTTTAATATCTAATGAAGTACCAGTTTTCGTTAGAAACGCAGCCATTTTAAAATGAAATCTAACTGTACAGATCGACATACTTAACTTTTGCAGTCGGAGAACTGTAGGTATGGTGGATACCAAAAAACGAATATATAAATGATTCGTTCGTCAATGTGGATATCTGGAAAGAATACAAGGCTGATGTAAGCGTAATGAATAGCACCGAGAAAGGGACGCTTAGATGGTTTGTGCATGTAGAGCGAATGAACGAAAAAAGGAGTGTGAAAAGAATACATGATGCGAAAGCGAATGAAATAAGAAGTCGGGGAGGAAGACAAGGCACGATCAAGTAAAACAAATACTTAATTCGGGTCATGTGAAGAGTCAGAATAAGAGAAGAGTATGTATGAGACGATGTATGAATGTGAATAAAGCAAGGAGTGTGTGGGGGTCCGTCTTCTCTGCCTGCCCCTGCGGAGAGAAGGCGTGATGGTTAACTAATAGTTAGTTCGTTAATTCCAAGCTGTTCTTTCCGTTTTCCTAAATATTAATGACATACAATGTACTTATGATGTACACGATTAGGAACTTAACCAAGGGTGCTGGTATCAAAACAGAATACTTCCTTTGGACGACGATCGCATACTTTCTTAGCTTTTAAGGCATCAATCAATCAATTCAAAAAGTAACGGATAAAGCAAAGTACAAACTTATTTTAAAAACCAATTACAGAATGGCCAGTAAAAAGTAGACGAGAACAATCAAAAATATTCCTTAGTAAATTCATTGTCTTTTTTTTCGCGAATACCGCACAAGAGTCTCAACTGCTCCCAACCGTCTAGAGCCAGAGAGAGGATGGCATCCCCAATAGAGGGATGCTGTAAGGCTGAAGGTAGTGGGGAGGAGAATGAGACGAGTAAGGGAAAGGTTGGGAAGTACCTGGCTAAAAAAAGCTGGCTAAAGCCATTTCAAGCAACGTTTCAATTCTGAATGGTGGTCTTTCACCAGGGCGATACTTTGAGTATCTACCACTCTGGAACGTACCACAAATATACTTTATTTTATTTTATATCAATTAAATTTGTTATGACACATATTAATTAAACATATTTTATTTCTGCACGCCGGGTTCGAACTCGCGACCTCTGGATTCGTAGTCGAGCGTATTACCACTCGACCATGCAGGCCGTCAAACAGACACTTAACACCGAAATGACGATCCAATCAATGTGGTACCTGAAGAAAGTGCTGCCCTCTACCTTATCTCTATTCTCATCACCAGTCGAATTCTGTTGTTATTTTGTGTCCTCTGTGGTCCATCATGACATCTCCGGACTAACTAGAAATTTTTTCTTATTTTTTTTAAAATTATTTTTGTTTTTGATCTTGTTACTGAGCAGTGCTATGTTTTATATTATAATTATTTAGAATGCAGACCACCATGATAATTTTGTAAAAAAAAAAAAATTTTAAAAAACATCTGTTTTTGTGATATTTAAAGCAGCGACAACACTCAACATATGATCTTAAGCGTCATAAAATTTGAGTAGTTTTTTCTTGTCATTTTTGTGATCTCTCGGGAGCTTTATTTTTTTTAATTGAATTCTCAAAGAGTAAAACAAGGTGCCATTTATTTATTCCCTTGTATTTCAATTTTGCAACAAGAAATTTTAAGCTCATGCTAATTCATTGAATAACTAGTAAATTATTCTGGGACTAACAGCTGCGACAACTAATTGGAATAACAATATGCGACAGTAATAATTAATATACAATAACGAGATTCTGAGGTGTCAGTCACCAACCAAACTCGCTTCAGTGAAAATTTGAATATTGATCTCTACTACTTTGGACTTTCCTGTTCTCATTATTGTGCAGTTTAATGTATGAAAACTTTTGTTGACTAATACACGTAATATAATAAATGTAAAAATAGAAAGTTAATTGAATTTTTGATCTGAACAATATTTATTAAATTAATCTATTTATTAGCTTAGGCCTGAAATAAAACGATCGATTGTATAACAGCACTTATTAAGCATCATCGGGGTAGTATTTTAACAACTAAGGTTGGGATCTCAGAGCAATAATATACCATAAAAGAGCACTAGTGTAGTCAGTATTGATGATTTTTGCCTGACTGGGGCGTGGCTAGGACTAAATCTACAGTATTCATACATCCATTCATAGCACATGCTGACATAATGTTTTTGTTTAGTTGTATAAACACTTTTTCACAGTATTATTTAAAAAAAAAAAAAAGACGGGTTACAAATAACCTGACAATATTTGAATAGTTCCTACTCTCATCGTAATAAGCGGAAGATGTTGCTTGTGCAATGACGGAGGACTTATCCAGAAGATAAATTGAACGCACGACGCCCGGTTGAGAATCCGACGCGTTTGTCCACTCAGCTACCGACCGGTCATAGATTTTTGTTATAAACAGAAATGTAGGATATAACCTAAGTAACCGTTGAGTTCTGTCCTGTTATGTCGCATGACAAAACATAGCGGGCGGAGTCGTCAAAGACGCGGGTGACGGAGAATTTGCTTACATTCCTAAAAGCGGAGCTATATTGTATGAGAACTTGTCTTATCTCTTTCTCTCTCATGGTTGACGACGTAAAAACCCGGAGAAAGTGATTGATCGTAAATTTGTATAGGTTGGGTAAAAATATTTAGCTCTCTCTCCATATATATTCCTGCTCTGAGGTTGGGATGTTTCGACCAAGTTCACAATTGACTGACGATCAAATCGCTGACAAGAGCCATTCAGAACTTTGTCATTTAAACGGTCCATTTTAGCTTCTGGTCAAACTGTATCACCAAGCATAATAGCACAACTATTGTGCATGAAGAATGATTATAATTTGATCAAACGCTAAAACGGGCCGAGAATCGGCGTTTAACGGAGACCGTTCAAATATCAAAAATTCAAAAAAGCGCTAATCATTAGTCAAACATGACGAAGATTGAAACAACACAACCTAACAGCTAGTTAAAACAATTATTTCGTATTAAGCTATCACTTCGCGATTTCATTTTATATAAGAAATGAAACAATTACTCGTTTTTAGCCAGAAATTTTATGTTGATATTAATACCTATGGATTTGTTCTATGCAAACTTAATATACTACCCGAGAAAGCTTGACTAAAGCGAAACCGAGGTGATAATACAAAAATAAAGTTAGTAATTGTTTCATTTCATTAAAAAAAACGAATTATTATAAAACGGAAAAAAACGTGTATAATTCGACTTAAGTGTCACGCCGGTATGCGTTGCACATTATACATTCGCTTAGTTTAGCTTTTAAACCAATTCGACTGACGTCTCTCACTAAATGCAATTGGGACCGTCCAACGGGGACAATTAACACCTGATTATTCAGTAAGGTGACCATTATACCAAACGAGGAGCATTGTGTCCTTGCTACATGTCCCACTGAGTCAGAATATATAAATCTACATGCAATGGACATGTAACAGTTGTGTAGTTAAACATAATTTGATGTTACTAATTCGGGGATTGGTTAGGGTTACTTTCCAAAACGTAAGCATCCCAAAAGACAAATCTCAAATGACTCACTCGTGATTACTTTAAAAAATAACCTTATAAGCCGAAATTTTAAATAAAACTCAACCTTGATAAAAACACATATCCATGCCCAAGTGCATAGCACTTAAAAATTCCTTGATACCGAGAAATTATAAACCAAATAAATGATAATTATAAAAGTAATCTACTGTAAAAGTGCATAGTAAATATAATCATGCAATTATACTATAATACTGGGAGTAACCCAATAATTAGGAATTTTTATGGAAAATCTAGACATTTCAATTAAGGAAAACCTAAAATAAACTCATTACTAATCAGTATTCACCAACTTTGCATTAAATAAATACTTCACAAAATCATATTTTGAGAAATACAACTGTAACCCATCTTAAATAAAAATTCATGCCAGATAGATATATAAAATGGTAAACTAAAAGTAACTTGTAACTAGTAAAATCATGCAGCAATACTGATAAATGTAATTAAAGTAAAATCATGGTTTACTACCCCTGACATCCCAAAAATAGCATATAAGCCATAGAATAAGAACAACCTGTACTAGTCTGAAGATGGCCGTTATAGGCTAAAACCGGTCCAGTCAAAAAAAAAAGTGGAATAAAGTTATAAATTTGTTTTATTATATCATTAAACACATATCCATGTGTGACTGAAAGGGTACCCGGGTACCCTCTTCGGTTTTCAAAATAGATTTTTCTTAATTTTCCAGTAAGTCTAACCGGCTGAAACTTCCTGACTTCTCCACAATAGTGAAAATGAACAATTAAACATAACAGTTGAATATTTTGAGAGCGGTGTGTTAGCTGAAAACGATTAAGTTTAATTTACAACTTCTGAAAGAGTACCCGGGTAGTGTGTTTTAAATGATTTTTAAGCTTGTCCGTATTTATTAATCATTTTTTTCTGATTTTAAATGTTAAACATGAAATACTATTGTGTTCAAGGTACATTGCCTGTATCCTTTATACTATTTTTAATCACCTATTTATTTTTTTAAAAACCCCAAGAAAAGATGGTACTGGGAGAAATTCTTATTCACTTCCCCAAGTATTGAACTGAGTCGAAATGTATTGTGTCATAAAAGTGGTCCAGCAAACTTCAGCAAATGATATATTGTAAAAGAAACCTTCATATCAATTTTAAAAGGTGTTTTTTTCTTCAGTCACATAAGGGTTAAAATCTGCTCTTACCTAGCCATTTTAAAGTTATCTTTAAAAAAAAAATTTTTTTCGACTCTCTTCTATTAATTTACAGTCAACTTTTATTTGTGAAATTGTCAATAGAATTATAGACAGCCCTGGTTTGCTTTCATTTACCTCCGAGATTTAAAATTCCATGTAATTGTAACAATAATGGTAGGACTGAGTCTATGACGAGTAGATACTCGCTTAGTAGATATCTAGTTGGAATGTTGTAAGTAATACATACACAAAGGTGGCTGATGTATTAAATTGCGTGGAATTTACAATAAAGCCACCATATAATATCACATTTCTTCAATCAATATGAATTTTAATGCAATCAAACAAATACAATTTACATAATCCATATTTTAATAACTATACTTACATTTTTATAAAAGCAAATAAGTTTCACTTGTATCACTGTTAAATGTACTTTAAAGTCCACTTATAAACCTTAGATATAAAATAAAAATCAATACTTTTTACATTAACTCCACAGAGGACGCCTAGAAGGGAAATACTTTCCTTCGGGGCCTATGACATATTTGAGCATTCTGGCTGAGGGTATTTTTTATGAAAGGAGGGAGTGAACTTAGGTCTTGAAGAGGTCAAAGTTGTATCAAGGTGAAAAAAAAACAGGCAGAAAAATCATTCCACCCCCGAGCTGTTGAACATCACCGCGGCATTAACCGCTAAATTCGAAAAGGTCATAACAATATAAAAAAACGTTATTACTGCCACCAGAATTCCAACTAGAAGGTTCTCGTTTCAATATCCGATTGACCACTCTATTCATGAGATACAACATCAGTGTGCAGGGGTTTTTGGTCGGACAATATTTCAATAAAATAACGTGTTCGTAAAAATGATTTTCAACGAAAGATATCTGTTGGATCCTAAAATCAACACTTTGATAGGTCCAAATCTGATGCTCCTTAGTACCCAGTTCCTACCCATTCCTATACGTCATTTTGCGCCATTGCCATGCACTATTTGTATGGCCGGATAAAATATATTGAACAGCCTGTGACCACGACCCCCACTCTCGGGTAACGACACAAGATCGGGTCGTCCGAACTGCCGACACCGGTCTCATTCGACTTCACAATCATCGCCCGGACAGGGAAGTTGGCCGCTCCTCGCAGACATCCAAACCAGGTTAGCAAAATGGCGTAAAACCCTCTACCATTGTTTTCCTCAGATTATTTTCAAATCATTCACCAAGTATATCATCGTTTACAGTCCACTTAACTCATTTAAGTCTTTCCAAAACCGATTCGCGGTTTTTGGATCGAACAATATCTATTGAAACCATAGTCGATTCCTAAATTTGTTCAAAGATTGATTAAATAATATTTCAAACAAGAAAAACGTAACAAAAATTCAAGCTGACTAAATACTATTTTATTTAAAACGATATCGAAAGTGCATAAAAAGTTTTATATTCCAGTAAAATATATTCACATTTAAAAGTTGATTTTTAGTTTTTTCATTATCGGATGGTGGAAAAACATTTTCCCACCCTTGCTCAAGAGGGTTAAGAGGGTGCGACGGTCGTTCGCATATCTAAGCGTGCAGAAATGGATTTCAATCCACCGAATCCGAGATTTACGCGGGTGTTCGAGAATGGGGGGGCAGCTCTGGATTTAGGGGTCGTTAAAATCCGGGTCAGTTGAATTTAAAGATTTAGAAAAATATATATACGGCCTTTGTAGCATAATGATCGACGGCATAATCATAGTAAATGCTGTGGCAAAACATAAAGCACATCTTTTTATTGAATGCGTTATGTGAACAAACAAAAATACATTGGGTTTTGAGAAAATTACCACAGGGGATTTATATATTTAAAAAAAAAAATTACAAAGTTTTTTTGCAATTTGGTGCGAGTGAGAAGGGGATGTTTAAAAAAAAAACTCACATAAAGAGTTCTTGTTTAGCTGGTAAGGAAATAAAATATCACACGCAGATACATTTTTTATAACTTCATATGTGAAATGTTGTCAATAAATCAAGCAAAAAAATCGAATCAAATCTAAAAATCTAAAATCAATCATTTAGGTTAGTTGAATATGTACTATTATTAATTCAATATTTGACTCATTTTTTATTCACTTGTGTGGGTAATAAATTGACACAGAGACATTTTTAGTAAACTCGTTTGAATTGTAATCGTTATCCTTTGATAAAATTTGGTTTCATTAAATAAGGCATTTATCATAAAATAAAAAGACAAAAGATATCTCGTAGGGATCAAGGATGAAAAAGAGGAAAGGTTATTTTTTAAAAGTAACTATATCTTAGATTTAGAGGTAATATTATATTTAATTATGAGCGTTATTCATCTGAATATTATGATTGTGTTATTTTTCAAAATGATGCTACTGAACCTTGCTAATTATTGATAGGCCTAATATGTACTGAACTTCCTTAAGCAAATAAATTAACCAATTTAACTGGTTAAAAGAAATGTAACGATTTACTACATTGTTTGACTAGAACATGACATAAGGTCGGAAACCGAAGAAGTTCTGGAAAATAAACGCTAACTTAAATATGTCTACGGAGTACAATATACTAGAGAGATTTACTACAATGTTAATATTTTGTTGGCCTTAGCTTAAGGTTAACTTCAGCATAGCTTTTGTTTTCGCTTACCAAATAATAATATTGTAGTAAGTAAATATCTAATATTAGAAATACTAAATGTTTATTTGGACGAAAATAAAAATAAATTAAATCATGGATTGTACAAATACCGTTAAAATAGTTATCAAATTTATTATCGTTAAACTTCTCGAAATCCAAATATTTGTAAAAAATGTTCCCACAGACAAATCCAATTTTCTAAATCTGGCAAAACTGCCTACGAGGAGTAGGTTAAACGATTTGTTTGGGAACTCATCGACAGTAAATGTGTACTTTACCAAAATAAACAACACTCCTTTACAGTATAAAGGCTGTCCTAGTTATGCTCGTAAAATATATTATATAATAAGTTGTTAAACCACCAAACGAATGAATATAAAAGTCCAGTTATCTGCACAATATTTTTTGGAACAAAATTTTAATTATATCATTGGTTTTGAGAAATGTGCCAAAAACCTTCGAATTTCACAGTAAATTGAAAGACAAACATTCCCGGGTTACGAATAACCTGACAGTATTTGAAAAACTCCTGCTACCATCATAATAAGCACAAAATGTTGTTTTTGCAATGATGGACTTAGCTAGTACAGGAATTGAACCCACCGCGCCCGAGTGGGAATCAGACGCGTAAGCCCACTCAGCTACTAACCGGTCAAATTTTAGTAATTTTTTAAATACGATATTCGACTTCTAAATCTTTTTTTTTTCAATCCCATAAACGAGCGTGTCCTTTAAAACTCATTACTACACAAAATAAATTACTTGATCATTTTTCCTTGCCATTGCATTGAATCAAATTTCGGAAAACATCGATAAAATGAAAAAATCAACATTTTCATGAATATTGACAGGGCCCACATATATTATGACCAATATGTAAGAAAGTTAATATGTTTGCGCGTGTACGTGAATTGAAACCCACCACTTCTTCACTCAAAGTCAAATGTGTTGACCACTATGATGCTAAGATATGTTGCATATTAAATTGAAAAAATAAATAATTGATTGATTATAATTTGAAGTTAACAAGTGTTTATCTAAGGGGACCTGCCAGGTAAGTATGTTTTTGTATATTTTCCCTTTTAATAAATATTAACATCAACCAGGAAATAAGATCTATATGGCGTCCTTGAGGTGATTTTTTACATAAAAAGACGCTATACAAATCATTCAAATATTATTATTAAAAATTATATTGGATTATATAGTTCAATCTCCTTTTAAATATGAATAAATTAAATCAATGTTCAACTTGTTTCTTATAATAACCTCCCAAGAAGAGATTTTTAAAAACAATATTGTAATAAATGTCATAAAAGTGCAATTTAGCAACCTTTTTGAACTTAAGATTGGGAAATAATTAACATAATTACTTTAAATTGAATAAGAAAGCTACATCATTGTAGCAGCAATTCCCAAGTGAAATTAACACAAGCGTATTATTCACGTTGTTACGACATTAGTAATAATCATTGTTGTAGTATGTACAAAGTTGGAACGGTACACTACTGTCAATTTTGTCTACATACATATCTTATTCGGTTTTAGTGGAGGCACAGTTATACCCATCTTCTAAGAACTACCTTTTTTCATACTGCCAATAGCAGCAAGTCTAATGAATTCCCGTGAATATTTGCGGGAGCAGAACTTCTTGACGGCTAACAAAGTAGATTTTTCTTTTAATGGATATTAATTATTTGCCAAACATGAAATAATCAACATGAACACAAATAAAAAAAACAAGTTTTTAGCCACTGTGAACGTGCTTAAGAGAAAATACGTTTTCAAATTCTTTTTGCAATTTTTTTATCTTTATTTTATAACTGGGGAAAAAATGTAAGCCGACAAACAACATATTAAAAATGTTGCCTATTTATGAAACAAACAGAAAACTAAGAGAGAACTGCTAGTTTTTTAGGGGTGAGAGCAGTAAAGATTCGGAAAAACTTGAGATATTTAAAAAGGTCTTTTGATCGACCCCAAAAGGCTTAAAAGAAGTAAAAAATACAAAAGATAAAATATAATACAAATGCCTTTCAATATAAAAGAAAATGGTAAGGTCAGGTAAAAAAAACTATTTACGTAGTACATTTTACGGCAAATAAAAGAAGTTCAACAAAATATTTCCCAAAAAACCATTGACTTTTATAGCAAAAGTAATATTATGGGACAAAATAGTGGTTTTCCGATATTTATAATAGATGGCAAGTAAATATCTTTTTTCTTTAACCACCTTCTCAGTTTATGCTTTATCTCTTTCAATTCATATTAGCTGTCTCTTTCTTTCTGTTCCTTTGTTATAATTTAAATGTTATTTTATTGTTTTCTCATTGTTTTGTTATTTTATTTGTTTTATTTTGTTCTCTCTCTATGTGTATATGGGCGTTTCTCTGTAAACTGGGCAACTCGTTGTCTCAGGCTGATATTATATGAAGAAGTATAGATTATTATATATTTTGAAAGATAATTACCTGATTTATCTGTGCTTAGAGCACAGTATCCATTTAAATTATTTTCATAATATTAAAAACGTTTTTATAATGCACAAAAAACAGTATCTTGGCTTGTCACCAATAGAGTTGGTTCAAGTTAAATTAATTAAAACAATAACTTTAGGAATAAAACCAATCATTTGATTAATTGAACAATATTACATAATTGTTAATTAGACCTGTTTATTTTTTACAAATATATGCTTATTCATTTAAAGTTTGTCTCAGCATTTTGTGTACAGTCCCCTTGTCTATATTTTAAATTACGTGCCACGTAGTCTACAGCTTAAACTATTGGTAAAGGAACGCAGAAGACATTAAGTTTGCACGGTTGCCTCTAAAAACGCTTGGACGCTACATTGTTGGGTGCTGCACGAGCTTTGCTCCGTGAAACCGTGTCGCAACCTGACTGTAGACAATCCTCTGGTAAGTATTAGTTTCATTTCTGTATATGAATTTTATTTAAACCTTTTAAATTTTATTTTCTTTTAATAGATAGATACTACCTGTTAAGTAGTATGTGTACGACGTATTATGTCTGCAGTCAGAGTACATAAATGTCGTACGGAAAAGAGTAAGGCTCAGGGGTAAGCCGCTCTCCCAATTGTGTCTATTGTGAAGCTAAAAAATGAAAGTGTTATTGCTGGTATATTAAGACAATGTTAATAGATCGAGTTTAGGAAATAAAAACACTATATTCTGGGAAAAAGCCTTTCGGCATAAAAAACCCAATTCATTAATATAAGTACAAAGAAAAATGAAAAGTATGAGGAATAATCTAAAACAAAATGTGTTATGTGTAGATGTGTGTGTATGTGTGTGTGTGTGTGTGTGTGTGTGTGTGTGTGTGTGTGTGTGTGTGTGTGTGTGTGTGTGTGTGTGTGTGTGTGTGTGTGTGTGTGTGTGTGTGTGTGTGTGTGTGTGTGTGTGTGTGTGTGTGTGTGTGTGTGTGTGTGTGTGTGTGTGTATAAAGATACTTGCGTGAATGTCTAGGCCCATCAAGTCGATGGAAACAGACGTGTGGCGCGCAGAAGCCAGGTAAAATGGTATGATATCCAGTTTATGTAACCACGAACGAAAAAAGGTGCTACGACACAAAACAAAATATTATGCAATACAGAACCGATGTGGAGTAACAAAATATAGCGTCCGAACAGTAAGGCCGTCGTAAAAGAAGTGACGGCCCGACGCCCATAAGGCGAGCGCAAACGCCTAGCCTGTCTGAGTTGGCCACCTTGGCCGCCCGACTCAGGTAAACAAACCTGAGCGTAGAAGCGTGACGTTAGCAACATATTCCCACGCGATTAATTGAAAACTTTTGTTAATTCTTATTATAACGTATCTTTGAATGTTATTCTAAAATTAAACCATATCTTCTCGGGTGTTAATGGCTCGATAAAACAACGCAACACTACCTATGTTCAGCAAAATTACATAATTTAATTATATCTTGTGCTACATGGTAATAAAACCAAATTAAACAGTCCCCTGGCAACAGTCCCCTGGTGACAGTCTCCTGGCAAGAGTACCCTGCTCTATAACGGGACAGGGGACTGTTTCCATTTCCAAGAGAGTGTCTTTAGATACACATAACCATTGAGCATGGCACCAAGAAAGAAAAATCTCCCTAAGGAAGAGATTTTACAGAGAAAACGAGCGAATCAGATATGATTTTGGAGTTATAATTTGAATATAACTAAAATATTAAAAAACCGCTTTTTTTTGTGTTACTTTATTGTTTTATTACTAAACTTCTAAACTCCAAAGCTTATGATTTTTTTTTAAATACTCAATTTTGGTACTAAAATGGAGTTTTACATTTAAATAGACAGTTTCCTGTAATTGTTAATAGTCCACCGTATCGATTTTTTTGAAAATGCTCAATATTTCCTCAAGTGAGAGAAATATTTTAGGTTTGTCTGCCGTTTATTATTAAGCAGGTAGATATACTCGTATATTCCCTTAATAAGAAAATTTTAATAAATAAACATAAAAGTGGTCTAGACACTTTATTATGCACTTTATTGCCCAGTTTACAGAGAAACGCCCGTATATAACTGCACACTTGTATTTTTGTTGTTTTGTAAAATTTTGTACCCATATGTATGATTAGGCTAAGCCGAACCGGTGGGTCATAAAAAAAAAATATATTCTTGGTATTATACAAAGTTATCTTTTCATTTCATTAAATACCTTTAAATTTCGTGCTTTTTAATAATATATTGATATACAAGTGAAATCATAACACTAAAAGCGATTTCATTACAAAATCAAATTTTGTAAATGCGATACGCGCTAGGCATTTTAATTGGAAATATTAAACTACAGCGGGATGCTAATATTTTACCATGGCAGAAACAGCATGGATGAACATGTTTTGTTTTATGTTATGTTGGACACGAAAATACTCCTAAAAAGATAAGTGAACATATTTTACGACCCGTTACGTTTTGCATCAGTCCTTCGGCAAAGAATAATAAAAAAGTACTGGTCAAAATGGGAGCAGGTATGAACAACTCAATTGACAAATTGTAACAGTCAGCCCTTAACGTCACTCGTGACGTAGATATCTCAGGCACCACCTGCGTTTCTGTGTTACTGCAGAGTTATTTGATAGCCTTTTTGTTGCAAACAGGATTGATATAACTGGGTTAACCTAAATATCGAAGTTTTTAAATTATTTCCAGCTACGGGATAAGGTTTTTGTTGGCTTTCTTTTTTCAATTATAAATTTACGTTTTTTTCCAAAGAAAATATTTGTCATTTTTTAATTTTATTTATTTTTTATTGAGAAGAAAACACAGATACAGACACTGATAAATAAACAAGATTAAACATCAAGTATATAAAATTAGCCTGCATCCTTACTTTTTCTCACAGATTAAGGAATTAAGAGTAGGAATAGATGAATCAAGTTAGATGGCTTAGTACCTACATACAAATAAATTTTAAATATGTTGAAAAAATAATTACGTGTATCCATTTTAGTATAGACACTGCTTGATAATTAAATGTGGCGGGAGATCACAATTTATAATCGAATCGCTGGCTTTGCTTACAATGGGGCATTATCGCTTAGTGACTAGATTTGAAGAGCCAGTAACTCTCCAAGCACACTAATTTCGGATGTCAGAATTTATCTGTAATCAGGCAATTCCATCACCGTGTAGCCGAATCACCTTAGAGTAATAATGTATGGAGAGAGAGCTAATTATTTTTACCCAACCTATACAAACTTGCGATAAATCACTATCCGGGTTTTTACGTTGTACACCATGAGAGAGAAAGAGATAACAAAAATAACACACCGCTTTTATGTACTGTAAGGATGATCTTGGTCTCCCGCGTCTCCGGGGACTCCGCCCCCTTTTTTTTAAACTGGACACAACTAGACGGTTTTTTAGGTTATATGCTATATTTTTGTTGATAACAATACTGTGAAAAAGTGGTTATACGAATAAACAAAAACATTATGTCGATATGTGCTATGAATGGATCTATAAATGCCCTAGCCCTAGTCTTAGCCGCGCCCAGGTCTGCCGAGTCTGGCAAAAATCACCAAAAACTGACTACACTGCCTTTGATAGGTACCACTCTATGTACTTCAAGCGTATCACCTTAGAATAATAATGTATGGAGAGAGCTAATTATTTTTACTCTAAGCGTATTACACAATAACTGTTCGCACTTAATTAAGATTGTAGTTTTTTTTTTTAATTGTGCTCACAATATCAGCAATATGAAAAAAAAGGCGGCTTGTTCCTCTTCTCTATTTTTCTATTTTTCTTTTTTTTTTAGAATTTCGCTAAATTCATCACTAACTCAATAATTAATCTTTACACAGCAAGAGTTTTTGGGATATTTTGACAGGAGCGAAAGTAAAGGCAAGTCATTTCTTAATTATGTTGCACTGATTAATTGCTCAATATATTTTTTTTATTTTGTATAAAGCCAGTCACGGCACACCCTGTGAACAGAACCTACATTCCCTCCAGTACCTAATTTATTTTTCTCCCCTCAAATTTGGCAAAACTCGAATGAAGTTAGTTCGCGCGGTGCGTTCAGATTCTACTTTCCGTTCGTTTCCATCAGCCACTCGCTGGCAGCTAATTTATGGTGGAATCAATTAGGGTAGAAGCCGCCTCATTCCGAACCGCCTAATGAGATCGGTGCTTTAATTTTATTAGTATAAAACCCTAGAGAAATTGACAATATTATTATTATTTTGGGGTAAAAATACGACGACTTTTCGCGGTGTTTTTAAATGTTTACGAAACCATAAAACATATAGCTGAATGTATTTTCTTTAATGAAACAGTAAAATAACACGAGTTTTTCCGTTTGAAAATCCTCAGCCCATTAAACATAAGATTGTTCCTCGCACTCTTTACTTCATTAACAATATAAATGCTATTTGGTGCTTAAGATTCTCGACATTACCCCACTCAACACATTTGATTCACTTGATGTTTGATTGAGATTAACACATGAAAACTCCCTGTTATGCAGTGGCGTGCACAGAGTTTTTGATCAGGGTAGGCAGTAGAAAAAAACAATGCATTAATTGACATGAATAGATAGGTACAAACAGTTGTCACTGATAGCGATTGGATTTGTTCTGTAAAAGCACTGCCCACACTAACAAAGATACTAACACAAAAGAGCGACTTAAATGCGCGCACAGCTCATAGCATACATATGTTGTGTAGTCTAGTGTTAGTAAACATAGAAAAATCTACTCTAACGTTGGCGGCGTTTGGGCACACCGTCGCTGGAAAGTCAAAAGAACTGAAGCGCCATTTTGGGAAGCTTACACCAGAGCACTTTAAAGGTTTTTTTTTTGTTTTACAAAAAAAATCCAAATTCTTCAGTACCTGGTTAGATTTTGAAAAAAAAAAGTTATCTCGGGTAATTATATGCTCTCACTGTATTACCTTAAGCGACAAAAAGCTCAAAAAGTCCCAAACTTGTGTCGCTTTAGTCAAGCCTTCTCCCAAATGGTGAATATATTTTGAATGGCTAAAGGGCCACAAAAGTTTTCAGAATCAAACGAGAGTCAAAGCATTCAATGCAGAAAAAAACCTGATCAAAACTGCATATTTAATAAATTTTTGGTAAAGTGTCGCTGTACCCCTTTTTCCTTTCCAGCGATGATATGTAGCTTTTGATTTTGACACGTTATAGTAGGACGGTCGGTGAGGCGGTTGGATTGACTGAACTTACATATTTTTGAAAAAGTTTTTTTTATCCAGTATCGAACATATTTTATGCGAGTACGGCAGGGTGGCCTTTATAGAGTGCACGCTTTTGATGTTATGTTCCACATTCCACGAATATTAACTGTTCTGATGGTAGCGAGAGTTTAACTATAAAGTTGATATGAAAGCAAAAATAACGAATTGAAATATTTCAAGTTGGTACTTTTTTTTTTTTTTTTGAAGATACTTTAAAACTCAACTGCATTATTTTAGCATCAACATCAATTGGGCTATAAGCAGATATACAACATTTAAGCGATGCTTTCAAAGGTAAGCTTATCTTTCATTACATTACGTAAGTCTCTGAACCAACCCAGTAAATCGAGCACAGCTTTCGGCATCTAACATTGAACACATGTTTATCTCATTAAACAATCCATTTGTGGCAACTGATCCGTGTACCATTGAGCCACAAAGTGCTTTATCAATCAAAATTAAAGCATAGAAAATTGTAGCAGAATGTGTAAAACTTGTAAAAAATTGACTTGGCTAATTTTAGTAGCGCTTTATTTGCTAAGTATTACTTCAAAGCTAAATGAAATTTCAAACTGTAGTTAAAATTACATATAAAATATTTTGTTACGCAGTTGCTCCTAAAAGTTAATTTAATGCGAAGGAAGATTTTTACGTTATTCAGTTATTTTTTAGTTTGAAAACTGACTTAATTTCATGTCTTACATAGATTCCCACTTAACCTAAGAACTGAACCTTAGTAATTCCATCAAATTTAAGGAAACTTTGTGAAATAAACCATAATCACTTTTTTTACAATTTATTGTTAGACCGAACCAGTTTTAACCTGTTATCGTCATCAAATACACCAATTAAACAAAAGTATTTTATATAGTTTTTCCATTTGTCTTTAATTAAAATTCAATCAAACGCACTTTATAATGTTATTAATTGGGTTACGTTACTTAGAAGAAAGCTTTTCTCCAAACAACTTCGAGTAAACTATATTGCCTTGCCACTATCAGGAAGTGCTCACTGCACACGTAATGTTTGTTAAATTTGAAATGGTGCACATTTATTCCCACTTACGAGTCTCTTGTAAGGTTGAGTTTTCGTGGCAGAAACTTTTCCAGCATTCCGCACAATATATTCCTATGTGAATTTTCTTCGATTTCAAACTGTAGAGTATCTTTGCAGATAGGGGGTGATAGGAACAAACTAATACTAATGACGAAATGTACTTATGTCAGAGTAACGCAATAGAGATGCTAGCCAGGCACTGTTACTCACTTTCAGCTCAACATTCAGGAACGTGACAGCAATAAATCAATATGGAAAGTTAATTCCAAATGTTCACAGCTACAGCCACTGACAATTTCATTTAACGTGAATAAAAATATTTAAAGTAATACCTACTTGTTTTTGCAAAGCCCATCAATTACACAGGGGCTTCTAATCAAACACTTACCATATAATAATTTTAATTTATTTTCTTTGAACGTAAATTTTTGGTGATATAATAATAATAATATTTGGATGATTTGTATAGCGCCGTTTTTGTGAAAAATCACCTCAATATGTATAGTTATTATACTGCGGAAGTTATTTCGACGTCGAAAAGGCAAAAATCCTGAAGAGCCATTTTGGAAAGTTTACACCAGAGCGCTTTAATTTTTTTTTACAATAGAATTCACAAGCTTTCAGTACCTGGTAGGATTATGAGAAAAAAAAGTTAACTGAGGTAACTCAATGCTCTCACTGAGTTATCTGAAGCGAAAAAAAAAAGATAAAAAAATCACAAGCTTGTGTCGCTTGAGTCAAGTCTTTTCTCAAATGGTAAATATATTTTAAATGGCTGAAGCGCTACAAAAGTCTTCAGAATCAAACGAGAATCAGAGCAAAACTACATATTTAACTGATTTTTGACCAAATTTTCGCTTTAGCCCTTTTGCCTTCCCAGCGTTGATATGTCCTTGTGCAAGTTTTTTTTTTAAGGATTTTTTTTCGCAGATTTTTTTTTTCACTTTTTCACATATTTTTCTGAAACGTGTCATTTTAATTGTGTTCTTAATAAGTTGGTAGATGCCACTAAAGATTTTTTTATTTAAATAGATTTCTGGCGATATATGTACATGTATTCTCTTAGAGAAAGTCAAACATTCTAAGGTTCCAAATAACCGGATAATATTTTAATTCCTCTTACTACCATCCTTACAGTGGGAAAAGTTGCTTCTGCAGTGATGAAGAACTTGGGTGGGAACCCGAAGCTTTGGATCACTCAGCCACCAACCAGTTAGTTATTTTATCAACACCAGTTGTATGAAACAAACTGTTTACTTTACTTTCCACGCGTTCATCCACCTTTTTTTAAATTTGTACGTTTGAACTATTCTGAGAGCAAAGGTGAAAGACTGTATTAACATGTTTAGCCTAATAGATTCTGTCCCCAGAAACCTGTACAAAGCTTTTTTATTCCTTTCAAGTGAACGAATCCAGTTAGCAATACCAATTTGCAGTATTTCTGGCAAACTCGTGACTGGACTTGTAAAATACCTACTTTTGATATGTTATCAATACCCTTTCCAATGAGGAAATGGTAGAAATTTACTTACAGGATTAATTTAAGATAGAAAGAAACATTTTCTTTAATACTTCAATTCACATTGAAATATTCCATTTTCTATAGAATTTATTTAAAAAAAAAACATATAAACATTACAAATAATAATTTAGTACATGACGTATTAAGGGTAGTTAAATCCTTAACATTGTATATAATAAATACGTTAATTAATAAAAATAGATCAACTTGACGTCCTGTGAGTGGTAAGACACTCGAATACGCTTCCAAAGGGTCGAGGAGGTCGCGGGTTGATTTGTTTCATAACACATTTAATTCATATAAAATAATACAAAGCATATTTGAGGCACGTTTCAGAGTGGTAGATATTTTAAGTATCGGCCTGGTGAAAGACCACCATTCAGAATTTAAACGTTTCTTGAAATGGCTTTAGCCGTGTTTGGTGACCAGATCTGAATAGGCAGGTACTTTCTAACCTTCCTCTTCCCCATTTCCTTCCTCTCTCCACAACATTCAACTTCACAACATACCCCAATTGGGGACGCCACAGTCACACTGGCTCTAGACGGTTGGGAGCAGTTTTTGTGCGGTATTCACTATAAACAACTTTAACTTACTGAAAATAATTTTATGTTATGAGACGTTACATATCTTGTGGTACCAGCATCTCATTTCAGTAATACTTGACATTAGATTGTGTTGTTATTACATTAATGTATTCTAATAATTAATAATCTGATATTAACGTGACGAAACTACTTTGACATTTTTACAATTTTTAGTATTTCTATTTTTATAAAATAAATATTCAATAAAATACGTATTTAAACCAAGTGTTAAATAATTAAAAATGTAAAAAAAATATAAACATTCACGAAGACAATATTCCAAATAACATGATTTATTTACACTAAGTTCATCTTGACTGACATGATTAAACAGCAAACCGCTCCAAGATATTAAATATGAAATCAATAATAATTACAGCTTTACAAAAAAAAAATACAAGACCGGCAGTGGAACATTCAGCTATCCAGGCATCTGTTCATAATAATAATAAATAATAATAAAAAAAAAAACAAATTTGTCGGAAAGAATGTGGCAAGTCTTGAGGTTGGTCTGATAATTCAGCTGGTAAAGTGCCTTCGACAAACAATTTCAAATAGTGTTTTATGTTAATTGGGGAAAAAAATGTTCGTTCTTTTGTATGTATATGTATATATGAAAACATTTTCAGATAAAACAAAAAAAAACATGGAAGTACTGCCTGAATAACAAAATCATTAATGAGAAAATATCGAAGTTGTATAAAAGTTTATTGTAAGAGAAATGTTGTTAGTTACGAGTAATAATAGCATGATATAAACCAAGTCAAATGAAAACTTTGACATTGACGAAAACAAATTTAATTGGTTACAAAATAATACGATACAAGTAAAATCCGAAATAAGTGAGTTATTTTTCGAAATCCTGTGCAAATACGAAAAAGAGATACATTGTTCACCAGACGCAATAGCATTCATATCGCATTGCCTGTAAATGAAAAAAGTTTTGTATTGCAAAGCACAGTATCGAAAAACGCTTATGGTTCAATTTCCTGTACAGCGAGTAATGCTCCAAGATAAAACAAGGTTTTTAAGGGTGGGGAGAAAAAAGATGACGCAGTTTCATGGGTTGAATAATTCTTCCGATTTGCATGTGAATGTATTGACGTAGATCTCAAACAATAAAGAGTGGGTGAATTTTATTTCGATTCTGTCATTTATCCGACACTCGTATCAAAGGAGTATTATTAGTCAAGTCGTAGATTTCCACAAAAGAAGAACTTATTTTTGACAAAATGTAGTTTTTTATGCGTAGTATCGAAATGAAATGTTCTTGTTGACTTTATGTTTTTTTTATTGTCTTTTGCAACAATGGTACTATTTTCGTTTTATTAAGTCAAGACATCTCTTTTACGAGTTTTGACCTGAAATATTAACCGTTTCGGTGAAATAAATAAACTTCTAATTATGTTGATTGTTAGTCAAACTTCCATTGTCAAAGCAACTAACTGCAAAAAAATATTATTGTAGATATTTGACCTTCTAAAGTTAAACTTGGTACCAATAAACAAAACAAATACAAGCGCCCTTGGGGTGGTGTTATTACGAAATGGCGCAGTATGAATTTATTATTTCAGTCAATGTTTTACAACTGGGTTCCTTGTGGTCGATTTCAGACATTTATTGAAAATGTTTCCCTAATATTGGGAAACTATGTTGTTTAATGATTAAATAAAAAACAATTTTTTAACTTTATTCTACTTTTTTTATTTTTTGACTGGACCGGTTTTAACCTAAAACGGCCATCTTGAAACCGGTCCAGACAAAAAATAAAAAAGTGGAATAAAGTTAAAAATTTGTTTTTATTTAATCATTAAAATGGAATTCCACCATGAATTATGTTGTTTATTACAGAAAATTTTGAAATATTGAGATTTCATTAGTATCTGATTCCAAACCATCAAAACTGTAATCTCGTACAAAGACATCGTAAAATCTATGTCAACAACTGATATCTTAATAGAATAATATTAAAAAATCTGGTATATTATTTTTATTTAGTGTTTTCTAAAAACGACGTTTATGAGTGTAAGAAATATTCACATTACTCTTCCATATAACGGAAGAAAAAATTGCTGACAAAAACAAAAAAATTCATACATCAAGGTTTTTAGTGTCAAAAATGTACAAAGTATGAATCCTTTTATTATTCACACACACTCACAAATCAACCTATTGAACAATTCAACCTGCCAATAAAATGTTTATTTTGCTCAACGAATACGATTTTTTGTTCATATGTATATTTGTTGTTTTTTCATCAGTATGTTTATTACAAATGCAATATCTGAGTTGAAATATACTTTTTAAATAGATTCACACAATTCATTTCATAAACGAGCAAAAAAACCAGTAGCAAATAACATTATTAAATAACTAAGAAATACCTGCTTTCAAAAACAATAAAATGGAGAAAAAATACTTGAAGTTAAGTACCTCACAGAATAAGGAATTCAAGAAAATTTGGTTTAAACGGTTATAAGTAATTCAACAGTAAACCAAAATCATTTAAACATGTAGTTTTAATGTGGCCTAACCACAGTGTGATAATGACCCTAAACTCAAAAACAGCTGTCAATGAAAATCAAAAATTAAAACTAGCAGAACCAAATAAAAATAATATTAAATTTAATTCAAATGAAATATAAAAAAAATAAAAGCAAATTATTTAGTTTTAAGAGATAACACATAGGTTAACTTCGTGTTATTTATTCTTTATTTAGATCACATAATATGTGATCTAATATTATGTGCGATTACATAATTATATACCTTCGTTAATTAATGTTTATTTCTTTCTAAACTGTTTTATGTGTATAACAAACTTATACTTCCTACTGAAATATCATTATAAAGTCACACGGCTGGTGCAGATATGGTGGATAAATTATTCCATATTTTATTTCATCGTGTCTATGTGTTTCAAAATTAGTTTTTTTTTTATTTCAACATCATGTCATTGATTTTTTCAGATAGGTTTATAGATTAAATTTTAGTAACAAAAATAATGCAATAAAACAATTTGCTTTACAAGTCGTCAGTCACCACTATAAAAAAAAAAGAAATTGATTGAAAAAATATTAAAAAATTTTATACAACAGAAAGATGGAACATCATCTAGTTAGAAAAGGTAAAACGTTAGCTAAATTGTAGCATTATATCAAAAAGACTTACCTGTAAAATATGCCGGATATGATAGCCACGACGACAACCACAATACTGAGCACAATGCTGAGAATGGCGTATCCTGGCACGGCTGAAACAACAGGAGTATTATTAAAACAATAAAGTTATTTCAGAAAAGCTCTCAAATGAAATAATTGCTTTGATATGGCTGCGAATGTTATGATCTGTCGTGGTCACAGTGGTTTGCGCGAACGCGAAACAATTATTTTGAACAAGCATTCAAGTTTTGTGCAGACTGTAGTTGTGTTTTCTGCAGTAAAGAACTGCTCGAGGAAAGCATTGTTTGGGAAATCATTAATGTCACAGGAAAACTCACATTTGCATGCATAAAAAAATCTTTAACACATTTCAAATAAATGCTTTTTTTCAGTACTTATTAGAAAACGGGTAATGTTTGATAAAACTTTCTTTTTTCGTCGAAAGCAATCACTTTGTGGTTTGACATAATTAACGAAAATTAAATGATAACTTTTGTATAAGACCACAGATTTTATTTATTTTTTTATGACTGACCGGTTTCACTTAGCCTACGCATCATCAGGGTACAAAATTAAACTTAACAAAAAATATAAAGTGTGCGGTTATATATACATAAAGAGGGAGAACACAATATGAAATAAGAGAACAGTGAGAAAAAATAACCTCTTTCATTTCATATTGTGTGTCTCTTTCTCTCTGTTCCTTTGTTATAATTTTAAGTGTCTTCGTAATGCATATTATTTTTTGTTTTAATTTTAATAGTTTGAAAATTATGAGATCTGTTTATTTTATGTGGTGTTGGGACACAGTAATGAATTGCTTCACTAAACCAATAGCTTAAAGTAAAAATAACAATTGATAGCAAAACAATTTTGGGGTTTAATAATATCACTATTAAGCACGTGTATATATAATAAAAATGTTATCTTGTATTAACACTGAAGAGATGTGCCGATGGAAGTGTATTGTGGGGGTGTCCGTGTGCCTGAAGTAAACTCAAATTGTTCTTACTTCTGTAGAAGTCGATGAAACATTTTCAGTTAAGGAAATTCTTTCTTGACCAGATAATCAATGTCATTAGCGTGGGGTCTAGGAGTAGAAAAGCCTTATTCAAATTGGTGATATTAGTTTTGCTTAAGTCAATATAGATCACACGTCTAAGGATTAATTGTTGAGTGAGTGAAAGCGAGTGGAGTGTTTGTAAGGATGGTTAACTTGGAATTATGTGAATTCAAACGGAATGAAACTATGGGAATTATAGAACTCGTATTACTTAGCCTAGGGCTGGTGTATTTGACACTTTTGTCATATTAAACATCGGCACAATTCAATGATTAGCGATATATTTTCTTAACATTTAACGGTCCACGTTAAACGACGATTGTCATTCCGTTTCAGTTTTTGAACAAACCTTGATTAGCTAAAAAGCATATCGTGTGCATGTTTGCATACTTTTTCAGCTGATAATAATTTTTTCCAAGGCTGGAACGGACCGATAATCTACGTTAAATGTGAACCAATAAAATGTTTTAATAAAATGGCGCTAAGCAATAAATTGCCACAATGTCAAATGCAACGAAAGCTTGAAACAGGCCAACCCAAGTATTAAAAAATGTTATTCCAATGAAATGTGTTCAGAATACAGTGAGTGAGTTCAAGTGTTTTTGTACAGTCAATCATGTAATCATTTTAATCTGAAATGGTGACATATATATTAATCATCTTCAATATACATATTATAAGTAACTTAAATAAAATGATGGTGGTTAAGATCATCTGCTCACATTACAAACAAAATGTAACTAACTAAATATTATTAAAGTTCATAATAAATATAAAATAATGTATTTTATTCCTTATTAAAAGACCATATTTTTTGCAAGTGCTAAGTGTTAAGCTTATCAAAAAAATAGTCACGGAAAAGAAACAAAATACAGTCCGCATCAATTTGTGCAATTGCCTTCACCCTTAATTTGCAGTCCCCCAAATCATACCATAGAACCGAAGATGGCAAGTCTTCAATCCGTTTTTCTTTGATATCCACACTTTTTGAAAAGCTGTAATATAAAACACATAAAACTACTATTATTTCTAATTTTGTTACTGTTAATTCATGGTGGAATTCTATCATTATTCTATCTATCATTCAATATAACAAAACAAATTTATGACTTTAGTCCACTTTTTTTATTTTTTGACTGGACCGGTTTCAGCCTATAACAGCCATCTTCAGACTAATACTGGTTGTTCTTATTCTATGGCTTATATACTATTTTCGGGATGTCAGGGGTAGTAAACCATGATTTTACTTTAATTATATTTATCAGTATTGCTGCATGATTTTACTAGTTACAAGTTACTTGTAGTTTATTATTTTATACATGAATTTTTATTTAAGATTGGTTACAGTTGTATTTCTCTAAATATGATTTTTTGATGTATTTATATAATGCAAAGTTGGTGAATACTGATTATTAATGAGTTTATTTTAGGTTTTCCCATCTTAATTGTAATGTCTAAATTTTCCATAAAAATTCCTAAATATTGGGTTCCTCTCAGTGTTATGGTATAATTATATGATTATATTGCTCATGCACTTTTACAGTAGATTACTTTTATTATTATCATTTATTTGGTATTAAATAATAAAAGTAATCTACTGTAAAAGTGCATAAGCAAAAAAATAAAAAAAGTGGAATAAAGTTATAAATTTGTTTTATTATAACACAAAACTACATGAAGTATTATGGTAAAAGGCTCAACATGTTTTTTCTTTCACACTGTTTTTTATTTATCCGTGTATAAACATATTGCATTAGTTTGTGATTTTTGAAAATAAATAAATTAAAAAAGTACTATGACGAGCTTTTAGGATTTATAAAATATGATTATTATTGTTAAAAAACAATAATAATCATCAGATACGGCAGGGTTCGAAAAACATTCCTCCAGTTATTTTTAACGGTGAGGTTTTAAGGGTGGTAGAAGCAAATGGTAAATGTATTTTAGATGGCTGAAGGGCAATAAAAGTCTTCAGAATTAAACGAAAGTCAGAGCATTTGATGCAAAAAAAAAATTATCAAAACTGCATTTTTAACTCTTTTTTGACCAAAGGGTCGCTTGAGCCCTATTGCCTTTCCAGGGACGATATGTCGTTTTAAAGATTTTTTATTAGTTTACGTATATATTTCAAGAAGGTGACTTATAAAAAACTAGCTACCTTTATCTATTTAGGTACGCTGTAAACAAACGAGGCAAGTGCCTTCTGATTACCTGTACCTGTAAAGCACTTCGTTTGAATATTCAACAGCTCTACTTAGTCCGACATTGTTTGTTCTTCAACCCTTTTTCAATATATATTTAAGACCCAGGTTCAATCTTTTCGCTCATTTAAAGGACCCTTTTTCTCTAAACAGCATCCCTAAAGACGTATAAAAACACTTCATTGAAATGTTCACGTAATGTACCTAACGTATCTGTGTGCGTGAGAAAGAAGGGAATGAGTAAAAAAATCAAGTTTTAAGTTAAGAATGCAGAATTTTTTCTTAGATACATATCTAGCTAAGAAAAATGAGATGAGTCAGAAAATAAAATAATGTGGTAATATTTTTTTAAAAGGGCATGTGACATGAAATGCTTAGATACAAAAACAAATTTCCCAAATTTTATTTTGGCTCTCCTGAATATCTGCGTTTACTGACTATTTCCGTTTTTCCTTGCGCACTCAGATAATACGGTAGAAAAACTTTGTGGTAAATGCAGTTTTATCTACCTACACAAAAAATACTCACAAAGTAAATAAGAGATAAGTTACGTAGTAATTAAAAGCCTTTAAATTGGAAAAACTGCGCTAAACCATTTTAAATCCCGTGGGTTTTAAATGTCCACATGATTTATATGAAATTCAATTTGGCTTGAGTGCTTTACAAATGCTATTTTTGGGATAAAAACAGATTGGAGCATATCAACGTTGATTAATGTAATGGGATAGTGTCAAATTAACCTGTAGGTACTGGTTTTTTTATCATTTTGAGTCTGGTTTGTGAATACATTTCTTAGTGTTTTATGAATGGAAAAACAGATTTCAGCATTTCGTTATTATTTAATTAGGCAATTGAAAGATGAAACATACGTAAAGAGTAAAAAGTTGCAATTATGCAGAAAGCGTCCAACCCACAATTTTCCAAAATAGAGTTGAACATGATGATTACTAACACAACATTTTTTTTGGCAAAAAACCAGAAACTTTTCTGTGCTTTTGTCGATTTGCAAAAGGCGTATGATCGAGTTGATAGGGACAAATTGTGGAAGGTATTATCCATGTATGGAGTTAACACAAATCTTATACAGGCAATCGCGTCCTTGTACGAGGGAAGCGTTGCATGTGTTAGAGTGAACGGTGATTTTACGAAGTGGTTTAACATCACAAAAGGTGTAAAACAAGGCTGTGTAATGTCACCGTGGTTGTTCAATTTGTACATGGATAATTGTATGCAAGAATTGAAAGGTGTGGGCTTGGGCGCGAAAATGAACAATGTGAAAGTATGTTGCCTATTGTATGCGGATGATGCGGTGCTGATTGCTGACAATATGGAAGATCTACAGTTTCTCGTGTCTAGGATGAACCAAGTATGTATGCAAAATGAGTTGATGATGAATGTAAGTAAGTCCAAAGTGATGGTGTTTGAAAGAGAGAGTACGAGAACAGCGTGCAATATAGTTGTGAATGATGAATACTTGGAGCAAGTGGATGAGTTCGTGTATTTAGGAAGTATGTTTACAAGAGACGGAAAGGCTGATAAGGATATTGAAAGAAGGGTGAATGCAGGAAACTCCATTAATGGAGGACTGAACGCTGTTGGGGCAAATAAGAAATTGTCCAAAGAAGCGAAGCTAGCAGTCCACAATGGAGTGCTTATACCAACCCTGATGTATGGCAGTGAGGCATGGAACTGGCAGAGGAAGGATGAAAGTAGACTGAATGCTGTGGAAATGAGATCTTTGAGACGGATGTGCGGTAAAACCATGTATGACCGTATTACAAATGTGGATATCCGGAAAGAATGCAAGGCTGATGTGAGCGTAATGGATAGGATTAAGAAAGGGACGCTTAGATGGTTTGGGCATGTAGAGCGAATGAACGAAGAAAGGAGTGTGAAAAGAATATATGATGCGAAAGTGAATGGAAGAAGAAGTCGAGGACGCCCGAGAAAGACATGGCACGATCAAGTAAATCAAATACTTGAATCGGGTCGTGTGAAGAGTCAGAATAACAGAAGAGTATGTATGAGACGATGTATGAATGTAAATGAAGCAAGAAGTGTGTGCCAAGACAGAGTTGTATGGCGGTCCGTCCTCTCTGCCTACCCTTGCGGGGAAACGGCGTGATGGTTAGTTAGTTAGTTAGTTAGAGTTGAACATGTTTTTATAAAGATAAATACAAGACTTATTTTTGCTGAAAACATCCAACTTCCAAATACAATAGATGACTGGTAATTATTTTTTTACTAACACACAAAGCAAATATTTGACTTAAATTGAAGTTTAAAAACATTATAAAATGTAGGATAAAATAAGAAATACATATTTTTAACAAACAAATTCATATATAACAAATAACCTATTTTTAATAGTGCTCATAAAGAAAAAAAAACGGATATTCACTTTACAAAAGCCGATTACGCATATTAATGCTTTTTTATCGTCATATTTTCAAACGCCTTTTTCTCGGCTTTATCTATTTGGGGTTGTATGCTTTCTGCATAACTACGTACAATTAACCCCAATGGTTTTAAAAGGTGACGGATTACATCGATGGAATGTTCGGGTGAATGTTGATGATTATTCACCCAATCATTCTGGTGGATAATCGTCCTATTCAAATGATCATGTAGATTTAGCTATTTACATTGGAATTCAAATTACTTTAAAATACTTGACCCAACTCTGTGGTTTCAATATATTTAAAATGGTTACCATTTCAGCTGGTAACATGATATTGTTACTGGCCTCCGTTGTTGAGTGGTTCAGATCTTTGACTACAAATTCAAAGGTTACGGGTTCGATTCCCGGCATGTGCAAATAAAGTAAATGAAAAAATTGGTATGTGTCATACAAACAATTCATTATGAAAAATATTTAGAAAATTTGCGGTGCGTTCCAGAGTGGTACATACTCTTAGTATCGACTTGGTGTGAGACAACCATTCAACTGAATCGAGAATCGAAACTTTTCTTGAAATGGCTTGTTAATTTGTATTGACACAGGAATTTCCTAATGATACAGATTCAGAGCAATCCTTTAAATTTTGTATTTACCAAGATAAGTAATGAAAAATAAAAATAAAACAAAATCCGTTTGGCCGTGTTTGCTGACCAACTCAGAGTTTCCTGGTTCTTCCTCTTTTCCTTTTTCTTCTACTTCCCCCTCTTCATACCTCCAATTTCACAACATTTTCTTATTAGTCAGACGGTTAAGAGTAATTGGAACTCTTGTATGGTATTCACATATGCGTATTTTTAATTCACGTCCATTATCAAATTAAACGATAACTAGCATCGCTGCGACGATGGCTTCGAAAATATGTTTTCGTTTTTTTTAGAATTATTGACCAATTTAAAATACACCATAGGTTATATGGCGACCAGAGACATGCACGCCATAGAGACACATAAGCACCGCCTACCTTTCCGTACTTGCTTAAAAACATGTATAATATTGGATTTACTTGTATGAAATTATTGCAAAAATTAAATCTACACTTTCAAAACTACGCGCGAATTTTATTATTTTTTTTTTGTTTGTTTTTTTACGTGAATACCGCACAAGAGCCCCAACTGCTCCCAACCATCTTGAGCCAGGGAGACTATGGCATCCCCAATTGGGATATGTTGTGAGGCTGAAGGTAGTGGGGAGGGGAAGGAAATGAGGAAGGGGAAGGTTGGGAAGTACCTGGCTATTCAAATCTGGTCACCAAATACGGCTAAAGCCAGTTCAAGCAACGTTTCAATTCTGAATGGTGGTCTTTCACTGGGGCGATACAAAGTATCTACCACTCTGGAACGTGCTGCAAATATACTATATTTTATTATATATCAATTAAATGGGTTATGACACATAATATTTGAATAAAATTTATTTGCGCACGTAGGATTCGAACCCGCGACCTTTGGATTCGTAGTCGAGCGTCTTACCACCTCCACAACTGCACCTCCAGGAGCGCTCCACCGACCTTCCTACTATAACGTGTCAAAAGCAGTAACTATATATGCTCAAACGCCGCCAACGTCAAAGTAGATTATTCTATGTTCACTAAAATATACAATTTACTTTGAGCTGTTGCCCGTTAAGTGGCGTGTTAGTATATCTGTTAGTATATAAGGCAGTTCTTTTACAAAACAAATCCAAAAGCAATCAGTGATATGCGTTGGTACCTATATCCATTATCAATTAATTCCCTGTTTTTACTGCCCACCCTGATCAAAAACTGTGTGAACGGTACTGATGGCGGCGTATCTTGCTTTTAGACAGTTTGATTATTAATTCACAACAAAATTACTCATGACGGAAATGACGCTAGGAGCTAAAAATAGTTACGTTGACCTAAATATTTTTAAAGAAGATTCTCTGATAAATTCAACCTGCCAGAACTTTTGTGTTGAGAGTTATTTCTCCTTCGCCACAGCGATTCCCCACTTAAATAACATATCTAAAGTAATCACAAAGCATTATAACCCGATATTCAGAATGGAAGATTTCATTATTACTCTGGTTTATACTTTAAAGTAGAATTAAATTTTTGGTAAAAGTGTCTTAAAGCGAAGTAATTAAAAATAATACAGAATCGTTTTTTCGTATTTAGAAATTTGATCGTCTGAAAATATTAAGGATGCTCTAATTAAATACTGCGAGTAGAACGCGTTTTGACCTTTGTTTAACAGGGTCTTTTTTGTGCTTCTTTTTTTAGGCCTGGAAAAAAATTCAGATTCTTTAAAGTTTAAAACCTTTTACTAACGAATCTTTTTCTCTTTTTTGCTTACATTGTACAATGTTGCAAATTAAGTTTCTTAGACTCAGGCCAGAAAACGTTCTAATATTAATTTGTGCCTGAGCTTTAAAAAATAAAATGAAACACACTTTTCGGCGATGTTTTTTTCTTACATAAATCAAAACAGATGACCGGCGTCGAGCGACAATTTTAAACTTATCGCCCTTAGCGTAAGAAGTACGTGATTTCATTCGAATTTGTTCGATTGGATCGCCTTAAGCTGTAATAAATGACCGTAACTAAACAGTCATGTTTCCCAAACTTTTTCACATCACTACCCTTGTTAATTACGTCTCACGAAATTCAACCACATTGGGTAACCTAACTTGAATATATGTGCCATTATCTCATTGGATCTCAGAATCCTAAATGCCTATCAACGAATTATATATTTTTGTATCTGCGTAGAGTTACTACATACATATATAAACCCTAATTATTTATTAATAAATGAAAAAAAAACTAATAAGAAAACTCCAAAGCTTTAAATAAGCATCGCGTTGAGATATCGTTTCTGCTTAAGGGTAAGCACTCAAAAATGACGCTCACATTATTAGCGTTATTATTATGTAATTCGTCACATTTCTTCAGTTTGTACTTATATATCTCCTTCGGATATATAATACCTTGTCTATATGTGGGGTGTAAATAAAAGTTTAGTTTATTTTATTACACTATGAATGTATCTACTATATTTAAATATCATCCATCTCTTAGTGTATTTAGTGAACAACTTTTTTTTAGATCTCTGTTAAAAATAAAATACTCCACATAACTTATCTGTAAATTCTACATGGGCGGTTAGTAAAATGTCTGAGGTTTCAAGTAAATACAATTTTTGAACTGTAATCACTTTAATTCTATGAAAAACATACTAAAATATCCGTAATAGATGCAGTTCGAAAACCAGTGAATGTATATTTAAACGTTTAACCTTAAGTTCCTGTAAGCATTTAAAAAAAAAAAAAATACTGCTTACAATTTGTGTTCACTGGAAACCTTAGACATTTTTCCAACTACCTATACAGTATGGACAGAAAAATAATTTGTAGTTTTGCTTGCACTAGAAAGCCAAAAAGTGTGTATTTTTGGGTGCTGACCCTTAAATTTTAAAAAATACTCACACACACACATATTTTACCGACGTCGAAGTACGCAATCAAAACTCTAATGGATCGACTAATCACCTAATATTATATTCCCCATCCATAAATGACTGTCATTCCAAAACCATTACGAGCGTTCAATTAGTTTGAACGGTATGTTTATTTTTTCCCCAGTAATGTTTTTGTTTAATTTTTCCCTGGCCAATGGAAATCATTTCCGCTCTGTCGAAATAATTTTATAAAAATGTTACAGGCTTTTAAAAGTACCTCTGTGACTGCGCATTCATCATCCTAAAATATCGGACGCCATTAATGAAGCGAAGGCTCTGAAAATTAAATATCATTAATTTTGTACACGAATTTTTAATGGGTGATCATTCATTGTTTGTCACTTCTGTAAAGCATTTAAATTATTGGCGAGAGTTTTTTTTCCCTAGTGCGTAATGTGATGCTCTAACTGATTTTTAAATGAATGGTTGGATTTAAGCATTTATAATTTTTCTCATATATTTTTGACTGCCCGTAAATGAAAATGACATGGATAAATTATTTCGATTTCATTTTTTTTTTTACATGAATACCGCACAAGAGTCTCAACTGCTCCCAACCGTCTAGAGCCAGTGAGACTATGGCATCCTTGAATTGGGTATGTTGTGAGGCTGAAGGTAGTGGGGAGGGGAAGGAGATCGGGAAGAGGAAGGTTGGGAAGTACTTGGCTATTCAGATCTGGTTACCAAACACGGCTTAAGCCATTTCAAGCAACGTTTCGATTCTGAATGGTGGTCTTTCACCAGGGCGATACTTAGAGTATCTACCACTCTAAATAACCCAGGTAACTCAATGTTCTCACTGAGTTACCTGAAGCGACAAAAGGCTAAACTTGTCCCAAACTTGTTTCGCTTGAGTCAAGCTTTCTCCCAAAACGGTAAATATATTTTAGATGGCTGTAGGGCCACAGAAGTCCTCAGAATCAAACGAGAGTCAGAGCATTCGATAAAGATAAAAACGATCAAACTGCATATTTAACTCAATGACGCGAGTGTCGCTTAAGCCCCTTTGCCTTTCCAGCGATGATATATAATTTTATATTGAAACGCAATTTTTTGTTAGTTTTATTAACTATTTTAACTTTATAGAGGCATTTTTTTGTGTAAGTCATTGATGCAACCAATTGGCACACGGATACATAAAAAAATTCAAATACAAAATAATTAACTTCATAAGCTCGATTTCATAATGCAAAAGGTATCTATCGCTTGCTTGCAAGTTGAAGTTTAAGCTGTGCAATATATTTGCATGTAATTAGTAATACATACGCAGGCAAAAGCCCATTTGAAAGTATATTCTTTTCATGCCAAAATGTTATATTTAAATATATATATATATATATATATATATATATATATATATATATATATATATATATATATATATATATATATATGTGTTTATGGCTTTTAATATTATATGGTTTTGCTAGAATAAGCACGACTATTAGGTATTCAAACAAAGGCAACTGGAGGCCTAAATTGTATTGCAAAAGCAGAGGCCAACCTTAAGAGAAAATGATTTAATTTGAAGTAAAACAATATTCATTTATTTAAACACACATGTTTTTAGATTTGTGTTTGATCAAAACCAAAAATCTTACAGTTTTTTTGTTGATTTTAAAAATTTTTCCTAAAATTTATAGTACAAACTTTTAAATAAGCTAAATTAAGAAAAAAATAAAATAAAACTCAAATAATTTCTGTCTTTAGCTCAAACATGAAATACTAATATATAGTAGGAGATTTACACTTACTATTTTGGTATGTTTAACAATAAAAATTTATTCTCAGAAAATGAGGTCTTGCTTTTGCAATAAAGAAGTAGTCGGGGACGCCCGAGGAAGACATGGCACGATCAAGTGAATCAAATGTTTGAATCGGGCCATGGATAGAGTCAGAATAACAGAAGAGTATGTATGACACAATGTATGAAAGTGAATAAAGCAAGGAGTGGGTTCCAAGACAGAGTTGAATGACGGTCTGTTCTCTCTGCCTACCTCTGCGATTAAACGACGTTATGGTTAGTTAATTGGTTATCCTGATACAAAATATTACTTAGTTAGGTTAATGTTTTCTGTTTAGTACGTATATGTCAACGAGTAGGTATAATAAACGATTTTTACAAATGTTATAAAATCAACTGTGAACTGCTTACTACTTTTCATGTGTTTCTTCCAGTCAATTCTTATTTTCACCGACAAACCTCACTATCAGAGTAAATTACAAGCACTCCAAACACCATTCAAACAGATTTCATACAGACCTTTTACAATACCTTTCCTAGCATCTGAATGGAAACCGCATGACTCTCTCCAAGCTTTCGAACAGTCTCGCTAAGGATACTCCCAGACTGCCGACAACATTATGTTAGCATTTGAACAGCATTCTCATAGAAACCCCACAATACGAAGGTATTTTGAAGAAGGAGAAAGATAACACAAAAGCCTACAATTGGTCAACAGCCGTAACCTTTTTCGATATTTTGTGTACATGTTTGGTATCTCCTCTGACAGTACACCAAAGCCTAGGAGATCTGAGTTACCAACCCTGCAAAAAAACTCAGCATTTACACATGACGTCTATGTCCCAAAGTTAACAAACTGTACGTTTAGGCAGATAAATCCATCAGACAGATTGCCCTATTTTGCTAAAGTCACAAGGCTCTATTCATTTACCTAGAGGCTCTATACATTCGAACACGTCAATAGTGTGTACTTTAATAGTATCTGCTAGCACTGCCCAGTGTACTAGGCTTCTAAGAGGTTTTGATGGAACAGTCGTGCCTGACTTTGTAATAAAGATAGGTACCAACATATCTCACTGATTGCTATTGCATTTGTTATCCAAAAGCATTGCCTATACACAAACAAAGATACTAACACAAACGAGGCACGTGAATGCGGACTCACCTCGCAACATACATGCATTCATATTTTGTATAGTCTAGTAAACCAAAAAGAGAATCTTCTCTGACGTTGATGAGGTTTGGGCATATATAGTTACTGCTTTTGACACGTTATGTAAAACGGTCGGTGAGGAGCTCGCAGCGGTGCGATCAGCTGAACTTCGCGCGTATTTTTGAAAGTGTAGATTTATTTTTTCAAAAATTTCATATTATTTAATCCAATATAATTCAAATTTTTACTATTGCGGCACGGTAGGTATTGCGTATGTGTCTATATGAAGTGCACGCCTCTAACCGTAACAATGTTACTTAATTGCAAGGGCACTATCACAATCAATTATACCTGGGAAAAGAAAACTACAAAATGTAATAAAACATCAATCTCATAAAATATATATTTCTTAAAAAGCACTAACATTGCTTAAATTATTTTTCTTACGGATTTTGAAATGTTTTCAAGAAAACAATTAATTAAAAAAAAAAAATTTAGATTCATTTGACTTAATATATTAAATTTTTTTAATCTATTTTTATTTACTTTTTATTTTTTAAATACTTTTAATTTTCATCGTCTAGTGAGACGGGTAAAGTACATGTATTTAAAATAACTTTTTGATGTCAATAAACGCCCGGGTTGCCGGTAATGAAATGAAGTTGTTTTTGTGAGAAGATCTTTATATTTTCTGTAGGCAAAGATTTGTTCCGAACTAAATTGCGATTTTCTTATTTTCAAAGTGCCCTACTCTATTTGAGGTTGGCTGTTATCAGAACAATCTTTACTTAGCAGACTGCAGCTTGTAATGTTAATAATGAAAGGCAATTTTAAAGGACTTTTAACATTTTTAAAGCTTTTCTTCAAAAGCTATGAATTGTACGCAAACAATATAAAATAGAAAATTAAAACTGTTTGAATAATTTTAAAACTTGACTTAATTGTAAGTAAATCGTTTGGTTGACTTACATTTGTCAGGGCACAGTGAGCCATCAAAGCCGCATACAGGGGTGTCCAAGGGTGGCTTGTCACGGCCTCCCGCCCAGTAGATAGGGCGGTCCGGCACGTACTCCAAACTGCGGTTAGCGGCTATGTAGTTTGCGACGAGCTGTGGGATAGCAAATTAATTCATGAGGATATCAGAAAGCATTGATCTCTGCAGTTTATTTTAGTGTTTCCTTTTTCAGAGTGATACGGGAGGTAATTATATAAATAATATGAGTACACGTTGTCTAGACTTGTGTATTATATGCATGAACGTGAAATTTCAAGAACAGATCAGTGAATACAAAAAAATTAGAGAATTCTAATTAAATGGTATAAATAAAAGATTACACAAGAAAAGAGAGATTCTTAAATTAAGATTGTTCTGCGTTTTTTTCCCACTTTGGTAGGAGGGTAATTTGTAATATGTATATTCGTGTAATTTCTGAGAAATTTGGACAAGTATTATACATATTCATTTGCATTACATATTAAAATAGTAAACAGGGTATTGGTTGTATACCCTACAAACTTTTATTTTATTACATTTTCCTCTAAAGGTGAAGTCTCAGAGCAATAATATACAGGAGGGAGCGCTTTTGTAGTTAGTATTGATGATTTTTGCCTCACTCGGGCGTGGCTAGGACTAGAGCTAAGGTATGTATACATCCATTCATAGCACATTTCGACATAATTTTTTGTTTATTTGTATAACTACTTTTTTTACAGTATTCTTATAAACAAAAATATAGGATAAAACCTTATAAACCGTTGAGTTATGTCGCATAACAAAACGTAGTAGGCAGAGTTGCCGGAGACGCGGGAGATACATGCTTACATACCGAATGGTGGTGCCATATTATGTGAGAACTTGTCTTATCTCTTCTTTCTCACGGTTTAAGACGTAAAAACCCGGAGAAAGTGATTTATCAAAAATTTGTATAGGTTGGGTAAAAATATGTAGCTCTCTCTCCATATATATTCTTGCTCTGAGGGTGAAGTTCTATATTCTCCTGTGAAATATAGGGTTCTCTTTTCACCGATCATCAGTTAGAAATAAAATGATGTTTCTGAATGATATATTCCCATACTTGTGCATAAAGATACTCGCCATAATATTTTGAAGTTATCATTTTACTCTTTTTACAAGTTTTCTGTTTTATATTCATATAAAGTTCAAATACAACATACGAAAAGCGTCATATTTAGATAAACGAAAAAAATGGGCGAAGAGCGAAGGACCATTTCAAATTTCACTGAACTGTCTGATTTTAACGACATTTTAAATAATTTGAGGGCTAAACGAATATTCACATTTTAGGACTGATAATTCGTGCTGAAATTCATGGACAGATTATTATGAAAAGCTTTAAATATTTATCGGCTTATTTATTTGAGACCGGAGTGTTATCGAATAAATTAAATTAATTAATACTAAAATAAACTTTTATAAATATTGTTGTCAAAACTTTTAGCGTTCATTCTGTTCAAAGTGCTTTATGTAATATTACTTTAAAAGTTTCAAAGACAATAAATGTTTCCATGAATAAATAATGAAGAGGAGCGATTTGTGCACATAATACATATGAAGAACTTATAATAATAATTAATAAATATCTTTATTTAACTGTTTTAATATTCGTATACCATATTACGTCTGCTCTGGTGATGATCAATAAAAATCTGCCCGAAACGTCGGTTAAGGCAAAAGGAAATATATACCGGCTTAATACTCCAAAACTCAATCATCGTAATGTTTTGTCCGTGAGAATCATGAATCATATGCCACCATCAAATATAAATTATCAGTGATATTTACTGACTGATTTATTTATTTAATTATATACGCCCTCATGGGCTTTTAAATAACATATGATGTAAAACATTAAATAATAGTGACATAAAAATAACAATGATCAGCACCCAAAAACATAATTAAGTTGATAGAAATATTAAAATGCAAATTAACAGTAGTAATTTTGAAAGAGGTATGCTATTATAGCCTTCTTGTAACAAGATGCGGTGCAGTTGAATATATCTACTATTTCAGCGAAAGAATTACCCACTGTATGCAATCTAGGTACAAGCGAGTATTTAAATAACTCAGTCCTGATATTATTGTTACATTCAAAAAGAATTTTGGATCGAGTGGATTATGAAAGTGTTAAATATATAGAATATCTAGTGTGTAAATCTACAAGTCTGATAAAAAGTTTTTAAGGGAGATTCTAAAAAGGGGTATTATAGAAAAATAAACTATCAAGCCGCTAAAATATTCACAATATTTTATATCCGCTTTTCCTTTAGTTAGACAAATTAAATTAATTTATAACAAAACAGAGTACCTGAGTTTTATATCACTGTTTCGTTACATGTTTGGTGCCAACCATTTTTTGCTTTGATTCAAGCTTAAACAGAGCTAAAAAATACTAAGCGATGATTTTTTTTTTTTTTCCAGTGAATACCGCACAAGAGTCGCAACTTTTCTTAACCATCTAGAGCCAGTGTGAATATGTTGTGAGGCTGAAGGTAGTGGGGAGAGGAAGGAGATGGGAAAGAGAAAGATAAAGGTTGTAGTACCTGGCTATTCAGATCTGGTCACCAAACACGGCTAAAAGTCATTTAAAGCAATGTTACGATTCTGAAAGATGGTATTTTTGCATGGCAATACTTACGTATCTACCACTCTGAAACGTGCCTCAAATATACTTTATATTATTATATATGAAATAAATGTGTTATGACACATATTTATTACATAAAAGTTAATTGCGCACGCTGAGTTTGAAGCCGCGACCTTTGGATTCGTAGTCGAGCGTCTTACCACTCGACCACGGAGGCCGTCGAGTTCATAAATACCGAAGCTTTTATAGCAATAAAAAAATATTTTAATGTTTTTTTGCCGTTCACATGGTAAATTGATATAAGGTATCTTATTTTACATGCGGCATAGTGCTTCGAAGTAATATTATTTTCACAGTATTATTTGCAACTGCCCTTGGGAGGAAATAAAACATGTTTAAATTTGCGTTCGCCGGAATATAAAAAGCTTGCTACCTAATATTGTGCCTGCAAGGATCCAGAAAACCTCCCAGTCAAAGGTAAAGGAAATAATATTTTGGATAGAATCAAGCATTCAATAATATTCAATGGAAATAAAATTCTGTGATAGTCAAAGACATCCTTTTGCGGGTAGCGCGATCAATGACTGATTCGATTTGACTCCCCCGGTAAAAGGTTACGGAATGTACAACATCTAAATCAAATGAAGAATCGAATTTAATAAAAGATATGTTGATATTGTATAAGATAACTTAATTTAATCCTTCACATTGAAATAAGAAATCACATTAAATAAAGCTTTGAAAATGTTGGGTAAATTTAATAAAATTTATATTATCACAAAATAGAAAAACAAGTTTTAACAAAGTTCCAAATAATGGTGTTCAGAATCGAAACGTTGCTTAAAAATAGCTTTAGGGGTGTTTTGTGACCAGATCTGAATAGCCAGGTACTTCCTAACCTTCCTCTTCCCCATCTCCTTCCTCTCCCCCTATACCTTCAGCCTCAAAACATACCCCGATTGGGGATGCCTAGTCTTACTGGCTTTAGACGGTTGAAGCAGTTGGGACTCTTGTGAGGTATTCACTATACAACTTTAAAAAAAAGAACTTCAACTTTGAACAATTAAAGATACGTATTAGTTTTTTTCTAATTTTTTTTTAAACTTTCAAACGTTCAAAGAGCTTATTTTCTTAGGTTTTAATCAATAAATCTTTGTAGAGAAAAAGGTTTCTGTGATGCAAATGGAAGGAGCTTCCTCCCGGAAAGAGTTAAATTAAAAAAAGAATACGTTTCCATTTGAGTAGGCATTCGAAGAGAAAGCATCGATAACGATATTTTACTTTTTTATTAATTGAATAATATGGCTTTTGAAAGAAAATGAACGTTTTATACTGGTTTAACCCTTTGTGACTTGCAGTGGGAAACATAAAGTTTTTGAAAATATAAATAATTTTTCTCTTATTATTCTTATTCAAATACATTGCGTGTCTGAAAGGGTTAAATGTATATTTTTTAGCCAAATAATCAAGTAACAAGAATATTTTTATCCGAAATTACAAAAATCCGAAAAACGCATTTGAAAAATTCGTGTTGAAGTTTTTTTTTATTATTTGATACATATTAGACAGTAATACTTTTAACAGTGTTTTATAATTACATGTGTTTAAGGTTCACACTTTCTCCTGTTATTTAGAGCCAAAAAAACTGTATTTAAAAAATTGCCAACTTTGCACAAATGTCCTTTTATTTTTGGGTTGAGGAAATATTAATGCATTTTCAAAGATTTAATGAAAAAAAAAATTATAAATAGAACACATACACTTTGTTTTTAACCACTTTTTTATTTAATATTTTGTCTACCGGTTTCGGAAGTACCCTTCCATCATCAGGACAATATTAAATTAATCTGAAATACAAAATACTGAGATAAATATATATATTTAGGAGTTGGAAGGAGAAGGAGTAATTGAGGAAATTATGGGAATAACAGAGCGGTTTATTGGAAAAATATTTAGGATAGGACTATAGAATAAATTAATTTGATTTTTTTAAATATTGCATTTACTGTTTAATGATTTTCTAATTTCTAGTGCTTCTAAGTTATCTAATTTTATCCCTTTATTACAACGGTGAAGAATTTTAACCCTTGTATCTCTATTAAAATCATGATTAGTAGTAATGAGGTGATTGGCGAACTCTGAAAAATTATTATTTTTATCATAATAAGATATTATTTATTCTAGTAACTGCCAAATAATGATTTGTTGTGAGTTTTGCTTGTCAAAAATGAACTAGAGTTGAAGGGTTCATAGCTGGAATTTGGTTGGAAATATCGCCTTACAACTGTTTATTAAGCTATTAATATAAACCACCATTCTGTTTGTTTGATCTTTATTGAAATTGTAATACCCTCCCGGTAATAGAAACTGTTCAACTTCATTGATATAATCTATCTTATTAAGAATTACTATCCAATTTCCTTTGGCGCCTCTCGTTTTACTTGATTCAGTAATAAAATTAATTTGATTTTAAGTACTTCATCATCTTTAAATTCTATTCTAATCTTTTTGGTGAGCTAGTTTTTCAACTGATAAAATTTTGTGAAGTTGTATAGAAGTGTTTTCTTTCAATATATTGTAACAGCGGCTATAAATTCTTCATTTGTTTGGTGCCTAGTTTATTTTAAATATCATATTTATTGTTGAACAAAAATGTTGTTTTTCAAGATTGATTTTTAATGTGTGTAGTAAAGTAAATTTGTGTGAAAAAACGAAATAATAAACAGTTTTTTTTTCATATAAATGATTTTTTTCTACCTTAATAAATGTATGGTTCCTGAGTTTTTATTTTCTTTTAATTTCCATGAATTGTCAAAAAAAACTGTTTCTAAAATAATACAAGTTTCTTCCTTTGATATATCTGACTTTTTGAATAATTATTTAAAAAGTAAATATTTAAAACTACGCATTAAATTCGTTGAATTAAATCTACGAAAGAAAAACAAGTGGAAATCACAGACCCATTTCTGATGGTTCAATGTGAAAAAAATATGTTTCAATCTTGAAATATAACTTACAAAATTACAATAAATTGGTAAACTTGCAAGGATTCCTTCATTATGGTATATTTAATATATGTTTCTTAAAAGGATGCACGTATCGTGTTTAACTCACAGCTTAAGGCAAATTTTAAAATTGTGTAAAAAATATTTTGAGGAGAAAAATTTCGTTCTAAGCTTTTTGAGGATCTGTAGATATTTTATAACAAATATTTCCCTTTGATAAATGCTTCAAGAAAAATGGCAAGAAATGTGTGACAATCTCCTAAAGCAGATTCAGTCAAATCAAAACTATTCGACGTAATTATATTAAAATAAAAGTGGATTCAAACAAAGTGTTTTTTTCATTTAATTCACATTTTTTTACTTGATTGAGTTTTAAGTTTAAAATAAAGTAATGAACATCTGATTTCGCACGTGTTTTTTCACTCTTTTAACTTATTATTTTGTTATTAAACTTGTTTTTGGACACTTAAATCGATATTTCAAAGCTATTTCTTACATTGTAATGAAAATGTCGAGTGTACTGAAAACAGTAGAATTTATAAATTTAAAAATCTATGTGATTTATTTCTAGGGATATTTTGCTTTTTTAGATAAAAAAAAAACCGATTTCTATCGAGATCGTACCTTTTTTAGAAATTCGGTAAATTTAATTTGTCAATTAAATTGTACACTTTCACAGAATATTAAAAGAAAACCATGGATATAAATTGTTTTCTTGGATTTTATTGTGTTAATCATTTGCTGACATGTTGAGTAAAAGCAGGCAATAATCAATCAGCAGCTAGTTTGATATGACGCAGAAATAAAATGTGAGAAGAAACTGACATCTCATCAATTCACATGCCGGAAACGCTCTTCTGATTTCACAGTCCCATTAATCAATCACATATAATAAAATAACATTATTTGTTCAAGCATACTCTCACACAAATATTCATACTGATATTCCTACTGCTTGCCCAATCCAAATAATTTTACCACATAAAAAAACTATGTTTTTCACAAGTGAAAAGTATTAACTGGATTTGTTTTTTTTTGTATGAATCATAATTAAATATAATTTTTATTCTTCATAAATAGAATTGCCTGAGACTTAAAGAATATAAACACTCAAGAAGCTCTTTACTTCTCATTATTTTTCCGTCATCTAGAATATGCCAGTGAGATTTGGTCTCCTTTTTATACTGTCCACATTCATCATATTGAATTCGTACAACATCGCTTCTTACGCGGAATAGCATGGAGATTACGACGAAGAAGAGGCGATTATTCGTATTATGAAATTGAACAAACATTAAAAAATTCTTCAGTAGAAAAGCGTAGGAAAGACTTTAATTTAATAAATCAAAATCTCTTCCGATATCGACTTATTTTATGTCAGCGAAGAGAGATTCAAAAGTGAAATCCTATCGATTGTCGAAAGAGTTTCCCCTCATTTACCTGCTTTATGGTACCTTAATTTGTATTCATTTTATAAAAATAAAATCTGATTTCTTATATGCATTAAATTTAACAGTTTGTCGAGTATAAGAAATTTAATAAAGTAATTATTATTTTAATTATAAACGTAGAGTAATCCAAACAACCATAATTCCATACCGAGTTGCAAAACGTTGGTCCAAAGTCAATTAGAATATAGTTTGGCCGACATAATGGCTGATACTTGCTTAAAATTTGAGCATGTTTTATGTGTAATCAATCCAAGCTTGATAAGGTTTTTCACAAACTCGTTCACATATTATAAACTGTTAAAATGTTTTTCGATCGTAAAATGTACAGTAGGTGCCAGCATCATGTTTAGGATACAATGCAATGCCACCCAAGATTTCCCTCTTGACATATTTTTCGAAAATATAATAAGTTTTGTAAAGTTTAAGATAAAATAACTTTATTTTTATGGATCATCTAACAACAATATAAAGTATAAAAACATGTAAAGGTCAGGTTGTGTTGTATTTTTTTAAAGTTGTTCAGTTTAGTATTTGTTCAGTTCTTGGATAAAAGGAGTGTTTGTAAACACAAGCTATTCAACACTTTTTAAGAATTTACATTTCTAAACTTTGCTCAAACTTTTCTTTCTCCATTTTATTAGAGTAGCACTCAAAATGGCGCTAAACGCCGCTTTGCTCATCATAAATCCCAATGGCGATATCGCTAAAGCAATTTCAAAACGTATTTCTCCCAACTGGATTTTCAAGAAAAAATCCAAAAACGCGTTATTCCACATAGACTTATTTTGGCTCATTTCATATTAACCCCCAGCTTCCAATTAGATGAAAAATTACATTCTGTGTTTACCATTCCTTGATAATGCTAACACAACAACCTTGATATGATAAGATGTATTCATTTGAAAACCTTTGTAACTTATTTCCATTATTTGTCGTATTTAAATGTGAAGACAAAATTACCTTTTCAATTATGTCGGTAACTCAAAACCGATATATTTAGACTTACTACAGTCTTGTAATAGATCTGCAAAATTATATCGCACTGACAGTACGCTAATACCAAAGTACCAATGTATGATCATCTTTATACACCCACGCTAAAAAATCTCGGTACCGAATTTATAACACTCTTGTGAAAAAAGTTCATCAATTAAAAAAAATTCTGATAAATACACCGCACTTCGGATAACAATAGCATCATTCATCAAGCCTGATATTTCGATAATGTATGGTTTTGAATGTTAAGCAGTTGAATCAATATATGCTCTCTTGATTAACTTGGATACTTGAAAACACACTACAACACTCTTGTTTACGTCCTGACGTAAAAAAATAGAACATTTCGTTGATTTTTCTTGGAAAAGATTTCTTACGTGGTTTCATTTCATCGTTAACGCATCAAATACACGCAAAATAACTTGGTTTTTAGATGAAAAAAGTACCGTTTCCACTTTTCTCAACATTTTGCAAAAACCATTGTTAAAATGTGTAATGTTTGTTTTTTTCGTGTAAATTTAGAGCAAGAGTACCAACCACTCACAGCAAGTTGATTTTTGGTTTAAACATTAAAGGGGAAAGTTCATGAAACTACCAATAATGGGGGAAAGGTTTGAGAAGAGTATTGGGAAGACGCGGAAAAAAAACCTGACTCTTTAGATGTGAATCTAGAACTTCAGCATGGCTAAAGCTTTTCTTTGTTTTGAGAGTATTATGATACAACGATGTGAAAGTAAAACTACACCAAAATTTGACCCGCGACCTTTTCTAAAGCTAAAGGGAGCTTACCACTCTACCACGGAGATCGTAATTTTTTTACAAAGTTAATCCAATTCAATAAATTAATGCCTTTATAGTTTTTTTTTTTTTTTTGTAATCCGTAATCCCAAGCTCTAAAAACACATTGACAAAAGCAATAAAAAGGGTAATAAAAATCCGAAATCCGAACAAATCGGCCGAGAAACTTTTAAGGGTGCAATCTGCCTTTGTCGTGTCTACGCCCTTTTGAAAAATGGCGCACTGAAATTGGTTAACTATTCTTCTTTTCACGCTATTGATTTAGAAATACGGCTCATAGATCTATTCTCGCACAGTTAATAAATAAGGGAGGGTGACAGAATAATTGAGAGCATTTTTCATTAATAACAACACGATCCTTTAAAAAAACTCAATTTGCACGTTTAGCTTCCTCTTGTCAGAATTAATTTATTTGGAAAGAGGCGATGTTATTTGATTGACTGGACTTTTTTGAAAAAACTACGTTTTGGTAATTATAGTTCAAGAGATTTGTAACCTTTCTTTGTAGCAGTAAAATTCACGTAAAAGAATTGTGGAATTCATGATGTGATCAAAGATTTCAGCCAAATATCACCACAATATCAAATACAACTCTGCCGTCGTAATAAAAATATTATTTTGTATCGATTTTTATGTTTTTGTTTCTAATTTATATTCGTTAAACACTCTACAATCAACGTCTAAGTTTTCAACTACTTTAGCAAGCTAAGATTTTCATTAAGTTGCCGTTCATATAAAAAGTATTTTATGTCAATTTAAAATGACGCTTAGTGACAATAATCGTCTACTATTTGAGAAAAAAAAGCTGTTTTTTGTTTGTTTTGCGATACATCACAACAACACAGCTATAGGAACTCTATCACCATCCGGGATGAAAAAGTGGCCATAGGAAAGGATTTGATAATGCGTGTCTTGAAAGGACCCAGGATCAAATAAAGGATAAAAGACAAGTGCTGGTGGCTTGTTCCACATACGCTCCATTTTTCGCAAAACCGACTCGTTTTCTTGCTATCGACATCATCTGTAAACGGGCATTTCATAGATTATGTAAGAGTATTCAATAACACTTACAACATGATTTATAAATAATTGGGAAGTTATATACATATGCATAAGCAGTTTACAGAAAGATTACACGTTGAAGGAATATATTAATATTAAAACATTTATTTTTTTCTCTTATACATTATAATATTTAAGGGTGATAGTTCTGAATTTGTCTCGCTAGAAAATTTTGTGTTGAATGTAGCTGCAGATTACAGTCTATATTTTATATCATAATTTAAAAAAAAATAATATACATTGTACCATAACAACATAATATTGTGCCATTACCATTGTATCATTATAACATAATGCACAGTTTACAATATAATGCTTCTCGTTTTACACCATTACCATTGTACATTATAACATAATGCACTATTTACAACAAAATATTAATCTCGAATGGATATATTATATTGAGAAACGTACATAATATATCACATGGAGTCCCTATCTTGTTTGTTAAACTTAAAGCATTTTCTAGATAGTGTTCATTTTATAAAACTATCAAAACACTAGATTAAAAGAAAAAAAAACAAGTCTTACAAAGGCAAAATAAAATAAAAAATGTGTTTTTCCAACCAAAAGTTTGCTCGTTTTTGGTTTAGAGCGTGAGGGTTAACGCACGACATGATTATGACAAAAAAATGTTTCTTCCGGGAAAGGTTGAGCAAAAAAATTGTTCAAAGTTAAACCAAAAAGTGGTTGGTACACAAATATTTAGTGGGTCACACATTCCACCCCAAGCCTTTATTTGTTTTTATTCCACCAGCTCCTCGCTAAAATTAAGTTTTTCTAACAATACATTTTTTTAAATATTTTTTATCTGAAAATTTGTATTTTGAGAGTTATTGCATAATAGTATATCATAATTCAAAACATTATGATGAGACATATGAGTCGGCTACATCAAAATGAAGCTGGTGAAATAAAATCAATGTCGAGTGACACTTGACATTGGAGTGGAATGGGTGAATATAGTTAGAAAGCTCAAAATACATTTTTTAAAATCTGAAAACTTGTATTTTGAGAGTTATTGCATGATACTTTATCATAATTCAAAGTGATACGATAAGACACGTGGGTGGGTTACATCGACATGGGAGCTGATGGAACAAAATCAATGTCGAGTGATACTCGACATTGGATTTGAATGGGTTAATATAGTTCGTAAAACTCAAGTAAGTAAACTTTTTTTTCAAATTGCATTTAAAATGTTAAAAATAACTATTACTAAGACACTCAATAAAATAGAGGAGCTACGTTCATTAGTAAAACGAAACACAAAAAAACGGCGCATATACAAGCACACGAAACGATAACATTAGCTCTGTCAAAAAAATGAAAAGTCTGTCGTTTTTTTTATACGAAAAAGGCTATTAAAATTCTGTTCCATTTTTGAAACGAGAGCGATATTTGAGTATTTCGTGGGACAGCAATTTGCCGAAAAATATGTGAAATATGAAATCTATACAGCAAAATGAAGTCGAGTAAAAATTCCATTTTCCACCTATAGAAAATGCAAATTTTGTTTTCCCCATACATAAAACGTGAGGAGAATAGAATAAGAAAACTTCGAGATGATCGATATGAGAGATAGGTCTAAATATAAAACAGGGGTGTTGTCGAGGAGGTCAGAATCTTCTGGAGAAATTTTTCAATTTAAGTTTGAATTTTGTCAATAACTGTAGTTAGTTTTACCACCAGTAGTAGTACCACTTGTAGTTTTTTAACAAAGCCAGTTAAAAAAATAAAGTTGTTCTGTTGGTAGATTACAACACTTTTTATAGAATTATTATTAAAAATCACCTAAAAAATTACATTCCTCTTACATAATAACACGATTTTATAAAAATATTGCACCATAATTCTATAATAATTCTTTTAAGTCCACTATTATTATATACTACTTTACAATTAGCATTTTTTTTTGTTTTTTTCTTTAGGTATAAAATGCCATTTGTTCACTATAAACAATTGTAGGTTTGTTACGATGTGAAAATGTATTTATATTTGTATCGTATATACTGTCATTAGGCATAGGATTTAGTGCCTTGCAACTTTACCTACTGTCAATGTGTCTTATATGGTATCAAGAGTTTTACGGTCAGTATCTGTTGTATCATCTAAGATTGTGTAACAAATGTGATCATTTTTTTAATATTATTTTACTTGTACTCACTGTCACTTACCTCAGAACAGGTTTCAATGACCTAGTGAGGTAGGTAATGTAAAAAAAATAATGTAAGAAACAAATAGTTAATAAATAAATTTTAAAAACTTCAAGACCCCTTTAGAACAAACACATTTGCTTCGTGTCTTATGTTTTGACAATTTAATTAACATTTTAAGACTCCATTGGTCATAAAGAAAAGTCCATAAAATACTCGTGCTATAAAATAGTTTTTTTTCAAGATACTGAGAATTGTCATATCTTATCCCATTTCAATCCCTGATGCAATCAAAGGAAAAATAATTAGACTTTTATTCCGACCATCCAAAGAAGATAACAGTCACTTATTATCGCTGCCTACTACTTCTAGAACTAAGTTATTATGTAACAACCAATTGTCACACGTGAAAAATCACAGAATGTAACTTATGGTTTGATGCAGGAAAATTTTCCAGTGAATGGAAATATCTGTCTATCTGTGCTTTTTTTAAAGCAAATACAAAAAAAATAATATTAATTTTAAAAAACTTGCCAAGAAAAAATAAAAGTTGCCTCAGTCCACCCATTTCAAAACATAAATAATATCCTCTTAAATAAATTAAAGAAGGTTGTTTATTAGGTAGATGGAGATTGGAAAAGATTGTGTTTTTAAATTTATATTCACGATTAAAATCAGTTTCAAATCTGAAAAGTAACGTACTCACAAATTAAATTATTTATAGTTTATGAGATAAAACTATTAAATACGGCTGCGCGGGAAAGTGTTAATCCAGAGGTCACGGGTTGAAACCCGGTGTGCGTAAATTTATTTAATTTAATTTATATGTATTTTAACACATTTAATTCATATGCATATTATATATAGTATGTTTGCGGCACTTTCCAGAGGGGTAGATACAATAAGTATTCCTCTGGTGAATGACCACTATTCGTAATTGAAACGTGGCTTGAAATGGCTTTAACCGTGTTTGGCGATCAGATCTGAATAGCGAGGTACTTTCCAACCTTTCTCTTCCCGATCGGTTTTTTAATACAAAAATTATCCCCGATTATAGATGTACCATTTATTTTTGTCTAATTCAACGGTTGGGAGCAATTGGGACTTATCTGCGGTATTCACTATAATTTTTTTTTAATACAAAAAATTATCACGCCCAAACCCACTAAAACCTTAGATTATTTATTTATAGTTTTTTGTGTTCAATTTGTAGAACTCCATTTTTATTTTTTGTATAATTCAATTGAATTAAATTTAATATTATTATTATTGAGTTCAGCTATTTTCAAACTGTACGACAGTTTGATAATGGACTTAAACGCCGAAACACCTGTCACTAAAAACAACAAACTTAAAATAGCAGAACTCAATAATAATACTAAATTTAATTCAATTGAATTATACTAAAAAAAACCTTAGACTATCCACTTTTTCTTTATGGTCCTTGGAGGCTATTTTCTATAGCAGTTGGGAACGAAGAAAACCTTTTCTTAATTCTGTAGGGTTGATTTGATGGATAGGACGCGTGAGATTCATCTCATTTTACGGTGGCGTGTACTAAATGTACAAAGGTGTTTCGTACCAAATGAGTACAACATCTATCAAGTCCAAGTCCAAAAACACCTTCTTTAGTTGGGCTTGTTTTTATTTATAAATCGAGTATTTTAAGGAATTATGAAATATTATAGATATGTGACAGATTAGTGGTCGAGTGGTTTAAATAATCGGGCCCACACCCCAGCGGTACGGGTTTAATCTTCAACATGCTAAGTCTTCCATTTTTAAACAAGCACTTTTTTCTGCATATGTATTTATATACTAACCGACTTGTTTTATTAAATCACTAACCGACTATTGTCCAATTACAAAAAAAATACATAACGCGAAATGGGAAAAAAAAGCAACAGAGAAAGAACAACACATACTCGTACATGATACTTTAGTGAAGGAATGACAAAAAACGGTCAAAATTATACATTAGTAAGAACATTCAAGTCAAAGCCAAATTCAAGTCAAGGTTTTGATAGAGTCGAAAAGAATGACAAAAATCATCATTTACATCGGTACTAAAAATGTCAAGACCATGTCATATCTACGATGGAAGATGGAGAAATCTTTAAATAAGTATCTATCTTAACTATTGATATATTTTTTTCTTACTTTAATTAGGTACTCCCGAAACTAAAAAAAAAGTGTTTTTTAGAACCACTTAAAATCCTAATGATTTAATAAAACCATTTTTTTTATTTTCAAAATTTCACACCAGTCGAAAAATGCCTGTCATAAGGTAAAACTAGTCAGGTTTCACTTAATGACAGTCAAAAATAGTGGAATAAAGTTTATAATTTGGTCCTATCAAATAATTGAAATGGAGTTTCACCACGAATTAACAGTTTCAAAAGTAGAAATAACACTTAAAATCATTTTTGAACGTTTTAAATAAACAATACAAACAATATATTTTTTTTTTTTAGAAAAATAAAGTTTATAATTTGAGTCCCAAATCAATGTTAATAGTGGGGAGAGGAAATCGGGGAGGTTTCAGTACCTGGCTATTCAGATTATCTGAATGGTGGTCTTTCATACCACTCTGGAACGTGCCGCAAAATACTTAACATATGAATTAAAATGTGTTGAACATTAATTAAATAAAAGTTATTGGCGCACGCCGGGTTTGAACCCGCGACCTTTGGATTCGTAGTCAAGCGTCTTACCACTCGACCATGGAGGCCGTCAAAATATGGTAATACTTTGGAAATTCAAAGAGATATTTCAATGTTCCATAGCTCACAATGAAAGTAATTCTGCGAACTAAAAAGGGTTGTGTTGGCTTCAAAATTACAAATTAAAAAACTGTGTAAATTTCATTACGCTAGCTTATCGTCCGCTTCCAGTTTTCACTACTTAAGGAAACAGATTTTAAATATAAATAAACATGTTCAAGCAGTTAGTGGCTAGAAAAAATCAAAGTTAAATACAATTTTACAAATTTCGTATGTGCCTATAAATTTAGGAATATATCCATTTCATAGTTTAGGAACATTATGTTAATTTTTACATTACGATACCAGCGTAAAGTTAAAATGAACCTTAACGTTTTTAATCTTTTATTTACAGCTTCGGTAAATTTAATGTACCAATCCTTTCTCATATTAATAAAGGCACGAAAGCGGATTCTCATAACTTCTCCGGCGACATTAATTTATTAAGTAATCGTTAGGTTAATCGCAGATATAAAAGAACAATTTATTGCCTCCATAAACCTTTAACCGTGGACTAGTACAATTGCCTAAAAATTAACTGCCCAACAATTTAATTGCATCTTTAGATTCAGATCTCTATGTTGCTGTCTTACTGGAAGGACGAGTAGAAAGGTATCAACGTTAACAAGGTAAAATCAAAATAAATAAACAATTTTTTTACTCAGTGGAAGAAAATTATCGTCTTGTTCTTAAACGGGTTACACATTTAAGATACGTACATAGCATGCATGACGCAGAGATCTACGCAGTCAAAAGTCGCCGGTTCTAAAATATGTGAACATTTTTTTTCTTCACTTGATATTTTATGGTGTTCCAGTGATTATTTTTTTATTTTTTAAATAAAAAAATTCAAGCGAACATATGTGTTGAAAGATAGTAAGTCAGTTACCTGCTGTGAATAATGAATCCGGACCGCCCAACTACCAGTCGAGCATCCTACCCACTAAGATATCAACAACTTCAAATGTTTTTAATATTTTTATAGTGAATAACGTACAAGAGTACAGTTTGACAATGGCCTTAAACGCCGAAACAGCTGTTACTAAAAATAAAAAAACTGAAAATAGCAGAGCTCAATAATAATAATATTAAATTTAATTCAATTAAATTATATAAAAATTAAAATGGAGTTCTACAAATTGAACACAAAAACTATAAATAACGTACAAGAGTCCCAACTGCTCCCAAGCGTCTAGAACCATCCTCAATTGAGGTATGTTGTGAGGCTGAAGATTATAGGAAAACTTGCAAAATTCGACCACGGAGGCCGTCGAATGTATAACAATATTATGTTAAATTCTTCGAAAACAAAATTATTTGCTATGAATCCAAAATGAGTGTAATCCAATCAAAAATGACAAATATTTCGTGGTTTATTTCTACTTATATTCCATTTATTACAACAAATAAGTAAACTGTAAGAATAAAATGAGCCGCGGTACTAAAATTAAACATTTTAATTTCATTTAAATGGAGAGTCAGTTTTTTGGCAATCTCGTGGAGAATTTGTAGAAATATAACCATCGCAAATGACAATACCATTTTTCCTCGTCGAATAATTGTATTCTGCAGAAAGGCGCAATATCTCATGACAATTTCATCAATTTGCTTGTTATTTTTCTCAAACAAGAAAAGGACGGTATTTTTATTATATTGAATGGGGAGGCTACGTCCTTGTTCTAACAATTATGTTAAGGTTGTATCTTTATACGGAAGAGATACGTAAAACAACGATAAAGAATCGATACGTAAACAACGATAAGAATCTTTATACGGAAGAATACGTAAGAATCGAACGAAGGTATAATAAAAAAGATATTTCCTTCATATCTCGACAGTTTAGGTTGTTTTGTTGGTTAGCAAACGCATTTTGATTACATCAAATTCCTTGAAACGTTGAGAACCGACGCTTCTCAATTTTAGGCGAGCGGTTGTTAAAGAGTGCAACAAAATGGTTATGAAAATATTTACGGTGAAAAGAATTTAGTTAATATTTTTAATTTAAATAAAAAATAATTTTGTTTAAGCCACTTTGTTTTATACACATAACAATTCGACCGTATAAGTATATACTTATACGTTCCTGATGAAGGTTAAGTCTAACCGAAACCGGTCGAATTGTTATGTGTATAAATAAAGTGGCTTAAAACAAAATTATTTTTTATTTAATTTATAATGTCCAGCTACAAAGTGTTTGCTTCCTTCGATAATTTAATATTTTTAAGATTTTAGGATATCTACATTTCGGATAATCATATGGAAGTTCACAAAATATAATTGAACGTAGTTATGCACAAAACATCCGACCTCAAAAAAACTAAACTGAGAAAAAGGCATTTGTAAATATGACGATACAAAAACATATAATAGCATTTTTAAAGTGAATATCAATGTTTTTTCTTTATGATAATAAATAAGCAATTTAAAATCTATCAATGCATTTATTAAAAAAAATAATTGTTTTTCTTATGCTATCCTTTATTTCAATGTCCTCAAACTTCAATATAAGTTTTTTTTAAAACTGCTAATGTAGGTTAGTAAAAAAAGAATTACTAAAAACCTATTGCATTTGGAGCTTGGATGTTTTTTGCAGATAGACTATCGTATTTATCTATTGAAAAAATGTAAAACTCGATTTTAGTAAATTGTCGTTTGAACGCTTTTTTAACAACTACGTCCAATTGAACATAGCGCTTATTTTAGTATTTTTCAAAATATGAAAGCCATAAAATAAGCTACTTAGAATTTTGCGTACTTTCAAATGTATTTTTTAATGACAGCTGCGATAAAATTTTAAAATGTTACTGTTGCAAAATTAATCAAACAGTATTTTGCACTTGTGGGCTAATAGTTTTATGACGAACACTGTGGTATGAATCAAACTAAAAACCCTCAGACTGACAGTCCTTCACTCTCGACATAAATAAAACCGTTACTAAAAATTAGCAATAATCACATTTACTCTTTAATAATCTTATCGATAACACACCGTCATGTTTCAAAATTCTTTTACAGGAGCACGTTGGCACGTGTGTTATATTGTTCAAGAAACAAAATGAATCAATCATAAGTAATGCCTCCGGGAAACATAAGTAACTCTCACCCTGATATCAACATCCTTGAATTTTAACTGATATAAAACGCATGTATAAAATAAAACAAAGTTTTTTCATTAATCAATATTGTCTATTCTGCCGAAATGTATTATAAAACACAGTAAATAAAACAAAAGTAAATACAAATTTACTTTCAAATTGAACTTTAATTCTTGCCGAAATGTATTTACAATTTTTTACTTTTGTAAAATATTTTTTATATTATTTGATAATGCCGCTAACTGCCGCAAAGTTAAATAAAATATCGTGATTTTATTTTTTAAGCTACCGTTATAAACCGCAGACGAAATGAAGCAATACGGCAGAAATAATGTCCCTTTGGTCTGTTTTATGTTCCCGATATAAAAGGTTTCCTGTAATTACGTTTTTCCTTGTTTATTATCTCTTCGGCGGGCTCTGTAAGTTTCGTTTCGAGGGTCGAGGCGGAGAAATAGAGTCTTTGTTAAAACCACTAGATAATTGCTCAACGAGGTGAAGTGTTATGTAGTTGCTAAGCCCAATCACCTCATTATACTAATCATGACATTAGAGAACAGGGGTTAAAAATTCTACGTTGAAAAGGGATAAAGGGGGTAAAAAAGGAAATCAACTTCAAAATTAAACATACCCGTTTTAAGTTGTGGTGTATAAAAATATAGAGTTTTTTTTCAAATATGAAATCCTAGTAAAACAAACGGAGCCATGTATATTTATCTATTTTTGTTTTCTATTTAAAAACGACCGTGGAAGGGTACTTTAAACAGACAAAAATTAAATAAAAAAAAAGTGGTTAAAGTGTATGTGTTCTATTTCTAATTATAAATTAAGTTAAATTTCTTATCAATTCTAAAAATGACATTCGGGAACTTATACATTAGTTTGTTGGAATTGTTCTGCATTTTATATTGGTAAAACAACCTGTAATGTCAATATTAGATGCAAAGAACGTCTTAGATGTTTAAATAACCACGGTTTTTTCGAATTCGCTAATCGCCTTCTTGATAAAGATCATACCTTCAATAAAAGCACTTTATATATACACTCATATTTTTCACAAAAATGATCATGGCATCAGATTATATAAATTAGAAGCACTAGTAATAAAGAAAGCTATTAAAATTAATAGTCATATTCTCAATAATCAGGTAAATTTGTCCAGTCGTCCAATATTGGGTATATTTTCCGTTAACTCATAAAATGTATCATTATTCTTTAATCACCTTCTCAGTTGACGTTTTGTCTCTTTCAAATCATTTTATTTGCCTCTTTTTCTTAATTTCTTTGTTATAATTTAAATGTTATTCTATTGTTTTCACATTGTCCTGTTATTTTATTTTATATATTTTTTTCTCTTTGTATGTATATAATCGCAGAGTTTGTATTTTTTGTTTAGTTTTTCTTGTACCCTGACGATATTTTTCTAAACGAAATCGGTCATTAAAATTTTAATAATAACCGCGGTCTTACACACGGTTATTTAAAAAAAATTGATTACTTACTTGATTGCATGTAGTTCTTCATTACAAAAGAAAAACTTCAGGTGTAAGTCAACCCACTAAGACACGTAATTCATCTCTTTTGATTTAAAAAAAAAAGTATTTTAAAAAGAGAAAAATCACGTTCATTTAAATAAAGGTTGATGTTTCCCACTGCTAGATAGCAGCGTAACCAACACGAGTAGAGGTGTATAAGTCGTGCAAACACTGCAGAACTCACATTTAATTTATACATAGGTGTTTTAAGTGTGCAAACACATCGTTATTAAAGGCTTAATTGGTGGATTCAAGTAATTCTGTGGTCAACGATTTTTTTTAATTTGTAACCATAACAAAATATTTTGATTTTATAATCTTAATCTTGTAAACTGTTCAGTGATAGAAAAATATGTAGAAAGTTGTGGCGAAAACTTAAATGGGAAGAAGGGCGAAAGAATTACGAACTGCGTGAAATATAATATAATATATATCAAAATGGTTTAAAATCATAAAACTTAAATTTCCTTACCTCAAATTTTCCAGTCACCGGATGCATATCAAGCAGGATGTAGGAAGCAATCCTGTCTCCATTGCTGTCTATAGTCACGTCTCCGGTTATTCCTGCAAGATTAATACCAATGAATACGTTGAATGGGTAATGCAGTCATCATCACTCGCTCCTGCAATATCACGCTATTTCAATGGAGATTAGACCAGTAAGTTATGTATCTGCTTAGGTATTCATACATAGAGGTGAATATTGTATAATGTAAAGGTTTATGTCTTAATATGTAAGTCTAATGTCTAGTTTATGGCTCGATATACCTATATCTACCAAGAAAATATTATTAGCCGTCTGATAAATTTGACCTATTGACTATATTTAAGAAAATAAAATTATTCGTCTGTTGTGATAACATCTGTAACATATCAATTATCATTATATTTAAAAAATAATTACTTCATAAGTCTGTGTATTCCTTGTATTGTGGTACATGACTGATTTTAACAAAGTTAAAATGACATGTATCTAATAAAAGTATTTATTCGTCATCCCATGATAAATTTTATTTGGCTGTAACAATAACATCAGGACGGAGTCTCTTAGATACTTGTCTGTACCTAGATTGCATGTAGTTGGTAATGTACACGGAGAGGTGGCTAATGTATTTAACTGCATGGAATGTAGATACAAGAAAGCTATACTATCATATATCTTTAATCAATAATAATTTTCAATAACACTATTTTTTCTACAACTATTCCTTTTTGTTCGTGCATATGATTTTTTTTCAATGTCGATTGTTAACCTTTTTATGTAAAAGCAATTTCGGGCGTATAGAATATAATAAATAAATGAATTAATGAATAAAACCAAAATTTTGCGACCGCAAATACATTATGTTTTTGGAATTTTTAAATTGTCATGAAATATTTATATCGATAGCCCGATAATCTTATGAGTCTCTAGAAATCCAGGGATCATAACAATCTTCTACGATTTTCTATATAAAAATATCCTTATCAAAAATTCTATATATTTAAAAAATGAGGGGGTATTTTACAATATCTTTTGTTAACAAAATTGTTTGTAAAAAATATTTTTGCTCTGAATAAATAGTAAAATAAGACTTCCCTTTATGTTTGGGTCGATTTAATATTTTGTTTCCCGAGGGTAAGTGTAAGAATACTTCTTACGAAGCTTCTATTTTACGTCCTATGATAAAAGTAAAACAACCTTTACATTTCACTGCGTTAAACCTACAAATTATCCAGTTTATTTTTATTGTTTTTTTTATGTTGGTTATGTTATGTTTTTATTTTTATTGTTCGATTGTTCATAATCTAAAAGAATCACAATGTTAATAACCGGAAAAAACGCACTTTTACAAACCATATTTTGGTCATGTGTTGTACTAAGACAATTTAGTTGAATGAAATAGATTACGTAAAAATAATTATCATTTTAAAAACACGATTTATACCTCGCTTCCCCCGCGACCCTCTCTATCTTACTGAATAAATTAATGAAATATAACAAAATAAGTTATGTATTGTTAAAGTTAGATAGGTACCTAAAAAATCATAAATTAGTGCTCGTGCAAATTTAACGATGCCAATCAGTCAATTTTTCAAATTTTGTTACCCGTCCATAATTTAATATTTTTGCTTTTATTTTTTTATTTATTTTTATTTGTTTCTATTTAATCAAAGCTTGTATTTGACTTTGGTTTTAATTTTAGTAACAGTAAATTATAATTATAGTATATTATATAAGTAATATATAAACACAATGAATAAGGTAAGTAAAATAATAATGTCACTTGTGTCCTTAATGTCCTTGAATAATGTGTTCAAAACAAACCAATCGAGGTTGAAATGTGAAAATTATTTGCAAAGATAGATATTTACATTTTTACTGAATTTTGGCTTTAGAGTATTTGAAAAATGATATTTTCTTTGAAATATAAGTATAAGATCGGTAGAGTGCTAGATACTCAAGTATTGCCCTGGTGAAAGACCACCGTTCAGAATCGAAAAGTTGCTTGAAATTGCTTTAGCCGTGTTTGGTTACCAGATTTCAATAGCCAAGCACTTCCTAACCTTCCTCTTCCTCATCTCCTTTCCCTTTTCACTACCATCAGCTTCACAACATACCCCAATTGAGGATGCCATAGTCTCACTAGCTCCAGACGGTTGGGAGCAGTTGAGACTCTTGTGCGGTATTAACAATAAAAAATAATAAAAGACAGGTTCTTCCCAAGCCCAACCTTCCTCTACACCATCTCCCCCCCTTATCCATTTACTACAATCACACTATACACCCCAATTAGGGAATGCCATTGATGCCCTTTTAAATGCTTTTTTTAACATTTTTTAAATACTCGAAAAGATAATTTTACGTAGGTACCTTAAAAAATATATTTAGATACTCTGTTGGTACTTTTATTTTTTAATTTATGCACTTTTAGGTATTTTTATTTTATGTCTTTTAAGATTTTTTTTTTCAAAATTCATTGTTTTTAATGTTGCCTTTCTCAGAGTCTACTAGTCGTCTAATGAGATAGGTAAAGTACATGTATTTGCAACAACCGATTTGATGCCAATAAACGCCCAGGTTTCCAGCAATGAAATGATTTTAAAAAAAAATCTATTGACACCGAAAGGTTGGAATATAAATATTAAATTTTCTGCAATTATAATCGAAAAAACTACCACCTACTCTTGATCATGAAGCAATTCGCGCCATTGATATGTTTATGTACCTACATATACATACATGATACATACATAAGTAAATACGTATTATTTGTGTTCATCATCTAAATAATTTTCCATTCCAATAATTCCTTTTTCACCCTCTATTCTGTCTTATTTCCACCCCTCTAGTTATAACCTACGGCGGAGTTGATGAGGCTACAAATAATAATGATTATGAATCTACCAGTCGTGTGTTCTCTGGCATCTGTATTCATACAGTTAGATGTGCACAGATGATGGATGCTGTATCATCAATGAAAATTATAACATCGCGAAATGTTTACTCACGCTATTCTTGCTCACGGTTAATTCAGTCAAAACCAGGTAGTATGGTGCCTGAAGAATATGTTTTTTTGAAAACGGTTTTGAATATTCAAACGTGTTCTTGTTGATATTGTGAGAGAAAACGTAGAGAAAAATCTAATGAGTATAAAATAAAATATTTTTGAACGTGAATACTGCACAAAAAATCCAAATTGCTTGCAACAGACCAATTCTGAATAGCCAAGTACTTCCCAACCTTCCTCTTCCCCATTTCTTTTTATTTCCCACTACCTTTAGACTCACAACATACCCCAGTTCGGGCATGACACAGTCTCACTGGCTCTAGACGTCTGGAAGCAGTTGGGACTCTGGTGCGGTATTCACTATAAAAAAATGTTCGGAGCCAGCAGGACTGTGGAATCTCAATTGAGGTGTTTTGTGTGGCTGAAGGGTGTGGGGAAAATAAGGAGATCGAGAAGAAGAAGGTCTTAAACTACTTGTTGCCAAACACGACTAAAGCTATTATAAGCAACGTTTCTATCCTTAATTGTGATACTAAGAGTATCTACCACTCTGTAACTTGCGGCAAATAACATGCCACATATTATTTGTAGTTGATAAAATATGAAATAAAACACAATGATCAAATAAATTTTATTTGCGCACAGATACAAACTGTGACCTTTGAATTCTTACTCGAGGATATTGCACAAAATATTCTATCTATACGGTTTGTTCAAAAGAAAAGGTGATTTTCGAATTTTTTCAAAAAGTATTTATTTATTATTTGACATGATAAAAAAGATGGTTTAATAAAACAAATTTATAACTTTATTCCACTTTTATTTTGTGACTGGACCGGTTTCAGCCTATGACAGCCATCTTCAGACTAGTACAAGTTGTTGTTAACCTACGGCTTAAATACTATTTTTGGGGGATGTCAGGGGTAGTAAACAATAATTTTACTTTAATTATATTCATCAGTATTGTTGCATGATTTTAATAGTTACAGGGTAAAAGCTACTTTTAATTCATTGGTATTATTATTCTATATATCTATCTGGAATATTTGTTTATTTTATTTAATATTTTAGATGGGTTACAGTTGCATTTCTATAAATATGAATTGACAATGTAATTATATAATGAAAGGTTGGTGAATACTGATTGTTAATGAGTTGACTTTAGATTTTCCCATCTTAATTGTGATTTCCAGATGTACAACATAATTTTCTAATTATTGAGTTACTCCCAGCATTATGGTATAATTAGTTTTATGATTCTATTCATATATTATAATAGAAGTAATCTACTCTAACAGTGCATAATGAATTATATAAATACATTGTCAATTCATATTTATAGAAATGCAACTGTAACCCATCTTAAATATTAAATAAAATAAATAAATATTCCAGATAGATATATAAAATAAAAATACCAATAAATTAAAAGTAGTTTTTACCCTGTAACTATTAAAATCATGCAACAATAATGATGAATATAATTAAAGTAAAATCATTGTTTACTACCCCTGACATCCCCTTAAAATAGTATAAAAGCCGTAGGTTAAATCAATCTGGTCTGAAGATATTTCATAACTAGTGAAACCGGTCCAGTCAAAAAAATAAAAGTGGAATAAAGTTATAAATCATTAAAATGGAATTCCACCACGAATTAACAGTTTCAAAATTAGAAATAATAAAAAGATGGAAAACTGCAATCTACCTCAAAATAACTCGCCTAATATATAATACCCATGTCCAGCAACAACATTTAGAAAGTCAAGTGCTTTTATCATTTTCCTTCCCCTCCCCAGTTTTTTTATAAGCTACATTACCAACTGAACACCGAAGGTGCTATAATCCCGATGGGTCAAAAAAAACCATTGTTTTATAAAAATTTGGCCATTGTTTTTTTTATGTATTATCTCGCTGTCAAACAAGAAAGTTATGATAATAAATCATAGTGAAAAACACCTCTAGAATAATTCGAGATAAATTAGAAAACTGGGCGTCAGTGAGAATTAACATTAATCAATCTAATATTTCAGAACTAAGTAAAGGCGGCATTAAAAAAAATATAAAAATAAATGTATGTATGAATATATAAATAGAAAACTTCAATAAAAACCACTCAAGTTTCTACTCATGAAAACATTTCTTTTTTTATTTTTTCATAAAAGCATCTTGGTAAAAGAACATCTCTTATACATTATTTTAGGGCGTAAAAATGTTTTTTTCTGAATTCCTTAAAAGGGATCTATAACCGTAAAAAGGTCACACCTTAAACTTTACGGTATAAGTGTAATAATCATTTTTCAATTGGACACACATTTCTCAAACTGTTTATATTTTTTAGTCACATTCGTGAATAATGCAATAAATCCACTGGGATCAACCATTTTTTCTTCACAGGATATAAATTGCACGTTGTTTTGTTTTATTAAGAAATTGAATATAGAAAAAAATACTGGCCAACGCTTTCTTTTAACAGCTATTAGATTAAAATACACATAAACGTATATTTACCATAAGTGATTTAAAATTATAATTAATAGATTTAAAATTTAACAGGTACACGTTTAAACGTAAAATCTAAATAAATAAACTTTTGCTCGCATTAGGTTCGTAGTACTTTGGAATAATGCTAATATAGGTCTTCATTTTTAATCGCGATCAAAACTATTGGTATTACAGAAAAATACCACTTCAAGAAAATCATACAATTGTAACGTTCAACAAATATTCACACAGAGTGTTAAGTTGGTAAGATGACAGTTAATAATAATAATTTATAATAAATGGATAACTTTTATAGCGCCGTTTTTGTGGAAAAATCACCTCAAGGGCGCTACAAATATATATTTTAAATACACCAAGCCATAGGCACCATTCTTGCATTAATGGTTCTGACTGCAGAAAAACGAGTAGCCAGTATAATGGCGGATAAAACATATTTTATTTTTCTCTTATACAAACCTTATTTTACCCAAAAAAAAACATTTTATCAGTCGCTCACCCTTAAAGGGATGTGGAACGACTCCCTTATTCCCCTATTCGCGTACCTAAAAAGGTTTGGTTTGACAAAAAAGAACCTTCAATTGAAAGGTCCATAATACACAAAGACGGAACGATAAGTAAACAATTCAAAACCAATATTGTTCATACGTTTTCGTTCAAAAATTATGTTTATTTTGTGATAATACTTATTATTTCGAACAGTTTGTTCAAATTTCGATTCTCTTAGCACAATGCATTGGTAAGTATGTTGCTGTATATTTGTATAAACTAAGAATTAATATTAAGTAGAAATTAAGATTTGTACAGCGCCCTTGAGGTGATTCTCACAAAAACGGCCCTATACAAATTATCCAAATATTATTATTATTAAGTTTTAATGTTGAATGTCAGCTGTTAAGTTAATAAATATAAATAACCAGGACTAACTAACATATATATATTACCCTTTTCTTTTATTTCTTATCATTAATATTATGAATATTAATGGTTTAGCTAGTGTGACTTTTTTGAGTGTTATATAAAAAAAGATTATTATTAAGATTATTATTATATATATGAAAAAATAGATTGGAGAGTGTTTTAGAAAAACGTTACGAAACCATCACAAAGCTGTTACCAACTAATACATTATTGATTAAAAAAAAAATATGTACGGACACATTTTATTATTCTTCCAACATTTTCAAAACGAACCACTGATAACAATTTTTATAATTATTTAATTTATATCAATTGATATTTTTTCGGTTGAGATTTATAAGTTTAAGTGCTCAACGATGATAGAAAAACAAACAGAAAAAAAAGTTTTATATGCGACCGGAACCTTTTGCTATCAAAATGTGTATTGGGGCATGGTGCGATAGTTTGTAAAACCTACTAAGCTATCGCATTAAACGTCAGACCTGCCTTATTTCGCCACAGCATATTTATTTATATTAATTTACTTTATAAAAATAAACCTACCTCAATGCGAACAATACTAACGTAAAACTTTTTGTTTTAATTGTAGAAATTTTTTGATAGTAAAACTCCGTCATAAAGGACCGTCATGAAGACCGTCACAAAGACCGTCCCGAACGCCATCACAAGCGCCGCGTCACGGAGCCCATCACGACGGCCTTTACAAAAGCTATCCTGAAAGCCGTCACGCTCTGGAACTACAAAGTAAATAAAAAACAAGCAAATCTCACCCTTAAAGGTTCGTCCCCACATTCTGCGTATGATCTCACTGCTGTCCAGGCTGATGTTGGGTTTTCCCTCGTGGTGTTTGAGAGTCTCGTTGAGAGCCAGGGCATACAGAATCACCGCGTCATAGAACGCCGTCACGAAGGCCGTCACGCTCTCGTTGCCGAACGTGTAGTTGTACTTGGTGAAGGCGAGTTCTTTCACCTATAAGAAATCATGTTTTTAGTGTGGTTTGTAATAAAGGTTACAGATAAAATTAATAACATAGAAATAAGTAATTACAAACGAATTTTAAAGTCAACAGTTTCAAGAATAATGATTTATTGCTGTAAATAAATTGATACAAAAGTTTTTTTTCTTCATAAGCTGCTGTTTTAGAGTGGATAAAGATTTTTTTTAAATTTGACATTTGATAATGATCACTTAGAGAATGCCCTCAGAAGGCGAAACAGCTGTCACGCGTAAAAATAATTACATCGCAGAGCTTTTAACTAAAAATTGTCTTAAAAAAAAATTAAAATTAAAATAATTATTGTTTAAATAAAATTAAAAAACCTAAGAATTAAAATGGAGTTCTACAAAATAAACTTTAAAACCATAAATAATTTGAATGTTTTTTTTTTCTGTGTTAAAGTGGTTTTATTTTCTTTTATATTTTTAATTTAAGATTCTATAATGTCCTTCACATCACAGGCGAACTCCTAGCGTGAAGGACAATGTATGTACAATATTGTAAATAAACACGAAGTTAAGTAAATAAATCTAATCAGAGGCATTTCACCAGGCTACGCTGCTCAAGTAAAGTGTCAACATTTCTTTCATTTTACCAAACGAGATTTAGCAACATTTATTTGAAAGCCTGTTTTCCTAGCAGATAAACGGGTCATTTGTTATAAGTCAAAAACGTCGCCTCCAACGCGGAAAAATTCTTCTTTCATCCCTCGAATTAAGGAGCTGTCCGAAGTGAACTTGAAGAATTCATTTTGTATTTCATCTGTGAATCCACGGCTTAAAGCGAATATTTCAATTTCAATTACGAGTCAGGATGAGGAAGCAAGATTGTAGACAGTCGGTGCTTTGAAATAAAATTCACAAGATGAATCTTAGAAGTGACTTATTACTTGTGCAAAAGTATAATTACCTCTGCCTGAGATGCCATAGTTCCCGGTTAAAAACTCGGCAATTTACTTTGATGTTAATATTTCACTTTGCTAATTGTTAAAGAGCTGATTTTTTTTTAATAAAATATCACAGCAAAGAAGCTTTTAAAATAAAATTATTACTCTTGTAGTTAAAATTACCCTAAAAATACTATTCACTTGATTTAGATTAATAGAGGTTTTGTTAAATTTTGCATTTTCAGATGTCGCGGGTTGTGAAAATAATCAAACTGGCTAAAATAAACTGCAAGGAATAAACAAAATTAAAAATTCCAGAGAATTTTGGCTCTAAAGGCTAGCTTTAAAAATACTGTTTTTGATCCTATTCCGTAGAGTGAATATGACGTAATATGACTTTCTGAAAAGATCTGAGTTTTACTTAAAATTCTGTACATTTATTTCATCAGTCTTAATTCACGTTGTAGTTTATTCCAAGTTTTAAGCTATAGGGCCTGATACTCTAAATCGAGAGGATTTTATACAAAAACACACTAAAAAAGCCAATCAAATTATTATTATTTCATATGTAACTACTTTAAAATGTGAGAAGATCAATTGTAATGGTTTTCAAATATAAAAAAACGTACTAATAATGGAAAGAAAATAGATGTTGTTTGTAGCGTTAAATACCTGATATAAACTATTACAAATGTTTTGAAGGACATTGAAAATATGGAAAAGTGATATCCATTAGAGCAGGTTTGGTGTCAATGCATTTTCACAAGACAGCAGCACAAACTTTAAAATAAAACTATTCAACGCATTTTGCACATCTCTGTATACGTCAGAACTATACAAATTACACTGCATCCTAATGGCATAAGTTATAAGTCACCAACAACAGCGCATATCGCCAACTAATCCGCCTACCGAGATACTGCAGCGCTAAGGAAATTTTCTTAGAGGGATGAATACACTCTCTTAGATCACTTTTCTGCTACAGCATGGGAAGTTTGTGGCACAGACTACAACAATCCGAGAATACCATCATCAGAGACAGGAAACCGTAAAATATCCTTTGTGAAAGATTTTTAAACATAAAAAAAAATCTTTGGTAAAATATTGCGTATACGTTCCATTTTTATTAATCTAATTGTTGTATTATTATTTCGTACTATTGCAATGTTCTACCCCTACATACCTTCTGGACTAAATTATTATTATAACCATATTTTATCACGTGAATTGAATAATCAGGTACTTTTCAGTTTTTTAGGTGTATTGCAGTAGGAGAAAGGGAAACATCTAGGTGGTGAGAACAGTAAGAAAGAATATGACCATGAAGCCATATAGATATAAATAAGCAGCGTATTAAACTTTTGATTACTACCCACTTGCATATTTACAATATTCAATAATATAGGTTCATTTTTGTGCAGCAAGAGAAAATCTTAAATGTTCTTTTTCAATGGTTTGATGAAACGAATTAGACTTCTATGTAAGGTTGGTTTATTTAATTTGATAAGAGCCTTGCTGTGTTATTTTTACTTGGAATTTACGCATTTACGAATCCTTTAAGTAAGCACTCACTTAATGTATTTCAAATATAAATTATCGGATTTTAGGGTCGTTCAAATAATAATCAATTTAACATTCTTTACATAGATAAGTGTTTCCCAATCGTATTTGGCTCAGCGCCCATATTTCGAGGTATTTTTCTCTATGACTCACTACTACTGAAATAAAGGGTAGCGCTTATGAAAAAAAACTGCAGGCAAAAAATCTCCGTTTAAGATAAAATATATTTGTGTAACATATCTCCAGTATCGCAGAAGCAGTATTTTCTGCTTTAAATTATACTGTCATGTTATTTTTTATCCGAACATGTTTGTCTTTCTTTAAAAAAAATATTTATTTAGATAATTATTTATTATTTAAAAAAAAAATTTAAAACAAAAAGTTTGATTCGCCACATTTCTAAAAAGTAAAACGGTTTATTTGCATGATTTTTGCAACGATGTTACTACTGATTCGAAGTCAAAAGAAAAATACCTTCGAGTAAGAATATATATGGAGAGAGAGCTAAATGTTTTTACCCAACCTATAAAACCTTGCGATAAATCACTTTCTCCGGGTTTTTACGTCGTATACCTTGAGAGAGAAAGAGACCAAAAAAGCCGTCACATAATATTGCAACACTTCTAAGTATGTAAGAATGTTCTCCGTCCGCGCTAACTTAACATCATCGAGTCGTGTAACTTACGTTGACGGATTTCGAGGTTATTTCCTATATTTGTGTTGATTTAAAAACTTGCAGTGGTTATACAAATAAATCAAACATGATGTGTGCTATGCGTGAATGTTCAAATAAGACCAAACAAAGATTATAAAACATCACTTTTCAGAGGTATTTCAACAGTTTAAAATATTGTTGACCGAACTTTAAAATCAACAAAGCTTCCATCACTTTTTGAGCAAATCTTCTGTTTTAGTGTTTGTGTAATATTTTGACTTTATGAAATTATCTTAATGGTTTATTGATATTGTTTCGTTTAACGTGTTCAAAATATGTTTTTATTTAAAATGTTCAAATTCCATGTGGGCGGTAACTAATAGAGTATCCAACATCCTTTAATACATATTTTTCTCTTTCTATCGAGTCAGTATAAAGTCAACAATACTGACTACACTGTTTCGCAAAGGTACCTCTCCATATATATTCTTACTCCAAGGAAAATACATAGCAAAAAATAAATATTTTTGATTCCATCGCCCCTCATTTCAGTTCTCCGCTGACCCCCTACTGCCCTTACCCCCCCGTCCCCCTTCTTTACGAGCCCGCAATCGTCCCCATTGAACTTCTCCAACGCCCCCCCTCCCCCCCGGGAGTTTTATCGCCCCCTTTGGGAATCCCAGATTTTTAGATGAACGCAATATTGGCATACTAAAGCAATTGGTAATTATTCTGTCAGCAGCAGAGCGAAAGGTTTTCTATGCCATTTTAATTACATGGTGATTAATAATTTGATATTCAAACCGATATGACTCCGATGAACGTAATTAAAATGTTACTTTAAATAGCCGAGGCGATTACGCGATGTAAAGGGTAATTTGAGAGGACGTATTTACGTCGAAAATAATTAGTTACCTAACCTATTTATTCATTTTGATACACGCCATGTGGTAATATGTTATGTCATATGAAATTGTTGTTACTGAGGTGTGATTTTGCACCAGGGTGTAAACAAAAATAGTTTGGATTCATAACAATTAGTTTATAAACCATGCAAGTAGGCCTCCGTGGTCGAGTGGTTAAGACGTTTGACTTTGAATCCAGTAGTTCGAATTCCAGGGCGCGTAAATAAGTTTATTTTGTATTACTATGTGTTATTACAAATTTAATTCCCATAAAACAAATTTTTATGTATTTTTACGGCACATTCCAGAGTGTAAAAATACCCTGGTGAAAGACCACCATTAAGAAATGAAACGTTGAATAGGTTTAGCAGTGTTTTCTAACCAGATTTAAATAGCCAGGTACTTCCCTAAGCTACCTCTTTTTCACCTCATTTCTCTCTTTACTGCCTCGAGTCTCACAACATACCCCGATTGGACATGCCATAGTCTCACTTGCTCTAGACCAGGGGTCTCCAAACTACGGCCCGAGGGCCACATCCGGCCCGCGGACAGATTTCGTCCGGCCCGCGGAGAGCTAGCATACTTGAAAACTCATTTTAAAGAACTCATTTTTTATAGCAAATTAAATTTAGTTTACTGAAGTATTCTAATTTTATGTTGAATAATTATTAATATGACATCTACATTGATGTGGTCATGGGCTAACTACTCATAACATTGTTGTAGGCTTATTGTTATTGTTTTTGTGATAAGTAATAATATGGTTTTGGCCCTCGGAACTTACTGGAGTAATCAGTATGGCCCTAAGGCTGGAAAGTTTGGAGAACCCTGCTCCAGACGGTTGAGAACAGTTGGGAAGAAACTGCTCTCAACCGTCTAGATCAAGTGAGTCTATGGCATACAAAATCAGGGTATGTTTTGAGGCTGAAGGTAGTGAGGATGAGCAGGAGATGGGAAGAGAAAGGTTAAGAAGTGCCTGGCTATTCAAATCTGGTCACGAAACACGACTTAAAGTCATTTATAAGCAACGTTTCGAATAGTGGTTTTTCACAAAGACGATACATCATGTGTCTACCACTCATTAACATTAAATTAACTTGCCATATTTGTCAAAATCCTCTAAATTGAAATACATAATCCATCAGTATTTATTAATTTCATGTCTTTCTTTAATCACTTACAGCAACTTCAAGAAAAAAAACTGGTAAAATTAAAAAAAAACCTGAAAAAAAGTTCTATGAGTCACACTACCACCACCGACTTGAAAATTAATTTAATTTGACATTCTCTCCTCGCCGAGATAAGCTTTGAAAATCCCGCTACTTAAATTTAATTTCATCCACACTGCGATGTTAAGAGATTCCCGGCATTATCTTTAAAAATAATACAGCCTCAATATTTTGAGAAAAAAGGAAAAGCAAATTATCGAATGTAAGAGAAATGTAATAATGTAGTCTTTCCTGCATCCATAATTTCTCAATTCTTGGCCGTTCAATAATAATACCATCGATTTAAATATATCTCCTTATAATAATTTTTACATAATTGGGACTGCAATTAGTACTAATTGATTTTTATTCCAAAATAGATGTATTTGTGATTCATGGGGGTTGCATTTTCTCCCTAGCTGCCAGTTACTCATTTTTGTAACGTTATTTTCACAAAATGATTTTTTTCTTACCGTATATTTTTAAACTAAAATTATATAACGTTATTATATTTTGCTATTCACTAGATCTTATCTTACAACTAGCAGAACTTAATTATAAAATTTGATTTAATTGAGTTATAAAAAGATAAATAAAAAACCATGTAAAAACTAATTTTATACAAAATGTAAATTAAGAAAGTGTGAAAAATTTTCATCACTTGTGAACACTGTAATCAAACTACTTTTCCAGCCCTTTCAAAACGAGTATTTATTGAAGAATTGCATAAACATTATTTCTACGTTTTTCTGGAATATAAGTAAAAGGTACCGTTAACTAGAAGAAATCTATTGCAAATGCTAGATGGAAAATCACTACATTTTCAAGTGGTTCCGTTCAAAAACAATCCACGAATAACACATTAGCTGCGGTTTGGTTTCCAAGAATTTTGCTTCATACGATACGGTGATTTAAACGGAACCGGAGATAACACGTGCTATGCTCTTCGTGTACAAAGGTCCTTTAAACACGTTTCATCGATTCAGTTAAATTTTAGCATCGTTTAAACAAGCGCCAAGAGAGAAAAAGTACACTAAACGAGTTAAATGTTTTTTTCAGAAATAAAATACGTGCTCTGATTAAGAAGAAACTTTGTTTGACTGAGGTACCATGAAAAATAACTTTTAAATGATATAAAGTCAAATAAAAAATTTAAACTTCGAGACTTCTAATAGCGCGTCTAATACAAAGTATTTTTTTTCACTGAGAAATGAAGGAAGAAGTCAAATAAAATTGAATTAATTCAATTATTACAAAATATAGGAGGAAAACTCATTTTTTAAGTGTTGGCAGAAATAATTTTGATCGTCAAATCGATTGAATTTCGTACAATATACACATATTTTCTAACTAAATGATGATTTACTAAAACCATTGCATAATATCGACTTTATAGCAGAGCACTTTAAAGTATTCAGTACCTGGTTGAATTCTGAAAAAAAAAAAGTTAACTCAATGCTCACATTGAGAAAACGACAAAAATTTAGTTAAAACCAAATTTTTGTCGCTTGAGTCAAACCTCTACCAAAAGTAACATATATTTTAGATGGCAAAAGTGCCACAACGACGGCCTCCACGGTCGAGTGGTAAGACACTCGACTACAAATCCAAAGGTCGCGGGTTCAAGCCCATCGTGCGGAAATAACTTGTATTCAATTAATATATGTCATTACACATTTATTTCACATAACGTAAATCTGCGGCACGCCCCGGAATGCTAGATACTCTAAGCTTAGCCCTGGTAAAAGACCACCATTTAGAATCGAAACGTTGCTTGAAATGGCTTAAGCCGTTTGAGACCAGATCTGAATAGCCAGGTACTTAATTATCCTCCTCTTCCCCATATCCTTCCCTTCCCCACTACATTCAACCTCACAGCATACCCCAATTGGAGATGCCATAGTCCTACTGGCTGTGGATAGTTGGGGGCAGCTGGGCCTCTTGTCCGGTATTAATTATTAAAAATTATTCATATAAATATAATTCATAATCAAACGAGAGTCTGAGCATTCGATGCAAAAAATTCATGTTAACTTATTTTTTACCGAATTGTCGCAAAGCCCTTTGCCTTTCTTGCATCGATGTTATACCCAGCAAAAATGATAAAATAATTATGATTTAATGGACGTATCAAAGCTCATATCCATTAGGAATAATTTTTTAATGACTGATAAAGCTTTTTAGAATTAGGATCCACTTCATGAGCCAGTGGAATTTAATAAAAAAACTTGAAAATCAGCGGACCATTTCATTACCCTACGCAAAACAGATGTTCAAACCCAATTTCAGACAGATTTTATGAGACTTCGCATTAAAATAATGTCCCTCTCTTCCAGAGCTCGAAGGTTTTCTTTACTTTTTTCACTATAATTGATATTTGATATTCAATTATAAACACGGTTATTTGAAATTGAGTTCCATCCCTAAACTCAATTTAGCCCCAAGCCAAAGATGGATCCTATTTTTTTGATTTAATTAAGAATTTTGACAAACATTTATTTATCCAGCGAGATAAATAAACGAAAAATGTCCAGAATAAATCTCACATTTTTTATTCCATCCGCGAGCATACAGATGCGTAACCACTTTGAAAAGGAGAAAATTGAGGTTAAAAACATACTTTCAAATAGTGAATTCAGAAAAATATCACCTCTTGTAAAAATTTCATATCACAATTAAACCTCAGCATGATTCACAAAGTGGTAGATACCCTAAGTATCGCCCTGGTGAAAGTCCACCATTCAGAATCGAAACGTTGTTTGAAATGGCTTTAGCCGTGTTTGGATAGCCAGGTACTTCCCAACCTTCCTCTTCCCAATCTCCTAGCCCTCCCCACTACCTTTAGCCTCACAACATACCCTATTTGGGGATGCCATAGTCTTACTGGAGCTATACGATTGGGAGCAATTGAGACTCTTGTGCGGTAATCACTATAAAAAATAGAATACAACCCAAAATGACGTTAAACGTCACTTTAATAGCATACAAATACAAGCAATACTTCAAATGATTTATTTGTAAATGTTCTATGGTAGTTAGAAAAATTTCTAGGGTTTCCAAGGAATACATTTTTTAAACTGAAATCTTTTAAATTCTATTATAAACATACTTAAATGTCACTAAAAGGAGCAGTTTGGAAAACTAGTGAAGGAATTTTCAGAAGTTTTTTCCTTTAATTCCAGTATGCATTTCATAAAGAATTTAAAAGATTACTGTTTAAAAATTACCTTACACATTTTCCTTACTACTCGAATGTAATTAACAGATAAATCATTTGTAGTATTTCTTTATTATTAAAAGCCAGAAAATGTGTATTTTTGGGTGCTGACCCATAAGTAGACCTTTTAAAATGCAGTTAACTAGCCATTAAACAACTCTGAAGCAGCCACGTAAGGAACTCCATACCCAGATGTATTTAATGAAAATGGTGGTAAAGCTGAATTCACCTCTTTCTGAACCAACACGTAGGCGATCAAAAATATGCTTCCATTCATAAACGGTGATGCGGAAAAATACATTCCACTACATGTATACCGCGCTCTTAATAGTAGAAAAATTAGCTAAATACTTTTTTCGTGTCTGCCTCAGGTCTGCCTGCAGCTATTTACATTTTTATTTTTCGATTATGAAAAAAGATAAAGTAACTTAAAAACTTGTTTATGCCTCGCAATAAAACTTAATCAAAATAATACAAAAATCATTTATCTCGGCCATTATTCATTGTTATAATGATGGTATTAAATATCATTTACGATAAATCACAATTGTCAGTACGCCATAATATATTTTCGTCGACATTCCTTCAATCACCAACTGTCGAGTCAATTGTGTACCATTGAAACTTTGTTTGAAATAAACATACGTTTATTATTTTTTTTATTTGATAAACCAAACACAATATCGTTGTCAAAAAGGTAAAACAGCTGAAGCGCCATTTTGGGACGTGTAAACCAGAACACTTTAACCTGATTTTTTTTAAAACATAAGTTAACTCAGGTAACTGAATGCTCTCACTGAGTTATCTGAAACGAAGAAAAGCTAAAAAAACGTCTTAAGCTTTTGTCACTTGAGTCAAGACTTCTTCCGAATAGTAAATATATTTGAGATGGCTGAAGCGCTACAAAAGTCTTCAGAATCAAACGAGAGTCAAAGCATTCGATGCAGAAAAAAAAAACTAATTACAACTGCTTATTTAACTTATGTTTGACCTAAGTGTCACTTACGCCCTTTTGCTTTTCCAGCGACGATATTAAAAAAGACCTTTTTCGTTTACAAAGAGAACGTAGGAATTTCCTTTACCGTGATGAATAAGCATGAATAGATTCGAATTGATATAGTTTTTTTCTTTAATTTAGAAATATTTTATGGATGACGGTTATTTGAAGTCACTGAAAAGAATGTCAAAAATGATGAGTGATAATTATTATTGTTACCTTGGCAGAAAACTGCAGATATTCTTCATCATCCGGTGTCCTGGTGGTGACAGTCAGCATGGCGGTGTAGGCCTTCTTGGCCTTCATTTTCTACTACTCCGAATCTCTTTCCTTCCTCCACGGCTCGAGGGACGATGGAGAAGAGAGGCTGGAAGAAATAAGACAAGTAAATACAACCATCTTTGAGATGTATTTTGTTTTTTTAGTATTCCAGGTAAAATCTTTAATGTTCAATCATATAAGTATCTTATTCGGCTAAAATTTTCGCTTTCGCATCATATATTCTTTTCACACTCCTTTCTTCTTTAATTCGCTCTACATGTCCAAACCATCCAAGGGTCCCTTCATTTATCCTATTCATTACGCTTACACTAGCCTAGCGTCATTTTTGACGTAAACGTAAGCGTGACGTTAAGCCATGCGTAAAACACGTAAAAATATGATTTTTTTTTTAAATTTCTCGTTCTAATGATAAACACGAAAAAAATAAATAAACGTCTTCACTTTATTTTATTTAAAAGCCAAAAATTTTGGACCAAGCCATCATTGAGGCAATATATAAACCAATAACAGGAATGTTAAAATAAATATTTGTTCAGTGTACCTTCCACCATCTGAAGAAGAATCCACTGTGAGCTCATTTTTATGTAATCTTCCGAACCTAACCTTACCTAACAACACCAAACTAACACATATTAATATTTGGCGATTTTAACAAGTTCAACATTTATTGGACTCCCGATGAAATCAACAATCTATTACCTTTCACAACAAACACAAATACTCAATTAAAAAAAACTGTCAATCACATCAAGCTGATATTGAAATGATGCCCTTTAGTTATGGACTGGTTATATGAAGTACCAAGTACCAAACGGCCAATAGGTATCTCTTCAGTACAGGTGCCAATAATCCATTCATTTATGTTCTACCTTGAATAGTATTATTCTTTTGATTTTGTTTGTTATACGTTTACTTTTGCATTTTTCATAAACTTTTAATTGATTTCTTGCTGTTGTTAAATATTCCAATTAAATAACCACTCATGTATATATTTATGTTTTGGGCATCATGCCTGTTATATGTACTTAAATAAAATATAATATATTTATTTTTTAATATTTTTATGATGAATATTTCATTTTAAATATTTTACGATGGAAAACAAAATATTCTGTGGAAAGTAATACATTTTGTTAGATCGAGAGTAGTGAGACCATTTTCAAATTGACAGTTTGAACGAGAAAGCATACAAATTCCATAGCCCAAGGGAATCAGTCAAAAGCGTATGTGTCAAAAGAAAAATTATATACGCAGATAACTCTGTTCAATTACTACGTTCTCAATTCAATTCAAAAAGTCTCTCTCACGTTTTAATATATTATCGCTAATGGTAATTTATACCTTGTGCGATTGTTTTAATCAGTTTAAATGATCGACCCTCGAGTCAAAAATATGTTTATTTGAAAAGAAAAAAGAGTTTGACCAAAGTAAGCACCCTAAATTAATGATTTTAAATATGTTATACAGTAACACAATTTTAAAAAATTCACCGATGATCTGCAACAATCTGACAACCTCTGTGGCTGATCGGTTAAGATCCTTGGCTATGGTTAAAAGGAATCTACGTTTGAATCCTAGCGTGGGTATTTTTTTTTAAATAAACATATTTGCAGCACGTTCCAGAGCGATGAAGTCTCTTCAGATTCAGAATCGAAACGTTGCTTGAAATAGCTTTTGCTGTGTTTAGTGATCAGATCTGAATAGCCAGGAACTACCTCACCTTCTTCTTTCACACCCCACCCCCTCTTCCTTCTGCCTCACAACATACCCTAATTAGGGATGCCATTGATTGCCCTAATTATGTGATGCTCACTGGCTCCGGACAGTTGACAACAGTCGGAACTCCTTTTTTTTTTTTACGTGAATACCGCACAAGACAACCGTCTAGAGCCAGTGAGACTATGGCATTCCCAAATAGGATATTTTTTGAGGCTGAAGGTATGGGAGGGGAAGGAGATTGGGAAGGGGAAGGTTGGGAAGGGTATTCAGATACCAAACACGGCTAAAGCCATTTCAAGCAACGTTTGATTCTGAATGGTGGTTTTCACCAGGGCGATACTTAGAGTATCTACCACTCTGGAACGTGCCGCAAATATACTTTTTATTATTTTTACATGAATTAAATGTGTTATGACAAATATTAATTAAATAAAAGTAATTGGTGCACGCCGGGTTTGAATCCGCGACCTTTGGATTCGTAGTCGAGCGTCTTACCACTCGACCATGGAGGCCGTCAAAATGTAAAAATCAAATAAAAAAAAAAATAATAAAAGTCAAATCCTGTATGGTATTCAAAAAAAACAAACATAGCTAATTAAAAATTTACATATTATTTAGGGTGTCGTAAGAAAAATTTCGATTCTGAACGGTGTTATATTGCAAGGAGGATACTAAAATTCTAAGCCACGAAGTCAAAACGAAGGGCAAACGCTATTTATTCTGAAAATAACTTATTTTCTGGGTTTTGAGCCCAAGTCTTGTGAGAAGGACGAACAGAATGCAAGAAAAAAAATCAAGTTTTGAGTTCCTTAGATACATATCTATCAAGGAAAACTAAGATGTGTCAGAAAATAAAATAATTTTTAATTTTTTGAAAAAAGGACATTTGACATGATTACAAAAAAAAAAATCCTATATTTTGTTATGGCTCTCTCTATATCTGCGTGAATTGACTTATTCCGTTATTCTTTGCGTACACATATTCTCTCTGTTTTAAAAATCGTCTTGATAAATGAACTTATAACATCAAGCGTTCTTTAAAATGTCTCGATTATCAATGGGTTTTGAATATACCCACCACTATGCATCTTCTACTTCAAGATAATTTTATGGCACCAGCGCTTACGGGATTGACTCAGATTGTGTACAAACTTCCATCGTTTGGATAAAATAATTGCATTTTACGAGGATTGCAGTATTGCAGAAATCGATTTCTTGTAAAATAGATTTTCATCGACAAAGTACTTCTAGCAATTTAATTAAAATAAAACTCTTATGCAATCCTTCCTAAAAGCTGTGAGTTCTACATTATGTTAAAAGATAGAATATATCAAAAAGGTGTAACTGGTTCTTGAAATGAAGTAATTCGGTAGTTTCAAACACGATCCATTGTGAAAGATGCGGCAAAAGAAATTTTTATCATATATGATGTATTTTTTAAATTAAAAATGACAGACGGTCTCAATAGCTACGCATTTAATCCATAGTCAAGGTGGTGCGTGTTTAATTCCTCCGTAAGACAAACATTTTTTGAAAGGCTATAATAGTATATAATTTATTCATTATAATTTTAAAAATAGCATGTGATAGTATGGAAAAATTAAACTTATTTTACGATTCAACTTAGATATAAATTTAAAGGTTTATCTGACATCATTTTTCATACTTGTGAAATTTTATTTGATCCTTAGAATAACGACTGTAGGAAAGTTTATTTTAGAATAAATTGATTAAAAAAATAACAGAGAATTAATATAGTTTAATGGTAGTTTACCTTAAGTTGGTTTTACAATAAATAAACTAACCCAATATAACAACGTGAAAATAATATAACAGATATGTGTGCAAATTAAGACTATCTAAAATCATGATCGTTATCATCATTAAAAAATTTTCAGATATGGGTACAACAGTGCGTGTGTACATGAACAGATTACAAAACAATTCACTAAAAGTTAAGGGTAGCTTAAATACTTAACTAAACTGAATCATATTTGTTTTAATCAAAGGGCATGGCATACGAGTATACCTAGTACGCTGAACAGAGTTTTTTTTAAATTATAAAATAAAGGTTTTTAAAGACATCCATTTTTCATGACCTTTTCATAAAAAAAAAGAAAATTGAATTTTGTCAGGAAGATTAACATGAAATCCATTACCAGATTTTTGTATGAAAAAGGCCCATTGTCGTAGTCCTTAAGAAAATTAACAAAATTCATAAATCTATCGATGTATCGTCCTTTCGACAGGCAAATATTCCATCGACATCATACTTTGACATAAGATACCTTACAAAAAAAAAATGTCAAACAGTTTACTTATACCATTTATTCACGAACATAATATTAAATGAGATCAATCTATATTCACTTAATCTCACATCATAAGAAATTATTCAGGTAAAATTTTTTGAAATTGAATCATTCACACGCCCTCTTTCTGCAGAGTCAAGGGTTTTTCAAATGGTTACTTACTTGACACCAGCCACCTATTACAGTTTATGTAAGTAAAGGTAGTGTATTTTTATTTTTGAAGCTCTGGCACAAACCTAATTTCCCGAATTAAACAATCAAATCAAATCCTAAAAAAAGGTTATAAGTTGAATTTTAAACTTGTTAGCATTTTTACTGGCTTGAAACACTTTTAATCTAGGCTTATGAAAATACACGCTTAAAATGCCCGGTTAAAGCAAAAACTAAGATGTTTTCGACTCGCACTGTTTAATTATAGCTTCTGTAATATTTGTAGATGATTAAATTTTCAAACCAATAACATGTGATTGTGCTTTATTTTAAAGTTAAAGTCTAAAGTTATAATATTTTTTTGTTCACTCAGGCAATTTTTTTATGACCAAAGAGATTTTTTATTGTACTTGGCATGTTGCAAAACAAGATTATTTGCTTGACTCTCTCGAAGGGATAACAACTGTACTTGTAAACGAGGGAACGAGATAGCTCCTTCAAAGAGCCCGAGGAATAAAGGAGAACACCGTTTCGAACAAAAACTCGAGCACGAAACTCAATGAGAACTTTTTTTTTTTTTTTTAATCCCCGGGTTTACTTTTATTTAAACAATTTTTATTATTACTCTTTTTAATTTTTTAAAAAAGTTTTTTAGTTAAAAGTTTTTTTTTTTTAACAAGAAAACAAACTTAAAAAAAATGGAAAAACAATTTTTACGTGCCATTGCTTCGAATTTAACTAATTATCAAACTGTCTGGACAGTTTGATAATGCCCTCAGAAGGCGAAACAGCTGTCACGCGTAAAAATAATTACATCGCAGAGTTTTTAACTAAAAACTGTTTTTAAAAATTAAAATAATAATCGGGCGTTATTGTTTAAATAAAAAGAAAAAACCTAAAAAATTAAAAATGGAGTTCTACAAAATAAACTTTAAAACCATAAATAAAAAAACTTTCAATGAGAACTTGTTCTCAGTTGTACAGACCAAAGATTGTCTTAATCCCCGGTCTGTTGTTGAAAATCGATTCATCTCAAAAATCACAAGTGGAAAATGCATTTCACCAGCAGCTGAGCTTTTTAATTAATAACCACTCTTGTTGGTAGTTTTACTATCAAAATTAGCACAGAGATTTTTTTCTCAGAAGATTTAAATACTCTTCTTCGAAAACCGTTTCTTTCGAACAAGAAAACAAACTTAAAAAATTTAAAAAATGGAAAAACAATTTCAAATAACTACCTAATACAAAACTTTCGAATGTTCAAAATTTTAAACATATATTTAGAGAATCATACACCAATTTACCTTGATCGTGTTTAAAGTTAAGCTAGCAATCTACAGTGGAGTGCTTATACCAACCCTAATGTATGGCAGTGAGGCATGGAACTTGCAGAGGAAGGATGAAAGTAGACTGTGGAAATAAGATCCGGTAAACAACCATTTATGACCGAGTTAAAAATGTGGATATCCGGAAAGAATGAAAGGCTGATTTAAGCGTAGTGAATAGAATCAAGAAAGGGACACTTGGTTTGGGCATGTAGAGCGAATCAACGAAAAAAGGAGTGTGAAAAGAATATATAATGCGAAAGTGAGTAGAAGAAATTTTGCAAGAGAATTTTTTTTTATATACAATTCAATGCGTTTATACGTCCCTTTAAATATATTAATATGAAATTTTGTATTTTATAGAATATAACATATTATTTGGTAGGCACTTATATTTAAGTAATATAATAATATGTGCGTCTAAAACTGGTGTTACCCACCCGTGATACACGATATATATTATGGTTTTGTACAAATGTCACTATGTCTACAAATGATTATTTCGAAAATAACCCATTGTCAAACTGCACAGCCTTGGTAATAGGCATTGTTCAAATGATATTTAACACATTGTTTCTAAATGAAAAATAAGTTTATTTAAATATCTAAAAGATTTTTTATTCGTATGTACCTTTTTGTCATTGTTGTATTTACATGATATGTGTTCTGCAAAATACATAATCAGGTGTAAAAAAGGTTTGCTGAATTATAAATATGTGTTTAAACTAAAGACCATGATTGAATACTTTATAAAACATGTATCTACTTCTCATTAAGTTGTAGGAACTTATATTGTACCTATTTATTTATTGCATACTATGATTATTTTTTAATATGCACAACAGACTTACTTAAAGTCCTATATTCAACTTTACCTAACTTAAAAAAAAATATTATAATATTTTTTTAACACTGAATACAAGAGTCTTAACTGCTCTCAACCGTCTAGAACCAGTGAGACCGTAGCATCCCCAATTAAGGGTATGTTTTGAGGCTTAAAGTTAACGGGAAGGGGAAGGAAATGAGAAGAGGAAGGTTGGGAAGTACCTGGCTATTCAAATCTGGTCACCGAAACACGGCTTAATCTGTTTTAAGCAACGTTTCGATTGTGGATGGTAGTCTTTCACCAGGGCGATACTCAGAGTATCTACGACTCTGGAACGTGGCGCAAATATAGTCATTATAATATATTATTTAATACTAATCAAATGTGTTATAACACATATTAATTAAAAGAATACATTATCTGGGTTTGAACCCGCAACCTCTGAATTGGTAGTCGAGCGTCTTACGACTCGACCACAGAAGCCATCAGGTAATTGTTTGTAAAAGCCGTTAAAGCCATTTAAAGGTGTTAATAAATAAAAAATTTTAAAAAAACTCAAATAAGTATTTAAAATAATGGCTTAGTTTAAATAATATTTATTTTTTTAAAAAATAGAGTGCATAATACGGTGCCATGTTTGTAACGACACTTTAACATCACCAGTGTTTTTTTTTTTATTTCGTCAGAAGTGTAAAAGCTTCTTTTTTCTAACGCGGAGCTTTAGAAATCTTCATGTTTGTGTAGAAGTCAAAGCGAAGTCGTCGTCAGTGTTTTGCTCTTGAAGGTTGTGAAATATGAAAGATATTACAAATTCATGAGTTTGTAACATATCGCTAAGCTAGATGAAAACCTTAGGCTAGTTCTAAACTAAAACTAGCCCCCAGGAAGTTGCCGTGACTTTTTAATAAATGTGTAGTCTCTTTGTAATAAAAGTATTTTTCTATTTTCCTTTTAAATGTGAATACCAAAACTAATATCAATTGCCTGGGGCCAGTGGTACTACGGCATCCACAACTGCGATATATTGCAAAGCTTAATATGGAAAGGAAGGATATAGAAAGAGGAAGATTAGGAAAAGCTTAGCAATTCAGATCTGGTCACTCAAGAGTGCGCAAGCCATAATAATAATAATAATAATAATTGGCTGAGTTTATATAGCGCCGTTTTGCAGAGATATCACCTCAAGGGCGCTTTATATTTCATCTAAATGGCAGTCTTTTACCAGGGCAATTCTGATAGTATCTATCACTTTGAAACGTGCCGTAAATATTTTAAATTCAATTAATAATAAAAAACAAGTAAATTATGTTTATACATAAAACAGATAAACTTTGTTTAAAACCAAATTTATTTTTCAATATTATGTCAACCGGTTTCTGAAGCACACTTCCATCATCAGAACAATATTAAAATTCAATCAATAAATCAATTGTAATATTCTCCTGATAATCTAAGGGTGCTTCCGAAACCGCTCGACATAATATTGAAAAATAAAAGTTGTTTTAAACTAAGTTTATCTATTTTATTTATAAATGCTTAAGTAAATGCTTTTTACAAAATTATGTTTAATTTATTTGTGTACACCGGGTTTCAAACCTGCTACTCTAAGAACCGTTCCCAAAGATTTTAAGTGCTTGGACGACGACCTCCGGGTTGTCAAATTTAAAAGTATTACAAATGTCTTTCACGCTCATACCGTGAAAATTCATATGGTGATTTTCCATGAAAATTTTAATACGCTTTTCACAAAAACCTTGAGAGGAACGCACTCGGGGCCTATTTCATGGAAATTTTTTTTTTGGATTTAAGGTTTAAATACCCACCTAAACTAAAAGATCTTTTTTTTTATTCTTAGCGAATTTCCAGTGCGATTTATAACGGTATAACTTATTTTGTTTTAAGCTATATAGTATTTTATGGACTATAAAATAATTCAACATTTCTTGATTTAAAATGCAAATCAAGACTTAATATTATTTACTTTAATTTAATAAAGCTTACATAAAACAATCAAAATAACAACGACAACAAAAAGTATATGACCTTTTTTTAAATTCTATTTGTTGCAAAACGATTTCAATATTTTTCTGTGTGGGTAGGTAAGTAGTAGGTATGATGTTTTTCTGTTATTTCAAATAATTCCAAATAGACCGTGCAGGTTTCGAATTCACAGAATGGTTGTTTATATTTATTTTAAGTGCCTGCCCACCGGGGTATGAAAGTAAAACATATTTATATTTTAATTTTCAACATTTTTTTGTTGTTTGTTTTATAATGAATACCGCACAAGAGTCTCAACTGCTCCAAACCGTCTAGAGCTAGTGGGACTATGACATCCCCAATTGAGGTATGTTGTGAGGCTTAATGGAGCGGAGAGGGGAAGGAGATGGGGAAAATGTTAAGAAGCACCTGGTTATTCAGATCTGGTCACCAAACACAGCTAAAGCCTTTTTTGATCTTTCACCAGGGTGATACACCAACTCTGGAACGTGCCGCAAATATACTTTATATAATTTTGTATGAATTAAAGTGTTACGACACATATTAATTTAAGAAAAAAGTTATTTAGAGCACGCCGGGTTTGAACCCGCGAACTTTTGATTTGTAGTCGAGCGACACACCACTCGACCACGGAGGCCGATTATAATATGAGTGTTTTTCATCAACAAGAATTTATATAGTCAAGAAGTTGAATGCTCTTAGGTCGTGAATAAAACATGTCGTCACCATGGTAACGGCTTTGGTCAGTTTGTAGATTACTCTAGTATAAATCATCAAGATTTGGGGGTAGCTTAAGTTAAGACATAAATTCTTAAAATAAATATAGCAACACATCAGAAAACGATTTATGTCTCAGGCACAAAAAAAAACAATGGGAGTAGTACAAAGAACAAACAGAGAGTGTTATAGGTTATAGGCATTTTAGTGGTGACATTTTACTGCTGATTATTGTATCGAGGTTTTCCACTTTATTCTTTTGGAAAAAGTCGAGTGAAAGGAGTCCGTTCGTGTATATGTAATTTACCTAAAAAGCTCGTGAAATTAATGTTCCATAATGATACATATTTCAAATTATAGTTTATCGCACCGAATTTAATTTAAGATTATTGAAGTTGATTCATGAACTCCACGAAGGCGGTCATAATTATTAGTTTGGGGTTGGTTTCACCCACTCGGAGTTGTTGATGTATATAATAGATTATGTTTCGTCATTTCATTGCTAGAAATGTAGCAAATACTAACTAACTAACCATCACGCCATTTTTCCGCATGAGTAGGCAGAGAGGATGGACTGCCATACAACACTGTCTTAGCACACACTCCTTGCTTCATACATCGACTCAAACATACTCTTCTGTTATTCTGACTCTTCTCAAGACCCGATTCAAGTATTTGATTCACTTGGTCGTGCCATGTCTTCCTCGGGCGTCGCCGACTTCTTCTTAAATTCACTTTTGCAGCATATATTATTTTTCACACATTTTTCTTCATTCATTCGCTTTACATGCCTAAACCATTTTTTTGTTAATGCTTTGAATTCTTTCTAATGGCAAATAAATTCTGTACGTCCACATCTTCTTGATGCCACCCACTCTGTGATTTCTTAAAAAACGTTTTGACCTTTTCAAATTATTTTCTTTGTTTATTTCTAACTCTTTTAAGAATTGACAAACATCTTTGGTATATAAAACATCTTCCACATAAACAGCATTACAAAAAAACTTACCAAGCTTATGTTCTTCTTTACAAACATTCGCAATACACTCAACAAAAATGATCTGTATAAAGTCTATTATGCTCTTTGCCAATCACGTATAGAATATGGAATTATTGGATGGGAATCCGCTTCAAACACCCACATGAAACAACTCTTGAAAACACGAAAAACATCATAAAAATGATCTTAAATAAGAACTCTGTCAAAATAAATATTTAAGGACTTTAATGTTCTCAGTGTCAGAAAAAATTTACACAAAAAATGTTGTACTTAATTTCAAAAGGAAAACTGAGTACCGTACTGACCAACTCACTCACACTTAAGGGACAAAAACCTCAAGTAGAGTCAACATTCTAAGATAAAATACATCTTTTGGCCAGAAAAACCACAAATTCCATGCTACTAAATTGTATAAAGCTCTCATAAATTATATCAAAAGTACCAAGGAGATACAAATGTTCAAAAACAACATAAAAATATAGATAAACAACAATGAAGATGAGGAAATTATCAAAATTGTTAAGTCAACATAGAACCAGTAACACCAACACAGCAACCTACATTCCTCCTAGGACCAGGAATCCCTAGTGAGGAGAGCTGTGAATACAATTAAAATATTTAAATAGGTTTATCTAAATTTAAAAAACGTATCTCTTGATTATTTTTTCTGATGCGTACTACTATTAAGAAAAAAAAATCTATGTTTTCAATTTTCATAAATTCTAAAAGGTTTTAACCCTTTAGAGGTTATTATAAAAAAACTAATAGTTTTGAGACCAGCAACCTTAAGGTCCATATTTTTTTTATGTTAAAATGTATAAACAACCTTGTGGGCTAAATTTTTTTAATATATATCTGTTCATCAAAATGAATCCAGAATACATTAAAAAAATTGTGGTTCAAAAATTTTCAAATTTTGTTTTGTTTTATTTGTGAAACGCAGCGGAAACCTTAACATCCGTTTTATAAATCATTTCCTTACCTAATTACAAATCAGAACCTAAGTGAGAATTATTAACTGTTGGATTTTCAAAATAAAATACATAGTGAGTTGTTGAGCATTAGCCAATTTCAAAAGAATTAATATGATTCCATCAATTTATCAAAATAAATAACGTAATAGGTCTGTTTATAAACAGTTTATTGTAATCCACCCGAATTACTTTGCACCATACAAATGAACTTTAAGAAGTCTCTAACTACGCCAAAGTTGACTCTATTGTTTGAGGTATTCAATAAATTTAATTCTAATTAAATTATTAAATTAGATTTCTATAGTTTACTTGTGCCTGTACATTACTTAGACGCCATTCTCGGTTCTGGTAGCACACGGTAGAACAGATGATCTGGCACAGCACATATAAATAATAATAGGAATGGTGCTGATAAATTGAGTTTCAACATAAATGATCCGTTTTTTATATCTGAATATAAGTTCCACAGGTTTTTATGTATGGGAAGTAGTTTCAAGGGGAAGACGCTTGAATATGGATGAGGTTCGGGTTCAAACCCGGCGTGCGCAAATATATTTTATTTAATCAAAATGTGTCATCACACTTTCAATTAGTATAAAATAAAATATTATAGTATATCTGCGACACGTTCCAGAGTGGTAGATACTTATAAGTATCGCCCCGGTCAAAGACCACCATTCAGAATCGAAACATTCCTTGAAATTACTTAAACCGTCTTTGGCGACCAGATCTGAATAGCCAAATACTTCCCAACCTTCCTCTTTACCATCTTCTTCCCCCCCTTACTACTTTCAACCTCACAATATACTCAAATTGGGGATATCATAATTTCACTGGCTCTAGGCAGTTGGTAACAGTTAAGACTCTAGTGCGGTATTCACTATAAACAAAATATACAAAATGAACCTTTGAAAGATCTATTCAAATAAAAGATTAAAGAAATAAACAAAAATTGTATTTATTCTTAGTATTATGAAATTGAATGAGAAAAATAAATTCATTGGTTAAATATGGTGATAAAGCTAGCATATCATGTTTATTATCTCACAAAAATACATTATCACATTTAAATCATTCATCGCACATTGTTAATCTATAGTTAACCATGTTGACTGCTCTCCAAACAGAAGCAATAATAACTGTAATGTTGTAATAACGGAAACAGAGTGAAATTGCGAACAGATTTGTTGTAAGATTTAAATCAAGTCCCACCGTAAGCTGTGGTTATCTTGAAATTAATACTGCTACAGACTCAGAAGTCAGTGGCAGAGTTGTTAGGGACTTTGGTCGTTTACCGACAACGCTATGTGTTAGGAAATATTAATTACCTTCGTGTATACCTACCCAACAAAGCTTAACTTAATATGTTTAAAAAATAAATGTTTGGCTGTGTGTCTGTGTGTCTTTTTGTGTGCTTGTTTTCGATTTTCTCAAAAATTACTCCACCGAGTGGGAACGGGAAGGTTTCATTAGTAGTTTGAATGAAATTAAATACTTCAAACATTTGCTATAACATTTTAAAATTAGTATGAAAAACATTGAATAATAATAATTGGCCGATTTATATAGCGCCGTTTTCGTGACAGTAATATCACCCCAAGGGCGCTTTACAACATAATTAACATAATATTAAAACTAATACTTAATATTAACCTATGCCTAAAACTTATAACTAGTGACTTACAACTAACATGTTTACATTAACCCGTGCTGTCGAACCTAGGGTAGAAAAAAAATTGAACCCGCCATGTCGTATTGAGGTTATCCCATATTTCAGATTACATATTCCACGTACGAAGATTTGTTTGGGTAGAATATTTTTAAAATGGAAAACATATTGAGGTACCTACTTGGGTTTTTTTTTAAATACATTTTTGGAATTTAAATAAAAATTTTAAATTAATGTTTCTTTATTAGGAGATAGTTATAGTCGTCAAAGAGCTTTACTTTCGCTGTCAAATTAATTATGGCAAAAAAAACTAACGGTCGATCTGCATCCTCAAGTAAAAAAAAAAAAAGGCAGTTCGAACTTCATTAACAGTCGAGCAATGGGAAGCAAGACTGAAAACCCACGGAGTTCTAACATCTTAAGCCCAATCGTCTGAGACAGACGAGCAACGGGAAAAAAGAGTGAATACCATTCGATTGCGAACTGCTTGATCCAGATGAAAATTGAAATCTGAATTTTATCTTGCTGCATTATATTAAGATGATGTTATGATTATAGTATTTATAAAAGTGTGCTTTTGGAAAAATTGATAAAAAATGCTTTAATTGCAAAGTTATGATATATTCATTTATGCACAAGACAGAAAATAAATGTGTTATCAAAACTAATTCAAAAACAAAATTTAAACACAAACACAATCTTTCTGTGAGTAGCATTCCAAAACATGCCGAGTACTCGCTAGTACCGAATAAAGAGCATATCAATTCATTTATACAAGAAAATTCAAGAGGATTTAAAATATTCAGATCAATGAAAAATATATTTCTTAATCTCTTCTAAACTTTACAATTTCCTTAAAAACAGGTAGATACCATTAAAAAAATCCTCAGCGTGATTAAATTACAATGTTAAAACTTTTGTCTGAAATGATAGTGGTTTGTAGATTATGGAAATTATTGAAAGATAAAGCTGTTTATCTCGTTCTTTTTTTTATTTATTGAAAGTACTTTGTCATTAATATGATAAAAGTCAACACATAATTTTTATGTACCGTCGTAAACTGTATCGTTGTATCTAATGAGTCGTAACGTCTCGCCAAAAACAATGAAGATACACATCTTCTACGCCAAAAAGAGTTGAAAAAGTTACTATTTGCCGATCTAGACAAACTCAGCATAAAATAGTTTTAGATCTTGGTTAAAGGTCAAACGATCAAAGCCCAGAGTAAAATATTTAATTTATCAACAATGTTTTATCATTTGTTTGTTCTTTTGCTTCTTCTTAAGGTTCGCCACTTAAAATGGCGCTAGACGTCACTTTGTAGCATTCTAATACATGCAATACTGCACATGATTTATCTGTAATATATACATGTGCAGTCAGGAAAATGTCTAAGGTTCCTGGTGAATAATTTTTTTAAGCTGAATCTTTTAAATTCTATGAAAAACATACTAAGCTATCGCTAAAAGGTGCAGTTTGAAAAGCAGCTCAACCATTTTCCAACGTTTTACCTGAAATTTCAGAGTGCATTTTATGAATAATCTTAAAGATTATTTTTTAAATACTATATTTACTGGAAACCTTATACATTTACCTCACTTCTCGTAAATAATTGACAGATAAATCAATTGTAGTATTACTTGTATTAGAAAGCCATAAAATTATATATATAGGTGCTGACCCTTGAATATATATATCCTTCGACGTCAAAAATACCACATTTGGGTATAAATTGGTCGAACTGGCTTCGGTAAGCATGACGGTGTAGGATGTTGCATACAAAAAAATGATAGGAAAATATTTACTAAAAAAATGCGTACGTTTAACTATTTTATAATTTTATGTAGGGTCTGCACTAAGTATAACGACTTTCACCCAAATGTGAAGGCAGAGATGATAAACAGCCAGACAACTCTCTCTTGGTGTCTAATCCTTGCTTTATTTGCATACATACATTAGCTCATAAACAAAGATGACCCGATTATGTAGATGATTGACTTGATCGTTTCATATTTCTTAGGATGACCCCGAATTTCTCATCCATTCTCTTTTACGTTAATTATTTTCATGTCACTCATTTCTATTTTCTACTTGTCCAAATCATACACCAACGTTCTACACTCGAGTTCAACAAACTCTTGTTCTGAAGGGACAATAAAGGTCAAAGTAAGTACTTTGTAGAGGTGAAAGGGAATTGACCATTCAACAAAGAAGTGAGACTGGAATTGATATCGATAAAGAGAAATTTGAAAATAAATAAACTTGACAAGACCAATATTTCTCCTTGATACTACCTTCTGCAAGATAACTCTATCCGTAAAAAAAGAGTAATGTTTATTACATCTTATGACTAAACTTCCATCATAATTTTACTGAGTGGAAAATATACGAGTTTTATTCCTAACAGATATTTACGATATCTCAATCGTATAAACCCAACGAAGCCTAACAAATTGTAGGTTACATTGGAAATTTTTCGAATTCGCAAGAAAGATGTTCAGTTTATTTAATAAGTTTTATGATCAGGTGAAGCAATTTTCGACAACGTGCGAGTATGTCAGAGGAATTGATATTCAATAAACGATTAACCAAAAGCTCAATGAGTTTTTCTAAAATTGGTGAAGAATATTAAACAATTAAATAATAAATCTAGAATAACTTGCGAAGAAGGATGGAACAGGTGTACCATGTTTATCAAAAATAATTTAAAGTGTCAGTGAGACAATTTGGAAGTGTTGGTATATTGAAACAGATTACAGAACAAATGTTTTTATTCAACTTGATATTCTAAACGCTTAAAGTAATAATAAATTAATAACTTTTATAGCGCCGTTTTCGTGAGAAAATCACCTCAAGGGCTCTTATAGAGGTTGTATCTGTGCTATATAAGTTTGGCATTTCTTAATATATTTAAATGGTAATATTTACAAATTGGAGAAAAGTTTCCAGAATAAATTTCTTGCGACAATTCGACTTTAATTAATATTCAGAAGAAAATTATCTTCCCTTGTCGGCTTTTCTAAATTTGTTTACACTGGCGCAATTGCGGGTAACAAAGAGAATTAATAAAACATCAAATGAAGAAATTTACAGTCCTCCGTGGAATTTGCTAGGCGAACATATCGAGTGAAAATAATGAATAAAGGTAGTAATGTAATCATAAAGGAGTGAGGTAAGTTAACATTTAGTAACGAGGAGTAATTTATTTCAGTAAATAGTAGGTATACAATTAATAATATAATTAAAATAAAGCTACACCTAAAAAGCAGTCAGTAAGCCCTTACAAAACGAGAAAACCGGTATCTGGTTTACATTATAATTATATTCAAATTTTCGTAGAAAGCAATCAGTTTGTGGTTTGACATATTTAATAAAAATGAACTAATAACTTTGTATGAGATTACAGATTCTATTTTATTTTTCATGACCCGAATAAAAGCACCAGTGCTCATATTCTACATAAAATGTTAAACAGATTAAATAATTTAGAAGCACTAGAAATAAAAAAGGTAATTGAAATTAATAGTCATGTTCTTAATAATCCGTTAAATATGTCCGGTAGTCCAATATTAGGTATGTTTCCTGTTAACTATTTTTTTTTCTCATTTTTCTTTTATCGCGTTCTCAGTTGACGTTTTGTCTCTTTAATTTTATATTATCTATCTCTTTCTTTCTGTTCCTTTGTCATAATTTAAATCTTTTTATTTTGTTTTCTTACTGTTCTCTTATTTTATTCTCCCGCTGTATGTATGAGTATATATAACCACACACCATGTATTTTTTGTTTAGTTTAATTTTGCGGCCTTATGATACTTAGGCTAAGCAAAACCAGTTGGTCATGAAAATTGAAAGAAAATTTTTGGTCTCATTCAAAGTTATTTTTTAATTTTCATTAATTATATTTGTGAATATCGGTTTGACAAGGTTTATTTCAATATACTCCAATTTAAGAAGAAAATATTTTGTTTTCAATAAATTGCTTGTTTTTAAAGTGTGTTTAAACGTATTGTTATCTATCAAGAAGAATTTTTTAAACACAAAAATAATTCATTTTCATAAAATATCAAAATGCTAATATAATTTAGATTTTTATTAATGAAATGTCTAGAATGGTACTACGATTATTTTACCGCCCAATACTGATAATATCTTGCAATCTTATGTATTATAAAGTAGAAATCTGATTGTTACGATGCTAAGAAAGTATTCAAACGGAAAACTCTGGCGTCACGAAAATTGCACAACTTTTTCTGTGTAATACGCATAAGTCAACGCAGGTTATTTCAGCTCGCAATAACATTTCCTTCATCAGCCATGGAGTTTCTTTTTAATATCAACTTGCTTAAAAAAAAATAACAAGACGCCCTGTTATATGTTTTATAGTTTTCAATTATTCAATAAGTAAAATTATATTTATGGCATTAAGCCTCAGCACTCAAAAATAGCGCTTAACCTCACTTTGTGTCTTTATAATACATGCAATACTACAAATGATTTATTTGTACATTTTTTAATTTAAAAAACCAAAAAAAAACTAAGATGTGCAATTTTAAAACCAGCGAAGGCTTTTTAAACGTTCTGCTTAAAATTTTAGTATGCATTTCATAAAGAATTTAAAAGACTACTGTTGTAAAATTGCATTCATTGGAAACCTTAAACATTTGTCTACCTACTCGTAATTAACAGATAAATTATTTGAAGTATTGCCTGTATTAGAAAGCCAAAACTGTGTATTTTTGGGTACCAACCCTTTATTATGAAAAATTGAAGCAAACAAATTTGTTATTCTCAATAAAAAAAAACAACCTTCAACGTTCCAATACAATTTTTTAGTTCGATTTTATTTTTTCTCAGGGAAAAAAATAAGTAAATACGCTTTTTGATTTCGATTCCTGAATCTTCAATACCCTGAATTAAGTTCCGTTACAATTAAAAATTAAATTGGAACCTTCCTACGAAGTTTGTTCGTGTGAATATTCCCATTAGCCATTGTAACTAAGATACATTCATTACCCATTATCCCTTTGTGGATATTTTAGGTGAACCAAAGTGGTCATTTGAGAGCCAATTTCAGCACCGGATTTACAATAGTTTATAGCTGGAATTCAGTTTTACCACTGACTATTGTTTCGAGACTCGCAAGTGGATTGGTTCAATGTACATATTATTTTCCTGGTAGCAAAAGGATACAATGATAAATTGTATTATTTTGTTTTAATGTGAATACCGCACAAGAGTCTCAACTGCTCTTAACTGTCCTGAGCCAGTTGAACTATGGCATTCCCAATTGGGGTATTTTAAGAGGCTGAGGAGAATAAAAAAGGGAAGAAAATAGGGAAACGAAAGATTAGGGGATCACCTGATTATTCAGATCTAGTCACCAAACACGGCTAAAGCCACATAAAGAAAAGTTTTGATTATGAGTGGTAGCTTTTACCAGCACGTTCCTGATAGTACTCGTATATACCACTTCAATGTTAAATCATTGACATATTGACTTTTTTCATTTTGCAACTAGGTTCGCAGAAGAATATTACTTTAAAAATATTGTATTTTATCGAGTTAATCGATTAATTTCAAGAAGCTTATATTTTTCCTTTACCTTTTTTAATTTAAGATTAACATTTAAAACAGGAGTTTTTTTCAAAACTGGCTATTTGCTACCGTTTTAGTCGATATATGTTTCAAAACGCATTGAACTGTATTCATTCAAAGTTACATCTGTATTTTATGAATAGAAAGCATCATTACTTCCCTTTTTGAGTGATATTACCGTAATTAGTCATTAAAAAGAAACCAATATCATGTCAATAAGTCGTTTCTATGTGGCCTAACCATTTTGATAATAGCCTTAATTGCCGAAACAGCTGTTTCTCAAAAATAAAAAATAAACTTAAACTAGCAGAGTTAAATAATTTTAAATTTAATTAAATAGAATTATATTTTTCTAAATTAAAAGGGAGTTCAACAAATTGAACACTATAAATTTGTTAATGATGGTAGTTTCATGTTAAGATTTTGATGAAGAAATCGATCGATATTTAGCAGCAACAAAAATAATAAGAACATCAATTTAGGGAACTGTAAACTTCTCAGTAAATTTTTGCTGTCAAAACAAATCTATGCTCTAAAACTTTTAAATTCTTTAAAATCAAAATCATCAAGGAAAAGAAATGAGTTTTGACTGTCGATGTCCTGGCTTCCAGTCAGACAGATTGCATTCATAACCCACAGCGGGTACCGATTTACTGCTAAATCAATCGAGCTGAAAAACAAATTTCAGCAAAATGCATCGTTCGCATTATTTATTTTATTTTGTAACAAGTTTTTTCCGTGAAAAATCACGAGACGTAACATGACTTGCTAAGAAAAAATATTAGTTGCTTCAATCCACCTATTTTAAATATAGAATAATGAAAAATACATTATATGTAGGTACCTGAAAAAATAATTTTTTAATGTAATAATTGTCACATTCGTACGGACGTACGGTCTCAAAAAGGAAATTACAATGTCTAGTCAAAACAGGATACATGCAATGTAATCGCGACAAAGTAAAGGTGAATTTAATAAATAAATATTAAACAACCTGCGTGGTACAGCGGTTAAATGCTTGACGCTAGGATATGCAAGTTTTTCTTTTGTTTAGGCAGGTCGGGGGTCTTTAAGTAAAGCGTCTAAAGAAAAATAGAAAAATAAATTTACCTTGAAAACAGCTCAATGTTGAAAAAGACGTACTCTCCAGATGAAACCATATTCAGTTCCTCGGCAGCCAGCATTATCTCTCGGACTGTCAAAGGGTTGGCACAGACCACCACGACTGTAAAAAAAATATAGTTTTATTTTTTAATTTTTAACAAATAATGTTTTTTAAAATCTTCCTTCATTTCTTTACACTTTTTGTTAAGTTTTAATAGCGTATTAGTATTCACTTTGCTAAAAGGCTAAAATTACACGAAAAACCTATTTAAGAAGGTGGATTTATTTTAAGATTGTGATTTTAGTCAAAATTAACTCCTGAAACTTCCGCCATCGCAAAAACTGTAATAAAAAGAAAATTAATTGAATGAAAACCCAGTTGACAATCAACGATTTTCTGAATTCATCTTTCATTAGTGTAAACTTCACGTTATAATAAAATCTAAATGCAATTTAATAGGTTTGTGAAATTATACGATTTTCATCAGTGGTTATTTGTTTGAGAACTATAAAACAGTTTAATAACTTCTACGAATAAATGTCAAGTTTTAAAGAAACTTTGTACTTTGTGAAAACGGAAAATCAGATTGACGGAAAGTTTGCATTAAGAAAATTTCTCATGGTCAATACGTTTCTCCAGAAAATTTTCATTTATAAGTTGAAAATTCCAAGCAATGCACTCTATTTTGGAAGATCGTCTCGGATAAACTTTTTAGTTTCTCCTCATGAACGGTATCCACTCAACATTTTCACTTACAGTTTTATGTTTAATTCCGTTTCACAAAATAACACAAGATTTCAATTAACAGAACAAAACAACAGTTATTTATCTTAAATAAAAGAATAATCAAATAAAATAAGTTTTTATTCATTTACATAATCTCAAATATTCCAAATGGTACCCGTCTGTGATTACTGCAGTAAACCTTTGAAATTATTTGTTGAACGTCGAACAAAATCAGGCTAAAAGGAAATAAGTCACACAAATGGTGGTTTTATTTGGAGTATTACAAAATTTATTACATAAGTAAATCCATCATTCATCGAAGATTTTTTTATGACGTATAACCCGATTTGCGATGGGAATAACGTTCATAAATTATGGTTTCTTGCTTCTGTAACAAAAAATCCTGAAAATAAAATATGTAAGGTATTATTAAAAAAATATGATTTCTATGAAGAATGACCATTACCAACATTTTATTCATTCAGTAATCTTTACAATGAATTAGGTGAGTGGTGTATGATATGTCTATGGTAGTATATACTTTAATTCTTTGAAACATTTAAATAACTCTGAAAAAGGAAAACAACCTAACATGTTAGTTCAATATTAATTATTTATTTGCGCCCTTTTAAGGCTTTTACACAAATAAAAAAAAAAATATAATATACCCATTAACAGTGCACAAAAATTGTTTAAAAAAGAAAAAGGAGTGTCAAATGGCCGGTGTATCCAGAGTTCAATAATTCAAATGAATTATCTCTACTAGATGAAAAAAAACTTTTCTAATGTGTGCTTATATTGTGATATTGACGTACTAAATATATCAAAAACATTGAAGTATTTGTTTCCCAGGTGTTGAATTCGTCACGTGGGAGTATAGTATTGTGGATTTGAAGTAGACTTGTCACAATAATATGGTAGGTATTGTCTTGTGACTGTCCTGCCAGGAACACGGAATGCAATTTAGCATAGCAATTCAAGATATAATGTATTGAATTAATAATTTTAAACAAGCACGTCAAATCGCAAGTAATTCCACGTTCAGATAATTTTACTACATTAAACGAATACAGTAAGTAATCGTAATCTAGGCATTACATTAAAAAAAATAAATTAAGAAAAATAACTGAAATTCGGTCGAAATCAGTTATTGAAACAATTAAACACAACGATAAAACCGTGTTGTCAAAACGCTTCTGTCTCTAATAAAATATAAGTTACCTGATTTTATCAACATATATTTATAATTTTCTCTACACTTACATACAATTTGGTCGATTTTGTTTTTTTTGTTGTAATTCCCTTCCCTTCTGAGCATATTCCTCCTTTATTCGCCCTAAAATGGTGAGAGATTTACCTCACTCCATGTATTCTCAGACAATCACCTGAGGTGGGCTATATCGGAGAAGTGAGGAAACGGAGATGAGACAGGAAATTGCTCATTAGAGCTGGAGGTTTGAATATTACTGAGTGGTTAAATAAATGGGCAGACTAGTCTATATTAAGCCTTACCGACCCCTTTTTTATTGGACACTGTAAAACACAAAATGTTACCTCAAATAAAACAGTTTACCCTACACAAACGTAACATAAACGTTATTTTCTACGGTTTTGATTTTGTAATGTATTTTTTTATAAGAATGCCGCACTAGAGTTCCAACTGGTACCGATCGTCTGAAACCAATGAAACTATGACATTCCCAATTAGAGTATTTTGTGAGGCTGAAGGTAGTGGGGAGGGGAAAGAGATGGTGAAGAGGAAGGTTGAAAATAACCTGGCTATTCAGATCTGGTCACTGAACACGGCTAAGGCCATTTTAAGAAACATTTCGATCCCGAATGGTGGTCTTTCACCAGGGCGATAACAAGAGTATCTGCCGCTCTGGAACGTACCTCAAATATTCCGTATATAATTTTGAATGGACTACTTGTAAAATTGTACAAATTTGTTAGGTAAAATTTATTTGCGCACGCCGGGATTTGAACCTGAGACCTCTGGATTCGTAATCGAGCATCAAAAACACTCGATCACGAAAACCGTCAGCTCTGCTGCTGTTTTATGTTCCTATTATAGCAACTGTGTTAGAAGTATGACGCGGTTATGCCAGAGCAAAGACAATGATTTCTAAGTTGCAAATAACCCTACAATATTATGGAGATATTATTGAGTATCTCTCATAAAAAAATTAGAGTAGAAAAGTTTCCCAGCTCTGTTTTGCTACGGACTCTTTTTAACGTTTGACTCTCACGTTACCCGGTAAAAGTTAACGATTATTTTACTCGTGTCGTGTCTTCTTAGAGCTTCCTAGAGATCCCTTGACTTATTCCACCATTATTTCTATACCCGTCTCAGCGATCTGCATTTCAAACCACATCCATCACTAGGTTAAAATCGGGCTTACATTATTTTCTAAACTCGTAAATATTACATACGGTTGAACATTGATATAAAACTAATAAAAATACGCCGCAAGCCTCCCATTTCTTCTGCATTTTTTCTAGTCTTACTGACGTAATACTGTTGAAAAAAAAAATACCAACTATGTGAACTCTAGTACTAGTACTCACTTAAGAGAACCTATTTAGGAAAGAAAATCATCACTGTAGAAAACAAAATGCCTGCGAAATTCATGAAAATTATCCACAGTATTTTTTATGCTCCATTGTTTTTGTTTGCATTCCAAAAACAGTCGAGAGAATTTAATTCTATTTTTTTCTCTCTTTGAAATGAGTGGAAAAGAGGGTATTGGGTTAAACTTTGGTGAAAAAAGAGGAAGGAAGATTGGGAAGTACCTGGCAATCATAATTTTGCAGAATATTTTTGCTTGTTTAAGACTTCGCAAATTCCTAGTCCAAACACCATCATACATTTTTTCATATTTTATGAGCCATCATAGTGTCAGCATTTTTACTGCATTTTAATATTTTTACTCATTTCATAACAAAGTTCAGTAATATTTTTAATAAGCTCTCCTGTCAGGACTGCATTAAATGCATCCTTGAAATATCACTTGCGCAGCGGCGGTTGGGGACTTTTTTATGCTTTAAGGTTGGGAAAATTCGAATTATTGTATCATATTTTTCAACTAAGAGTCCTTTCATAAACTTTAACACCGCATTTTATGGTTGGTGCATTTTATATTTCGGAGAAGTAAAGTTTACTTAATTAATGAAACTTACCAATGATAACTCTAATGTTTATTTAGATTCAATTTTAAATATCAACTTGCGTTACTCTTGAGGGAAGATATATTCGTACCATGCAATATATATACTAGACAAAAGAACAAAGTAATATTACATTCATAAACAATGGGGTTTTAGCTATGTTAAGTGACCAGTTCCAAATAGCCATGTATTTCCAAAACTATCATTTTTCCCCTTTTCCTCTCAGCATTCCCCAAAAAGGGATATCATAGCTTGACGGGCCTGGGCAAATGCGACTCTTATGCAGAATATAATTGTTGACAAAAAAATATTCAAACAACATAAATTAAACAGAAGAAGAAATGAAAAAGAAAACAGATATTAGTGCGAGCTTAATATTATTATATACGTATGTGATTATAATTGATTAAATAATTATTATCATGATAGAATAAATCAAAAAAGGTAACTTAAGAATAAAACATAAGTTCATTTTTGGTGACACACTTTCACAACGTAAGCGAACATTTCACGTTCATTCCTAACACGGCATAACACTAACTTTACTAGTCAAAGTGAAATTTTATCTGGTAGATACCAAGTCCATCAAAGGGGGTATTGAGGTAATATAAGGGGTGTAAAAATGTGGGTTTGAGTCTCCCCCTAAGGCTGAATGCTGTTTTATTGCGATTTTTCTCTTATTTTTACGATTTAACGAGATTTTAGGTAAGTTTGAGTGTTTTAGGTATTTTTGTCTGTAACACTTGAGGCTTTATTGCCCATAATAACCTACCGTTTACGAGGGGATAAAAATAGTAATAATATTTATATATATATTGTAATAAACCCTTCTTGTTCTTTACCCGAAATGGGACAAGCAATCCGTTTTTATTGCTTGCATTTTCAAGGTAAGTAAATTGATGAAATGTTGTTTTAATAAACAGCAAAAAGCTTAAAAGCTCAAAGATATTATAAACCTTGTGCAAATATTTGAAAAAATAGCAAAATTTACTTACTGTTTTTAATATTTGGTAAAAAAAAAATCTTAAAAATCTTATTTAATTAATGTTATAATTATATTATGCTAGGTTTCCTAATTCCTTTTCGTGGTAGCTGTTTCTGCGTTCTAAACTATTTTTAAAGTGTGTGTGGTCAGGCCATGTAGAGTCGACATATTCAAAGGATTTATTTTTATTTTTATAGTTAATACCGTACCAAAGTCCCAACTGCATCCAACCGTTTAGAGCCAGTGAGACTATGGCATCCGCAATTGGGGTATGTTGTGAGGCTGAAGGTATTGGGAGGGAAATAAAATGGAAAAAGAAGGTTGGAAATAATACATCTTCAATTTGTCGACTGAATTATAATGCATCAGCATAAAACAAATATTATCAAATCCACTCTAAATGTTGCAGTACAACCTTTTAACTTACCATATTTTATGTCTGTAAGAATGTATAAAATACCTTGCCTGTTCTCCGAAAATCAATTCAACCAAAATCATTTCAGATTGGTGCGCAAAATTTATATTTTATTTTCAATTTAAAAATCCGTTTTCGATATTTCCACCTCCCGGTATCCATAATACGTAAAAGCCCGAACGGTCAAAATCACATAAAATTTTACGCTTTTTAAGCAGAGCTTTCGGTTACTTTATTAAATCCTTTTGCAGAACCTCTGTTATCGGGGGTTTGTTTATTGTCCAATTATTATCGATGGGTGAGGCGTTCACACGTCTGAACGAATCATTGATATTGTTTGGGTATTTTCAATTATTGATGTGTTCGTATTTAAGTTTTTTTTTTAAATGTAATGGTTTTTCTAAGGTTACAAAACTACCAACAAATATCCCAAAAACAAAGGTTTTTAGCGTCAACTGATTAAAAGAAAATATTTGAGTATCACTTATAATCTCAAACACAAAATATGAAACAGATAAAAAACAGAATCTAAAAAGAACAATGGTCATGACCGAGACTCGAATTCTAAAACTATGCTCGTACTCTATCCGGGAGTAACACTCTGCTAAGAAGCAATCAAGACCTCGTTAGAAAGCGGCATTTGTAAACGATTTTATATCAATATTTTAAATTATTAATATTCGAATTTCTTCCGATTTTGCGCCGCCATCTTTTGATGAGTTAAAGTTCTACCCAAACACATATTGAATACTTAGATGGTGTCTTGGATGAATATTCGTTTTTTTTTTAATACAGAAGTCGAAAATAAATTAAAAAATTGGAATTAATTTTAAAGCAAACTTATTTTATAATAAACCATTAAATTTAAAATATTAAAAAAAATATCTTTCGGAAAAGAGAGGTGCATCACATAACGAATACTAGTATCTGAAAATATGATAATTCTTCATAAAACTAACTCTAATAATTTTTGGTTTGACTACTTCCTGTGGTAAAGCGGATAATATCCTCGACTACGAATCCGGATGTTGCGGATTCGAATCTCGACATGCGCAAATATATTTAATTAATATTAAATATTTTTTTATTATTTCAAATTTAAAATTAATATTTAATTTACAGGCTGCCGAGGTAGATACTCTCAGTATTGCCTTGGTAAAAAACCATCATTCAGAATCGGAAAATAGCTTCAAATGGCTTTAGCCGTGTTTGATGACCTAGATCTGAATAGCTAAGATACTTCACAAACTACCTTTTTCTCATTCCTTTTACTTTCCTACTCCTTTCATCTTAATAACATACCTCGATTAAAGATGTCATAGTTTAACTGACTCCTGGTGTTCAGGAGTGGTTGAAAATAATAATAATGATAAAGTAAAAAGGGTAGTGGAGAACTTTTGATGATAACAATATTCTGTTGCGTCATTATAAAATTTAAAACAACTACTTATTATTACTTCAAACGTCGACCAGGTACCCATTGTAGCCAAACATATAAACTACATTAAAATTACCTTTTAAACTATCTATTTTAGTCTGCGCAATAAATGTAGGCACATTACAGGTTCAATTCATTGGCAGGTCGCTATTAAAATATATTGAATATGTGAAATACGGCCTCCGAGAAATTTATTATCCTCGGCCCTTCGGAAAGGATAAAGAAAGAGCTTTCGGTTTGCCTGCAGAGTCAGTGACCCGGAAAACGGATATGGCGATATTAACAGGAAAATCCCACGTTTTACAAACAGCCTAGAACGTGATCTTTAATTTATTGGAGAAATCATTGGGTTTCCGCCACATGGAACAAGCAAATAATTTAAGAAGGCGTAATAAAAGAAGACGACCTCGGTGGTATAGTGGTTGGAGCATTAATGGAAATTCTGAAGAACTTTTAAGTATGAAGTCAATCGGTAACTCTGTTAGTTACATGCCTCACTGCCATACATTAGGGTTAGAATAAACATTGTAGACTGCTAGGATGAAAATAGACTAAATGCCGTAGAAATGAGATCCCCGAGGCATATGTGTGATAAAACCATGTATGACCGTGAAAAAAAATGCAAAGTTGATGTAAGTTAATGAAGAGGATCAAAAAAAGGACGCTTAGATGGTTTGAATAAACGAAGAAAGGAGTGTGAAAAGTATATATGGCTCGAAATTGAATGAAAGAAGAAAACGGGAACGTCCGAGGAATACATGGCATGATCAATTGAATCAAGTACTTGAGTTGGGCCATGTGAACAGTCAGAATAACGGAAGAGTATGTATGAGACGATGTATGAATGCGAATGAAGCAAAAAGTGTGTGTCAATACAGAGTTGTATGGCGGTCCGTCCTCTTTACCTACCTCTGCGGAGAAATGGCGTGATGGTTAGTCAGTTATTTAGTTAGTTTAACTTCGTGTCTGTGGACAATGTTTTTATTTGGGCCAACAGCGTTAATTCCTCCATTAATGAAGTTTCGTTTATTTACTCTTCTTTCTAAATATTTATCAGCCTTTCCATATATCGTCAACATTCTTCCCAAATACACAAACTTATGCACTCTCTTCAAGTATTTATCATCCACAATTATATTGCATTTTATTTTCGTACTCTCTCTTTTAAATACCACGACTTTGGACCTCCTTATATTCATCATCAATTCATTCGGCATACATAATTCGTTCATCCATCCTTCCATACTATTAAAAATCAGCACCGAATCATCAGCATGCAATCGGCAACATATATTCAGATTATTCGATCTTGCGCCCAAGCCCACATCTCTTTGTTTCAAAAACTCGTAATAAGGTTTGCAAATGCTGTCGGCTTACCGAAATACCAAATGTCACAACTTGTTTGGAATTTGATTTCCGATTTAATAAAGAAACGGTTTGAAGTGAAGCACACATTGTCTTTTACCGTAACACGTTTCGCAGCTCCAATTATTTTGAAATACGTCAGTATTTTGAAATACGATCAGAAGGTTAGAAAAAGGGGCTAAAAACGTGTCATGCGTCATCCAATATTCGCCAAATTTATGTTTTAGATTTTAAACTCGCTAGCATCGGAAATCAGGTCATATTGACGATCAACAAATTTTACGGTATTCGGTAATTCCGTCTTTAAAATGAGACAAAAGCGTGTGACCTACATTTTCTACTGCAATTCGCATGGCCAATTGATCAGCGATAGAAAACATCGTGGAAACTTCTTCATTAGTAAATATATAAAGCTTCCTTGATCTGATTTTATTGCTAAACTTCGCTGTATTAGACGATATTTCAACGGTTATTTATTGATTCTTTGAAAAATAATTCACTTTTTTGAAAGTATTATATCCATGAATCCAGAGTTTGCGGGTTCAAATTCTAAAGTTATCTCTATTCAATTAATTTGTGTGATTTCTCAATGAATTCATTTTAAATAACATTTCACTTATTTGAGATACGTTTTAAGTCGGAAGATACTTTCAGGGTCGTCCTAGTAAAAGTCAACCTTTGAGAGAAGAACCTTTGCTTGAAATGGCTCAAGTCGTGTTTGATGACCAAATCTGAATAACCAGATACTGCCCTACCTACTTGTTCCTCGAACACTTCTCCTCCTCACCATATTCAAAAACACAACATATTTAAATAGGGGATGCCATAGTTCCATTGGTTTCAGACGGCTTGGAGCAGTTGGGACTCTAGTGCGGTATTCTTTTTAAATACGCTATTATATTCATTTATAACTTATCATTAAACATTTAGTTAGGTAAATAATAACAGAAAATTACCTAAGAACTTGTATACTTTTGACGATACCCATCTGTGAAATGTAATATCAATGTTATTATGTTTTTGAGCTACACGGTATTCGAGCCCGTAACTTCCACACTTAAACTCAAATGCTTTGGCAGTTGACACATATTGATTTAACTAATATCATATTCTTCTATTGAAGATCCATTTCTTCCAAATCGTTCGTTATCATATCGTCACTGAAAGATCAAAAGAGCTTAACCGACACTTTGGTAAAAATTGAGTTTAATATGCAGTTTTGATCAGTTTTTTTTCTGCATCGAATGCTCTGACTGACTCTCATTTGATTCTGAAGACTTTTATGGCCCTCCTGCCATCTAAACTATATTAACTATTTGTAAAAAGGCTTGACTCAAGCGGCACAGTTTTGGCACTTTTTTTAGGTTCAGGTAAGTCAACGAGAGCATTGAGTTACCCGAGTCAACTTATTTTTTATTATGACTTATGTATCTTATTATAAAACAAAAACAATTTTAAACTGTTTTGATGTAAATTTCCCAAAATGGCGCTTTAGCCCTTTTGCCTTTCCGGCGACGATATACTACAAAAACATAACATCTTGCCTAATAAAAAAAAGCTTTTATCTCATAAAGACCGCTAAGAAACTAATATTCTTGAAACCCTTTATCTGTCAACCCACACCCTGGAGCTAAATCTACTATTTTTTGGTTTTTTTTTTCCTTTTCGCTTTCTGAAGAACACGTCATTGGTGAGACGAAATTAATATTCTCTTTGGCGAGGGATGACGTCAAACCTTTGAAGTGTTTGCCATGAGCGTTCGGCGGTGCTTTTAGTACCCCATCAGTATCGCGACATTAAAGGCTCTTTGAGGGAGATGAGATGAATCGCTTAACGAGAGTTTTTACGTGCTTCGGTCCCACAAGATAGAGGGCTGCGTATATGACAGAGTTCACGATGTGTCTTGGAATATAGCGTAGCCATTTATAAATGCAAAGTACGTACGTCTTCATATAACTGCTTAGTAAAAACTATGACATTATGGCAGCTATTTTGCAGTATTTTATTAGTTTTATAGGTAATATTAAAACCTAAAAAAAATTATAAATTAATATTTGAAAACTATAAAGCGTTTATTAATAATTTACAGTGTTGAATATGAGATGCTTAAATATATTGTTATTACTCTAAAGGCGTAAAGTGTAATATAAAAAAAATAGTTTAATAAAGTTTTAAAAAAATTATTATTAAATCATTAAGCATAAAAGCTCTCCACAAACGCTTTATTTTTTCCAAACGAACTTTATCTTTTGAAAATGGCGGCCTCTTTAAATAAGTTATCTACACCTTTGATGAATTCGGGAAGACGTGATTTCTGTTCACACCGTAGAGCAAAAATACATATTTTTTAAAAATAATTGAAAAAAGTTAATTCAACAATATCAATTGGCACAACATGTGGAAAATACAAAAAAGATTTACAGACTGAGAATCGAACTCAGAACCTTTCACTTGCCGGTGAATACTAAACTAATTGCTCCATAAAATTTCCTTAACAAACTGTCGTTTTTCTTAACAACGTATTTTTTAAAAATCACAAAAAATATTTGAGTAATTAATGTCCCAATTGAAGCTTTAAGCTTAAAAAGATAATTTGAAGGAATAATACTTGAAGACGGTAATTAAGTTGATATTGCAAAGCAATAGATACCTAGGTACCTCTGAACTAATCGAAAAGGTTTGAAAGGAAAAGTGACCATATTTTCTAGAATTTTCACGAATCTTGAATTTCTTCTGTATTAAGTGTTTCAATTTTACGATGGTTGAATTTCATTCAAACTCGACTTCAAATCTGGGACTTGAAAAGTCCAGATTAACCCATATTTTTTCCCACCCCTCCATCTGTAACCCGAATGAAGATTTGAAAATCCGAATAGGGATTTAAACCGAAAATATCTCCCTATTTAAAAATAATGCCAGAGATTCGAAACAAAAAGGATCGTTTAAAGCTGCCTATAAATAATTACATGAAAAAATAAAAACGCTTTTTATAAACGTTCTTTAAAAAAAATAATTCACTTTAATAAAATATTTGGAGCGTAGTTCAAAATCATTAATAGTTGATGCTATTCTCGCGAACGACCGCCAAAAACAGTTAAAGTAATAATGAACGCTCCTGTTAAATACAATCAATAGAATCACTTTCAATTGTAAATGTTTGATTTAGTTCCTAGCGATTGATCCAACAACGAAATAATTATTCATTTGAGGGACTTAAAGTAAGTTCTAAAATGATGTCTGTAAGCCTTGCATGGTAAATTTCTCGTGTTTCAATACAGTGTGTTTATTTTGTAAATCGATAGATATATTTATATTTACATTTTTTAAAAACAAACATTCCCGGGTAACTTTTTTATTATTTCAAGGTATGATTTTTTTACAACAAAGATGGGAATGAAAAAAAAGTCGTGTACAATTGTAAAAATCTCATCTTTTTACCATAAAATATGTGCCCTCAAACTAACGAAAGCATGTTTCAAACGATAGTCGTCTGGTGTTTCATTTGTGCCATCTTCCTTTTGTCTATTCCTCGATGCACTCGTATGTGATTTGCTGTTTTTTTATTCTTCCATTTTCTTTAAAAGAAAGACAAACATCCCTGGGTTACGAATAACCTGACAATATCAAAAAAATACTTCAACTGCCGTCATAATAAGCGAAATATGTTGCAATTTTCTTTGAAGGATAGACAAACATCTCTGGGTTACAAAAAACCTGACAATATTTAAAAAAAACTCCTACTGCCATCATTATAAGCGGAAAATGTTGCTTGTTCAATGGTGGGGGACTTAGGGGTCTAGTAGAAGAATTGTACCCACGACGCCCAGGTGAGAATTCGACGCGTTTGTCCACTTAGCTACTGATTGGTCAAAATATTTATGGTAAGAATTTGTAGAAAAATACAGTGGTAGATCGCCGTGGTGAAAGAGATGGCCAGAATCGAAACGTTGCTTGAAATGATTTTAGCCGTGTTAGGTGACCAGATCTGAATGCACAGATACTTCCCGACTTTCCTCTTCTTTATTCCCTTTCCCTTTCCACTTCATTAACCCTACAAAAAAATACTGAGGGAATCCCACAGTTTCATTGGCTTCAGACACTTGGAAGTAATTGGGACTATTGTGTGCTATTCATATACAAACAAAAAAATACATGTATAACGAAAAGAGGGCTTTTATTTTATTTTTTGATATATTAACCACTTCAAAGGCTTGACTTAAGCGACTTAAGTTTTTTCAATTTGTTTAGCTTTATCGAGTTAGGTGCCTCAATGAGAGCATTGAGTTGACTTTTTTTTTCAAAATCCAACCAGGTACCGAAGACTAATGCATTTTATTGTAAAACAAAAAAATCTTTAAAGTGCTTTGGTGTAAGCTTTCCAAAATGGTGCATCAGCCCTTTTGCCTTTCTAGCGACGATGTTTAATTTTTAGTCCTAAACCGAATTTACAGATTAACCAAAAAAGCTGTTCATAAAATATAGTTTCACCACACACAAAATGGACACACTGTACTAGGCAAGTACACGGTGCTTACAAATTAAAAGCACTATAAGATTCCTCAGACCCTTTTCGTTGGTTGCGATTAAGTGTTTAATTAAAACATGAATATTTGACTTTTGATGTGTTTTTAAGCTTTAGCAAATTGAACATACTCTCAGCCAAAAGCAACTACAGGCGAAATTAATATTTGAAATGTTTTTTGATTCCACTTGAAATTAACTCTGATTGATCAAATTCTATAACCATATAAAAGTTAAGCTTTAATAAATAATAAAATAAATCTTAATTTATGTAAAGCAGATGAACTTTTTGACTGCTTGAAATATTTAGGTTGTGTGTTCCAAACTTTCGTCTAATTTTGCGACGTCGCATTTGACATCGTCACAATTCAATAATTATCACCATTTTGTATTTTTTTTTACATTTAACCGGTCCTCGTTAATCATCATCGTTCATCATTTTAACAAATTGTAACAAACCTAAAAGCACAATGGTCTTTTTTTTATGCTAGTTGGGTAAGGTTAGGCTTTATTTATTTATGTAAAGCGAATGAAATTTCAGAGAGGTTGAAATATTTAGGTTGTGTTTTTCAAACTTTCGTCAAATTTGACGTCGTTGCATTTGACATCCTCACTAATTCGTCAATAATTATCACCATTTTGTTTTTTCTTTACATTTAACCGGTCCCCGTTACTCGGCTTTTTTCGTTCCGTTTAAGCGTTTTTACAAAATGTGATAAGCTAAAAAGCTTAATGGCCCTGTCGTTAGGTGAGATGCCCGTCATAAGGTGAATCCAGTCAGATCTTAATAAAAATAGGAAATAAAATTATAGACTTGGTATTATTAAATCATTAATAACGTATTTAATAAATTTCCTATGCATGAAAAGCTACTTAATAATATAAATGAGAAATTATAAATAATTGACGGTCTCCGTAGTCAATTGGTAAGACGCTCGACTACGAATCCAGAGGTCGTGGGCTCAAGCCCAGAATAACTGTATTTAATGAATAGGTAATGACGATGCATCATGAATTCCGTTTTTATGTGAAACCAGTTTATTAGTAACTGATTTTGTGAGTATTCTGATCATTCAAAGAGATCTAATCGAATTTACGAAGGCCAAAGATAAATCGATAGATAAACAAACTTCTTTTATGAAGTAACTTGAACTACAGTTACCTACGAGGAATCTCTACAAACTTTCTGAACGACCAAAGTGTCTCGTAACCCGCACTTTGGGACGGAACAAATAACTGCGCTCCATAACACCGCTGACAGTAAATGACGCGTTATGGCCCGTAAGGACTACGAATGAAACTAAAAATCATACTCGCAATATTTTCGACAGAAACACAAGTTTGAGTATTGTACACTGGTGTGCGCAGTTACTTGCAATGTTAAATGAAAAACCAGGGACAATAAAGGTTCTTTGTGAAATTCCATTTTCATTTTTTAATATTTTCGTGTAGACTAATATAAAAGATGTTTGACAAAAACTGACAAAGGGGATGTGAACAATGCAGACGCAATTTTGAACCATGTCATAATTAGTTAGGTTTTCACTGTAAATATTGTACATATTTATTTCATTACAATGTACAGAAAAATTAAGGACATAAAATTATTTTTATTATTATGTTTCATTTTTTTATTATTATTATTTAATTCATTATTATTTACACAAGAGTCCCAACTGCTCCCAACCGTCTAGAGCCAGTGCGACTATGGCATCCCGAATTGAGATATGTCGTGAGACTGAAGGTAGTGGGGAGGGGAAAGAGATGGAGAAGAGGAAGGTTGAATAGTTTTTTTTATTCAGATCTACCAAACTCGGCTAAAGCCATTTTAAGCAACGTTTCTCATTTAGAATGGTGGTCTTAGAAAAAAGAGTTGCAAATACATATTTTTAAACTGATATGTGTTTATTTATATTATATTCATATATACCTAGTATATTTGCGGTACTTTGCAGAGTGGTAGATACTCTAATTATCGCCTTGGTGAAAAACCACCATTCAGAATTGAAACGTTGCTTGAAATGACTCTAGCCGTATTAGGTGATCAGATCTGAATAGCTAGGTACTTCTTAACTTTTTTCTTTGCCATTTCCCCCCCCCCCCCACCAAATTCAGCCTCATAACATACCCAATTTGGGATGCCATAGTATCACTGTCTCTAGACGGTTGGCACTCCTGTGCCGTATTACTTTAAACATATATATATATATATATATATATAGTGAAATCTTGAGTATATCTGATATCTTTGTTTAACAACTAGTTAGGAAGAAATCATTACGTTGATAGATAATAAGACTTATAATTCTAATAACAAAGATGTTTGTTCTTAAATCCATGTCAGCAAATAGTTAAATATCACAGAAAAGATTAGTCATCAAGTTTTGACTGACACACATTTCCACATGTTGATTAAGGGTAGTGAATTTATTTAATCCTTTACCTAACTCACAACGCGCATTAGACGAATAGGCATAGCTAACTCTATATGCGTAAAGAAGTTGAAGATAATTTATATCGACGTAATTGTGCCTCTTAACACTTAGATTCACCGAACAGATAATCCCTAGAAATGTGATCCATACCGAATTGAAATAAAACTTATGTTGCGAATTTATTTAAGAGCTTTCAACTCTTTAACCCCTGACAGGCAAATAAAACTGATTCAAGAAAAAAAAAATGTAAGAGTTTTTTGATCAATTCCACCCAAAGTATGGAACAAATTACCCTACTTCGGATACATAGCACACGTATATCGGTTTATATCTTCAGTGCTTAGATCGCTCCATTAGGGACTAAAGTTGCTGCTAGTCTAGAAGTTAAGGCATTCAACATTCAGAACAACTTTGGAGATTGTCAATTATTGTTGTTTGAACTTTTGAACTGTCGTGTCAGGCGATAATGTCAATACTGACACCAATAAGACCAACTTTCACAATCTACGAGACTTCCTTTGAAGGAGGAATATCGGTTCGTTCTTCAAATAGCGCATACTCGTGTGTTATTTGAAGAACAAACCGAAGTCTACCTTCAAAATTTAAACCTAAAAAATGTGTAATTTTTTTTTTGAGACTTATTTTACATGGTAACATGAACAACGAACAAAATCCAAAGTTTAACATACTATACACTTTATTACAAATATAAACAATTTTTTTATTCACTTTGTTTATTTTGTCATAGGAAAATTGCCTTTTTGGGCAAAAAACAAAAATCTAAAAAAAATCTTTGCAACAGCTTTAGCGTTTTACATCATCAAAATGAATAAAAGGCTGTCAATTTTTTTTTATTAGTTTTAATCATTGTAATGATTACGTTCATATTAAAAAATACAAATACCTTGTTAAATTTGACATTAATTTAGATTTAATAATTTTATCAATGAATATAAGCAAGAATACATGAACCAAAATTCCAGCGAGAATGTATGGAGAGGAATGCATAACAATTCTAATGTATTACGTTTATAAAATACTGATAGTTAATTTTATTCGAAAAGGAACTTTTTTTTTATGTAATTTAATTATTAATGAAGTGTATTTAATAATTTATTTAGAAGCAATCGCTTTGTGTTTTGACATATTTAAATAAATAAAAAGAGTCTGTATATTTTTTTTTTTATGACCGAACGGTTTCGCTTAGCCTAAGTATCACAGAGTATAACATTAAACTAAATAAAATAAAAATGTACGGTTATGTATACATACAGAGGCAGAATAAAATATTAAATAAAAGAACAGAACGATGAGAAAACAATAGAATAACATTAAAATTATAATTATAATTTCTCATTGTTCTGTTATTTTATTTTATATGTTGTTCTCCCTCTGTATGAATAAATATATATATATCCGCATACTTTGTATTTTTTGTTTAGTTTAATATTATACACTGATGAAGCTTAGACTAAGCGAAACCGGTCGGTCATAAAAAATAGAATAATATCCGTGGTCTTTTACAAAGTCATTTATTTTGTATTTCATAATGTCATAGTAATACGAAAAGTTACAACATAAAACAAACCATGTTGTCATCATTCAAATGTGTATTTATAGAGGTACCCATCTGTCCATTTATTCTAACAAGCTAAAATCCCAGGCACCATTTAAATCCTCCTCACAATATAGCGTTTTATCTAACAAATGTGTGCTTCATTAAAACATGGGGCTCTGTAGGGAAATGCATGGCATTAATATGATTTAAAATATTGTATTTCACATAAAATATTTAGTTGCTTCACACTTTAACATACCCTTAGCGATTGTTAAACTTTTGAACGAATATTTAAACAAGTTTCACCTTTGTTTGTTAACGAAAAATAAAGCAGTAATTCGTGAAAGTTAAATATAACATAATAATATAAAACTCGAACGATGTGACACCCATAAACATGTGATTTTTTACAGCATGTTATTAAATAATACAGCAAAGGCACCGTAAACATTTGCTCTAAATTTAAGCGAATCATTCCGTAATTCGGGGATTGAAAAATATAATTTTTATTATAAAAAATATAATTCAATATGAGAGAATACTGGAGCTGATTTTCGTTGTTTTTTTTATTACAATATGAGAGAATAATGATGCTGTTCTTCGTTTTAACACAATATGAGAAAACAGAGCAGCTAATATAAAGTTTTCTGTTTTAGCAATGTCGTGTTTTTTAATATAACCATGATTCAAAATTTATAATTCTATACTTAAATTAAATAATTGTCAAAATAACAGTGTTGCCAACCAAAGATAGGCTTTATCCTTCGCTTAACTTATAACTTTGTCAGTCGATTTGGCCCAAAACCACTCAATTAGTTCTCTCCTCTACCGCCTAGCGTGTTTGTGGCATTGTAGGCTATGATCTCTCCATTTAACCCCTATGCGATGGGTTGGCACAGAATATAAGGGTAGGGAACACCCACCAAACCCTTATGCGTTCAGTTCTAGGGTCTGAATGATATAGTGGTTATCTCACCCGTTTTTTTTGCCTCTGAATAGCAATTAAATTCAGTGCTGTCAGGAAAATTAATGGCCTTAAACACTGATAGCCAAATGCTTATGGTTGGTTTAGATTTCGTATATATATTTCTAGCAAATATCTAGCCTTTATACAAATACTATGAAATTTTTTTAATTAATTAACTTGGTATCAAACTGATCATATCGTCGCTGGAAAGTCGAAAAGGCTAAAGCGACACTTTGGTCAAAAATGAACAGTTTATAACAGTTAAATATGCAGTTTTGATCAGTTTTTTTTGTTTTGCATCAAATGACTCTCGTTTGATTTTGAAGACTGTTAGGTCCTTTCAGCCATCTAAAATATATTTACCATTTGGAAGGCTTGACTCAAGCCACACAAGTTTGGGACTTTTTTAACTTGTTGTCGCTTCAAGTAACTCAGTGAGAGCATTGTGTTACCTGGGTTAACTTTTTTTTTAAATCTTACAAGGTACTGAAGACTTATGAATTTTATTGTAATACAAAAAACTTTCCGAAATGGCTTCAGCCTTTTTGGCTTTCCGGCAACGATATAATAATTTTGAAACGAGAGTGAATTTCTACGAATCGTGGTGTTTGTTTTGGTTGTTACAAAAAATCTTTGTTTGTTTATGGTTCATGGAAACAAAAAGTCATCCTGAAAGACAAGGTTAGCAATAAATATTTTCTGTTGAATCTGACAATCAATCAGTTGCGTTATTGTACTGTTAATATTCTCTATCCATCGAGTTTATAAAATTACATTCAAAGAAAATAATGAATCGAGAAAAAAAAACTACTGGAAAAAAACATGTTCTACTTTTAAACATCTTAACTGGGAATCAATAATCACCAAATTGTTTAAATATCCTACATACAAATAATTGAAATTTAATTTCGTTGAAAGCGTCATAAATTTGCTTTGTTTCTGTTTTCTCAATACTTGTATCCTTAAAAATCAATGTCTACCGAAAACCATATACTTATTATTATTTCTAATTTTAAAACTATTTATTGATGGTGGAACTCCATTTTAATGATTTTAATAATATCAAATTTGTAACTTTATTCCACTATCTTTTATTTAAGACCTGATCGGTTTCACCTTTTGAAGGGCATCTTCAGACTGAAACCGGTCAGGTCTTAAGTAAAAATAGTGGAATAAAGCGTCTCTACTACGCATTATGTCACTCTCGAATCGAATATGGAATCATGGGATGGGGATCTGCAACATCTAAGTACATACATCAAGTGAATACCATCCAAAAGGGAATCATAAAAACCATTCTTAAAGTACCCATAAGAACACCTTCGATAGAAATTTTTAAAAGTTTTGATGTACCCAATGTACTACAAATATATGCCAAAAATATACTATTAAAACTATTCAAAAATAAGGAACCCCTCACTGGACCACGCATCCATGACACTAGATCAAATCAAAACGATATAAAAAACATACCATATTATAAAACCGCATTCGGACAAAGAAACTGTACATATTTAGCAACAAAACTCCACAACATCCTTCCTCCGGATATAAAACAAATAGAAAAACTAAACGAGTACAAATCAAGAATTAAAGTCTGTTGAAAGAACTCAATGAGATAACATTAAAAGCAGTACTAAAAACGACATAGAAGACGCACCAAATTAGATGACATGAAATTTCTAGTCCGCCTCAATACTAACTAAGAAAAAAAAGAAGAAAAGAAAAGAAAAAAAAAAAAAAAAAAAAACGATGATAACAAAGAGTGTTACAAATATTTAATTAATGTTAATTTATCTTTACTGCTATCTCTGTTAACATTTTCACACATACATCATATTTTGTATTTGCATATTTTCTCATTTATATAGATGCTAAATAAAAAAAAAAAAAAAAAAAAAAAATAAAAAATGTATTATTAAAATTTTATACTCATTGCCATAAAATATTTAGTTGTTTTTATTTTTTGATTAATTGTACAAAATGATCATTTTTACTTAATACCAACAGTAGGTATAATTTTAATTTAATTAATATTCAATTTCCAGTTTCAAGTTAATGATAGTTCCTCTCTAATTAAAAAAAAATCTCGTGCTTAGGGAGGCTTGTTAATTGGTTACTTTTGATATTAACACTCTTAACATTCTTAGAATCGTTAACTTATAATACTTGAATATTGATGTTTTTTTAAGTACCAACGTGTTTACTGTACTCAATATATTTTCCTTTTTTTTGCTTTAACAAATTTTTTCGTAAGAATTCATACTTTTCATCTGGATTTTTACACCCTTAGCTTCTTGTAAATTGTTTTTCAATCTGTCGATGTACACATGCAATGTTATGCCCGTATCTGAACCTTTTTTCTCTCATGATTTATTATAATGATCGTGATTTTAAATAGTTTTAATTTGTATAAATATTATTCTATCCTTGTTATATTAGGTTAGGTAATTTATTATGAAGTAGACTTGAGATTAAATAAATCACAAAACTGCGCTAGATAAGTTATTATTATTATACACAAATCTACTGTTCGTATAAGCCAAAATATCAACTAACAAACGAACGAACTATTATTTTAAACTAAAATACAATAACTTTGGGTACATGACTTTCTACTAACAATTTTCTTAATTTTAATTGTATTTGTTTCTAGAATGTCTACACTAGCGAAGACCCTGACATAATAATAAGAAGGTAGATTTATATTAAGTTTTCTACGAACGCTACGCTAAAGCTGTTACGTTATTTATTATTGGATTTCGCGTCTCTTTAGTTCAAAGGACAGCATAATACGAATTAGCAGATTAGCATCCTAGTAACTAGGGACGTTTACCAGGGCAAGACGTAACTAACAACGTAACCCAGTTATTTGACAGCTCCTCGCGTAATAAAGACGAATCTTAGGGAATTGGGATTTATGACCCACTCGTAAATTATAATAGATTACCGGGAAATTTGGATTACGCGCCTTCTGATCTTTGCCAATAACTTATCTCAACTCCGCACAGCATCTGTCAGCTAATTTGAGAAGCCAATTTGAACAATCACAGTATCTGTCATATCAAATGCTCGAGATTAGGCTTTGCAAAACCAAAAACGCGCTTTCCGTTTGTCATAAGTTTTAACGAGGTTGCAGTCACTTATCACTGACCATGATTGCCCCGAGTGAATATTTTTTACAGAGTCAAAAACGCAAATCTACAAAAAAAAAACAAAAAAAATGGCGATAATTTTTGGGGATGATTATAAACAAATTGCAACAACACTTTTCAAAGCATTGTGAAAGTTAAGTTGTAAATACTCTCAGTATTGCTCTGGTGAAAGACCACCATTCAGAATCGAAACATTTCATGAAATTTCATCAGCCGTATTTGGTAACCAGATCAGAAAAACCAGTTATTTTTTACTTCCCCATTTCTTTCCCCACCTACCCTTTCAGCCTTACCACCTTACCACGTACCCCAATCGGGGATTCCATAGCCCCACTGGCTTTGGACAGTTAGGACTCTAAGGCGGTGTTAAAAATCAAGGTGAATGTATTGATCAGTGACAATATAAAATTAAAAATAAAACCATTTAATCATCTTAATATCATGCAACTTCTGATAATTACCATCGGTTTAAACAGAAAAAAACATAATTTTCAAGAAATTTCTTTGGCAATAACACTATTTAATGATGAAATATGAACAGCTAAGATTTCTTAACCCATTTCTCATTCTAAGTATGCCCGTTCCTTTCTTTCGCCTCACAAACTTTCACAATATTAAAGGTGCTATAATTCCACTGAGTCCAGGCAGTTGAAACACCTTTGTTGTAAAACGGAGTAAAAACTTTTCACCAATTTATTTTTATCATTCGTAGCTAAATAAACTAGGTGTAATACCGAAATGATCGAGGTCTTAAATCCACCTTTTTCAGAAAAAAAAGGTCGACAAAGAACAAAAACTAACCCCCAGCTGTGAGGCAAGTAACAGGATGCTCTCAGTTTTTAAATTCAACAACTTATGTAGGCATACTAGGAAACTAACGTTAAAAAATGTGTCTAATAAAATTATATGTAAAATTTAAAAAAAACCATTTGTAACTTTATTTAATCATCACTGATCATAGAATAAACCTTCCGATTGAAGATTGTCTCTGACTTTACATATATATTTTTAAATGCAGTATTGATTACTATGTTACCCAGAATAAAATTATGACAGTATGAAAAAACAAATACAAATGCTGTTTTAATGTAATAATGTCTCACACATATTGGACATAGTTATTCAAAAAGCATCCAATCCCAAAAAGATGAAACCGAGAAAAAGCGTTTGAAAATATGAAGATACAAAATCATTATTTTGCTTAATCGGCATTTGTAAAGTGAATATCAGTTTTTTTTTTAATAAGGATTATTATTAATAGGTAATTATATATATATATATATATATATTTATATATATATATATTTATATATATATATTTATAAATATTTCCTATGTTATCCTAGATGTTAATGTTTTAAAACTTCAATTTAAGTAATATATTTACATTTTGTAATGTTCTCGAATAAAAAATAATATTACCAAAAATCTAATGCTTTAAATTTGGAGCTTGGATGTTTTCAGCAGATAGAAATATTGTATTTTTCTATAGGAAAACATATAAAGCTCGATTTTTTGGTAAATCATGGGTTGGACGCTCTATGCATAACTACGTTCAATTGTCTTGTTGATTCGCTGATACTAAAAGATACTTCAATGAACACGATGAAAAGAAAAATATTTGGAATAAACCTTTTTCTATGAAAATATTCACTTCGCGATGAAAGAATTATACTAAAACCCAATTTATTTTTAAATAAATAATGAAATAGTGATGTGTAAAATGTAATCAGAGTTCAGCTTTTTGTTTTACTTATTGAGTTAATGCTTTTTTTACAATCTCTTTTTTTCATCACTGTTTTTTTTTAATACAAAAAAATAATTGTGAGACTTTTTTGGTTTTGCATGTTATTTTTTACTTTTAATAATAAGTAAAAGGGTAATTTGATTATTTAATAACGTATAAGTGTTCGTAAATTTAAACTATTGTCAAAAGGAAAATAAATCAAAATGAAACCTTCGATTTTTTTTGTGTATTACAGAGTGTGTCCATTTATAATACACATGAACAGTAACACAAAAAGCAAATTAAGAGATACTGTGAACATGTCTCTTTGAAATCTTTAAGGTTTATGTTGAAGATATCAAGAGACATGTTATTTGGTAGTACCATACCCCGTGTTATGTTATGCTGAGCCAACACGTCTGCTCTGCCATGTGGAATACACAGCAGATCGTGGTGTCGCCCCTGGCAGTAGTTGTTTGGCACAAACAACTTAAAGCATTCCAGGAAGTATGGATTTTCAATCAAATATATGTTATTATGCGAGCAAGAAAGAGTTAAAAAATATTTAAGAGATAGAAATATTTTTCAAGCACACCGACATAAGTAGATAAAATACAACTATTGATTTAAATATGGAATTCCAGAACCAAATATGTTTGTTAATGTTTGTGCTCTGCACGTGTAGCATACGTATTAGCATGTGTACGGAGAAGTTTCTTTTCGAAATATTGGTACTTTTTACCATTAAGACATTGGCCTACGTGACGGTTAAAGTGTGTTATTAGATTTTAATACTTCGAAAGGCAGCTTGCGACATACTTTCTCACAGCTGTTGTGGAACACAGAAGTTTCAGCACTTTATAACGTTCTTTTCAATGTCCTTTGATCACGTACTACAGAGATGTGTATCTATACTCTGCTGAACAAAAAAATAGTTCAGTTTGAAAGATATTTACAATGGTCATATATATCATATATTGATTGAAATATTTTTCTTGTAAATTCAATGAAATAGTGAGATATGTTTTTATGTAAAACAAATATTTTTTTAAAACATAACATTGGTGGTCCTAGATCAAAATATTGCCGGCTAATAGCTAAGTGGAAAAAACATATCATATTCCCACACGGGCGTCGTGGGTTCAATTCTTCTGCTAGCTAAGTCTATCATCATTGCAAAAGCAACAATTTCGCTTATTATGATGGCAGTAGGAGTTTTTAAAATATTCTTTGGTTATTCGTAACCTGGAAATGTTTGTCTTTATTTAAAAAAAATATATAAAGATATATTTTTTTAAAAGACATTTATCAGAAGCACACCTAATACATGTATACAAAAATGATTTGTATTTTTTCGTGAACATTTGTGTATGAGACAGATAGTTAATCAAACTAAAGACACTAAACCTAATAGAATCACACACTTATTACAAAATTTCCGAAAACACAGATATTCTTCACAAGAAAATAAAATGTTGTGTCTAGGAATCGAAAATAGGTCAAACTAAAGATTTCCAATTACATACGGGCAGAGGATTCGTCTAGTGTTCCTTTTATTCCTATGGAGTTGCCTCAGTAATACAAATGTATTAATGACTCTCTTGGAGCCGAAAGGCTTCCCTTCCTTATTCTATTCTCCCTTTGATGAAACAATAATTACTACCAAAAATAATTAAGGAAAACGAAAGTAATTAAAGTTTAGGGAAGATTGTCTCAGACAGAGCGTTAAGCTTTCCTCCGTTCAATTTGGCAGAATTCGGTAGACCGGTAAAATTGACAGATTTCTGTTATAATAATGTTTGATGAGAAAAAATTATAATTGATTTTCAATTTTTAGGTTGAGGCAATCCAACATCAAACTCAGGGTTTATTAAAAAGATAGAGCACCCTTTAAAAAAACGCATTTTATGACAGTTTCATGATCAAACGAGCAACATCTGTGTTTAGAAAATGTATATGCAGATGTGCTTTGATCAAAAAGGTTCTTTTTTGGGCTTACCGATGAACAACTTTCAAAACTTTGATCATAATCCTTTTTAAACGTGAGTAAACCAGCACTAGCGTGGTATTAAAAAAAACTGCGGGGAGTATTTTTGGCCAATGAAAACCACTAACATACGGTGGCTACAAAGTTCACTGGGTGCTTTTTTCTCACAATGTGAACAAGGTCGTACATTACAAATTCTTATGGAAAAGGTCAGTTGGTACCTACTATAAAAAAGTTACAGTTCACATATTAAAATGTATTTTTCTGCCATAGGTTAAAAAGCCACATTTTTTTCTTCAGTGCTTAAAACTTTACATGATGTAAAAAGCTGCATTAAGTAAAATCACCATTTAAAAAAAAAAAATTTTCTTAAGATGTTTTCTCTACCTTTTTGAAAACTTGTTCTCAACTTCTTAAACTTTCATAAGCTTCTTAATAGCACAATTTTTTTTTTACCGGGAAATTCAATTCCAGCTCATCTTAACAAAATGCCAGAACAATTAAAACTTCTAGTAAGGCGCAATTTCGATAAAAAATTAATGATTCAAGTTGAAAACCACAAAACTTCCTGCTATTACCTCTATCACCAAGTTTTCATAAGTAGGTTCTGTTAGCGTCCACTTACCATTGTTTGCACTGTTTTAGATTCTCCTCAATGTGTGATCATTAAATTCTTATAAAATGTGAATAGTACATTATTTTAAGGGCTAAAAAAAATCATGATGTGAAGGTTCCAATTGAATACCATTTTTTTTTTTAATTTTGAAGAGCAATTTGAAATAGTCCTTGCACACAATAACAGGGGTGAAAACGCCATCATTGGTTGCAAGTGGAAAGGCAATTTGACTTCAATAGTTCTTAAAATGAAAATTCCGTAGAAATTTTCCACTGAACAAAATAATCGTATTAATATATTGTATGATGCTTCTCGGTACGAACATATTTAAAATACGGATAACTTTTGTCGGAAATGCATTCACAACATTAGAGTGGTTTTACATGGCAGGCAGATGTTTTGTTTTTTTTTTTAATTTTTGGTTCTACTTCTTAATGGTCAGCACCCAAAAATACATACTTTTTGGCTTCCTAGTGCAAGCAAAAAAAGATTTTTTTTATCTGTCAATACTATATGGATAGTCAAAAAAATGTCTAAGGTTTCAGTGAATACAATTCTTAAGCAGTAATCTTTAAATTATTTATGAAATGCACACTGAAATTTTAGGTAAAACGTAAAAAAACATCTTTGTTGGTTTTAAAACTGCACCTCTATTGGTATTTTAGTATGTTTTTCGTAAAATTCAAAGGATTACAAAAAATGTATTCACTGGAAACCTCAAATATTTTTCTAACTACCTACCCGAAAATTTGTTGATAAATCTTTTTTAGTTTTGCTCATTTTTGGGTACTGGCCTATAAGCATTATAATATACTTTCAGAAGACAAAACGGAATCGAAGTGTAAAGATATTGTGAGCATAACAGAGGCTTAAATATGAAAAAGGGTAGTTAATAAAGTAAACATTTAAAATATACAAGTGTTGAATATGGCGAATAATAGTTTCAGTTCCGAATGTAGATAATTATCAAACTTTAAACCACATTTAAAATAAGTTCTCGTATACGTTTTTTTTGTTTACTTCCTACGTGAATAGCAATACTTGAAACAGCTTCCATTGGAAATACGTAACTCGTGCTATATGCGCTTATTTGGACTCATTTAATTATATTGTTCTTTAAATTTCGGGTAGGCGTTTTCAAAGCTCCCATTTAATTTGTACCAGGGTAGCAGAAGTTGTACGGGTAACGGTTGAATACTCTCTCCGTCCCGTATTTACATTTTATAAAGAAGCAATCCGGTTACCTCAGTAAATATTGTAACGTGATTGGGTCGTGGACGTGCGAAGGCTTGGACAAATAACGTGCATACGTTAATACGTCCTACCGCTTTTGATGTGGACATTCGCAAAAACTGTGTAATATATAAGTGAATTTATTCTACCACGAGGAAAACTGTTATAACTTAATCAAAGGTTTGTTCAAAAATTAACTGGAATGAGAGAATCCATTTATTTGTAGAGTTTCAATTTCTTTTGTGTAGAGATGCGTTGGCTCAATATTAAAATGTTACGACAATATATCTCCTAATTTTATAAACAGACTAACTAACTCACCATCACGCCGTTTCGCCGCAGGAGTAAGCAAATAAAACGGATTTCTATAATCCATGAATAAATAAAATCTTAAGAAGAATATCAATAAAATATTTTTGTCACTATTATTGATAATTTAAGTTAGTGAATAATAAAACCCATAAAATAAATGTGGTACAACAGTTTGTGAACACGCCAAGTTATACAAAATAATAGTTAAGCAAAATAAGGTAAGCCAACAAACCGAATAATAGTAATACTGTTAAGTTTGCTCAGTACAATTGTCTTTAATTTGATTATTTTGTGTCCTAAGAAATAAACCTAACCCAAACAGAATATTCTTTGATGTAACGATTTATTTAATGTTCGTTTTATACTAAATGCTTATCTAACTAGATCCTTAGTCTGGTTATTAAAAAGCACAATCGTTTTTCATAATGAATACAATCTTCATACATATATATATTATACATAAGGTATCTGCAGCCTTAGTTCGAGGAGGGATATTTCATTACTGCTTTTCGCTCATAAACGCTTGAACGGTGTATTATTAATACCTGACACCCTGGATTCTATGTCCCTGATAATTTCACGCGAAGTCGCCAACACAGGCTTCTGTTTCTTCCCAGGTGCAGAACTAACTTACCTACCAATGGTTATGCCCCTGGGAAGACTCACTAGGTGAATTAACTGCCTTGGAAGAAATGTGGATATTTTTCATGTGACCCATAACAAGTTTAAATACTAACTAGCTATTAAGTTTTAACTTTGGTATATACTATTTTTTCTACCCTAGGTTCGACAGCACGGGCAACAACCATTATAAATATGTGCTAATTTTAATATGTTAGTTGTAAGTCACTAGTAATAAGTATTAAGCATAAGTTAATATTAAGTCTTAGTTGTAATATTATATTAATTATGCTGTAAAGCGCCCTTGAGGTGATATCTCTGTCACGAAAACGGCCCTATATAAATCAGCCAATTATTATTTTTACTTATTAAAACCTATTTTTTGTTGTGAAACATCGTTTTACCTATTTTTATTTTTGTATTATTATGTATTGTATTATTATGGTTACCATTTTTGTGTTTTTTGCAATGAGTTAGTGTAAGACTGTTTTTGCAAAAATCAAATAAAATAAAAAAAAAAATCGTAAAGTGCAATCATTTGGTGGTTTGACATATTTAATGAAAATAAAATAAGAACTTTGCATAAGACAATAATTATTATTTAAATTTTAAATAAAAGTAAATTTGTTTAGACACCACTTTATTAGATACATATACCAACCGGTTTCGGCTCTACCTGAACCTTCTTCAGGGCTGAACAAGTATGTATTGAATAATAATAAGAATATATACTTGTTCAGCCCTGAAGAAGGTTCAGGTAGAGCCGAAACCGGTTGGTATATTTATCTAATAAAGTGGTGTCAAAACAAAGTTACTTTTATTTAAAATTTAATTATGTCTTTCCACAAAGTAAGTGCTTCATGTCAAAGAAAAAAAAAAATTTTTTGACCGACTGGTTTCGCTTAGCCTAAGCGTCATCGGGGTACAAAATTGAACTTAAAAGAAAATACACAGTGTGCGGTTATATATAACATATAAATTATAACAAAGGAACAGAGAGAAAGAGACAGATAATATGAAATGAAAGAGGCACAATGTCAACTGAGAAAGTGAGAAGGTGATAAAAGAATAATGAGAAATTTTATGAATTTACTGGAAATACACCTAATATTAGACTATAACTAATCTATTATTTATGTCTAACTCCAATAATATACTCACGACCAATAACAAATCAAATTTCTTTCTCAAAACAAGACGTATCCGCTTGAGCAACGAACAATTAATGGCTAAGGCTTGCAGCCGTAAAGGGATATCGAATATCCCAATAGCATTAAAGCCTTATTTCTCAGTATACCGATAGCCCCATGACCCTCAAAGGCGTCGTAGTTCGCAATCATAGCCAGAATAATGGAGTAATTACCGGAGCCTTCGCAGACAAAGGCATTATGGCTTTTAAGGCATCTTGATCAACATCAAAAAGGCTGAGCTTAGAGCAAAGACAGAGCTTTTGATGGAGATCTACTCATTAAGAATATATCTACACAATAATCAACTACACTTAAGTTTGATGGGATTGTTTTACTCGTGATAATCGGAAAGATAATGTCCATTTTGGCTTGTATAATATTGCCAACATTTTATAATTTCTGTTGTTATACTTAAGTTAATGGCAATAGAAATGACCATCTGGTTAATCTGCAAGGGTTTTAAAAATATATGTCTTAAATAAAATAAAATAAAACATTTTGTTTTAACCAGTGGTGGCTCGTGACTTTTTAGTGTGGTAGAGTGTTAAGATTGAAAAGTACGACGTTGTTGATGTTGTTGTAGTCGAAAATGATTTTTTTTTTTTTTCAAAATTTTGATTTTTTGTATGAAGATTTTCAGGATTTTTCAGTTTTGGTGGTGCACTGCACGGCTTGCTGAAAAATCTTCATACAAAAAATGAAATTAAAAAAAAAAGTTTAAATCATTTTCGTCTTCACAGCATCAATAATGAGGTTTTCTTTCAATCTTAGCACTCTAGCACAATAAAAAGTCACGAGCCGCCACTGGTTTTAACCACTGTTTATGTATTTTGTGAGCCAACCGGTTTCAAAACAACCGTTTCTTCATAAGGGCAAAATATATACTAAAATATGTAAGGTTTTTCCGAAACCAATCCGCTTATAAAATAAATATCAATCTTTTTTTTTTTAAATGCCAAACATTCCCGTGTTACGAATTACCTGACATTTAAAAAAAACTCCTACCGCCATCACAATAAGGGTAAGATGTCGTTTGTGCGATGATGGCGGACGATCCTGCAGAGTAATTAAATTCACGACACCCAGGTGGGAATTTGGCGCGTTTAAATAAAGTTTTTTTTTTATTTATTTAAATACATAAAATAATTTAACAACAAAAAAATACAAAACACAAAATGGGAAAAAAGAGCAAAAGAGAAAAAAAAAACAGCACATACACAATATTAAATGAAGCAATGACAAAAATTATGGATGAAAATGCAAATTAAATCAAAGTCTTTTCTAATAAAGAAATTTTCAATAATTATTTGATTTCATCATAAGAATAATTGCCTCTTTCTCGCCCTAATCTCCATGCAATTCCGCGTAAGAAGCGATGTTGTACGAATTCACTATGATGAATACGAACGGTATAAAAAGGGGACCAAATGACACTGACATATTCTAGATGAGGGTGAACTGATGAGCAGTAAAGAGTTTTTAGAGTCTTTATATTCTTAAAGTCACAGGCAGTTCTGTTGATGAAGCCAAAAAGTTTTAGTGATTTATTAGTAACGTTATCAATGTGGTCACGAAAAGAAAGATTACAGTCTAGAGTAAGTTGTATGGTTAAAATAAAGTTTTATTTAATTGTAATGGTAGTCACAAAGTGATAGCTTCTTACAATATATATATGACGAGCCCACGAGCCCGCCTGGCATGGCTTGGAGAAATTAGTTTTACATTAGACGCCGAATAGAGCAGTTAACGTTTTAAGAGTCAATACAGTATTTGACGCCTATGGTGAAATTGTAAACACAATTAAATATGACGATGGATAATCGGGTGCCGAGAGTAAGGCAAGAGACGCTACAATCCCCGGCAGCAGCCATCGAGGAGCGAATTAGCTCGATTTCTCGGCTGTCATACTAGTCGGAAGGACTCCAAGCACGCAGGTTCCACGCGTTTTCAAGTATCGGTTATAGATAAACAATTTAATGCAATTGTTTGTCTTTACGAGTACCCAATTCTAACATTATCCACCAAGTTAATCAATTTTTTTCCTGGGTGTAGAATCACTATTCTAAAATATAATCAAAGAGAGCATTTGCAGGTGTATTATCGTTAAAATTCCTTAAACCATGCAAAATATGTGTCCCTTCTCTAACACCCAACTTAAACAAAAAAGAAGTTTTTTTTTAAATAAAAAAAAAAACAAATTTCAAACACGATAAGCCAGTTCTATCCGTTAGAACTAACCGGGAAGGCATTCAAGAGGTAAGTGAATCCTTGAGACTCAAGAGTACTCTGGCATTTTATATTTGTGACGGTGTAAAAGCGGACGCTTAAATCCGTCACTTAACAATATTGATATATATATATGTGCCTTTGTTTGAATATATGCGGTGGACCATTCTAGGTAGATTACAAACGTTACACAATAGACAAGGCCACTCTTCGTAGACTGACTCAAGGGGGACGTAGAGACATTCTCAACAATTATTTGGACGCACTTAAAAAAGTCACAGTAGACGAAAGACAAGAAAACTGGCTTGCAAAACCTATTCTCAGAGTGGTAAATACTACAAGTATCGCCCTGGCAAAAAACCACAAATTAGAAACGAAATGCCAGGTAATTTTCTTCATTTCCTTCTCCTCCCCACTACCTTCAGCCTCACAATATACTCCGATTGGGGAGGCTATAGTCCCACTGGTTCTAGACGGTTGGGAGCAGTTATAGTGAATAAGTTATAGGGAGCAGTTATAGTGAATAAGTTATAGGGAGCAGTTATAGTGAATAAGTTATAGGGAGCAGTTATAGTGAATAAGTTATAGAAAGCAGTTATAGTGAATACCGCACTCTCGTGCGGTATTCACTATAAATTTCCGGCATTTCTCTCTAAGTCAGTGACAAATTTTGGCGCAATATATATTTTTTAATTATTACATTTTATATAATATTTGGAAGCTCGATTTAGTATTTAATCACTCCACTGTACAAATTAAATGTTGTCCATAAAATTTTTTTTTTCTATTTTTTAATCACTTTCCACAAGGGTACACTACAAAAAAATAATACCCCAGATAACTACCATACATCAGCTGTTTTTCACAATTATGCGGCTGATTTCTTTGTAGAAATAATTATGTAACACTGTGATGCATTTTTTTTGTTCTAAAAAGAAAGACAATCATTCCCGGGTTATGAATAACCTGACAATATTTGTAAAACTCCTACTACAATCATAATAAGTGGAAGATTTTTCTTGGCAAAGATGGAGGACTTATCTGGGAAAGTAATAAGAACTTGCAACGCCCGGATGGGAGTCTGACGCATTTGTCCACTCAGCTACTATCATAATCAAACTTAATAAATTCGAAGCACCACATTATTTCTAAAACACTGTCAGTAATTATAAACAATTGCCAGACGAAAATTTTGGGTATAACACCTCGTCAGACAAAAGCAAACTCAAAATAGAATTACCAGCTAGGATGAAAAATTTAATAGGAAATTTATTTTTATTGAAAATATATAGCATTTTCTATCTGGAATTTATTGGTCCACATTACTTTTGAGCTGAATGTGTTTATCTTTAGTCTCCACTAAAATATATAAAAGGGCAGATAGCAATTTTTCAATTCGTAAAAAGCTTTTGAAACAAGAGTTCTGAAATTTTATTAAAATAACCAGGGATGCATAAAGAAATATTATTTTAATGTGTTTAGAATTGCTTTGACGAAGTCAAAAGGAAAACGAAATAAATGTAATACAAGCACCCAAGCCGGCTAAAATTTGTTTCAATTGCTTCATAAGAATAAACGGTTTTTAAACTCGGATAGTAACCAGTGGCGGCTCGTGACTTTTTAGTGTTATAGAGTGCTTACCAAGACTGAAAAAATCTGAAAGTATTATTTTTATTTTTTTAAAGTCATTTTCGGCTACGACAACATTAATAACGTCGTATTTTCTCACAAAAGTTACGAGCCGCCACTGATCGTAACCACTAGCAGTATCATAAAAATAGTTCAACCTTTGTTTATATTGCAAAGATCTATCTTAACCGATTACGTTTTTTTTTATAAGCTACATAATGGAAGACACAATAAAAAGAACAATTTATTGTAGTTTTACGTCCTTTCCTTGAGTAGGTTTCCCGGTACGAGGATAATTCACTGCGGATTGAAGAATGTTTGCTATTCGAGTGAGGAGGTTTCGGTTAGGTTTGAGGATTAGATGAATAACTGAGAATACTCAGACCCTAGCGCGCTGATACTTTTCTGGCGTGGGTATATAATATTCCACGAAAAGGTTAAAAAAACTTGTTCAATAACACAAAATATGAGATATCTAAAATACGATTTCCTACATGATGTACGAAATAATATAATTTCACTGTTAAATATGTAAATTCAGCAATTTGCTACAAATCAGTGATAAAAATAGGAATCGAAATAGTTTTGGCTAGAAGAAATGAAGACAAACAGCAATATTGACCGGTTAGTGGCTGAGTGGACAAACGCGTCAGATTCCCATTCGGGTGTTGTGGATTCAATTCCTCTGCCAGTTAAGTCCTCCATCATTGCACAAGCAAAATCTTCCGCTTTTCATAATGGCAGTAGGAGTTTTTAAAATATTAACAGGTTATTCTAAACCCGGAAACGTTTGTCTTTCTTTAAAAAAAAAAAAAAAACTCGACATGAAGTAAATAATATGTAACTTTGACATAAAGCACTCACTTTGTGGAAAGACATAATTAAATTTTAAATAAAAGTAACTTAGTTTAACACCACTTTATTGGATACATATATATATAAACCAACCGGTTTCGGCTCTACCTGAACCTTCTTCAGGGCTGACCAAATATGTATTACATACAATACATATTTGGTCAGCCCTGAAGAAGGTTCAGGTAGAGCCGAAACCGGTTGGTTTATATATATATATGTATCCAATAAAGTGGTGTTAAACTAAGTTACTTTTATTTAAAATTTAAATAATATGTATTTAATTAAAGTGAGTTATTTCACAAATGACTAAAGCAAATTTATATTTAGTTTACATGCGGTATATTTTAGAGCGGTAGATACTCTTAATATCACCCTGGTTGAAATGGCAGTAGCTGTGTTTTGTTACCAGATCTGAATAGTTATGTTCTTTCTACTTTCATCTTGCCCATCTTCATCCCTTCTCCACTCACTTCAACCACACTACATGCCCTAATTGGGGATATCATAATCACACTGACTTCGGGCAAAAAAAAAATGCTGGCAACAAAACAAGCAAGGCTGCAAAATCGTGGATAAATTTAAATTGGGTGAAAGTGTTCAAATACTGAATTTAATACATACTACGTTAGTGAGTCATTTTTTATGAAACCTCTAAGAAATTGTCCTCGTACCTAAATTTGAAAATAAATTTATCAAATACAGCCATATTTGTATTGAAATGCAATATTCGCCAGCAAAATGGTAATATCGTACTACTCTATCGGTTGCCAACCGTATCGCAAAATCGCTATATTAAGATATCAACGATGTTATATTACGTCAGTTGGATATCTTTGACGGGTTAGTACTGTGTGCACTGTATCCTACCTGACGTAACCATGTTTATCTTGCACTGCTTCGACCCTAAGCGAATTTGGTATTTAGAATATGATGGGTTTCTCCATAAATCAGGGAGTGTGGAAATGTGTAAAGTTGGGATGCAGAACAACGATGCGTGGTGACAGAAAATTAATATCAACAAAATTCCGATATGATAAATCACATCTTTACAAACCAAAGATAACCGTATATCCGTCTTTAATGCCATTCTAACTTTTCATTGGTTCTCAAGTAGTGAAAACTGACGATTTTGAGATAAATTGACAATTTAAAATAATGCACACTTCACAAAAGTGCCAGAGTGAAAGATTTATACAATTATAGAAAGACAAACATTCTTGATTAAAAAAAAGCCTGAGAATAATGAATTGCTGTTCCTAAATCATCACTCTACTTATTATGGGTAGCATTATCCACTGTCCAAAATGTCAAGACTTAATAACTCAAAGCATGGCTTGAAATTTTTAGTACCAGTCGAAATGATTTTTATTATTCTTTGCGACTCTACCAAAACCTTTGACTTGAATTTTCTTTCAAATGTATATTTTTCGTCCTATATATATTAGTGCTTTATTATAAATGTGTTGTACTTTCTGTGTTGTTATTTTCCCCAATTTCATGTTGTTTATTTATTTATTTTTTAATTGGATAATGGCTCGTTAGCATATAAATAATTTATTTTTTTTTTCCTACTGCTATCACAATAAGTATATATATTTGAGCAATAGCAAAAACAAAACGAACATCATAAACAACATTTATTGTTAATTTCCGTAAAAATCCGCTAAATTTTGTCTTATCGTAATGAATTTAAAATAAAATAAAAAAAATATTCAAGAACTGTGAAAGTATTTATCTCAAATGTCGACCAGTCTAAGACAAATCTAGAAAACCCTAAATATTATTGATAATGTAAATAAAAACCAATGTTCCTTGTTACTTATCGTCCCATTCCAAATAAATGTTCTAGCTAAACCACTCTGTTTTCCCCGCGCAACCCTTACCCATCCCTTCTCATTGTTATTTTTCCTACTCCAACAACATTAACTTTTAATCAATAACTTAAAATTAATTTTATATGTATTTATTCTGATTTTGCCGTTAGACTAACTCTTCTCCTTAAATGGGGAATGGTTTTTTGAAAACTTACAAACAACACACGTAAATAAATCAATATAATTAATTTTAACTGATACTATTTGGCACCAAAAAAAATTATAGGTGAGCAATACAAAAGTATTTATTGAAAATGAATATAATTCTATATTTTCATAGAAAGGAATCACTTTGTGGTTTTACATATTAAATGAAAATTGATTAATAACTTAATCTTATTGAAAAAGATCATACCTTCAATAAAAGCACTGGTACTCATATTCTCCATAAAAATAGTCATGGCAACAGATTAAATAATTTAGAATCACTAGAAATAAAGAAAGACACTAAAGATAGTAATCATATTCTTAATAATCTGTCAAATTTGTCAAGAAGTCCAATATTAGATCTGAAATTTCTCATTATTCTTTAATCACCTTCTCACTTGACATTTTGCCTCTTTTATTTCATGTTACCTGTCTCTATCTATATGTTCCTCTGTTAAAATTGAAATGTTTTGTTCTCTTAATATTCCTTTATTTTATTTTATATTACGATCTCACTCTGTATGTACGAGTATATATAACCGCACCCTATGTATTTTATGTTTACTTTATTTTTTTTCCCTCATTATGCTTAGGCTAAGCGAAACCGGTGATCATAAAAATTAAAATAAAATCTCTGGTCTAATACAAAGTTTTTATTTAATTTTAATTGAATATGTAATAAATGTATGTTATTCTATTACTTTCTCACTGTTCTTTTTTGTATTTTAAATTGTGTTCTCTCTCTGTGTTAAAATATGACAGCACACTTTGTATTTGTGGTTTGGTTTAATTTTGTACCCTGATGAAGCTTACGCTAAGCGAAACCTGTCGGTCAAAAAAATAAAATTAAATCTGTGGTCTTGTACAAAGTAATAATTTCATTTTATTTGAATACAATTCTAATTTGGTTTTTTCCATTTTAAGAACGAACGAAAATAGCCTAAGGGTAATGAACATCAAATTGCTTTCCAGATATGCATCCTGAAAACTGCTATATTCAAGCAGTCAATTGTGCTTTCACTTAGTACGGAATCCTTTACAACACATTTGTGCATCGCGTAACCTGAGTGCCAGAAACTGCACCGGAAGCGGTTCAATGAGGTCCTCAGGCAGTTTCTCGGAAGTATGACAGTTGCTTCACAACAAGGCGCATGTTCATTACTTGAAATTTCTGCTAATGGGTTCGCCATCTTCAAATAAGTTTACTAACTAAAGCAGACTTATGCATTAAGCTCAGAATGGTTTCCTGTAGCTTGTATGACAGTACAAAGCAGGGCTTTCAATTTCTACAACTAACCGCATTAATGATTTATTTTTATTTTTTATTTATTTAACAACAAAGATATCATAAAAAACAGTTGTTCACCAAATTTAAGAGATGAAAGATATAAAAAAAAATATTTTTGATACATGCATAGTGTAATAAAAGAAACTTAACCTTTATTTACACCCCACTATGGGTAGGTATTATATATCTGAAGGAGTTTTATGAGTAAAAACTGAAACAGTGTGACGCATTATATATGAAAATATAACTCAAATAATGTGAGCAATGAAAAACAAAAAGATAAGATATAAGAGAAGTTTATTCTTATACATGTGTTATGAGATAATCATTGAATTGGCATGTGTAAAAATGTGTTTGAAAAAATATTTTATTTAAGAGAATATAAATTGTTATGCACCCAACGGTCACTCTTGTACGTACATCAAGAGATAGTAACAGAACTCTATATATGTGAATCTAAATATATCTAAGGTAGATGCAGCTTCATTAAATAGTTCCATCGCTTTATATATTGGCGTGTTTTTGTATGAGGAAGTTCTGACTTTCGGTGTGTAAAACGTCATTTAATGCTTCGCACGAATGTACTTACTTGGAGGAAACAAGTTGATCTCTTTTAGTATATTTGGGTTTTAAATACCTCCGGAAATCAACTTATAAAAATGTTTACCCAAAAACATCTTCTAGCGGGCTTGCAGGGTGTGAAAATCTAGCATTTCGCATAAAAATAACGAAGGGAACAAAAATGAGTAATATGTATACTCCGTCATGTATAAGTAATGCATAAACCTTTTTTGCACTCTTTTTCTTTCGAGGGTATGGTTAGGTTCTGAAGGGGCTCATACAATGGAACTTTATTCCAGGATGCTGCGAACAAGTGCTTCGTACGTTCTATCTTATGTTGATCTTTAAAAAAAGGATCATCCAAAATATATGTACAGTTTATTCTTCGTTTTTAAATTGAATACATTCTTTGGTTATAATTTAACAAATCGAAGTGCTTTCGAACTTGAAAACTTTGTCCGGACTTTGGTGTGAGGATTTTGTTGTAAATTTAAAACAAGGAAAATACAAATTAACAAAAAATATTGCAGCTTTTATTGAATTTAACTATTTTTCTGACTTATCTTTAAAAGTTATGACCCTAACATTGTTCACAATTTTTTTAAATGTTTTTTTTTTTAATATTAAGCTTAGCTTTTAGGAAATAACATAGTAAAAACACGTTAAAGCGTAATTTACTTACGGAAGTCGTTAGAATATTATTTAACAACGGAAATATTCCGTTAAACTTCAAATTCTTCATACAATTTTTTGTGCCTTTTTATTTTCAAAAACGTTTTATAAACATAAAGAAAAACTAAGCGCTTTACATTTTTCAACGTCCTGTTGTCACATTTATGTTGTTTCTGTGAAGAATACAGTAGTTAAGCTTTGTTCACATGAGAAGTAAAGTTCCGGCGTGGGTATTGTCGCTTGGCCATTATTTGCACGCGAAAACGCTTCGTAGCGTCAACATAAACAACCTGCATACTTCATTACGATACTTTCTTCGCCCCTTAAGGGTCAGCACTCGAAAATGATACTAAACATTATTTTCTAGCATTCTTATTCAAGCAATCTTACAGATGATGTTTTTGAAAATTTTCTATATGTAGTTAGAAAAATATCTGATGGTTTCTAGTGAATGCAATTTTACAACTGTAATTCTATAAATTCTATAAAAAACGTACTAAAATGTCAGTAAAAGGTGCAGTTTTGAAACGACAAAAGACATTTTTGAACGACTTACCTGAAATTCTGGTATGCAGATTTCTGTTTAATAATTTTATCCACTGGAAACCTCAAACATTTTTCTAACTACCCGTATAAAATGAACAAATTAATCATATGTAGGATTGTTTGTACTGGAAAACCGAAAAGTTTCTGACGGTACTGACTTTTAACGCTTCAATTACTTTCTTAGGGGAAAATATCCTGGAAAATTTCCCCTGTTTCGACACTATACTCAATGTCTGATTCAACGCAACAGGAATTGTATAAAATAAAGTACGTCAAAACACGTGTTATGAGAATAAAGCTTCTCGATACATGTATAAACATTGAAATATACGAAAACATGGCGTGATTAAGCAAATCAAATACTCGAAGCAAGCCTTGAGTGTGTATCAACAAGCAATGAAAACAAACTTTAATCATATTCCACACAAGTTTATATTTACTTCGTAGTAGTGGCTGGGAAATATGTTAAGCTAAGATAGCTAGCTTTAGATTATTTAATTTGTATACGTAACATCAAACTATGTAAGTATATAGACTACATATTTGTTGTAATAGATTAATAATGATCCATGTCCTAGGAACCTGGCAAACCGCGTCTTCCTCTATCGTGCTTTTTAGTAACGGCATTTTTTTTTACACTGATATCTGATGTATCGAATACATAACTTGTATATTACAAAAAAAATAAAAGGGTGCATAATTTAGGCAAAAATAAGTAGTGTGACGCATTATTTAGGTAAAAAAATAAAATATTTAACTCTTTATTGCACTTGGCCAAAACCTTAGTATTAATATTCAACCTTAATATAATGAATGATAACCTGGTGAAAGACCACCATTCAGAATTGAAACGTTGCTTGAAATGGCTTTAGCCGTGTTTGGTAACCAAATCTGAATAGCTAGGTACTTCCCAACCTTTCTCTTCCCCATATCTTCCCCCTCCCCAATACTTTCAACCTCACAACATACCCCAATTGGAGATTCACTGGCTCTAGACGGTTGAGAGCAGTTGGGACTCTTGGGTGGTATTCACTATAAAAACATAATAAATAAATAAAATAAAAACATAAAAGAGACAGTTTCAATATTATTTAACACCATTTTAATAACAATAAAAAATCATCTTTTCTTTATGTCTCAAATATTTATATATTTGTTTCCAATTTAAGCTCTGTTATTTAAAAAAAAATCTGTTTAATTTGTTTGCTCCAATATATTTTTTTATTTCCTTGTCTGTTAATTTGTAAACTAAGTTACAATTTTACAAAACACGTTGAACTATTTACGTTTATTTATTATAAATAACTAACGATAAAATACATTTATTTAGGAAACATTTTTTTATATTATATCGGTTATTTAAAGAAAATCTGTTTAATTTGTTTGCACCAATAAATCATTTTTTTTATTTGCTTGTCTGTAAATTTGTAAGTAAAGTTATAATTTTATAAAACACGTTGAACTATTTACGTTTTTTTATTACAAATAACTAACAATAAAATATTTTATTTAAAAAACGTTTTTACATTATATAGAGTGGAAAAAAAATAATCACGTAAAATGTTATGACAGAAATAAAATTATGTTGATCGAAGAAAGGATTTATACGGTTATTTTACGTTTTTTTATGTTTTTATTTTTTTATTTAAAATGTAGCTATTATTTTTGACAAATAACTTCTAGGAACCCATAAAAAGGTTTAATAATGTAAAGTCTTATACGGTTTTATAAAACTTTTTTTCAGTAAGTCGCCGTTCAATTCCTGCTCCGTGTTCACGAACAGAGTCACTTTATCGCTGTCATCACGGGTTGAAAAGATCGCTATGAAAAATATGATGGATGGCTGCTCGGTGGATTAACAGTTTACTACAACCCGTGCCAGTATGTTGCTTGTAAACTGAATTGTTCAGTGTTAACCCTTGGAGATAGCATGTAGTCTTTTATAAAGGCTTTGTTTCGTGTTGTACAAGAAGAGTGATAAATTTTCTCGACAAAGGTTTATTTTATCATCAACGGTGTTTATAAACGTGCCATGACCAAGTGCTTTGACGAACAAAGAACGAGAGTTTTTCAAACTACGGATTGTAAAGATTGTCTCAGTTTTTTTTTAAATCTTGCCGGTCAAATGGTACGCAAATCAAGACAAAAATATTTTGTAATGAATACATATATAATTTCATGAATTATGATTCTTATATCATGTTACGTAGTTACCTTGATTCCTTAACACCCAAGAAGATATGTTTTATGTCTAGAATAACGTTCAAAGATTCAACACATTTTAATAGGAAATAACAAAAGTATTTAATTAATCGCGTGGGAATATGTTGCTAACGTCACGCTTCTGCGCTCGGGTTTCTTAACCTGAGTTCTGAATATCTGTATTCAGGGGTGCCAATTCGACAGCGTCGGCATTTCGTACGGCCTTATGCGCATCGTATTACACTTCCTTTTCCGACGGCCCTACTGTTCAGGCGCTACATTTCATTACGCCACAGCGTACTGTATTACCTAACATATTTTGTTTCATATCGTCATTTCCTTTTGAACCGTATTGTTTTGCTAACTATCTAGTTTAACGTGATAATTCTTTTCCGACGGCTCTACTGTTCAGGCGCTACATTTCATTACGCCACAGCGTACTGTATTACATAATATTTGTATCATATTGTCATTCCTTTTGAACCGTATTAGTTTGCTAACTATTCAATTTAACGTGATAATTCTTTTCCGACGGCTCTACTGTTCAGGCGCTACATTTCATTACGCCACAGCGTACTGTATTAGATAATATTTGTATCCTATTGTCATTCCTTTTGAATCGTATTAGCTTGCTAACTATTTAGTTTAACGTGATAATTCTTTTATTACGACCTGTTCGGGTACTACATTTTTCATTACGCCGCAGCGTTCCGTATTGCATAATATTTTATTTAGTATCGCCATTCTTATTAAATCATTATTAAGATATTACCACGAGATCGCCTCTAGGCCTTCTTTGTCGCGTTATCACACGTGCGGGCACATATCACGTCCTTTTCTCGTCCATGGTTACATACACGGGATATCACGATCCGTTAGGATCTTACGTAGCCTCTGTGAGCCAACTTGGCGTGCATCTATTAGCATGCCAGTATTTGATTAGTGGAATAAATTCATAAACATGATATTACCACAAGATCGCCTCTAGGCCTTCTTTGTCGCGTTATCACACGTGCGGGCACATACCACGTCCTTTTCTCGTCCATGGTTACATACACGGGATATCACGATCCGTTAGGATCTTACGTAGCCTCTGTGAGCCAACTTGGCGTGCATCTATTAGCATGCCAGTATTTGATTAGTGGAATAAATTCATAAACATGATATTACCACAAGATCGCCTCTAGGCCTTCTTTGTCGCGTTATCACACGTGCGGGCACATACCACGTCCTTTTCTCGTCCATGGTTACATACACGGGATATCACGATCCGTTAGGATCTTACGTAGCCTCTGTGAGCCAACTTGGCGTGCATCTATTAGCATGCCAGTATTTGGCCGGGCCAGGCACATCGTGCCATGTATTTCTTGTTCGTGGCTACGAGCTCAAGAAACATTACTCGTGGCGACGAGGAACGCGGGCAGTTTGGCCAACTGACCCGTGGGGACAATCAGTAGTCCTGACCCGTGGGAACAATGGGAGAATCAGTATCCCTGACCCGTGGGGACAATCAGTAGTCCTGACCCGTGGGAACAATGGGAGAACCAGTATCCCTGACCCGTGGGGACAATCAGTATCCCTGACCCGGGGGGATAATCAGTATCCTCACCCGGGGACTATCAATATCCCGGAAGCCGAATATACTCGGCTCGCACTATACTATTTACACACACCCATACATAGTAGATACTCATAATACATTTTTCTTTGTACTTATATTAATAAATTGGGTTTTTTATGCCGAAAGGCTTTTTCCCAGAATATAATGTTTTTATTTCCTAAACTTGACCTAGTAACATTACCTTATTATACCAGCAATAACCTTTTTATCTTTTAGCTTCAGAATACACAAAATTGGGAGAGCGATTTACCCCTGAATCTTACTCTCTTTTGTACGACATAATACGTCGTACGCATACTACGAAACATATCAGGTTAGCGAATTTCTAGAAAATGAAAATGACATAATATTAATGAAACTGTTGTCTTAAAACGTGTTAAATGACAGATCAGTACATAATTTGGATTAATACAAGAAGGCTGGTTACAGAAGAATATTGCTGAGGCGCATGTGTAGTAAAACCATATCGTAGATGGAAAGGCAAAAGAGGTTAAGCGACATTCGGTAAAAAATGAGTTAAATATGCAGTTTTGATCAGTTTTTATTCTGCGTCAAATGCTGTGACTCTGGTTTGATTATGTGGACTTTTGTGGCCCTTTAGCCATGTAAAATATATTTACTATTTTGGAAAAGGCTTGACTCAAGTTTGATACTTTTTTAGCTTTTTGTTTTTTTTTTCAAAATCCTGCCAGCTACTGAAAACCTATGAATTTTATGGTAAAACAAAAACAACTTTAAAGGGCAAACTTCTCAAAATGGTGCTTCAGCCCTTTGGTCTTTCCGGCATCAAAATACGACTGTTTACAAATAAATGGACCCGAAAAGGATGAAAGCCTTATTAAAACGTAATGAGAAAGAATAAAGTACAAGACGTGGGATATGTAGAGCGTCTGGAAGGAGAAACGAGTCTCAAGAGAATATATAATAACTATAAAACTCAAAATACTGGATAAGAACTCGGGAAAATCTTAACAAGATAAGACACAATTAAGCGAAACAAACACTCGTGTTAGGTTACGCCAAGAGTCAGAATAACAAAAACATACATAAAACACGATGCGTGCATTTGATTAATGCAACGAGTGCATGCTAAGAAAGAGTTGTAACTTTCCATTCCGGCACAGAGAATAGTCATAATAAATTGTTTATCGTTCTACAGAATAATGTGTAAGATAAGCGTATTTACCGAATTTAGGTAAATGACTTTTACCATTAACTTGAAAGAAAACTTACCTTAACCAAGAAAGCAACTATTTAAATATTTCGTTTTTTGATAATTAAAGTCGAAGTAGACGACTTAAGTGAGTTACTGTTCTTAAATGTAAAGTTCTTTAGAAAAACACTTGAAATATCCCGAAACGGTAGAAAGTATTCTAAATCACTCATGTAATACTCTCAAGCCGTGAACTTTTTCATACAAGTACTTCGCCCGTGTTATTTACAAAGACCACGGTTTCCACGCGTCTTTATCCTTGGTTCAAATAATCAAATCCTTGTGGTAATAAACTAAGACAGAGTACGCGAGGATAAACATGAAAAATTTGCAAGGCTGATACAATCTCAAGAGAGCATACGCTTAATAAAGTTAAAATGAAACATGTTAAACAAAATAATTCCTTTTCGTGCCTAGCATGTTCTATTTCTTTCTTATTTCGCGAATCAGACATTAAAACATGATTCAAACGACAAATTTCCACTCTTTATTGGCACATTTTTTTTATTTATTTAATATTACTGTGACAGTTCTATTTTAACCTCGTAATATGTATAATATATAGAGACAGAAGTGTGTTAAATGCATGGTTATATAGTTGTATTTACCAGTTTCATTACTTGGTTCCGACCGAGTTTCAGTTTTTCTTTCCTAATATTTTTAATGTAATGCCTAAATAACGATTACTTACTGTATTCATTGAATTTAGTGAAATTTTCTAAACGTGGTATTATTTGCGATTTAACGTGCTTGTTTAAAACTATTAATCAAATGTTTTATACCCCTGAACAGCAATATTTTATTGCATTTAATATACCTGGCAGGACAGTTACAAGACAGTACCTGTCATATTATTGTGACAATTCTACTTCAACCTCACAATATTATACTCCTATGCGACGAATTCAACATCAGGAAACAAATACTCCGATGTTGTTGATATATTTAGTACGTCAATATCATAATATAAACATCCTTGGTAAAGATTTTTTCATCTAGTACAGCTTAATTATTTGATGAAACTATTTGACTCTGAATATTATTCAATACATTTTTTTTCTTTCCTGTACAATATTTTGGCACTGTTTCTGAGTATATTATTTTTTTAATTGTTAATATTTGTGTAAAACCTTAAAAGGACGTAAATAAAAAATAAATACATTTTTGCATTTAATATTTACAAGCGCCTAGTACTTCAAGACTTAATCCGAGTTTCAACATTATTTTTTCGATATTTGATTCTTATTTCTGACAGTTAAATGGATAACTCAAATCTTTAAAGCCAACGATGGAAATTACGTAGCGATCCGAATGTACTTGCGTTGTTATAGATATTCTATACAGAAAAAGATCCACAATTTTTATGATGCCTCGATTCGAGAAATGTTCCTGTCATTACCCATCCTTGGATAAAGAATTCGATTTTAAAATGTAATCTACCGTTTCCGAGACACTTTCAAATACTTTGTTTCATTCTGAATAGCCAAAGGGTCAAAACGATACATTTTAAAGCACCTTCAATAAATAATCTTGGATAAGACATATGATTATGGTTAGTTCACGTTTTATTTCATAAAAATAAACTAAAATGAACTAATGTTGAATTCATGAAATTTAAGTTCGCGGCTTACAAAGATAGAACAAAGATTAAAATTAATTCTCGGTGAAACCTTAAATACTGACTTGTATTTTCTAACTGGTTAAATAAACTAAGCTTCACATGAAAATTTTCAGAAAAATATATATATTCTGCAAAAAAATGATATGGTGTTTTCGTTTTTTGTTTGTTTGCTACCTTAAAACTAGATAACAAAGATGTATCGTAAAAGCTTTTTAAGGTAAGCACGTGAAACCCTACGAAGTTTTAAGTAAAAAATAAGTGTTTTGTGTTTGGAGGTGAAATAATTTACCAGGAAAAAACCTTTTATTCCATTTATTTACCTTTCACAGGAAGCATAATATCTCTAATAAACCTCGGAGTCTATGTCATCTATGCGTATTGGGTGAAGAAATTTAAAAAGGAATTGTAGTGAACTTGAGTTGAGAAAATTCATGTTTTAGGAAGGAAAAACACAAAAGCTCGCCTGACAAAAGTGCTTGTTTCTTTGCGCACGTTCCAATAAAATAACTATAAAATAGGTAACATTTCTCTAAAAAAATTGGGCTACGACGATTGGAACCCATTAGCTTAAAATGGATAACATGCTTGACGTACTAACCGCTTATTTGAACAGTTGATGGCAAATTCTCAAATATTGCATACATAAGAAAACACTGCGTTATATCGTATTACGAACGAGGGTTGTGTTTAGTAACGGGCCAAATTTAAATATTCGATATATTCTAGGTTGGAGAAGTTGGTTAGATATTTCTATATCCTCTGATGTCCAATACTCTAGGCTATTGACATGATGAACGATAGATATGGAAAAAAACGAAACTTATTAGATTGGCATCAAGGAAAAAAGCGGAACTCATTAGATTGGCATAAAAAAAAGCGGAACTCATTAGATTGGCATCAAGGAAAACAAGTGGAACTCATTAGATTGGCATCAAGGAAAAAAAGCGGAACTGATTAGATTGGCATCAAGGAAAAAAAGTGGAACTCATTAAATTGGCATCAAGGAAAAAAAGCGGAACTTTTTAGATTGCCATCAAAGAAAAAAATCATCAATTCAAAAATCTGTAAGAAACCGGGCCGTTCAACTGTACAATGAAATATCATCAGAAACAATCGCATATAAATTTATTCAAAGAAAGCAATAACTGTTGGATCCTAATTTGCGAAGAAAAACCGAATGTGTTTCCAGATGAATTCGAAACATAATGGTCTGTAATCGATAAAATTTCTAAAAACAATACCACTTGATGGAAAAGTCTAATTATAGTTGTGGAACGATTGGGGAATTAGAGAAGGAAAAGGGGAAACCGTTCACTCACCGATGAAGTTGAAGTTTTTCATTCTTCTTAGACAATGTTATTAACGAAACAATCCACGAGAACACCACACTTGTTTTGGTCTTCTAATCCACGAAACACCACATTTATTTTATATTTTTAAATATCAAACAACAAAACCGACCAACTTGCAAAACGAACGAGCAACCACAATTGTTTCAAATGTTTCGAATTGTCGTCGTTTTATTCAACAACGATACGGTAAAAATGGTAAAGTGACATACGCAAAAGTATCGGATATTTTCAGCAGCAATAAAATAGCTTGCGAAAAACATTACAGATATATTTTTAAAGCAGTTACTAGTAAAAATATTTGTTTTCATTGCCACACTGCCAAGTTAATTAATTAAAAATTATTTAATTATATTTATGTTATTTTTAAATTGTATTCTATTTTTAAACTGATTTATTTTGTGTATTCAGAGGCACTTATACTATAAACCAACAAATAAAATACTTAATTAGTTTAGGTGACTTAGACTAAAGTGACATGCTTTAGAAAGGAAATTTTCCGAAAATAAAAAGCTATTAAGTTAATTTAACTTATTAACTAATGTTATTTGGTCGACGAAAACCAATTCAGCTCATATGATTTCAATGCTCACTTTCGATACAGGATATAATATGTACATAAGAAGACTGTATTAGATTTGTGAAAGCCCCATTGTTAAAATCTCGCTTTGTGACGGCTTTCTGATCTTGCTCGAGAAAGTATTTTCAGTCAACTTTCTTTGCTTCGGAATCAATATTTTACCAATGAAATGAATACACTTGACTGGAAAAGATAAGGAAAAAGACAGGGAAAATCGCTCCGATTTTGTATTTTTAAGGGTGGTTGCCTGAAGGATTCAAATAATGATTTTTTTTTTATTTGAGGCGTCGAACGGTTGAGAAAGTGGATTGAATTAATTATTTTTGAATATTCTCAAAGGTTGAAAAAACAATGTTGGTTTTATTTCACGGCCTCCATGGTCGAGTGGTAAGACGCTCGATTACGAATCCAAAGGTCGCGGGTTCAAACCCGGCGTGCGCCAATAACTTTTATTTAATTAATATGTGTCATAACACATTTAATTCATATGAAAATAATAAAAGTATATTTGCGGCACGTTCCAGAGTGGTAGATACTCTGTATCGCCCTGGTGAAAGACCATCATTTAGAATCGAAAAGTTGCTTGAAATGGCTTTGGCCGTGTTTGGTGACCAGATCTGAATAGCCAGGTACATCCCAACGTTCCTCTTCCCAATTTCATTCCCCTCCCCACTACTCTCAGCCTCACAACATACCCTATGGTATATACCGGGGATGCAATAGTCTCACTGGCTCTAGACGGTTGGGAGCAGTTGAAACTCTTGTGCGATATTCATATAAAAAAAAAATATAAAAAATTGTTAAGTTCTTTCCCGCAAAAATAACTTGTTAGCTTATCCCATTCAAAAACGTACTTTTATTTTGATTCTTCAATAATATGAATTTAAAAATATTATTTTTAACCTACTCATGTATTTGGATTCTCTTTTTTGTTTTAAGAAATCTTTAATTGTGTGTATTTAATGAGCACCGTAGCAGAAGTAAAAGCCTTGGCTATTTGCATAAATGTGTGGGATTAAACCTCGGCAAAGTAAAACATTATTTTGCACAGCGAATTTGTATTTTTAAGGAAATTTTAAGATAACTGGTGTATTTACTATGTAGACCTACACCAATTCCATAAAATTCCTATTGAATATGAAATCGTGGTTGCCATAGTTATACATGTTGAATTTCAAATTGATAATTTGTCAGGTTCTTACCTTCATGTTTTTCACTCAAATCTTTACATTGCTAACCACTTTGCCGTATCGAATGTTCGAAACAATTGAATATCGAACAGAGGTGTTTTAGTGTAAAAATACGCAGTTGCTCGTTCGTTTCGCTGGCTCGTTGGTTTGATGTTTGATCTTCGAAAAATAAAAAATAAATGTGGTGTTTTGTGAATAAAAATACAAAAATAACTGTGGATTTTTGTAAAATGTTTCGGTAATTTAATTGGGAAAGATGAGTCAAGAACTTTAACTTCATCGGTGAGTAAATGGTTTCCCATTTTTTTTTCATTCTATTATTTGTTCCATAGCCATAATTAGACACTTCCAGCAAGAATTATAGTTTATCGTTAAAAGTCCCTTATTTTTCCAATTCATCTAAAATTGGAAACACATTCCGTTTTCAATCACAGCTTCGGATCCAACATACTGGTCCGGTCAGTAGAACTTTCATATTGACTGACATGAAAAATAAAATCACCTACGTAAATAAAGTAAAGTAGGATCTAACTTACATTCACAACTCATTATCACACACTAAATGTCGTATTTATGAGAAATACAAATATTTGCGCTGAAAATGGTTAGAAACGAAATTCAAGTTCTAGAAAAATTATGACAAAACGTTTAAAAAAAACTGTATAAACACACAAAGTTACAAATAAAATATTTAAATAAACACTTACATCTCCCGTGTTAGGTATTTTATTCAAATAAATAACAAAATATTCGTGCGATTAATGGTATGAGATAAGGAGAATCTAAAAAGGTCCTAGATAAATTATTTGGTAAACACAAGAAAAATTAGTCACATTTCATTAGAATATAATGTTTTCACTTACTTCTGGCCTTTTTGGAAATATTTCTTAGCATGTCAATGTACTCCAGATCGGTGGTGTTGGTCTCATCAAAGGACATCACCTTGAGGTTATTTTTCTTTCCATCGAGGACGTTGAAGATGGCTCCCACGGTCAGGTAGCACAGGCTGTTGCCTTTGCCCGTGCTGGAGGCAAAGTTGTGGAACATCATGCCGCAGACGTCCCAGCCAAAACCCTTAAGGGGAGGAAAATCCTGGTCACATTAATTACACGGGAGAAGGTGATGGTTAGTGAGTTAGATCAGTCAACAAAATACATAAATTAGTTAAATAATATACCAGTTATATACATGCCCAGAAGTTATTAAGCTCATCAAGAATATTCTTAACCTAAAAAAATAAAATAAAATAGAGTAAGATCTGAAAATCAACAAGAACAAAGTTAATGAATCAAAATAGTTATTAACCTAACAATGTTTTTTTGGTTTTGCTGTTTTATAACAGATTTAAATAGGTTAAAAAAACAGTTAAAGATAATAGTAAATTGTAATAACATTTTGTATGAAAACGTTCTTAAAACGTTTTTTTTATTCATTTTAGTTTTTTTCAAATCGGTTATACTTGGCATATTTAGAAGAACACTTCTATAGAATATATGGAAATGTTCAAACTGAAGGTATTTTTACTATGGTAAAACAAAAAAAATACATTTTTCAAAATTGATCCTTCAAATAAAATCGAATTTGCAACATATTTATGATATTTTATCTCTTTTTTGTAAAAACATTTTTTTCTATTTAATTTCTAGAAATATTATTTGTTATGCAATGATTGTTATTAATGAGTTGGTTAATAAATGGAATTAATAAAAATGAAAAAACGTACAAAACCTTGTGTATATTTGTAGTACCTACAACTGGTAAGCTACTCGCAAGTAGTTATATAATTTACTGGTTCTTTACAAACTTTAAACGCAGATGAGTACACGATTTATAACAAGAAAAAAAAAGTATCTTGATTGACATTTGGAAAGTACGACCAATAGATATCCTACTTTTTTACTACATCTTTATAATTGGCAATACTTTGAGATAGGTTAATTTTTTATCAAAAGCCTCCTGTGTTATATTACTAAGAGATGTTAATTAAAAATCATTTTCTCGTGAGTGGTTTTCTTGTATTTTACGCAGTTTCCCGAAAAACTTCTTAAAGATTTATTATTTATGCTATTTCTTAACCACACTTGATTTATTTTCTTACTCGAGGGAAATTAGCGAAACCGTACAAAATAAATCTTATAGTTTTTCTTTATACGAAAGAATTTATTTAATTTGTTATATTTTTAAGCATCATCTCACGAAAGGTGTTTTTTTTATTGTTACATGTCAACCTTCTTCAAGATCAACAAATAATAGGAACGAAAATGACAAGAAAATAACTGACACAAATTATGTTCGTACGAAACCCACATATTACAAAAGCAGATTTCTCTTTCTCGGGACATATTTATCTGGGAAAATCAATCGGTTTTGGATAAACATCATTCATTGTGTTTTTCGGTTCAAATAATGGCAAAGAAAGACTGTATTGATTGACATCTCTATCAAAACGATTGCTTACACGTTTTGCGGGATATTTTTTGTTTATTTCAAATAAAATTAAGTCTTTATTGGTTTTTAAAACGCGCTTGAAGATTTATTTTTTTAAATAGAAGTTCGTACATACAACTATAAAAAAATGATAATATAAAACCACCTTATCTATCAACCTGTAGTTTTAGTTTGAATTATGTTATTTTAGAAGACTTCCAGGAAAACAATTACGTCAAAATTTATATCGCAATTTCTAGAGTAAGTTTTTTAAATTCTTTGAAAGGCTTTGTGCTTTAATTTGTTAATTTTGACAAAATATTTATGTTTTTCTTAGTATAATAATATATTATTAAGTATAATTCGTGGCAGCTATTTCGTCTTCTAAAAGCATTTTAAGTGTAGCGTTTTCTCAAATAACTGTTGTTATAAATTATTTATGCAAAATGTATAAGTAAATCGTTGCGTTGATAGGCTCGTTCATCGATTATTTAAACCTGATTTTATAAACGTTATTTTTAAAGAAATTTGATTTTACTATTTTTAAATTTATTTTACAAAACATTATTAATAAGAATTATAACTGATTCTAAAAACTGTAGCCCTTCCTTAAGAAAAACTCTGTTTTTCACTCTAATATATCTTTCTTTTGTAAAATAACTCGTGTTTAAAAATTTACAACAGCTTTCTTGCTAAAGGACCCCGACTACGGTTTCGGGATGCCCCATTAATCTATAGCCTTGTAAACTTCACATAAAGTCTCTCACGTGGGTGAAATTTCACCCCATGCTAAAGGTTATTATCTTGAACAAGTTAAACACTCGGAACCTTTTCAAATATCACACTTGTTCCCAGTTTGTAATTTTTTTTTACAATAATGAACGCATTTAAAAATCTTTATAGAATGTAACAGGTTTAAAGAATATACGGATAAGTGGTCCCCTTTCCAAATTTAAATTCGAAATGCGATATATTTTTATGATTTTACATAATGTAAGCAACCATTTTTTAAATGTTTGATAGTGTTTTATAAGGGATGTCTTTTTTTCCTCTCTGACGCATTTTTTGAAACTGTATAGATAAGAGTATTCACTACGGCAAAACAAAACATATAATTGGAAGATTAAAAACATATTTTTAAAATAAGAAGGACCGGAATCTATACCCGAGATCTACGAATTTGTAGCAGAAGATTCTAAGGTCAGCACCAAAAGACTCTTTTTTGGATTTCTAATACATGGGATGCTGCAAATGATTGATCTGTTAATTCTCTGCGGGTAGTGTGGAAAATGTCAAAGGTTTCCAGTGAATACAATTCTTAAACAGTAATCTTCTAAATTCTTTACTACGAAATGCACGATGGAATTTAAATTAAAACGTTAGAAAAATGCATTTGCGGTTTTCAAACCGCACCTTTGACTGACATTTTAATATGTTTATCCTATTTTTATTTTTAATTTTTTATAATGAATACCGCACCAGAGTCCCAACTGCTCCCAACCGTCTAGAGCCAGTGAAACTATGGCATCCCTAATTTAGGTATGCTGTGAGGCTGAATATAGTGGAGAGGGGAAGGAGATGGAGAAGAAGAAGGTTAGGAAGTACCTGGCTCTTCAGATCTGGTCACCAAACACGGCTAAAGCCATTTCAAGCAAATAAATAATGACAGTAAAAAAACAATCACTGGTCGCCTTAAAACATTTTACAACTACCCGTAAAAAAATCATTTGTAGTATTTTTTTGTATTGGAACAAAGTGACGTTAAGCGCCATGTTTGAGTTTTGAAGCTTTATTGATCGTTAGCAAAAATTATTTGTAAGAAAAATGTTTTTTTATACTTATTTTAAAAGTAAACACTTAAGAATGTCAATGTGGTTTTTCAAATTATGTATTAAATCAGAAAACAAAGGAATTGTTTGCTTCGCTGCAGCATCGTAGAACTAACAGCTATTTGGATAATGAAAGATTCCTCTTCGCAGCATCTTGTTCTGAAAAGTTGCGCTAGAAAATGCGATATGCTCCGTGAACATCGACAATGCAGTGATTGTGTGTTAGATTGCACCAGGAGAAGAGTTTTAAATAGTTTCCTGAATTCTATGCACCATGTTTTTCGACGTGAAACTTTTATATTAATAATGTTGCAGTTTTATAAAATAAAGCACGGAAAATGGTAGTTTATCTCATTTTAACATACGGGGAAAGGATGTTTGTTTTAAAACTGTGCAAGGAGAATATTATTGAAAAATATTAGTCCAATAAACTGGAAACAGATTTTGCACACGGTCTGGTTTATTTCGCAATTCGACGCCGATACTATGGGCGCCTTATCTAACGTATAGTGGCCCGCGCCGTAATTGCGGAGCCACAGCGGAAAAAGTCCGGACTCAAAATGCTTTGTAATTTTATTGCCAATTTATTGGCATAGAATTTGTTCAGTGAATACTTCTCTAGTTTTTATATTTGTTAACAGTTTGTACATATCGACTGTGTTTAGGTCAAAGGCGTTTTTCTACCTTTTTTGCATGCAAACATACGCCTAGTGGTCGCAAATCGATGATTAGCGCCATTTTGTTTTTTTTTTCACTTCAAACAATCGCCCCGTTTAACCACCAATTCTCGGCCAGTTTCAGCATTTGATCAAATTATGATCAGAGGTCGAGCATAACAGCATGACCATTAGGTTAGGTAACCACTTCAAATGATCGCCCCCGCTAAACACCGATTCTCGGCCCGTTTCAGCATTTGATCAAATTATGATCCGGTGTCAAGCATACTTGCATAACCATTAGTTTATCACTAAGGCTTAAATTTCATTGGGAAAAAATGTGGAATAACGCCTTTCCAATAAACACAGTCGATATAAATTGTTCGCTAAAAAAACATATTTAAATACCATAAAAACAAAGATATTACCAAAAAAATAACCGCAGAATTAGGGGATCAAAGTCCACTAATACCATTAGCTTTGAGAATCTTGCTCCAATAGATTTTTACGTCCGAAAGCATTTCTTCCAATCTCAGAGGATTTTTCTTCAATAAAGACCAAGTTGTTCAAATTTGCTTGACGGCTTCGTCTTTAACAAATCACCATATTTTTTCAAGAGTAAAATTTAAAAACATCCATGCAATGATAACTGGGACAAATATTTCAAATTGATTAGTTCATAATATATTTTAAATGTGTTATTAATATTTTTAAAAAAATTACGTGACTAACTTATGCATCATCCAATTTTCGCTTTTATTACAAATAATACACTTTTTTTTAAGAAAGAAACATTCCCTAGTTACGAATAACTAAACATTATTTTTTTTCTACTGTCATCACAATAAGCAGGAAATGTTTCTCGTACAATGATGGAGGACTTAGCTAGCAGAGAATTGAGAGCTCAGAATGCCTGGGTGGTAACATGACGCATTTTCACAATCAGCTACTAACCGGTTATTTGTCACTAGTCATTACAAGGTATAAGATAACTTATAACATCGTTATTTTCGTTTAAAAATATTTAAATTATTTGAAATAATTTAAATATTTTTAAACGAAAATATAAAACAAAAAACATTGAACTATAAAAAAAAATCGGTTGCGACGGTGACTCGAACTCAAAAACTCTTCTCTATCCGGGAGTAATGTATCTGCCAATTAAACTACCAACACCTTATTAGAAATTGTCATTTTAATCGACCTTATTCTTAACTAACTATTTTTTTCAACGTATTTGTATTTCATGTCATATATCATACAATAATAATTCTCTTGCATAGTGTTTAAAAAAATTTTTAAAAATAAAACTAACCAGCAGCTGTTTCCCTGCAGGCGTAGGCAGAGAGGGCAAACCGCTATACAACTATGTCTTGGCACACACTCCTTGCTTCATTCATACATCGTCTGAAAAATACCCTTATGTTATTTTGACTATTCGCATGACCCGACTCAAGTATTTGATTAATTTGATCATGTCATGTGTTCTTCGGGTATCCCCGACTTCTTCATCTATTCACTTTCGCGTCATATATTCTTCTCATACTTATTTATTTGTTCGTTCGCTGTACATGCCCAAACCATCTAAGCGTCCCTTTGCTTACATCAGCTTTGCATTCTTTTCGGATATTCACATTTCTAACACTGTCATACGTGTCCTAGAAAATTATTGATAATTTCTACCAATTTAGAATATCGCTATTCTAAACAATTACCTCCTTACTTGTAAACAAATATATCAAATGTTACTCGTGGTGTAAGGTCAGAATAGCGAAAAACTTACCTTATTACCACAGCTTATGCGTCTAATTTAATAACCTACGTCTGGTGTAACTAAACCAACTCTGTACGAGTGCGTAAAAATCTAATAAGTATAAGAGCTACTAATCTGAATTACAAAAATAAGCCAGTAAATTTCGAATCCATTTTTTTAAGATTATCTTATAGTAAGAGGCTTTATTCCAAAGCCGTAATAAAATTGATTTAGCACGGTCTGTCAAAATGCTATAATCTCAGAATATGATAATCAAGTCAAACCTCCCTTTGTTTGATTAAATGCTTTATCGTAACGCTTTGCAACACGTAACAAGAGATAATCTACGGTCACACCGGGTTGCTAGGATTAGCTGCTTCTGCTGGCGGAATAATAATACATTCATGTTTAAACTTAAATTCTTGCGCGCTAACCGTTGAAAATCTAAAGCCTTTGTTAGTAAGTAATCAAATAACATACACTTCTACCGTACCTACTTTTACTAATCCATGGAATTCCATTAAGCATCAGCTATTATTAACTGTAAATAATTCCTTTTGTGAGTTTGTATTTAGGTACGACTGTACCTTTACAAATGTGGAACTGATGTTAATTAAAATTATCAAATTCAAAAAATAATCCATTGTAATCCTTAGCTTCTTAATTAACTACCTACCTATGGTATAGTGTATTTAAGCAGACATTATTTTGCATTTGAAATAGGTGGAATGTAAGAAGAAGTCTAGGACGCCCGAAGAAGACGTGGAACGATCAAGTTGATCAAATATTGGAATCAGGTCATGTGAAGAGTCAAAATAACAGAAGAGTAAATATGAGACGATGTATGAGTATTAATGAAGCGAGGAGTGTGTGCCAAGACAGAGTCACGTCGTTTCCGTGTAGGAGTAGGCAGAGACGACGGACCGCCATACAACTCCGTCTCGGCACAGACTCTTTGCTTCGTTCACATTCATACATCGTCTCATACATACTCTTATTTTATTTACTAACAGGTAACTAACGGATTACATACAGCTAGTTTGACTATAAAATGTTTAATTGTTGGGCTTCGGAATAAATTTCATGTCGTATCTCAAATTGAACACATTACATTAAATAAACAATTGTTTATTATATTCATTTGCTAGAGGCTTTTACAGACGTTAACGCAAAATACTAATGCCTAGACTTGAGGACTGGACCAATAATACGTAAATAATAAACATATTTCTTATGTATAAACTAACTCTAAATTCTGAAATACAAATGTGCGAAATACAACCGGTTAGTAGCTGAGTGGACAAACGCGTTGGATTCTCACCCGGGCGTCGTGGGTTCAATTACTATGCTAACTAGTCCTCCATCATTGCACAAGTAACATCTTACGCTTATTATGATGGTGGCAGGAGTTTTCCAAATATTTTCAGGTTATTTATAACTAGAGAATGTTTGACTTTCGTTAAAAAAAAATAACAAGTTAAATATTTTAAATCAACCACTTCATGTACCATTTTTTTAAAAACTAACTAATGAAGAAGCATCATGCCTTTTGAGAGAGGGGGTTACAAAATAACTCTGTTATATCACACACCCCTACTTTATTAGCTTCGTGCAGACTCAGCGCGGTGAGCGTTTGAAGCAGTTCCCAACTAACAAATAAATATGTCTGTAGTCAAAAGGGCTAAATAAAGTGTGTGCAATCATTTGTGATTATTATAACATATCCGAGCTTTTCCGTCGATGTTTATCACTTGATACTTGTTTGCGCTTGTCTATCTCGTGCGTGGTAAACCACGTAGAGTGTGAACAAAGTTATTCATTCATACATTGTCTCAGACATGCTATTCTTTGTTCAGGCTATTTTGTATTGTACTGGCGTGTAAAATAATATGTAACCTCAGAGCAATAGCATAACAGGAGGGATACCTTGTGTAGTCAGGATTGTTGATTTTTCCTGACTCAGGCGTGGCTAGGGCTAAGGTATTTACACATCCATTCGTAGCACATCTCGATCTAATGTTTCGTTTATTTGTGTAACCACTTTTTCACAGTATTGTTATCAACAAAAATATAGGATATAACCTCAATAACCGTTGATTTATGTCCCGTTATATCGCATAACAAAACGTAGTGGGCAGAGTCAGGAGAAAGAGAAAAGTAGTGCAATAATTTGTGACAACTTGTCGTATCTCTTTCTCTCTTACAGTTTATTTCAAAAACCCGAAGAAAGTGATTTATCGTAAATTTGTATAGGTTGGGTAAAAATATTTAGCTCTCTCTCCATGTATATTCGTACTTTGAGTATGTAACGTATATCTAAAATTGAATTTACTTTGTGTAAAATGTATTCCCTTTCAATTGTACGTATTATTTGGTACATATTTCCGTAACAATTAGATAATATACATTACTAAAACTAGATAAAAGATAAGTAAAAAATATTTATTGTTTATAAATATAACGAATTGACAGTTGAATTATATTGTAATTTAACTACATTCCAGTCGTCAAATGTAAAAATGGAGTAAGAATGCCAGATTCCTTTATGTTCGTCTTTCCAAATAATGTCAATCTCAGACGTAAAACATTTCATTAGAATATATTCTGCTAGGCTTGAGATAAAATGAATTAGAATCAACTCAGGCTGTACGAACATTTTTTAAAGCTATTTTCTGTTTGTTTGATTGCTTTAAAAGCACTGTCAAAAGCCACTCAACGGAGCACTTACGATAAAATATGGATACAAAATACAATTTTATATCAGTTAATAAATAATTCCATCAAGTATATTGTTAATTTATAGAAAACCTTATTTGAAAAACATCACTTGTTCATATTTAATTTAGTGATTTTCGTTATGACATCCACAATTTTCTTTGTATTCAAAACCACATATTCAATCCATCAATTATCATCTTCTCTAGCTCTTAATACTGTTATCAGATTTTAGTGAAAAATATATTCTGTATAAGTGTTGTCTATTGAATAAATTTTTAAAGACGGCCGCAATAGTTTTTTACATGTTGACCCCTTGGAATACCAAGGTTTCATCTGACACGGCAATGTCATGTAATAAAAGGCTCTTTAGAAAGCTACTTAAGGGTTTATTATCTTATAGCAGTGTGGTTTTAGATGGAACCTTGTTATTTTAAGGGGTTGATTTGTCAAAATGGAAAAAATATATTTTGTACTTGACAGTTCATTTAAAAGAAGGCATTCAGAACAGCAAAAAAATGAGAATGATTCAGAGAAAATTTTGAATAGAGAAACTAACTAAATGGTGTCAAAATTTTGATAATTTTCTCAGAACATTGACAAGAGGTGTTTTTCAAATAAACGATTCACAAAAAAAAATGTGTGATTATTTTTAAACCAACACTTTTATAGATTCTTATAAAGGCACCCCTTAAAAATATAATACAATACATCAATTCTGCACGCGTGGTGAATTATTCAAAAATTCCTCATATTTCAAAATTTTCAGGCTTAATTTATTACACATGAAATAAAATAAATAACAGATACAGTGGAAGCAGATAAATTTAAAAATGGAATTTTAGACAAATCGGGTATAACGCTATAAAATGTTTTCTCATGACATTTTATCAGAATCATCAAACATTTAATTTATTTAGATGCGAAATATGCTTTAATTCAAATGGTAACGCATAAATTATTGGATCGGAGAAGTTATATTCACAATATACATGGCCTGTTTAAAAGAAATGGTGAATTTTGAATTTTCGCGGGCTGTGTACATTCGATTATCGTTTTTTTTTTGTTATGTTGGTACACATATGTTTATCATATGTTAGCATTATCAACCATTTTGGATTATTAGTTTGTTTTCGACAAATGGAAAGGTAAGTCACGTTTTTGTGTGTTCTTCGATTTTTTAAAAAATGGATCAAAGAATAAAATCCATGATTTGTTTTTCCACAACTCCAGGACGCTCATCGTCGTTAACATCTTCTCGGCCTTCTGTAAAGCGCTTATACCAACTATAAACACTTTTTTGAGACAAAGTAGAGTCGCCGAATGCCACAATCAACATTTTGAGTGCGTTGAAGCACTTTATTCCATTTTTAACGCAAAATTTAATACATATTCTTTTATCCTTTTTTTTTCAAAAGTAAAAAATCGAAGAACACACAAAAAAGTGACTAACCTTTCCAGTTATCAAAAACAAACCACTCATGCAAAATGTCTGATAATGCTAACATATGATAAACATATGTGTACCAACATAACAAAAAAAATGATCGATTATCGAATGTTCACAGCCCGTGAAAATTAAAAATTCACCTTTTCTTTTGAACAGGCCTCGTAGGTGTAGTTTACAATCATAATTTATGCAATCTTGTTGCCAGTAACAAACCTTTATGTTTTAAGCATTATGTAATAATGATAAATAATAGTATTTCATACCATCATGGTAGGTTGTGGAATGAAGTTCTATATTTAATAAAGCTTTAGAACTAAAATTACATAAAAGATTAAGAACTGTAATTTTTTTCAACGAATAATTGATACCCACACTTCATTCAGTGAGAATATGTCGTTTTCAAATGCCGCATATTCAGTATTCAGATAATTAATTTTACGTCGTATCTCAAATTATCTCCTACTACCCGAAATTCATTTAAAACAAAATTATATTTCAGTATCAAGTACCCAAACGTAATATAAAGTAATTGCACAGTAAGCGCCCTTGAGGTGATATTTTGCAAACATGGGGCCATTTAAATTTACCAAGTAGCATAATTAATATTATTACCATCATATTTTAATTTAGTAACTTCCACTGTATAAAATATTAATCGTCAATGATACCTGGAAGCAGTGGAATTCCCTCGTCATCAGTTCTTACCTTGAGAATGTCTTTCACAGCCTGTCCGACCATTTTATAACCTCCCATCATCCTGGTCAGGGTCGGGTAATCGGGTTTGTTCTCAAAGGCTTCTGCGTGTGCTCCAGCCGTTAAAACGGGAATTTTCCACACCCCTGCATATCGGGCCACAGGGGCGATGACGTATTCGCAGCCAGGACCTATGAATGCGTCTGAGGAAAGAATCAAATTTAAATTAGAAACGGTAGAATGTAGACAAATATACTATTTTTTATTAGCCTGTTTAGGTTGGGATGTTTCAACCTGCGTTACATTTGACTAGCGATCAAATATGACGGTAGTTTAAATATCCTAAGCTTAGCCATTTTTTTTTGCCAGAGTTTTGTCATAAATAATCGAGAATTTGTGTAAGTCTATATAATCACTAATAGTTGCTATCCTGTTTCATAAACCATGTTTTTTTAATCACATTATTCTATAATTTTATTATTCAAAAATATTTAAACAGTATAATCTTACTTAACATATTAAATTAAATTTAAAAGCTATGTATTTCTATAAAAATATGGCTTTGCGAACTGTTATTAGTTGCTTTGACCCAAACATTCCAGAAAAAAAACAAGCTGTGATAATTTCAGAATGCCAGAGCTCACAGTTAAATAATTTTGCTGCCTCATACAAACAAATGTATGATTAATAAAAACAACTATTTTTTTACGTAATTAAAAATTCAAATATCTTTAGATAATTTGAGACAAAACAATGAAAAAAAAATTCAAAAACTTTACGTAAAGCGCGAAGAAATGTACCCAAAGACGCCGCACCGTTGTGATTGCCATAATCAAGACTAGTTTATAATTTATTTATTTTTTCTACTGACTACTTCATGTTTACAATGTACCCCTAATGAACAATAGAGAATTCTTCCTCGGAATTAAAGGAAAATTAAACGCCCCATATTTCATTATTCAGTGGTAATTATTTGCATTAAGTGGTTTCTAAAATCTTCAAGGCGTATTAAATAGTTTGTATTTGTGATGTTAAAGTTATTTTTTACTGTCTCGTGCTGCCGTTAAAAGCTTTAAAAGATTGTAGGAATACTTAAAAATTCGTGAAGACTTCTTACTTTTTATTAATTTGACTTTCACTCTTGTGGGACGTTTAAAAACATGTATTCAAATTAGTTACTGTAAAATAATCTTCAAAAATTCATATTTCAAGGTTGTTTTCTTGAAAAAAATAGTAAAAACATTATTTTCAATTGATGTTCAACATACTAAGAATGAAAATCATTTGAAATTTTAAATGGGAAGCAAATGAAACACGAAGAAGCCAAAATATACAATATGAACAGGAATAAAGTATTTCATTATTATTTATTAGAATTTTTCAGACGCAAATAAATGTAAATAAAAAATACGTCATTCTATTGAAAAAAAAGGGCTCTTTAATGATATGTTCTACGTATTATTATCTTAGACAATGAAAAAATATCAAGCTTTTTTGGCCATTTCTTATATAATTTCTGCCAGGTCTCGGTGTTGTGATGTTGGTTGATAATTTTAATAAACCTTACAATAATTACTTTACATTCATTGTGAAGGATATTTTCTTGGAAGTGTATTTTCATTCAGACCTGAATTTATATTTTTTTAAGAGATTCTCTTAAAACACCTGCATTTATTTCCTCACATTTTCAGAGCGCAATAAAGACTTATTATCTCAGTTATAAACAGAAAGGAGAAATATCTCTTTTAACCCTAAGTCGGGTAAGGTCAAAAGCTTCCCTCATACTTTTTTGACTTATCACCTGTCCTTAGTAAATATTTTGCCACAAAATTTCACACCACAAACCCTTTACAAATTTGTTTGTGGAAATAATGCAGACTGGGACTCTTCTACCGAGTTACGAAAGTTAAATTTCCATAGAAAGAAAGAAATCCTGCAATACAAAGCAACACTTCGTGGATTTCGGCGGGTTTCAATTAGATATCTAAACAAACGAAAAACTTGAAAACTAACAAATAAATAATTTCCATTGCCAAACGTGATTTTTGACGTCGATTTGTATTTTTGAGGCCTTCATTTGGTAGTTTCACAAAGTCTAAGCTCAAACTATGAGTTCAATGCAACGACGTTCAAAGGTTAATCAAAATTATAATGTCAATAGGAAGGCGGTTAGTGTAATAAGTTAAGAACTTGTATAAAAAGCTAATTATTTGATGCATTACATTGTTTCAATATTGAAAAAATATTATGGTTTGCAATGCATTATGACATCAAGGATTATTTTTGTAAAAATATTTAGGATAACCTATTCAACAACCAAACTACAACTATAAATACGTACCAAAAATCTACGTTTATTTTCTAACATAATTTTTGTAAGGTGAGAGCAATAATAATTCAATCGTAGCCTCAAAAAAGAGAAAAAAACCGCAGAAAAAGTTTTTTGTAAATATGACGATACAAAAGCATTTTTACGCGTAATCGACATTAGTTAAGTGAACATCAATGTTTTTTTTTTCTTCATGGGAATTATTATAAATACGTAATTTATAATCTATCAATGCATTTATTATAAAGCTTATCTTAGATTTTAATGTTTGTAGTCTCCAATTTAAGTCAAATATCTGCAATGTGCTTAATTAAAAAAAAAATACTAAAAATCTATTGCATTTAGAGTTTGAATGTGGTCAGCAGATAGAAATCTCGTATTTATCTATAGAACGACATGTAAAATTCAATTTTGACAAATTGTGGGTTGAACTGCTTTACAACGTCGGCATAATACGATGCATTAGTTACGAATGCATCATATTATTATGTGTTTTTGGTAGAGATGATATCCATTACATTTTTTATTTAAAAAAAACGTTAACTTTGTTAGCTGTTTTCGTAGATAATGGTCAAAAGAATGTAAGCTTATTCAGCAAACGTAATATTGCGCGTTCTATCGCTGCCTTCCTTGCTTCATATAAATCTAACATAACGTCTGTATAAGTGTTAATTGGAATTAAGGCTGCACACACACGGAGTAGAGAGATACCCCAGGGCTTCACAACATTACGGAATATTACCCAGCATGAAGCGCAGTCGTCGATAGGAGGAAACAAACAACTCGAAGTAGTACACCAAAGCTCAACTCTGTTCTAAGTTCATGAAAATTTATGCTAGCAAATTATCTACCACAACAAATACATTTACACAAGGAACTTGTGTAAATTTATGATCATTAGAATGTATTATTAAAGCTTACATTTTAGCAGTTCCTAAACAAAATAGGTAGGATTTTTTAATTCAATTTAGTTTTAATATGAATAGATTATAATCATTACACCTAATATTATTATTTAATTTTATGTTGAATCTAGACTAATTTTTATAATTAAGTTATACAAAATTTAATATTTTTATCATTGAGTTCTGTTGTTTTTGGTGACATTTGTTTCTGCGTTCAAGTTCATTGACATTGACCAATGTCTTTACCTTGACCTTGTCCAATGATCTTGAACGGCAAAACAGCTGTTATTTTTTTTTTTTTTTTTAATTAAGTGAATACCGCAGAGTCTCAACTGCTCCCAACCGTCTAGAGCCAGCGAGACTATGGCATCCCCAAAAGGATGTGTTGTGAGACTGAAGGTAATAGGGAGGGCAAGGAGATGAGGAAGGGAAAGGGAAGGTTGGAATGTACCTAGCTATTCAAAGACCGGTCGGTAGCTGAGTGGAGAACGCGTCGGATTCCCACCCGGGCGTCGTGCGTTCAATTCCTCTGCTGGCTAAGTCCTCCATCATTGCACAAGCAACATCTTCCGCTTTTTATGATGGCAGTAGGAGTTTTTCAAATATTGTCAGGTTATTCGTAACCCGGGAATGTTTGTCTTACAAAAAAAAAAAGAAAACACGGCAAAAGCAATTTAAACAACGTTTCAATTCAAAATGGTGGTCTTTCACCAGGACGATACGAAGAGTATCTACCACTCTCTGTTAGTAAAAATAAAAGCTTAAAAAATCAAAAAAAAATGTAAATTATATTAAATTTTATAAAATTTTCAATAGGTTTCTACAAATTAAACACAAAATACTATGAATAGAATCAAGATTTTCCACACCTTGATTTATTTTACAAGGGATCTGTATTTTATGAATATCATAAAATAGTCTATTTTTACTGGCCTTGGACGTGATATCGATTTGAGAACGATCTGTTATATTTTAAGAAATTCTTAAGAATTGGTATTATAAAACGTCGAAACAATATAATAACTTTTTGAATTGATCATTTGGATACTGCATTATGATAAAGAAATTTGTCAAAGGGACGAATCTCGACGTTGTTCTTTTTAACAGTAAAAACATTTTTTTGTTCGTTTTTATGCGAGATACAAATCAAACGTCCATATCTTTATAAACACCACCCGATAATAATATTATGTTAATACAAAAAATACGAAGATATGACTAAGAGGGTGTTAAGTCAGAGATGTTAGGAGTTCAACATATCTGACTACCTATACGGGTAAACTACATGATTTATGTTTAAGATCTTATTATAATGAGTGACAAAATAATTTAAAATAAAGTTGTGGACAAAGTTACTAAAGTACAAAAAAAATCCAATGAAAATAATAATAACGATCATTTGTTTAGTTTTTGCTTTGTTACAAATTATTCATTCCCGTCAGAGTTTTTAAACTTTCAAAGTCTGCCAGGATTTGAGAATTGTTTGTAAGCTTTAGAAACTAAATTCTCCTCAGTTGACAGGATGATAGAAATGAAGACAAGCATCGTAATGTTGTTTAGAACGTCAACATCAAACCAGAGCAAAAATTTTGAATCAACCAACTTTCAACCACCTGTTAGGAAGCTTTTTTTGAGAATAATGTTATTTTCAAAGCCATTTCTTTAGATTTCATTTTGATTTTTAAGATTAATTGTCAAAAAATTCAATAAATTTAATGAGAGTTCGATATGAACAAAATATTAAAATATTGCAGTAATATCGCCCGTTTGATGGGCTACAATTAGGAATTGAAACGTTTCTTGGAATGGCTTTTGTCGTGCTCAAGGACCAGCTTTCGGTTGCAAAGTACTCCATAAGGTTCCCCTTCTTCATCTACTTCCCTTTCCCCTCCCACTTTCTTATGCCTCACAACACTTCCTTAAATTGAGAACGCTAAAGCCTTACCGACTTCGGGCAAACTAATGAGTTTTGTAAGAAATTAAACATATTTTAAGACCATGATAAATTAACGAAAGAAATACACACTTTAAGGAAATAATTCTAAAACAAGGTTCGATAAATATTTCATTACGTATTTTATTTATTTTAATACATTTACGTCGCAATTCCCTGTGCCTAACAGTGTTTTAATTGTTATTTTAAAAACATGAAAGCTCCTAACGCCCGTTAGAAAATTTATGACTCCCGCCGAAAGCTCACCGTTTTAATCAGAGTTGTTTAATTTAAGTTTATATTAAGTTATCGCAGGGAGCTTTCATGGACGTCGGGCACCCTTATTTAATCACCACCTCTAAGCTCCGCCTAGACAGCTTTCTCATTTGCAAATGGGCTTAATTTGCTGAAAATTTTGTATATTTCATGTTGCCGGAGGTCAGGGTTATTTTATCAAAGTTTATTAACCTGAGATTACTATGTAAATATTATATTTTATGGAAGAAAATGACAGGCTTCCACAAACGCAAGACTTTGTTTTTGTTAATTTTAGTAGAAATGCTACAGGAAAACTAAGAAATGTAAAGATTTATTTTCCAAATGTCTGTAGAGCTACACTTTATTTGTCACATATTGATATTTTCAATGCTATGTATTGTATTGATATCTTTAAAGAAACGAACCCAGCTTCGTCTTCTTTGCCCTATTTTCTTAATAAAAAATTAGAAAAGATGCAATAAAGTCGGTGAAAATTTTTTTTATACTATAAAAGATGCTGCAAAGATCCATAGTTCATAATAGAAATGACATTGAGAGCTGAAAATAGTAGAGTTTACCGAGAAATTTTAACAAAAAAAACTATATTAACCGTACGTCTGTAAATAATTTAAACAAAACCGATATTTATTCCAGAATTTTGCGGAGTAATAATAATAAATTGTTATGTTTTAAAAGAAGATTTTTTTAATATCATAAAAATCATGGTAAAATACACATTCTTTGTTTACAAGAAGTTTTGTATGTCTCAGAAAACAATAAAAATTATGCTTTAAAAAAGAGATTTATGCGTATAGGTCGCGTAATTATAACTGACCCAAGTAACGAAACGATGCAAATTTTGGATTGTGTGTGTTGAAGCATATGTATTCGGTTTTGACAGTGATGCCCTTGCAAAACGTCACTAAGAAAGAGCATATTGTCTGGTTTACGCCTACACAATGTTTGTAGCGAGAAAATCACATCAAATGTATTCATTCAAAAATTTAGAAAAGATTTTCGAGTAGTTATTTTCATCATATGAAAGACGTTTTTTTTCAATTTCATCCGACTTTTTTTGTAAGAAGTCGAGTATCACGTATGAAACATGCTTGCAATGGCTTTAGGTGTATTCGGTGACCAGATTTGAATATTCAGGTACTTTTCAACCTTCTTCTTTCACACTTCCATCAGCTACACAACATACCTCGATCGGGAATGCCATAGTCGCAATTCCCAATACCATGAAAATCACCTGTAATTGAATTTCTCACCCGCAATTCGTTCATTAAACTTGGCTTTCCCATCAAAGTTTGCCTAAGTTTGGCCTATTAATCTAAATTCACACCCTCACCGCATGGTTTTTCATCTCAGTTAGTTCGGGAGCAATGTAGGAAGTAATTTTCAACCACCTTCATCTCTGACTCGAATTTGCTTGGAATTTCGCTTTCGCGTTCAAGTTTCTCCACGCAAATGTGGTGCCAGCGTACCGCGTAACGATTTCAAACAGCCATCAATAGGAATTTCACCCGCGGCGAAAGGTATGTTTATCAGTCGTTAAACAAAAGGTTTTTTTTCCGATTTTTATTTGAATTTATTAGAATTCAAGGGAAGGAACATATTTACGCAGGTAAATTAATGATAAAGATTTTGATGAATATTACAAAAAAAAATGTTTATTTGAAAATTCGTCGAAAAATTCTCTTCGTCGTTTTGCACGACAACCTTCGAAAATCGACAACACTGGAATATGAGAGGGGGAGGGAAATTTTCACATTTGACTTACAAGCGTAAGAGAAAGGAGGGAATTTGAATAAATGAAGTGCAAAAATATATTATTAAAATCGCCAATCATCTTATTGAAAAAGAGCATACCTTCAATCAAAGCACCGGTACTCATACTCTCCATAAAAATGGTCATGGCAAACCGATTGAATAATTTAGAAGCACTAGAAATATTAATAGTCAAATTTTTAATAATCAGTTAAAACTGTCCAGTAGTCCAATATTAGGTTTATTTTAAGCAAACTCATTAAAAAAATCATTATTCTTTAATGAACTTCTCAGTTGACGTTTTGCCTATTTCATTTAATATTTTCTGTCTCTTTCTCTCTATTCCTTCGTTATAATTTAAATATAATTCTGTTGTTTTTCTCACTGTTTTTCTTATTTTATTTTTATACTGTGTTTTCATTCTGTATTAGGATGATTAGGCTAAGCGAAACTGTTCTGTCATAAAAATAAAATAAAACTTGTAGTCTTATACAAAGTTGTTATTTCATTTTCATTTTTTTTTTTATTCCTTAACGAGTTCGAATACTATAAAAATCTTACCAAGAAAACAAAAGTGACTAAAAATAGTATTTGCCATCAGTCTCTTGAACGGTGATTCCTGCCAAGGTAACATTTATATAGTTTTTATGGTTCTCTATCTAGGTTAGCAAAACTTTTAACTTCAGCTCGCAATGTCATTTCAATCGTGAACTATCAAGCTTTAAAACATACATTTAATAGAAGAAAAAAAAAATATTAGTAAAATGCTTTCATTGGGCCTAGTTTTGTGAGTCAGAGTATTATATCAGAGTAAGCAAAAGAAACGTACAAATTCTGAGATTTATAGTAAAGACCTTTAACAAAGATTAACAACAATGAAAAAAATATTGTTAGCTCAAACATAATATACTAATGTAAAATAAATATATAACGTGCATTATTTTTTTATTAAAAAAAAAACATTATTTTTCCCTGAAGGCCCTGTCTTAGCAACAATAATCCAAGTTCTACTGATTATATTCTGCAAATAATTTTTACGCCCTAATAATTTACTTTTTTGTTATGTGATGATGTAACAAAAAAGTACATACTTCTTGAAAACATAGAAAAAATCTAACTAAACATATAACCAGTGGTAAATACTAAATGCAACATAAAAAATGTTCATTGCTCTACCTTTTAACCAATATTTAACCTTAACAGAAAGCCTTTTCAGTCTCTCTTCTACTTCACCCACATTCTTCAAATTCTCGCTTCAATAACCAACTTATCAAAACAACTACTTTGCTTTGTTTTGTCAAATTTAAAATAGAGCTCATTCAAATACTTAGCAGGAAAATCTAGCGAGAGAGTAGCTACCAACCTATCCTAATGTTTACACAATGCAAACTGAAATAAAAGGTAACACATTCGAAAATACCTTCACTAGTTTTTGCCTGTTACAGGCAATTTAGTATGTTTTGTATAGAAATTAAACGATTACATTAAAAAATATTTGTTCACTGGAACCCTAGACTTTTTCTAAGCTTATGTAGAATTTTTAAATAAATCATTTCTAGTATTGCTAGTATTATAATACTACAGTGTGATGTTAGTGCCATTTTTAGTGCTGCGGCTAGTTTTGATACAAGTAATCATTATTAAAAAGTAAAAGCAAAAATAGATTTCTTATAAATGAGACTGTTCACTTTGGACTTGAAATCACGATGTGCAGTCAGCTGTTGCTACATTGAAGCCCGTGCAAATAAAAGGGATGAATGGTTGCAAGAAGATATTAACGCTCAACAAACAGTAGAAAATACAGAACTAATACTATAGCAGACCCTATTGTCAATTTAACCATATAACTGCCTTTACAAATAATGAGTATTAATCCGATCATATATTTATATATATTATGGGTACGAGGGTGGGTTTTCGATTTTCTTTGTGAATAAAGATATAATATTCAAATATTTCGTAAAAAAGTTACTTATTATTTATTCATCACGCCGTCTCCCTTGAGAGGTTTGCAGGGTGGTTGGAATGACACGCGTCTCTGTTCTGGCACACATTTTTTAACAGACTCTTGACATAATGCGATACGAGTATTTGATCACCTTCATCAAAACGAGTGTTCCTGGGACCTTCGCAATTTTTTCTTAACGAATTTTCTTTTTCGAACACGAAGGGGCTTAAGCGATACTTTAGTCAAAAATTAAGTTAAATATGGAGTTTTGATCAGGTTTTTTTTCTGCATTGAATACTCTGACTCTCGTTTGATTCTAAACACTTTTGACCATTCCTCATTCGTCCTTTTTGTATACAAAAAAGGTCTATTTTACTATCGTCGCTGGAAAGGCAAAGGAGTTTAAGCAACACTCGCGTCAACAAGTTTTTTTTTCCGCAAAGCTTTGACTCTTTTTATTTTGAAGACTTTTGTAGTGCTTTAACTATCTAAAATATATTTACCATTTGGAAGAATGCTTGACTCAAGCGCACAAATTTAGGACTATGTATAGCTTTTTGTCGTTTCAGATAACTCAGCGAGAGCATTGAGTTAACTTTTTTTTTCAAAATTTAACAAGGTACTGAAGACTTATGAATTTTATGGTAAAACAAAACAAAAAACTTTAAAGTGATCTGGTGTAAGCTTCCCAAGATGGCGCTCTTTTATCTTTCCGGCGACGGTATGTTAAACTCCCTTGACAATTCTTTCTTTATCTATCTAGTCCACGTGTTATTATATACATATTCATCATTGTTTCTCAAAAGGGTTGTTTATGTCTTGTGGAAAATTCTTTTCAGGGATATTCATTGTGGACTTTAATTGTCAGTGTAAAAAACTTAGCCACAAAACGAAACGAGAAAAAAATTACCACGCATAAATTAATTCTGATTTTTTTGAGGAGCTTTCAGGTTTGTTTCATTGTTTAGTCCACTTATCATGATTCTCGGTATCTCACTGAAAGCACTTTATGAGTAACTTGGTAGGTTTCTACCGTTGAAATAAATTTCTCAAGTACAGCTTGGCGGTATATGAAATGACACATTGCAAAATATTCTGGTTAGAATTTCTAAAAACAAATTCCATCCTCGCATTATTAATAACTTGACTTTGAAATTGGTGTGTTGACGATAAAGTTATAAATTCTCACTTTATTAAGAAATGTTCGATTTTACGCTCAATATTTCAACTAAACAAAACAGATTTTCATCACAATTTTAGGAATGACCAGATTTTTCCAGTATAAATCATATTTCCATTGATAAAACTTAGTCTATTTATTCAATTAGATTTGTCTTGAATTTTGAGGGAGTAACCAAAATAAGTTTATATGTGGCTTCCCTCTTAATTTATTCATTAGTAAGTTTATAGAAAACTCTTTGATGGTTTTATTTTCTCGATATGACAATATTGTTTAAAATGTATTTTTTTCACCCGAGTGAAATAAATACAGAAAATAGCCAAGAGTATCTCATTAATTCATTTAATGACGTTGTTGTGTTCATTTTGCGTCTAACTTTACAAAAATAAATTGACATCTGAATACATTATTGTAAAAATATTGTTTTAAAATAAATGGCAAGGAGGTAATGTTGGTAAATGTGCTTAGGTAGAGCTTTGCATACCATTACAAAGATAGCTGCCTATATCAGAATAAATTAAAAATACATATATTAATATTAGTTTCAATATTAGGTGTATTTCCCGTAAACTCATAAAATTTCTCATTATTCTTTAATCACCTTCGCTTTTGACGTTTTGCCTCTTTTGTTCCATATTTTCTGTTCCTTTCTCTCTGTTAATTTATTATAATTTAAATGTTACTCTTTTGTTTTCTCACTGTTCTGTTATTTTATTGTATATATTGTTCTCCCTCTGTATGTATATATAAACTTTGTATTTTTTGTTAGGTTTCATTTTGTTCCTGATGATGCTTAGGCTAAGCGAAACCAGTCGGTCATAAAAATTAAAATAATATCCGTGGTCTTTTACAAAGTTATTTTTTGATTATTTTAAATATGTCAAACCACAAATTGATTGCTTGCTACGAAAATATTTTAATATTTTTTAAGGTATTATAAGATTCAGACTTTTTTTTAAACTGCGTTACAAACATCTGTTTTTTGGGATGCTAATGTTCTCATGCCATGGTAGAGTAGCCTCAGTCATACCCACTACCTCGTGCAATGGCGTCAAATAACCACTAAAATAAATTACACCCTAAGAGCCCAATTTTATTTTAATTACCTCCCAAGATTATTTGCGGCAGAGAGCCCATCTCGCACAATGCATTTCGCCGGTTACCATGTTCTGAAGTTCACTTTCCCCTAAAAAGCTTTGGAAAAAGTCAAGACTTAAATCCTAAATTTGTCAACCCGCAGAATTACCATGAATTATATTATTTTTGGACTTTATCTCATGGTTTTAATTTTTTTACTCTCAAATAAGCCTGCGAGGGTTGAATATGAAGTAATACAGCAAAAACTTGTTCAATATTTTTTCAGGGAGAGGGAATTAAATTTTGAGATTGGCACGATTAAAATAAATCCGAAACTAATTTCAAAAACAGATTATGTTTGAGGGAAGGAATGGAGATGGAAAATACACGGACCCCTGAACAAATAATCCCTAGAAGTGTGATTTAAAACCATTTGAAACAAAACTGACGTCCTTGCCAACGACCTTTCGACTACCCTAGACAGGGCACTGAAATCAATTCACTGTTCAAGAAACAATTTTGGTATTTGATAAAGTTTCTAGGATGAAATTGACCTTCACTTAAAATACACTTAATACACCTACAATACATGTCTTTTGGACACGCAAATCTTGTCATAACTAAAAATAACTAAAAATTAAATTAAAATCTAATCAAGCCGGGTATCAACTACATATCTTCGCCGGAAAGACAAAAGGTCTTAAGCGACACTTTGATCGAAAATGAGTTAAATATGCAGTTTTGATTTTTAATTTTCTGCATCGAATGCTCTAACTCCCATTTGATTCTGAAGACTTTTGTGGTCTTTCAGCCACCTAAAATATGTTTACCATTTGGGAGAAGGCTTGACAAAAGCGACACAAGTTTGTGACTTTTTGGCCTTTTTGTCACTTCAGGTAACTCAGTGAGAGCATTGAGTTACCTGAGTTAACTTTTTTTTATTTTATCCAACCAAGTACTGAAGACTTTTCATTTTTTTTTGTTAAACTTAAGTGCTCTGGCGAAGCTTCCCAAAATGGCGCTTCAGCCCTTTTGCCTTTCAGGAGACGATATAATTATTTGAGAATAATACTCGTATAAGACGTATTCGGTATCTGAAGAAACAAAAATATTTTTACAAAAATCATTTTTTAAAGTAAAGATAATTACTTCCGTGAAATCATTTTAAAACAATACCATGAGCAAAAGAGTTAATTCTTCCATTTTCAGAAGTAACTTAGTATTGATTATTGAAATAATATGAAAAATCTGTAAATAATATAAAAATAGAAAAATACACAGAAAATAAAAGATTAGGTTGTGACCGAGACTCAAACTCAGAACCCCATCTTTATCCGGGAGCAACGCAGTTTCAAAATGGTTATTCTATCTGTGTTTGTTATTGTGTTCGAATATATTTTTGCTAGCGATTATAAAGATGTATACCAAATATCTAAAAAAGATGAAATAAAAATATTAATTGTCTTCAAGAAGAATGAGATTGTAAAAATGACGGTGAATTAATTGGTTGAGATAGAAAAATTGGTTGATGACCAACTCCCGGATAGACTGGTAGATACTCTAAGTATCGCCATGGTGAAAAATCACCATTCAAAAATGAAACTATGGTTGAAATAGCTGTGGCTGTGTTTGGTGATTAGATTCGAATAACCAGGTACTTCTCAACCTTTCTCTTTCCGATCTCATTCCTCTCCTTACTACCTGCAACCTCAGAACATACCCTAATTGAGGATGCTATAGTTTCACTGGATTTAGTAGGGGTCTCATGTTTGAGTCATAACCTATTTTTTGTGTATATTTTTCTATTTTCCTATTATTTAAATATTGTTTTAATTATTTCAATAATCAACATTCAAATGAAGCATGAGGCAAATAAGATAATTTTAATTATAAAGTGTATTTAGTAATTGACCGAGGATGTTTTAACATTCACATTTTTTGATTTGCATATTCCTAAATTGAGAATTATAATTGTAAAAGAACATTATTTGGAGCTATACTTTATTCTCAAAAAACATACTCATTTCTTACCGCAATAATAACTTAGCATACATTTTCACAATGTATATTGAGCCATTACCATAAAATAAATTTTCATTAGAAGAGAGATATGAAAAAATGTTGTGTTTAATCTTCTCTTGTACCTATTTCCTAACCGAGTTACCGTTCAAAAGCTCTATAAATTACAAGAGTAATGTAATCAAGAATATTATTTATTTTCAACTTTTACTCCGCGTGTACAGTACGGAGTATTTTTTTTTGACATGTATTGGTTTTGGAAAAAAACATTTGAAGGCTTTTAGCGAAGCCAACGTGAAACATTTAATACACCTAGTTATTCGCGACAGGTTTGTGGATTGCATTGATAGCTCAGTGGATTAGAAAAAATCCTTCGGAAAAGCAAAAACCCCTTATCGATTATTTTTAATATTTTTTTATATGCGATTTTAATGAATTCATAAATATTTTATTTTATTTTAAAAGTGTGAATAAAATTCACCTATTTTAATCGCTTTTGGTAATCGCCAGCAATGCACAGTGAAGTGCTTTTACTAACCCTGATGTATGACAGTGATGCATGGAACTGGCAGATGAAAGATGATAGTAGATTGAATGCTGTTGAAATGAAACCCTTGAGACTTATGTGCGGTAAAACCCTGTACGACCGTATTAAAAATGTGGATATCCGAAAAGAATGCAAGGCTGATGCAAGCGTAATGAATAAGGATCAAGAAAGGGACGCTTAGATGGTTTGGGCATGTAGAGCGAATGAACGAAGATAGGAGTGCGAAAAGAATATATGATGCGAAAGTGAATGGAAGAAGAAGTCGAGGACGCCCGAGGAAAACAGGGCACGATTAAGTAAATCGAATCGGGTCATGTGAAGAGTCAGAATAACGGAAGAGTATGTACGAAACGATGTTTGAATATGACTAGGCAAGGAGTGTGTGCCAAGACATAGTTGTATGCGGTCCGTTTTCTCTGCCTACTTCTGCAAACGTTTGGCCAAAATTCGATGTATTATAATTCAGTGTTCGTAGTTAACACTAGATAAAACATAAATAAGGGTACGTCGGAATTAGCCCTTGTAACCTGCTTGCACACACGCAAGTTGGGCTTTACGACAAAGAGAAATTCACCGCACGCAGTAGCAGAAGACTTAAAGGTTTACAAGGGTTGGCTCATGAGCAGAACGATGGTGAGATATTATTCATATGATAAAAAGTTCTAACTTCATCCGAGTTCCATTTGAAAATGGTCCACGTCTCATAGCTTTGCCATACATATTATAAGATATTTTCGTAGTATTACTTTGTAGTTTGACATATTTAATAAAATGAAATAATGACTTTGTATAAGACCACTGATTTTATTTTAATTTTTATGATCGATCGGTTTCGCTTAGCTTAAGCATCATGAGGGAATAAAATTAATCCAAACATAAAATACATAGTGTGTGGTTATATGTACTCGTACATACAGAGGGAGAAGGCAAGATTTAATAAAATAAGAGAAGAAAAGAATACCAATCAAATTATAACAAAGGAACAGAGAAAAAAAGACAGGTCATATGAAATGAAAGAGGCAAAACGTCAACTGAGAAGGTGATTAAAGAATTATGAGAAATTTTATGAGCTTAATGGAAATATACCTATTATTGGACTACTGGACAAATTTGACTAACTATTAAGAATATAAAAAAAACAGATAAACTTTGTTTATAACCACTTAATTATTCAATATTATGTCTACCGGTTTCGGAAGTACCCTTCCATCATCAGGACAATATTAAAATTCAATTTTATTATTGTCCCGATGATGGAAGGGTACTTCCGACACCGGTAGACATAATATTAAATAATAAAGCGGTTATAAACAAAGGGTATCTATTGTATTTATAAATATGGCAAGCTACAAAGTAAATGCTTTTTATGAATATGTATAAGGAATATGACTATTAATTTTAATGACTTTTATTATTTCTAGTGATTTTAAATTATTTAATTTGTTGCTATGACAATTTCGGTGTAGAATATGAGTACCAGCGCTTTTATTAAAGGTATGATCTTTTTCAATAAAATGATTGGCGAATTCTGAAAAACCGTGGTTATTCAAACCATATTGATTCTAACTTTGACATAACGGGCTGTTTTACCAAATATTATTATTATTTTATATTGTGTTCTCCCTCTGTATGGACAAGTATTTATAACCACACACTATGAATTTTTTGTTCAGTTTAATTTTATACCCTGATGATGCTTAGGCTATGCTAAACCGGTCGGTCTTGAGAATTAAATTAAATCTGTGGGCTTATACAAATGTATTATTTCATTTTTATTATAATATAAGATCGTAAGAAACCTTTTTTTTATTTATCAGAGAAACCCTTGCTTATTCAAGTGTCCTGTACGAAAAGCCCCTAAAAACATCAATTAATTAAATAAACGCGTTCGGAAAAGTACGTATATTGTACAACTATTGAACATTACGATGAGCATTACCGTCGTAAATACATTTAAGTACAGTATAACAGCAAGTTGGATGGTTATTTCATTCAAGTTCATCCCTGGGCCGCTGTTTGGAGCCGGCTTAGTCTTTTTTAATTGGCAAACAAAGCGCCAGTAACATAACTTTGCTTTGCAAAGTTTTCCCAAGTTGTGACTGCTCTGTTTTCACTGATAATACCTCACGAACAAGTGTTTGCGGCCCATTAGAGGAAGCGGGTAGCGAACTGGCTGCGAATGCTGGAAACTGTATGTGTTTACTTTGAAATAAAATTTCACAACGGAAGCCGTTAAGCCATTTGTGGTAAGTTTACCATAAATCTTCGGACATAAACTTACAATAGCTGGATTTCCAGCGTCAATACATCGTGGCTGGGAAAGCTAAACAGCTTAAGCGACATGATGGTAAAAAATTAGTAAAATATGCGGTTTAGATCATTTTTTGTCGGTTCGTCAAAAAAATCACTACATAAGAGCGTTTTGCACGACAACCTTCAAGAATTGACAAAACTGGAGACATGAGAGGGAAGTAAATTTTCACTTGATTGATGAATTGACTTAAAATCGAAAGATAAAGAAGGAGGGAATTTTAATTAATGAAGTGCAACAATTTATTATTGAAATTGCCAATCCTTATTAGAATAGATCATACCTTCAATAAAAGCACCGGGGCTCATAATCTCCATAAAAATGGAGAGTAAAAAATGTAGAAGCACTAGAAGATTTTTAATAAATGATCAAATTTGTCCAGCAGTCCAATATAAGGTATATTTCCCGTAAACTCATAAATTTCCTCATTATTCTTTAATCACCTTCTCAGTTGATATTTTGCCTCTTTCATTTTAAATTGTCTGTATCTTTATCTCTCTTCCTTTGGTATAGTGTAAAAGTTATTATATTCTTTTCTTACTATTCGCCTATTTTAATTTATATTGTTTTCTCCCTCTGTATGTATATATAACCACACACTTTGTATTTTTTGTTTTTTTTTGCTGATGATCCTTAGGCTTAGCGAAACCGGACGCTCATAAATAATAAAATAAAATCTGTGGTCTTGCTCAAATTTATTTTTTAATTTTTCATTTGAATATATATACCATTTGGGAGAAGGCTTGACGCAAGCGCCACAAGGTTGAGACTTTTTTAGCTTTTTCTAGCTTCAAGTAATTTAGTGAGATCATTAAGTTACCTTAGTTATAATTTTTTTTTTTTTCAAAATCTAACCACGTACTGAAGAATAATGAATTTTATTGTAAAACAAAATAAAAACTCTAAAGTGTTCTGGTGTAAACTTTCCGATATGGCCCGTCAGCTCTTTTGCCTTTCCAGTGACGATGTTTTTGCGTGTGTTGAGAATCGAATCCATAAAATCTTAACCAATTATTAATTCCTTGTAAACCATTAAGCTAAGGAGTGCGGTGAAAAGGTTTTCATCGTTTGAAGTTTATTTCCATTTCACGATGACGCCAAGCGGATGTGTATAATATAAACTTACATTGCATTATGTCTAACTGTAGAATAAAATAAATGGAACTATGTTTTAACGAAGGTTTTTAATCAGACATGCATAGTTCCATCGTATTGACACATTTTGGTAAGGGATGTTCTTGTATGGTAGCACATAAAAATGAAGTATGTTTTTCATAGTAAATACCGCACAAGAGTCCCAAATGCTCCCAACCGTCTAGAGCCAGTGAGACTATGGCATCCCCAATTAGGGAATGTTCTGAGGCTGAAGGTAATAAAGAGGGAAAGGAGATAGGGAAGAGGAAGGTTGAGAAGTAACTGGGTATGTTCCCTCTTAATGCATCATTTGTCATGAATGTTTTTATTTGCGGACTGTTGTCTATTAATAATATTAAATAAAATAATACGAAATGAGAAAAAAACTAAAATGACAGAATTCTGGTAGTACCTGCATACACATGAATAAATCAATGATAAATAAGACTAAAAAATACCTACCCCTCAATTCGAAACCTTAATTAACCGGGTTATATATAAAAACCAATCGTAAGCCTCTCAAAATGGCCTTTGGCATCACTTTGTAGCATTCAAATATAAGCAATACTGCGAATCTATTAATTATATATGTTCAGTCAACCAAAAGGTCTAAGTTTTCCAATTTATAATTTTGTTAACTGTAATATTTTAAATTCTATGAAAAACATGGTAAAATTCTGTAACAGGCTCTGTTTAAGAACCAGGCGCTGTTTAAAAAAGCATTTACGAACGTTTTATCTAAAACTCCAGAATGTATTTCGTATAAAATTTGATAGATTACAGTAAAAGAATTTTACTGATTGAAAAACTTACACGTTTTCTCAAACGCGTATGTAGAATTTACAGATGAATTATTTTTACTATTGCTTGTGTTGGGAAGCCAAAAGTGTGTATTTTTTTAAGTAAAAGTACCAAAAACTCTAGAACGAGGAGGTCTAACATTAAATTATAGCTCAGCGATAATCTGTTGTCTCGTATAAATGTGTTTTTATAATTATACACTTAATTGCTTGTTATAAGCAATGATCAATTTTTTGGAAGACAACAAATCGGCTGTTACGAAAATAATACCTAACACTATCAAAACTTATTAATAATTATATTAAAAATGCTACGTATAGTGCTCTTATCTCTTTGAATTGCTGCTGAAATAGGTTCATCATTATACCAGCGGCCTTCAGCTTTTGAATACAAACAAATTGAGCTCCCATTCAAGCCTTCATAATACAACGAGAGTAATAACAGAACGCTACACTTAATAACAAAATCAATTTTTCCAGTGCCACGACGTGAAAGAAGAATATATTTGTTACCATACAATTTTTGTAAATAATTTCAATCCCGCAATAAAAAATATCAATTCATTATTGTTAAAGGGTTGGAACATTACAACGTGCATCTTTCCTTATTACTCCTGGAATACGGTTTTGCTACTATTTGTTCAATGTAACCAGCATAAAAACGTGAAAACACGTAAGTTATTTGCTCACTTCATTCGTATTACCCTAATTTACGCAGCTAGGGCTAACCCGTTAGCATCTAAACTCACCAGTAATAATATACTTTCATGCATCAGAGCATTAACATACAAAGAGAGCGCTGCTGTAGTCAGTTTTTCAAAAACCTAATAAATCGTTAGGGCGGAGTCAACGGAGACGCGGGACACGAATAACATTCTAACAATACTTTAAAGCGGTGTGATAATTTGGGAGATTTTTTTGTCTCTTTCTTTCATGGTGTACGACGTAAAACACGTAAAAAGTGATTTATCCCAAATTTGTATAGGCTGGGTAAAAAGAATTAGCTCTCTCTTCATATATTGTTAGATCAAGTTTTCATACAATGATCCATGATCCTCAATCCTCGATCTACTGGTAAACACAAAGTTCTACAATTTTACACGGCTCGCGACAAATGTAAATAACTAATATGAACATATCAATAAGATAATTTTAGCGGTAGTTTTCGTTATTTAAATAGTTTGATGGTAAATTTAGCGATAGTTCTTAAGTTTTTTAAAGCGCCCTTGAAGTGATATTTCACATAAAATGGCACTAAATAAATAAGTTTTGTATTAATCTTATTATTAAACTGGAAATCTTTAATTTTTCAATTTAATTCGATTTTTACGATGGTAGATTTGATTGCGAATATTTAATGTTCGATCTGCGTTTATTGTTTTACGCTATTTTAATTATGTAGAACGATGTTTTGTAATCGTTAAATCAAAGCATACGTGCTAATTGATTTGCGTCATTCAAAACTTTAAATAAATGGTTACGTCTTTGAAATTTTAATTATATATCTCCAAAATAAATTCTTTCACAAAATAATTATGTTTTTTCCAAAGGCTAGTGTGAGCTTGTACATTTAATTAATTGAGACATTCTTATGCTGCAGAAAATCATATCTATAAATCGCCCTAATTTACAAAACCAGGCTCACCCGTTAACATATAAACTCGTTAGTATGATAATATTTTTTCAAGCATTGATCCGCGATCCTTAATCTTTGACCTACTGTTAAAGCTGTGAAAAGTTTGTCAATTTTTCACAGCTGCGTTAAATGTAAATAACTAATATGAAACTGTCAAAAGGTAATTTTAACTATAGCTTAAAAAATATATATTTTTATTGTCATTTTAGCCAAAAAAAAATAGTTTTATAGCGTAATGTAATGATATTTATAGTTTATTATTATTATTCTTGTTGAGAAAAAAGGTAAAGATATTTCAAAAAACCTTACTTAGAAGGAAATACTTATTTTTTTTTACAAAGATGCCTTCTTGCTTATTTGCAATATAGATCAATTATATATTTATAGTGTGTGTTTTCAATTTGTAGAACTCTTTTTATTTTTTTATAAAATTCGATTGAATTGAATTTAATGTGCTCATATACACCATCGGTTTTGTCATTACACGAATTTTTTTCAGGGTTGAATAAAATATACTTATAGTACCTTAGAGTACATATTTATTCAACCCTGAAAAGGTCCACATAGAGCCGAAACCGGTTGGTGAATGTGTCCAATAAAGTGGTATTAAAACAAAGATACTTTTATTTCAAATTTAATTATGTCTTACCACAAAGTGAGTTCTTTATGTCAAAGTTTAATATTATTCAATTATTGTGTCAATTCAATTATTAATGTCATGAACTTTGCACACAAAACTATGTAGCATAACAAAGCTTCTTGCTCATACGTAGAAACTGTTTCATTCCCTTCTAAGTTGGGGGTATTTCTGTGCAATCTGTGTTCCGTACCAAAACTAACAGCAAACAACTGCATCAAAGTAATCCATAATCAATGTTGAAGAGAACATTGAAGAAAAGCCAACAAAATTGATTGTACTGAAATCGTTGTTTAGAATCAAAATTAAATACTAATCTGTTACATTCAGTGTGTAAATATTTTTATCTATTTAAGGTAATTTTTAAATTTATAAATATTAAAATGATTGTAAAATTATGAGGAAGTCAGTAAATAACAGCTGCTGTCAAATATTCAAAAAACCTTCAACAAATTCAATCATTTTTTTTATTTTCGCTTCACGTTGTTTTAAACCTGCGAAATGTGATCCAGATTCAAGGACCATATATACTTTTGCATAAAAAACTGTTAATATAGTATTTTGTATTACTTTGTCATTAGTTTTAAGTCACAAGGTATAAGTATTAGTTGTAAGTCATTAGCTATAGGTCTTAGATGTAAACGCTAGTTATAAGTCTCAGTAACAAGTTACTAGCTATAAGTCTCAGTAATAAGTTACTAGCTATAAGTCCTAATTGTAAGGCACTAGTTGAAATTTTTATTTGTAATCCATTAGTAATAAGTCTTAGCTGTAAGTAATTTGCTGTAAGTCTAAGTGATAAGTTATTTGTTATAAGTCTAAGTGATAAGTTACAGGTTAGATAAATTAAATTGTCAAGCGCCCTCGAGGTGATTTTCGCACGAAAATTACGCTTTTTAAAGTAAGTTTTTTTTTAACTTATAATTACATGAATATACTTAAAATTTTTATCGGTTTGGAACTTTCCTTGTAATTTACCGATTTAAAAAATATATTCAACAAAGTTATTTTCACTCTTGAGGTTTGTAAGGACACCTTATCATATTCGTGGTTTTCTTAGCATTTTTTTTGTCACAGTGAACTCTAGACTTAATAAACTGGCCAGCACATCATTGTTTTCTATGTGTGTCTAAATAGAAAAATGTTTTTTGCGTTTAAAAATAAATGCAATTTTTTTACTTCGCTAACTGGCACTTAATAAAAATTAAGACACCAATATATTCCAAATGTAGATACCCTCTTTTGTGCTAAGTACGGTAGTAAAACGTATTTAGTTTTTTTAATTCCACGAATATCATAATAAAAACGAAACTTCAGAGATCCGTTATTTTTTAAATTTTTTTAATTCTTTTTAAAATTGACATTGAAATCTAATACTGATTGAATGAATTTAAAATTACAGAGGTTGAAACATATTTTAAACCTGTTTTTTCCTCATGATTTGATGATTGCAGACAGACATTTATTTATTTATTGATAAAATCATTAACTCCGTTATTCACAGCCCTGTTTTACTGCAACTAATCTCATTACATATAGGTACCTAATAGAATCACGCGAACCAAAACTCTTTTCACTGTAACAATAATTTCAAAGTACTTCGTCCGTAAACTGTCTTATAGCACGCATACATAGTGGTAACCAATATGCAGAGGCAGCGGATATTTTCAACAGCACTAAAATATCTTGCAATGCAAACATTATTTGAAATGAAATAACGTTCTAAGAACGTCTCATCGTCTTAGAAGACATCAATTTCATTCTTAGAACTCAACAAGTTAGCCGCACGTTCTTCTGATGAATTTAACGAACCATAAGTATGTGTATCTACGTACCTGCGTTCCAAAAAAATGATTTATTAAAGAAAAAATCTAATAAATTGTAAAGTCGTACTTTCTAGTGTAGGTTTTTATCTAAAACGATTTTTTTAATAATGTGCTGTTATTAAGTATTAGCGATTAACAGTCATTATCTGAAAGTATTCTCATGAAGAAAGGATAACATTTGGATAAAAATAATGCATTGTTGATCATTATATTTATGCGTTTTTACTTTCTGAACATCTCACTAGGAGTATCTATATCGTTGTGTCATTAATTGTCTATGTAAGAATGATGTTTTACTGTATTTTTATTATGGATTGTTTTAGAAAAGAAATATTTGACTTATATTGAATGATTTTTAGACTTTGTTTTTAGATCTTTTCAGAAAAGTTTTTTTCAAAATATGTTAATGTTCAATAGTAAATATTGATCTAGTAGAGGTATTCCTTTTCACCTTCTTTACACTCATTAACGCCAAAAAGTATCATAGTCAGCATAATGGTAATGTAATCGCTAGAATAATTTTATTTCGTTCAAGTAGAGCGGACGAGCGCGAAATGGAAATTTAGATATAGTTTTATGATAACATAATAAAATGGCGAAACATTGCTGGAAAATAGAGTACACTCGTGTTAGCACTATAATGTTTGAATTAACTGAAAAAGAAATAACATCGAATGGCTTAATGAAGGTGCTTAGTTATGATTAGTGTGCTAGCTACCATTAAGAAACCCGCCCACCAATAATTAATTTTCGAAAATGCGTAATAAAAGAGTCGGTAAACAAAATCCTTGAATTCAATATAACTATTTCGAGCTGATAAAAACTATGGAAATACAATTTTACGATTGTGGATGTATAAATATTATTTTCACGATAAATACGGCCTTCACGTATGGAATTAAAAATTATAAGTACGGCGCACGAACGCGGCTACCGGCTACCGGCGAGTATTGGGCGTATGGACGTATGGGTAATGTTTTGTATAAAAATTACAAGGCCCGCCAACCCCAAACAAAACACGTGCAAAGTATGTGAATAGCATGTCATTTGGTCACGGGATAAGCGCTCGTGTGTGAGCTTTGTTTAATTTCCATCACATATATACGCACGCACACACACACACATACACACACAGACAGAAACACATATTCAACTACTACCTGAAAGAACGGTCTCGCGTTCTACTGATATATCCATACATTGGTGGTCACGAAAATAGCCACTTATTTTTCCCAGCCCGTAGATATTATTTATTGCTTCATTGGATCCGATAGGATGATACGTAAAGAAATATTTATGTTTTTATGCATGTTCCGTGTATCGAGATTAATAAATCCCTTCCAGGTCACGCGGAAATTTAATAATATAATTCGATCGAATCGTTTTATTTGTTAAACATTAAACTACATATTTAGATGAAGTGTACATACAAACCTAGAAATACATCGGTGAAAGGCCTTCCCAAAACAAACATGGGAAGATACTTCAAAATAGATCAGAATTATATTTTCGTAGAAAGCATCACTTTGTGGTTTGACATATTTAAGGAAATAAAAAAAAAATCTTTGAACAAGACCACGGATATTATTTTATTTTTTAAGACTCATCGGTTTTGCTTGGCCTAAGCATCATCAGAGTACAAAAATAAACTAAACAAAAAATACAAAGTGTGCGGTTAAAAATATGATAATATTTTGTTTTCTTATTGTTTTGTTTTTTATTTTATTTTATATTTTGTTCTCCCTCTGTATGTTATATTATATACGAGTATATAACCGCACACTTTAAATTTTTGTTTAGTTTAATTTAGTACCCCAATGATTCGTAGGCTAAGCAAAACCGGTCGGTCATAATAAATAAAATTATATCTACGGTATTATACTCGTACACAGTTATTTTTTCATTTCTTTAGGTCAGAATTAAATTGCGAAAAAATACAATAGCCCTTTTCTCATGTAGGTGAAGTCAAAATAACAAAAAACATAAGATTTCACTAAGTATTCGTCGAAATGAATCAAGCATTCATACTGACGATAGATACAAATCCGACATATTTATCAGCCGACTCTCGAGCGGTGACTGAGTCAAAAACTGCTAAGGCAAAAAGATGTTCGCCGCAAGGCGTATAGAAGGGGTGTATATAGGGTCGAGTTTGCTTTAGCAGACTCAGAAGAGCCTAGAAGGCCCGAGGTGTTATTTTAATTCATTCTGATCAATATATGACTATAAACTAAAATGTTTTTCCAGAAATATCTCGGGAAGTAAAAATTCATCGCATAGAAAAATAAATTCTGGTCATAACATCCCATGTTATTTCTAAAAAAAAGGATTAGGGAATTCAAAAAAATTGTGTTGTTGGTAAAAATGTAAATGAAAAAAGTCAGGTTTTATTAATTTAAAATATAAATTACTTGCATCCTGAGTGCATCCTTGAAAAACATTTGATATTTTTATAACAGATTTAGTAAAATTAATTCAAATGTGAATCTCGAGCAAAATCCTCATTTTTGGAGTGCTATGTCGCCTTCAGAAAGGAATTTTTGGATTGTGTTTACATTCGTTCAACTTCATTGTTCATTTTGAAATAAATTACAAAACTACAGAAGTCTCCATTTGCATACGGGAACATAAACAACAGCCCCTTGTTCCTATCTGAAAACTTAAATGCTCCCGGAACCCTTTTTTTGGCTATGTACGAGTTAGTATAAATCGAGCCCATATTTAAATTTGTTATGTTCTGGAGCAGACTGTTGTATACGGAACAACGAAACCTTTTTATATTCCTATAAATTTAATAATGAAAGTTACAATGCGTACTTATCCTTTTACGAATGTTGTAAATATTTCGTTAACTACTTTTTAATGCCCATTGAAATAAGTTGTTAGCGAATTGATAAAAACATTTCCCGCGAACTCGGCTTAAGTACCATTTTGTTTAATGTTGAATATTGATCAAAACTATTTTCACGTCAGCGGAATTTCCACGCCATGATTGCAGGTTGGCATGCACACAAATTGAATATTATTTGGTCACCAGGTAGGAACCCACAAACTAACTCATACCCCAAAACAAAATCTTAAGAAAATACCGAACAAAATACACTAACTAAGGAAAAAGGCTGTTTAATTATCCTCGTGGTGAATTAGATTCGAATTGTACGTAGTGTTCTTTTTTGCTCGGGGCCCAGTTGGTGCTTTTTTATTACTAATTTACGGCGAACGAGTGGGCCTTTTCTTAACGTGTCAAGTGGTGGCCGTAGGTTGGCAGTAATGGCGGGCCATTTGTGCCCAGGTTGTTATTACTGGCAACACATTTTTTTGATTTATGCCGCCATTTGGTTTGCATCGAACGTTTTAATTTTTTTAAATTGGAAAAACGAAAATTCGCGGCCACCAGCAATGAATCACGGGGAGGTATAACAAAATGGTGTAATATTTTCAGTAGCCATCATTAAAATTCGGTTTGCATAAATGATAAAAATAAAGATTATTTATGTCTTTTCCATTAATCGTACAACCTCGATATCATTGGTGAGATACATCTTAAAAGCTCATTCTTGATCACGGATTTAAAAATAATTCCGAATTTCTAATGATTCTTTCTTTGAAGATTACCTAATAAAATTTTAAAGAGAAAAATATAACGAACTGTAACACACAACAGGCCCAATAGATTATTTACAAATCAAAAGAATTTATGGTAAGTACTTTTATTAATGCCTTTATTTTCTTTAAGAGAATTGACATATCGCCGCCAAAAAAGCAAAAGGTCTGAAGGGCCATTTTACGAATTTTGCACCAGAGCACTTTAATTTTATTTTTTGTTTTACAATAAAATTCATAAGTCTTCAGTACCTGGTTTGATTTTGAAAAAAAAGTTAACTCATGATATTTAACTCATTTTTGACCAAAGTGTCGCTTAAGCCTTTTTGCCTCTCCAGCGACGATATGCATAATTTAAATGCGGTTGTTTAATGCAGCAGGAAGAAAAACAAAATTTCAGTGTAAAAAATTGCACGAGCACTTGTTTGCATGCACAAATGTTCTCAGAAAATACAATATATATACTAATGTTGCACGCAGTTGGTAAATAGGAATTACCGTCTTGAGAGAATATATGAGAATATCTTACTGAGTAACGCTCCGCTGATAAAATCAAAAACTGTGATTGATTTACTTGAAGAGACTTGACAGTAGTAATTTTCTTTAAGATTTTGATGGTCTAAAATCTTTGATAACTTGCCATTATGATGCATTCGAAAATTATCATAACGTCAAAAATGCTCTCGTTTATTGCTGTATTATCTTTTAATGGAAATTAAAAATTTCAAAACATTAAGTGAAAAGAACTTAATCGCTTTGCTTTGGAGTAACTAAAAAAAAAACGCTAAAATAATAGCTTATAACATCTTTTACGAAGAAAAAGAAAATTTTTCGAAGAATTTCTTTTCTATGATGTCCTCTTGTATAAAATATTTTCTTTAGAAACTCTCATTTTCTTTTGCCATATTGAAAGCAGCTTTCAATTTATTCAAAAAGTCACACAACGTCCCGACAAATTAAAAAAGTTGAAAGGAGATTAAAATCTATTATAATCAATGCAAGAAATCACGGTTCCCTTAGGAAATATGGAAAGTAAAATGCGGAGCGAAAATATTTTTCCGAGCGCATCTCTAGGGGCTCAATTTGTTCAATCTATGAAGCTATATACATCCACATCAACATCCACATACAAGCACAAGCTGCCATCCACACAAAGCCCACCGTAGAAAGGTGACTTGTGGAAATCGATTTAAAAAGTCACGATCCTTTGTACGAAATGCCGATTTACTCAAATTCGAAATATTTCACACAAACTCAAAGGGCTGAGAGAAAGATCAGATGTCATTACGTCGTTATCTCAGCTGATAAGAGGTCTGCTAAATGATGTTCCCGTTAGAAAGTTGCTGAATATTTCCTTGCTTTGGTAATAAGCCGAGTTACTGAATATGGTCCGTTTTATTACATTTGAAGTTACTTGCTCCAAGTTTTGAAAGCATCTGAATGAGGTTTTATGCTCAAAGGCAGCTGATTGCTTTTGTAACGATGGGTGAGCACAATTTATAAATCTTTTGCTTTTTATAGTTCATAATTCTCCGTTTTAAGAATGCCAAGGGTTATTTTGAGAAATATGAAAGAAGAATGAGAAGTTGAAGGGAATAACAAAAAGCTCGGGTATTAGGAAGCTTTAAAAAATCAAATGTTTTGAAAAAATCGGTACCTGGTACATCGTGGACGGTAACTTTAATATTATAATTTTTAAAATTATGAATATATAGAGGAAATTTAGTTTCGTTTTCATGTTTTTGAATCCGTCTTTCATTAATCAATAATCAAGCTTATTCGGCGAATGTTATTTGCACATTGAAGCCTTGCGCTGTTTTGAAACGATAATATTTAGTTATCGCTGTTATTTTATGTATTCTACGGATTATCTCTGGTTTGTAGTTCCATAAACAGGGGTATCAAATAATATAGATAGAATATCACATGACGGGATTAGAGCTCGGATAAACACAAACTTTAATCATGAACATTAATTTCGCCAAATCCTTCCATGATGATAAAAACATTCTACAATAACAAAACAAGATTATTACTAATTTGTTAAAATAAATAATAATACTACCAGAAATTAATCAGCTGTAATAATTTAATTTGTTAAGAGAGATTCTTTTATTAGATAGCAAAAAAATTAATATTAGAACCCACAACAAAGAAAACAGCACTCGCTTAATTTAGAGACGTACATAATAAATATTTAAATATTGTATAAATGCCGTTGGAAGTATTTACTTACCAAGTCAATTGATTTTTTTTTAATAAAATCAGTTTTCAATAACATACATATCTATTATTGTTCGACAGCTTGACGGTTTGTCACTTTCGCAAAATAAAGTTTGCAATAGGAAGGCCGTATGTAATGTAATTTTAGCGATGTTTTATGGAAAATAACCACTAGCCCTAACTTCAGGTCAGGTTGGGCGAAGGTTGCAGATGGCGCTCTTGGACGCTGGCCAACCTTATCCGCCCAAACAACCCCAACCACCCACTTAATATACCCACCCCGCTGTAGGACAAACACACACTGCTACCAGTGCTACGCGCGGGCAATGGAACGAGAACTACTATAGGACCGGATTGAGAGGAACTCATAGTCAAATATTCTAAAATAGCAAAACGGTCCAAAATGCAACGGATTAACTAAAGGAATAAAAAAAATTGGAAGGCATGTTTCAGGTGGGAAGGCTATCTTTATTCTACTGAAAGTCCACTAGAAGATGCTCCGTGGAACTAACTTGCACAAAATTGCTTCCACACTGGTGGAAACCCGGGAAACACGCCAAGCGCGCGTCCAAAATTTCCACGGTTTACATTCGCTACGTGAGGCTCGTTCTTTTGTTGAACACCTCAGCGGTAGAATGATTTGCTGGCCTGTGTTTCTTTCCTCCGAACAAACGGGTCTCTCCTTTTTTCCCCAAAATACCCTCCACACAGCATCCCTAAAAATGACAAACGTAACAATTTCCCTAAGGACCTTCTGTGTGGATGTTATATTTAAAAAATGTCGGTCAAGAACAAAGTCGAAGTCCGAACCAATCCCTGTGGGACGGCACATTTTATTGAATGTGAGAAAGAAGTGAAAGCGTCAAAGACCGTCTGAATCGACCTCTGCTTGCCTTCACTAAAAATCGTCAACCCGCGTACATTAGAATGCGGCAAGTATATAATGGTTGGCAGGTTGTTGACCACTCCTCGGTTCCGAATCCGGTAAATGTCAAAAGCCTTGGAAATGTTAGGTGCTCACCGTAATATTTCAGGCACCACCTCCAAACACATGTCACATACGATAAAAAATCACCACATGAGAGGTCCCGTCGGAATTCGTATTAAAGGTAGTAATAATTTTGTTCTTCTCGAGGTATGTGAGCAGTTTGTCGTTGATCACACGTTCCACCATCTTAGACAGAACTTATGTAAACTCTATAGGGTGGTAGTTGGCTTGTTTGGATTTGTCTACTTTATTGGGAATATGGCGAATGACCGCTTTTTTCAACCAGAAGGTACATACACACACTTCAGGGACGATTTAAAGAGCTTCGTCAAAATTTGATATATTTCTATAGCACACCCTTGCGATACCAGGGCAGTTATTCTATCATGTGCGCTAACTTTGTTGATTTGTAGCCCCCGTAAGATGTGGAGTATATTCCGGTGCCAGATCTTCAGATTTTTCATAAAAAACCGCCGTGAGGAATCGACGCGATGGCGAGAAAACACCTTAATCATTGAGAGTCTAGTTTTTCGGGAACATTTTTCCTAATTATTTCGACTTTTCGGTGGCGGTATTAGCAAGTGACCCCTCGGGTGTGGTAGCTTTGCGGAGATTGGGACCCACGGAGCCGGCTAGCGACCAAAACACTCTGCTCCCACTCAGGCCGGTAGCCTTCTTTTGACTGATCTGCAAAGTCGTGCTCGAATTTCGACCTTTTCATGATTTTCTTGCTTCAGTTTAGTTGGTTTATTAATAAAATATTGTTACTTCAATAAATACTGAGTTCGAATAATATTTCATGGAATTTAGGATTGAATATAGGAACATTAAACCAATACTATTATTTTTTTAATGTATAAAGTACTTATAATAATAAACAAATTTTATGAAGCAATTACTATTTGGTTGCTAGTAAGAAATTGAAATACAAAATGCTAATCCGATTTGATTGTTCTTTCTCTGTACAGTAAAAAATAAAATACACTTTCTTAAAGATTGGATATGATATGCGATGTGACCTTTTAAAGAAAATTCTAATGAAAATGTTTAGGCTAGAAAAGTAATAAAAAAATAAAAAGTCATGGGTAATTTGATCACATCACCGTTCACGCAAATTTTAATCGAACGCATCACAGTTTTGTCAGCTTTAACGCCTTGTATGCTTTTATATATAATAATTTTATATTTTGACCAAATTATTTTTGTTGAACCATTTTATGATATACAAAAAATGTGCACAGAAATAAAACAACGAAAAAATGAAAAAATAAATAAAAAGTTTACAGTGCATTACATAAAAAAAACAGTTGTGTAAAGTTGTTCAAAAATAAAGAATTGGTAAACAGTAGGTACGTTATATAATAATAGTGTTAAACTAAACTAAAATAAGAAGAGTGAAATATGCATGAAGTGTTTCAGAAATGCTACTTTTAGTGATGTTATTTACATACAATATGAATAAAATAGGACCAAGAATCGAACCCTGCGGCACTCCGCGGGTGAAATTTTTTATGTCGTTCGACACATTCTTGATTAGGACTAAATAAAAGCAATACAATTTTGGATCGACTACCACAAATTTTTTTTAGATATGTGAAGATACGCATTACATCATATTCACTCTACTGTTGAAGCGTAGATACAAATTCAAAGTCAGCACAGTTTACGATTTGTGCAAAACCACATTGCCGAGGATTCGAGGTTTTTTGGACTTCAAAGTCTATAGGTGATTAAGTGATTAAATAACACTGATAATTTTAATAGCACTAACACGAGTTTATAGTTGAGGTAAGTTTTTTTGGTAACATCCCTTATAGAACGAATATTTTTTGCGAAGATAAATTATAAGTATGTCTGCAAGGTTTTGGCGACGGTTAAATTAACGATGTTACTCCACCAAGGGCTGGTGCTGCTTTCTCTCAAGCATGTAAAGGTATGACACTCATCAAATCTAATTTATTTGTCTCGGCCATGTAAAAATATTGATCTGATTCGGATTCCACATAAACGGCACTCTGGTCATAAAATCGTATTTAAAAATTTTACGAATATATTTTCAAAGAAATTTTATTGCCACACATTAATGTTGCATTGTTCCGAATATGAAATTTTAGGCGTTAATTGATTATCCATGTTGTAGTTTGACATGTTTGTCATGCAGCGTGCGCATAATCCGAGTAAAAAATACTATTGGAGGGCGGAGGGGTGATGGGCTGGGAATTAACGGTGCTCCCGCCCACTTTTGGGCAATTGAATGCATTACCTAAGTACTTATTTATTAAATCAGCGCCCTCTGCGCTATCAGCTACTAACAGTGTTAAACCCGTTTATGACCTCCGTACATTTAAATAATTTATTTGTTTAAAAATATAAAAAAAAGTTATTCAAGCACATTATTAACGTTTTTATTTTTATAAAATATTAATTGCTACCACTATTTTTTTTTCAAGTCTTGTAAAATCTTTAGGATACTTTAAAAAATAAAATTACACTGTAAGCAATGTTCAGTCTTTTACAGAGAAATAAAGAGTAAAAGTGAAAATCATTTGTTTTTGAAACTGAATCTGTTATGAATGTTTGTAATGACACCACCATAAGTCACTCGGGAATTTACAAATTGGTTTGTAGCGGTTTTTCTGCATTTTATATTGGTAAAACAACCCCTAACGCCAATGTTAGAATCAACATTTTAGATATTTAAATAACCACGATTTTTCTGAATTCGTCAATCATCTTGTTGATAAAGATCATTCCTTCAATAAAAGTACCGGTGCTCATATTCTTCACAAAAAAGATAATGGTAACAAATTGAATAATTTAGAAGCACTAAAAATAAAAGAAAGTCGTTTAAATTAATGGTCATACTCTTAATAATCAGGTGAATTTGTCCAGTAGTCCAATAATAAACTCATCAAATTTATCATTATTCTCTAATCACCAACTCAGTTGACGTTTTTCTCTTCGAATTCATATTATCTGTCTCTTTATCTCTGTTCCTTTGTTATATATTTTCTCATTATTCTGTTATTTTATTTTATATATTGTTCTTCCTCTGTATAACCACACACTTTGTATTTTTTGCTAAGTTTAATTTTGTACTCTGATGATGCTTAGGCTAAGCAAAACCGAAAATATATCCGTGGTCTGATACAAAGTTATTTTTTAAATTTTTATTAAAATATGTCAAACCACAAAGTAATTGCTTTCTATGAAAACATAAATGTTTATATTTGCTTTCCTCATTATAAAGTATCCTATTACGATTGTCTGATCAGATATTCAGCCTAAATATTATTTTCGCCGGATATACATTCCTCCTTTGTTAAACTATGCAAGTGCATAATTTAACCAATTTAAGCTTTGTGGTTACAAAGTTATTTTATTAAAAAGTTTGTCCTACACATTTAATAGGTTTAACTTTAAAATGATAATTTCCTTCTCACATTATAAGTATTCCAGGACACAAAATGCTGGAACAAGTGTTATTTGTCGTCATTCCACTGCGGCCAAGCTCCCTCCCTGTGAAGGCTTGCGCAAGAGTTGGCCGCAACCTACTATTTCGGTATTAGTATGTGTGCACAATAGAGTACGAACGACATAAAGTCGGAAACTTTTGCAAATATTCGACAACATATTTCGAGAAGAACAGAAAAGTCGCAATCGGTCACAAATTAATATCTTGCACACGTCATCTCGTATTGGTAATATGAACACAGCCTGATGCAAAGTTCGCAAATTTTATTCTTAAATTATATGAGAATAATATTGTCACCCTTGTTCAACAGTATGACAAAGTTTTACATTTACGTATTTTGGTTTCCGGCAAATAAATGGTAAACTCGCTACGGTGTGTTTTGATTTATCAAAATAATTCAATTAGTTTTTGTGACATGCCCATATAATTATTTGACGGCCTCCATGGTCGAGTGGTAAGACGCTCGACTACGAATCCAAAGATCGCGGGTTCAAACCCGGCGTGCTCAAATAACTTTTATTCAATAACTATGCGTCATAACACATTTAATTAATATAAAGTATATTTGCGGCACGTGGTGATTGCGGTGGTAGATACTCTAAGTATAGCCCTGGTGAAAGACCACCATTCAGAATCGAAACGTTGCTTGATTGAAATGGCTTTAGCCGTTTGTGACCAGATCTGAATAGCCAGGTACTTCCCAATCTTCCTTTTCCCCATCTTCTTCCCTTACACACTACCTTAAACCTCACAACATACCCAGATTGGGGATGCCATAGTTTCACTGGCTCTAAACGGTTAAGAGCAGATGGGACTTTTGTGCGGTATTCACCATAAAAAAATAAAAAAGTTTAATTCATAGCACTTGGAAATATATTTTTTTACCTCTAAGTGCCTTCTTCATACCGGAGACGTGTTCACTCGTGATAATGTATCAGTCGTGAGTTTTTTTACGATACAACGCGCAATATACCATACCATGAATTTGGCGGCCGAAGATTGGAATAAAAAAGAACATGTTTTGAGAGATTTAAAGAGAATTACAAAGCTCTTTCCGAAAATTTTCGATCATCTTCTTTGTTTCAGCGTTTTAATGCATACCAGTTGAACTTCCCCAAAACCTTCTATATTTTGTGCTTTCAGCTTGCTTACTGTGCTGAACTTGCGAGAATAATAACTTTGTTTGGAGTGTGTGAATTAATTAGAGACATTGCTTGTAAGAGTTATGCTTTGTACTTTAGTATTTCAACAAAAATTACATTTAAGACAAATTCAGGTTTAATGTGATCTTAAGATACTGGAAGATATTTGAGAAAATGTAGAGTTTATAAGTAATTGTGATGGAAACTGACCAATTTACGTGAGAGGAAGTTGAGCCAATTAACTAACACTCTAACGGCTAATACTAACACTGACACATGCGCTAATAGGATTGCCGTCAAACTCTTTATACAAAGTTTCTGGCGACTCCCATCCATCCGTTTTGTCTCTTCCATTATTTAAATTTGACCAACTAGTCAATTGCAACTACCTCAATAAGAAAATAATATATAACGGATTGATATTAACATTCTCGGTTGGAATAGTGTAGTGATAGATCGTAACCCATATTACGAAAACGTTTTACTTTATTGTGTAAAAATAGGAAAAAATTCAAAATAAATGTTTTTGAAATACAATGGTTCATCATTACTATCGACGAAACGTATGAGAATTTGGAAAAACAGAAAAAAGATATTCGAAAAATTAATATAAAGGAAAACCTGCCGAAATATCCACCAAGTGGTTCGAAATAATATCCGTACGAGCATATGAAACGGCAAATAGAAATTCATTATTATACGAGAGATTCCCGTGCCGAGTTGTCATATGAAACGGAATTCTCATGTATTCTTTAAGTGCTGAGTGTTACGAAATAAATATAATGTGTCATTCTATTTGATACAACATTGTGATGAGCAGTTGTTGTACGAGAATTAAAACAGGGTTAGATAAAAAAACAATAGAGTTTTGATAGTAAGATAAGTTTTATGTAAAAGGCATGTAGAGGAAAACAAGTAACATAACGAAGTGTTTCATTCTAAAACGAAAATAAAATTCATATTATGTTGATATTTAAAAAAATATATAACCGTAACGTACATCTTAATACATATTTGAATTTAACGAGCTGTTTAGTATCATACGTACGGAATATTAATAACGTACCTGTACAAAGGGATTCCGGCATCATCTCTAAACCAGAAAACCATGTGAACTTTGTCATGGTCGACAGATGTGACGTCACAAGGCAGCTCTGCTATCCTTCCCTCCACAGCCTGGATGTCAAAGGTTTTCACTGGAAAGAGAAAGGTATATTTTACTAGATGAAAATTATCATATAATAGGTCATCCATAGCGGTGGTTAGATACAAAACACCTATTCAAAAACTATTTTTTGAATTACGACTTAGTGAAGAGATAAAAAAATGAAGGGTAGTGTAATATATACGTAAAATATTAATATGCGAAATTCACCACCCTAAATTATTGGACAGGATACAGATAGATGAGAAATAAATAAAAATGAAGTTGTAGACTAGATAGCCTAATAGTTACCACACTCGGCTAGCAGTCAGACAGACGGAATTCGATTCTCGTATCGAGTACCAGCTTGCTCCTTTTTCAGAAAAATCATAATTAACACATTTCGTCTTATTCCAGCGTGGTCGTTGAGCGTGTACAATTATACAAAATCTATCACATCCAATAAATACATTACATAAATATTTAATTAATGGAAAACATTTACGCTCTGTGATAAAAGTTAATTAAATCCTAGAATACGTGGCTATTGAAGAATGGTTTTCGATATGCCCATTTGAATACACCAGTCACAAGGAGAGATAACAGAAACCAAGAGGAGTCGAGGGTCAATAAGTCGCCTTGAAACCCGTCAGATCGACGAGAGTTTATCTCAGTTACGTGGAAACACTTGACAACTTAAGGCAGCGAGGAGTCCGGACTAGGAGTAGCTGCCAGTAGCTGGAGAGGCGTCATTTAGTGGATAAACAGTGACTGATTATAATATTGAAAAAAAAATCCAAAAACATTGTTATGCGTAAATGCCACTTTTTGTTTATTTTGCGATAATGTTTCACTGTAAAATAAACGCGGTTATATTTTAAAGAAAAGTTTGTTTTTCATCACTACAGTATTCATAACTTGTTGAGGTGTTGTTGTTGATCAACTGTTGGAATTATCATAAAGCCGAATAAGAAACAAAGTTTTTGTGAATGTTTGAAGCTCATTAAGGTATAGTAATGAGCTTTTGATTGATGTTAAGACTTCCTAATTTAACAGGTCAAAAACATCGGCAAAAATTTAAAGGAAAACAAAATTATAAAGATGTTCAAAAGGCAGTTCCGGGAATGTTCTGCGAACGGGGAAAAGACTAGAGATAAAAATTACTTCCATAAGCTGAAAAGCATTTCACCAGGACATCGCGTGTCGGCGTTATCTTCCTTTATAGAGATTTCCCTTAGTGGCATCGGCCTGAAGGGACGGATACTCTCATTCAGGAATTTCAAAAAGTCATGTAAAATAATGCCACAATGTAGAATGATAAGAAAATTTACGTGAAAACCTACATAAAATTGTATAGGAACGGATATTTTTGGCAAACCGCCCGTGAGATTTCAAATAACAATACAATCATTCGTGAATTAGTTCCGCCAAATAAAAAAAGCGGCCTGAGAAAATATCTCTGACAAAAATCCTTTCAATATTAACTAATATTATTTTTAATATTATTTTTCTTGATAACGATATAGAGCTTTGAGATGAAGGTGTTGTCATAATTTGTATTTTGTTGTTAAAAAGCTCAACGGTAAAATATGCCACCGAGTTAAAAATATCTGGGCGATTTCGAGTAAAGAAAGAAGTTTTCTTTGATGTGGTCCCGACTACTGGAAAGTGCATTGAAGTCGGCAAGGACTGGCTCCAGATGCCTTCTGCTATCCGGAGGCTTTATTATAGAGCCACAAGATGTCGGAGATGAGCGCCTTTGGCGAATATTACTTAATGATGATGATCCTTTACGAGTGGGCGGGGAGGCCTAGGGGCGGGGGCGGCGGCGGGGCGGGAGTAATCAGAGGCGTGGCCTTTGATGAGGGAAAAAAATAAAAAAAAGAACAAAAGAGAGAGATGAATATCTCAAATGAAAATGTCAAATATTATTATTGTTCCCTGGTATATTTCATGTTGTACTTTTTCAACAATCATTTATTTTTTTTCCATGAAAGTGCAAATTTTACGGCAATATTTAGGTAGATTTTCATTTAATTGAAAGACATTCGTACTTTGCATTGTACATTGAGATGAAGTTTTTAATTGAAAAAATAATTTGCTCAGTAAAAATTATATTTCAAGTTTTTTTTTATTTTTAGTTTTGCAATTTCTATTAAATATACCATTTACAGGATCAAGAAGAACGCTATCAATCCACCTTCGTCTGAAGATCCTTTGAGTTTTAAAGTATATTCCTTAAAAGGTTTATTTTAATTTATTACCTTAAGCCCAATGGTGTATCACTCACGCGTTAGATTGACGTCAGGAGTCGACGCCACGTGACTGTGAGAAATATACCTTCACTGGAAGGTATTTAGACTTTAGGCACGATGAATATAAGAATCTAAGAACACGTGAAATGTATTTCTTTTTTCAGCTACGCAATATAAACACTTGAAAATAATTAAACATACTTTAAACACAAAAAGAAAAACTGTTAAGTTTCTACTTGAATAAATTTATGAGAAGGAAATGAAAAAAGTAGGCTTTCGTTTTGATGAGGTCGATTAAATTTAGCTGAATATTTGGATTAGCAACAGCATTGATCTAAAATGTAAATAGTGATGATTTTATACAAAAAGTGTTTTTAAGAAAAAGTTTGTTCTTTCAGTTTAAATAGAACGTGGAACATTAATTAACGAAACTGAAAAATTGATTCCAATCTGCTCTTTTCTTGCTACCGTGTAGCTTTGATTTCCGAAATTGTGGCTAAAGATCTACAGAACAATGGCCCCGGTGGCGATAATCGCTTGAAGCTGCCTCCAGAACCGCTCAACTATTTGTTTTGGTGGGAAAACAATGCAGAGTTTGCAAAGCTCTTGTCCCAAGTGTAAAGTTTAAATGTTGTGCTGCAGACTGCGGCCTGTTTTAGAGAGGCTCATTAAGAGAGAAGCTTCGGCTCATGGATGGAAAACGCACTAAAAGACATATCTCTATTATTTGGTTGACCTCCTTTCAATAAGAAAATATATTTATTTTTAACATTTTTTAACTTTTGTCGTATATCAAATAAAATATTTACATGCACAAAAAAACATATCTTTCAGACCTCCAAAGAATATTTACTATAGAAATGCTTTTGTGAAAAATCACAAAATTTGCAGTGCTTTGTATAAATCTAGGGATTGAGGAAATAAATGAATTATTCGAAGACTATCAATTATATTAAAAAAATTAAAATAAAGGAGGCTCAGAAACAAAAACTTCGATCCGGGAGTAACGCATTTATCAAGTGTGTTACCAGAACCTACTCAAATAGTGTCATTTTTATCAATCTTAGATTTATGAAAAAGTGTTTTATTCGATTGTTCCGATTTTTGCAGGCGTATTTGCACTTGTAGAGCTTTAGGTAGAACAGTTGGTAGATGTATTTTACTCTCGCAAAGAGCCCCAGTAAGCTTCGGTCACAACCCTAATCCTTAAATTTTCTGTGTCTTATACTATTTCATATTCTTTAAATATAAATGACCTTGTATCAATAATTTATAACACAATGAAATATAAAGCTTTGATTAGTAAATTCCATCTTAAACATATATTTCTGTTTAAGGCTATGCATTTTCAGAAATCAAGCCAAACCCAAAATTTTGAAATGATTTCCAATCTGATTTTGAAAAATAAAAAAAAATCTGTCTAAAACAATAAATAAAAAAAATAGAAAAACTGATGTTGCAGGATATCCGATACTTCAAAGCATTTTTGCAGGCCTGATAAGTTTTTTTTCTAGAAAAGACAGGAAAAAATGTTCCATCCGAATCTAGGTAAATGTTCTACTTTAGTAATTTCTTAAAAAAAAACATTATTATTATTAGAAATATTGTTTTGGACGATTTCCATTGATTTTTAAGATACCGATTGGCCATAATCGGGATAATTTTCTTCCTATATCAAAGCCCGGAAAAAATCTAACCAGTAACCAAAATCATCCCTAAAAAATTTACTCGTACCAGTCACGGAAGTCAGGAAGACAAGAAAAGCGTCGTCTTCCTTGCTTTGTCTTCCATTAATCTCCCCCTGGATTTTATGTTTGGTTATCTTGTATTTATCGTTTTTTGTGATATGATAATTCACTTTTTCTTTTTTTTTATATCTAGACAGGTTAGTAATTTCCGGCCATTCGATAAATGGCTTTTAAACTAGTATTTTAGCTATGTTATACTTAAAATTCCTAAAATATATCTTGTTACTGACATGAAATAAATGAAGTTTCATAAATTTATGTGTATATATATGTAGCGGACTGTCATACTAAAAAACAGTTCAAATTTGTGGAATAAATTATCAAGAGGAAAAAATATAAAGATAAAAATTATCACAATTTGCGCAATGGAATCGATTAGAAAATATAATTTTAAAGAAAATTATATCGTACTATTTGTATTTACGTCATAGGTGTATTTCGTGTTAAACATATATTCGAACATGAAACACGGTTATAATAAGTGAAAATATCCGCATACCTACCGACACACGAGTTTATGAAACATTAAATATTTAAAATGGAACAAGTAATCAGTTTAGCGTAAAATAAATTCGAAGGGTTAATATTTCTTTTTTAGTGTAGGTGTAAAAGTGGGGGTTTGACAAACTTTTAATGTAAAAAACGTTTCCATGTAATTTTATATAAAAAAAGTAGTTCAAGTGATTGGAAAATGCAGTTGCGCATAGTTGAATCAAATAGTGAAGTTTGATGATTAGTGCGGCAGTTGGTATGAATCTAACAGGGAAAAAAACTTAAGTACTAAAAAAAAAACAAGGGAATATAGAATTACTAGGGTTTCTGAATATACTCGTTTATATATTTTTATTTTTGTACCTTGGGACTCAAAAGAGAAATTGAATGGAGAAGTAATCGATTAGAGGCCGATTATAATGAAATAAAGCTAACTCCCTGTTTGATAAAGTTAAGCAAGGGGGAGTTGGAAATAATTTTTATAAAGCTAAGGCTCAAAATTAACCAAATTTAGGGACGAAATATTTTTTTTTAAAGACTACATTTGTAATGATTTGTGCTTACCTGTTATGATATACATATTTTAAGTTAACCTAAATCGTATTACGGGGTAAAGTTACACAATATTTTAATAAAAAGCGAAGTGAAATAGTTTCTTTTCTCGTAAATCGCGATCTTTAATTGTATAATATTTTATTTTTATTTTACACGAATATCTGATAAAAATTGAAGAAACAAACTTTTTTTTTCATGTTCTTTTTAAAACCAAAAATCAGTCATTAAAACATATACGAGTATATAAAACAAGGAATATAAAATATATATACTATTTATGACTAAGGAAATTTTAAAACATATTTTAGAAGTCTCTTGACCTTTCTTTTTCTTACAAAGAAGTTCCTTTATAGCTTGGGGGAGAAATTTCATTGATATATTACAAGCAAATATTTTTCAGTAAATTTGTTGATTTTTTCCTTCAATTATTTATATAATTTGTATTTTCTTTAAGGAGCGTGGAAAAACACATTTCAATAAACAAAATAAGAGGTAAGCCCAAAATTTAAAAATAAATGCGTAGTATTGTGAAAGTAATGGAAGCTTTAGAAAATATATTATACATGATACGTAAAATGTTAAGAACTTGATTTAATTGTCGAAAGAATCGAAAATCACAAGTCTAACGTAATTCTTAACTCATCACTTCTCGTTGACAACATCCACTTGTAATATCAATAAGATTTAATAACTCAAGTATATTTCAATAGAAATAATGATGGCACACTGGAGCAGGCGGCAGTAGATATGGCATTTTCTAAGTTAATAATTTGGGTTATCTTGCGATTCTCGACACTTGGAATTCAGGCTCTTAGGAAAAGTTTCAGCGCGCGAACAATGGGTATTTCAGTTAACATTCACTTGTATTTGAAGCCTATTGTTGAGCGAAAAGTATGTATGATTGCTGAAATGAACTGTAAACATTTCGAGTAATTTCATTTGGGGCTGAGAATGTCGAAGCTTATGAAATTTTCTTTTGTCACTTTATATGAAATTACTTTTTAAATAGAATTTTTAAGAGACTGTAGTTATTTTTTAAATTTATAAATATTCATATTGTTCGTTTTAAAGTATATTTTTGGAAGGATTTTATAGTGTAAAAGTTTGACAGTTCAAACAAATTGTTATGTTAATAATTGAAATAATATCAATAATTTTCAAATGAAGATTGAGATCGATTAAAAATACCGGTTTCTTATAAAGGTCTCGGTCGTTGAATTGGCAGAAGCGTTAATCTCGGATAGAGTAGAGGTTCCGAGTTCGAGTTTCGGTCGCGACCGTAATATTTTTTCTGTTTCATATTTACGTTGAGGATTATTGATGCTATCACCTTTTACGTATTTTTAAAATCACTTGTTAATGTTAAAATTTTAATTATTTCTAATTTTGAAACTGTTCGTGGTGGAATTCCATTTTAATGATTTAATAAAACAAAGCTTTATTATTTTAAAGTTAATTCTAATTTAATACCTTTTTACGTATTTTTAAAATCACTTGTTAATGTTAAAATTTTAAATTGATTATTTGATTTGTTGAAAATTATGGAAAAAAAGCATTTTAAAAATTAAAATAAATAGCCGTTAAAATTATTTGAAAACATTAATTTCTTGACACTTGAACTAAAAGCTTGCTGAGTAGGTATGAATCTGAGCTGGATGCAAAAAACCACTATTAATGAAATTATATACCAATGTTCGTTTGTTTGAATATTGCTTAAAAGTAAGAATAAGTAAGACAATTTTTTTAACCTTAAAATCCATCTCAAAAAGTTATCAACGATGTTTACATGCAAAAAATACCGATACGTATCATTTGCATTTTCCTCTGAATGGAAAAATGTCTCATTACATTATTCATTTTTTCGGCTCGTGGTAAAATAATTGTATTCACCGTACATTTTAAACATGGAAATTCTAGGTGAAATAAAATATGGCCTCTGATGAGAAATCATGTATCAAGTCACAGGTGTTGGAGGATTTTCACCAAAAAGGATTTCCGAGAAAGAGCGTTTATCTTTAGGAAATCTCAATTTTCCACCAAACAGGTGTGGGTTAGCGCCCTTTGTTTAGTTTTATTTCACGAGTGCTAATAATGTATTTGCTATTTATATTTTGTATTCGCTTTATGTACAAGAGGCAACTCGACACCTTTTCAACGTCGAAAATTATAGAGATCGACTAATTAACTAATTCCAAAGGAAACATCAAATCCACCCATCGAGTAATAAGGCTTTGCTTATCAAAATAAATTATTTTAATCCACAATCCTGTCGTCCGCCGAATGGCTGTGGAAATGAACAACATTATTTATTCACTCCGCAACACCCAATCATTTATTGTAGGTCATCCCTCAAATTACCCCTCAAGGATTTTATGTGATAGCAGCTTACTGGGCAGCTTGTAGTTTTGATGAATATCCAGACTGGAAACGGATAGTTTTATACCTTATCATGACAAAATAACTCACAACATGGTACTATCATTTGACAACTTAAAAAAAAAAATCGATTTGATTGAGTTGGAGCGTGATTTGAGTGGACAAGAAGATACATTATTATATTAATATTTATTCAGCGCACGCGTTATTTTCATGAACACAATCAAGTAAACATATTTTATAGCACGAACGATTTCAATTTGCTTATTTTCAAAGTGATTCCTGAAACACAATAATAAATACTTTGACAACACCAAATCGACAGAAAAAATACATTGAAAGTTGATTTCAATTCCTAATAAAAATTTAAAAATAATATTTTCGAAATTTGAATTAAATTTAAAGCATTAATGCTTTTTTAAAAATAATATCAATAATCAGTAAGACACAAATGAAAAAGAAAAATCCAGAAAATAAAAAAGACGATGGTCACAACCGAGACTCGAACTCGGATCCTCTTCTCTATCCGAGAGTAACGTTTAAACCAATTCAACCATTGGGACCTTATTAGAAATCGTAATTTTTAACTGATCTCATGCTTTCATTGCAGATTGTGGATATTGTTTTAATGTTTTCCATTTATTTCAGCGTGAAATAATTTTTCATTTTTACTACTAAAACAAACTTGTATGGTAAATATATTTAAAAAAAATATCAAAAATTTATTAAAATTGACACGAGGAATCACAAAATATTTGACAAATTTCACGATGATCCTCACCAGACCACACAAATTGAATCTAAATCCAATAACATTACGGGAACCAGAGTATTTCAAGATGTAAAAAAATATCTTTTCAGTCATCACTTTTTTACAAAATTTCTCTAAAAATAATTAAATTTAACGATTGTACCCTTCATTTTCTTAAATTTCCATCAGTGACTAGCTATCGAGAAATAAATTATAATGTTTGTTTGTTTTGCGGGTTTTGGTATTAAGTTACATAACTAACATTATAATGGATATGTTATACGCATTAACTATTGCATCCATAGTGGTAAACTAAAATACATAAATGATTTTTCTGATTACCTTTTCTGACATAATGTCATGTAACAAACTTTACTCATTCATTCGTCATTGTAAGTTGAGAGAATAATGTGTTGTTTTCCAACTAGTGGCAGCATCCTGTGGAGCGGTAAGCAGATGATGGAGCATCAATCATGTAGTTAGTAATCTCTTAGTGACCTGTCCAGAGTCCAGATGGAATGCTTAATCTCATCTACTCCGAGAAAAGCCACACAGAAGTGTACGATCAAATGAAGGGAAAAGGAGAGAGAATAATATATTTTCATCAAGATTACGTGAACTAACAACTATCGCGAAAGAAGTTTGTTTTGACTTTAATCTCACCTAGATATCTTTTAGTCGCCTAAGTTATGCCTGTTATGTTATGTTATATAATATCTTACACCCACGATCTAAATTAGAATATAACCTTTGACGACGATTTGTATTTAGTAGTTTTGAGAGGAAAGTAAGAGCTGTCGACATAGATCTTGAAGGTTTCAATTAATAAGCTGGAAAAAGTTCACTATAAATTTACAAAGTTAGTCGTTTAATTTTTCTTACTTGTGTTGAAATTTATGGATTACAAAATTAATTACTTACCATTCTTGTCCAGTAGTGTGGAGAAAATTGGTATGGTGAGATGAAAGCAGACCGCTATAATCCAGGTAAAGATTGTCTTGCCAACATGTTTGTTTGATTTCCTCATGGTATTCAGTGTTGGCAGGCTCTTATGTCACAATCACTTATCAACGCGTAACACATTATTTCGCTTTTAACACACAGAAATGTAACTTTATTTTAATTCACTTTTGCAAAGAAAACTCACTTCTTTAACTGGTCCTGTTCAAAAAACTATAAACAAAATACAAAATGTTGTAATACAAGATTTTCGGTTTCCCTTGTGCTTCTCAAGCAAAAGTTTAAATTTGAACTAAAAAAAAAAAATATATATAAATATATATATATTTTTTTTTTTTGTATAATCTTAAGGCTTAAAGAATTTACAATATCCTAAACTAACAACCCAACATGGCTAAAAGTAATAGTATTAAGTAATAATTAATAGTGTAGACTTTAATCTACTTATGACAAAATATTACTTATTCTACCTCGATCGTTAATTATAATATCGGGGATACCGAACAAATTATAACACAAGTTTTGTGGGCGCGTTTGATCACTGATTTCAGAAATCATACATACAACTAAAAATTATTATTCCGGAATATATGAATATCACAAATATGTGTAGGCTGTTTTTACAGTTGAAGGAAAGACCATCTATTCAAATGGGGAATTAATAACATTCAAATGTTAATTACAATGAACCTTTTCCTTTTCTGATAAAGCGCTAATTTTATATCGAATAACAGATGCATGCCGGAGGGTGCTTTTATAATATTTCCCTTGGCTAAAAACAAACCCTCTCTGAAACAAAGCAAATATTTCCACAGCCTTTGCTCAAAGAGATAGCAATCTATGTGAGATTAACTGAAAAGTTTCAGGCGTGAAAAGCGATATTATCGCTACACTGAGGCAATGTTTACCTTCTCATAGGCTCTACCAGCTATCCCCGCTTTACTTTACTAATGCTTTGAAAGAAAGTGACATTCAGAACGCTGAGGGCGGGGAAGTCTCTCAGATGGAATAGGGGACACTTTGGATGGTTTATTGACGTGGTGATGGCGTAATACGAATAGCTTTACATCTTTTCATATTCAGCATTATAATGAATGATTGCAAAGAAAATATTTTCTGTTTCATTTCTCCAAATCTAATTGAAATTAATTGACAGAATCCATCACCCCTTTTCTCATTAAATTTTGATTTTGTTAAAATAGATCATTGAGTAATTGTCGAAATAGACAGCTGGTTGATAACCTATATAATTAAGGGTTCGGGAGATGATTGGTTTGCAATTTTTTGCATTGGTTTAATCTGTTTTATTTCAATTTTAGCACATTGAAACAGAAATTTAAACAAGAGTTGCAATTCAGTTCTCAGACACAGATTGTCGATATTTTATGGATATTTTAAGAACCTGGAAAGATTAAGGTTTTGGAATTAAGTCAAAACTGTTTATGAATGGTTCACAATGTCACAGTAAATGCGTAGTCTTACACATGCAAAATAGTAAAAGTGAATTTTAAATTTTAAATCTTGTCCTGTTATTCTGATATCAATAAAACAAATTATATTACAATTAAACTATTCCTAAAATGAGCCTATTTTACAAAGTGAAAAATATTAAAAACTTAATCTAGGTATTCTACATACCACATTACAATACCGGATATTTGAATCTTCGACCCATCATATGCTGACATTTTATTAGAGAAAGATGACTCGCCACCATAAAAAACCATATATTTATTTACACGATGATAAAAGGTGGTCATTTAAATGAACAGGTTGACTTCGAAATATCTATTTGTATTCAACAACCGCTATAAAAGAAAACAAAACGATACCCGAGCAGTCATGCAGATATTTATAGACTTGCACTTACTTTAACGGTTAACGTGAGACTTAGAGATATTGCCCAAGAAACATAAATTTACTTAAAATATTGTAAAATTGCGGATTTTTAGCAGACGGAGGAGGCGAGTTTAAACAGCAGCGGTATAAAACAAAGGATATTTTTGAATTTAAGTCAAAATAACTATTTTTATACTACACGACTGCGAAGTGAAATAGTAGCATTAACATAATAGCATAGTTGAAATAGTGATAAGAAGTTATTTCAGGTCGATTTTGCTATGAGTATATCCACCTTGATTCCTAATAACTGTTTTTTAAATTGTTGATCTAATCATAAAATAATTTATTTTGTAATAAAGTTTTACCGATGCCGATAAATATTAAATTAAAATTGCTTCAGTGAACCCTTGTTCTTTATCAGATCATGTACTTATCTGTCAATCGAATGGAACTCATTCATTAGTCATTCATTAGTTTAATTTATAATCAAATCCAATCAGATAGTACATTTTCATCACGGAATGAAATATTCGATTTGATGAATAAATTGTTTATTAGTTTGAACGGATAATCTACTCATTTACGTATATGGGAATAGTTTTTTTTAAACTAGTTTTTACCCATAAAAAAATAAATCACGGGATGTAACATAACTTGCCAAAGTAAAAATATAAGTGGACTCAATCCACCCATTTCAAATAAAGTATAATGTCTGCTAGAGTATATTATAGGTAGATACAGTTTTTTTTCTTATATTATAATTTTAACTAGCATTTTTTCAAAATTTAAAAAATTGGCGCTCGTACGGTCATGCGTACTCAAAATATAAATTATTTAATTGTAATTAGATCACATCACCGAATACCGCACACGGATCTATTGGCCTTACCTCCTACTCGAAGCTCTTATTGCAATATTAACCAACCACATTATCTGCATAGAAAATATCATATTTATCTGATCATGGACTCTCGTTTCTTTCCTTTATGTGCTCTACCGGTCTAACATAATTTAAAAAATAAGTTCTCTTTAAATTTCAGATTTTTTCTTAATCATATTTGAACATTGATACCTTACCATGTATTAATTCACCTCATTACTGCGCCCACCGATCCCGCTATACAATAAAATGTTAATCAAGTGTTCATTAACAAACAAACGATATGAATTTTAGTGGAAAAACTAAAAGTAGACGAGAAACGAGACTCGAAGTATTTTCGATATGGGATTCAGTTTGGTTCTGGGCATTCGGTTTATTTTATATGGGACACATTCAAATTTAACAGGTGAATCAAAAGGGCATTAAAACGGTTTAGGTTGGACGATTCGAGACTTAATTGGGGACCGAACACAATTTGGGCTGATTGGCTGATGAAACTGGTACGAAAACATTGGGCTATATTGGCGGTGTGTATTTTACAATTATCCGATCGGAATAATTAAAAAGAATAAACACGATTCGTTTAAGAATTGATATAATTTGTTGAAAATCAGCTTGAAAATTCAAAGTTAATTGAAAGTTTACTTGCGATAAGGGTTCTGAAAATAAACATGTGGATAGTGAATTCGAATTACCGATTAAATTTCGATTTAATATTCATTAATATGGTTAATTTTTCATGTCTATAATACCTACTTTTACTAGTAATAAGTAAACTGAATATCTCAGACCGAGTTTCAACATTTTTTTAAGTAATACAAAAATACAGTACAGAAAAGAGGCATCATATAAATATAAAACATTTAATTGAAAATCAAATCTTCAAATCTCCATACGTCATGATGAAAATGGTAGTGCGAGCTAAATAACGTTGAATTTACAGTTAAGTAAATTTTATGACGCCGAAGGTAACCGTTTGTTAAATCAGATTTCTGCTTTATAATTGCTAGATAAAATGTCCGATTAAAAAAAATATATAACTAAAAAAAAACTGTGCAAGCTTCCATAAATTGAAATTTCACCAAAATAAATTATGTGTGACGTTGTTCTTTAGTATCTTTTACTGATACAAATAATGAATGAATGTAATGTATTATTTTAACACATGATTCCTGTCACGCAGAAAATAGCATGTCAGCTTGATGATGTAACAGACAGTGATCATATAACTTCATCTCAATTCATTAATGAATAATGATATCATTATGAAAAATAGTATATAATTATGAGTATATATTTTTAACAAGCTGCGAAATTTTGTTCCGAAACTCATCACAATATTCACATGAAATGTTTTTGTGTATGTAGTATATATTTTTTAATAATGAGGTAGAATAATTTCTATCTTTTTTTGATATGACTCTTTTTTTAAGCAAATGCTTTAGTAAAGAAAGATAAAGAATAAGGAATGTTTACACAAACGATGTGAGTGTTATGATATAGGTAGTAAATAGTAGCGATAATAAATTATAAAATAGTATAAAGAATCATGCTTAGGGAGGTATTTTATCTGTATATTAAATACTTCATTATTAAATTGTCAATTCTTTTTAAAGCCAGCAAAAGAGAGTTCTTTTGTATCAATATATTTTTAATGTCTTCGTGTAAGTTATTAAATAACAAGTAAAATCACGGTTTGAAACTTGACTTGCTAAGAAAAAATATTAGCTCCCATTTCAAATATTGAATAATGTCAACTAAAATACATTAAAGTTAGGTAGGTAAGGATTTAAAAAGATAAAAAAAATGATAATATCAGTTATCACCATTTCAAAATTTGATAAAAGTTTAAACTCGTACGGACGTACGATCTCAAGAAGAAAATTATTTTTAGTTAATTTTATTCCTTGGTGTGTTTAGTAGTATTGTGTAAATGAGGTATTGTTTTTAGAGCATGATAATACAACTTTCAGTTTGGTCTGATTTTCTGTAATAAATTGATGTGTTTATTATATGTATTTTAAAAAAATAGGTCACTGCATAGTGGTAATTGAAATTCTTCAAAAAATAATTTTGTTGGGTAAATTAAGGTTTTTTAAAACTTTAATGGGTAGTTTTTTACAATTTTTGCTGGAATCAGGCTAGTATTATATGTCCACCCTCAAATGATGATGTAGTATTGGAAATTGCAATGTAAATTAACGTAATGCGTAGTAATTTAAATACAATTTTCGTATCGTAAAAAAAATATTAATTAAATAGGTATATGTATTGATTTTAAAATCTTTTTGACAAATTTGATCCACCAATTTAATATTTTTCTAATTTTTGGTATTAAATATTGAACAGGTAGAGAGAAAAAAACATTTGATGTTGAAATATATTTTGGGTAAAATACTCATTAGTTATAATGACGATTTTTTTCGGGAAATCATTTGATTCAAAAAGTTTCTTCACTATCTAATTATAATGAGTTTGTTTCGAAAAAGTTTTTGATTGTGCTTATAACCTTGACGTCCTTTAATTAAATAAAATTAAAAAATTAACCAAGTTTTAAAATTTATGCTCATCTTAATTATAAATCAGGAAAATTGTTTGTATGTCTCACTTAACACTGCTAACAATCAGCTCTAGCGTCATGGAATATACGAGTATGTGTAATTCTGAATAATGAGACAAGTCGCCTTTTGCCCCGGAACTCGGACTGAGTAGGATAGTAACTACTAACATAGTTTGCATATAAAAGTTACTCCGAAGATTGCTCATGCGACTAGGTTAATGGAAAAAAAGTGTTTCTAACTTTCGCCACATTCCATGATTAGCGCTATTTTGTTTTTTTCGTCATTTGCCCGGTCCCTGTTTAACTCCGATTGACGGTCCATTTCATCTTTTTAACAAATTGTGATTAGATGAAAAGCATAACAGCCATGTTGTCATGATTACAATTTGTTTCAAAAGCCAAAACGGGTCTAGAATCAGCGTATAACGGAGACCATTAAAATGACAAAAAACCCAAACGGCGCTAATCGTTGCATCGTGACGACGATGAAAAGTTAAAACAACTCAGCCTTAAACGTCACGATATCCAACAAATTTCATGCTTGTAAAAAATACATGTGATGGTAAATTCGAATAGTTAGATCGTTAGATGTGTTGAGTAACCAGAATTGATTTATTAACAATCCTTAAACTTCGAATCACTTAGGAAGATTAAAGGCAACTTATGTTGGGAATGTAATATCATTGCTGGAAAGGCAAAAGGACTGAAACGCCACTTTGAGCAGTTTACACCAAATTTTTTTTACAGTAAAATTCAAAAATCTTTAGTACAAGGTTGGATTTTGAAAAAAAAGTTAACTCAATGTTCCCACTAAAGCGACAAAAATCTAAGAAAGTCCCAAATTTGTGTCGTTTGAGAAAAACCTTCTTTCAAACGGTAAAAATATTCAAGATGGCTGAAGGGCCACAATAGTCTTCAGAATCAAACGAGAATCAGAAAATTCGACGCAGAAAACAAAAACTGATTAAAACTGCATATTTAACTCATTTTGACCAAAGTGTCGCTTAAGCTCTTTTGCCTTTCCAGCGTCGATATGTAGTTTCTATAGGACCATTGATATCTAATTACAAAAAGTAGTAATATATAGCATTTACATCTATAATCCCAATAAAACTGCGTATTAAATTGGTGAAAATAGTTTTTATAACCAATTGATGGTTAACGTGACGTGTTTTTTAAGGGCATTGCGTTTAAATTACCACGATTAGTATAGTATTTTGATGCTTGGTGCAATATTTGAGAAAGGTTTCTATCCCTAATTTGTAAAAATCGTTCTCGCAGAACATCGCGGAATTGAACGTAAACGCGGTGTTTCAATTACCATAGGTATTATAACGGTACGTTAAGTACTATAATAAAAAAATACGAGGCCTGTTCAAAAGAAAAGGTGAATTTTAAATTTTCGCGGGCTGTGTACATTCGATTATTTTTTTTTTGTTATATCGGTACACATATGTTTATCATATGTTAGCATTATCAGTCATTTTGGATTATTGGTTTGTTTTTGACAACTGGAAAGGTTAGTCACGTTTTTGTGTGTTCTTCGATTTTTTTCTTTAAAAAAAAATGGATCAGAATGTACACAGCCCGCGAAAATTCAAAATTCACCTTTTTTTTTAACAGGCCATGTAGATTTGAACTTTAAAGTAAAATAAAAAAACTTAAACTTGTGAAAATGGTTTTCACCTAAAATATAAAAGGTAGATACTCTCAGTATCGTCCTGGTAAAAGATCACTATTCAAAATCAAAACGTTGCTTGAAATGGTGTTATCCGCGTTTGGTGATCAGATCTGAATAGCAAGGTAATTCCAAACTTCCTCTTCCCCATCTTCTTTCCTTGCCAATTATCTTCTGCTTCACAATGTACCTTAATTAAGGGTGTCATAGTACCACTGATTTTATGTAGTGGGACTCTCGTGCAGTTTTCACAAAAAATGAATGTGAACTCTACTCATGAAATGATCATATAAATTGAGAACTTTGTTAGCATAATGTTAACTTAAGTGAGAGACCCGCGCTGTTTCAATTACTGTGAGTAATAAAATTTAATATTTTATGAAATGGTAGTACTTTAATTCGTGAAAATAGTTTTCATCCACGATGTAACCAATTGAACATCAACTCTACTCATAAAAAAGTCATCAAAATTGAGATATTCACAGTAGTTTCCCATAAAATCCATTCAGACTCAAGGGTGCGTTTTTGTTCGGATCGTTTAGTGCCGGGGATCATCTTTAACGCGAAAAATCTGAATAATATTTTCCGCATGCGTGAGAAATATTTCAGATACAGACTCGATCCGGCGCCATCGCATTATGGGGACTATTTATCAAAGTCGTTCCTGTTTCGGATAACCACCCCATCACACTCGCGGCCGCAGCCCACGCGCAAGGCGGGACGCAGGGCAGGACGCGGGCTCGCATCTATCTGCCAGCTATCCACACTTAACATTTTTATTCCATATATGTGGGCTTTCAAAGTACATTCAAAGATCTTTACAATCTATCTCTTTCTACCTTATTAACTATGAAGCATCAATCTGTTTATTTATGTAGTAACCAAAACTGTTTCCAGCTCAGGCTATTTACTTTTTTACATATTCTTCGATTTTTTATTGTTCTTTTGTTACTTGTTATACTAACACGGCTTGCATTTTTTGAATTGTTTACTTATAATACTCGAATATTAATGTTTTTAAGTACCAAAATGTTAACTGTCCTCAATATAATTTCCTTTTATTTGCTTTGACAAATTTGTTATTATGAATTCAAACGTTTCATCTGGATTTTTAGACCCTTAGCTTCTAGTAAATTGATTTTTAATCTGTTGAGGTACACATGCACTGCTATACCCATATCTGAATCTTTTTCTTTCATGATTTATCATAACTATCATGATTTTAATTTGTATACATATTATAGATTATTTTCTCTTCGTTAGCTAGTCTTATTAGCTTAATTGATTTAGTATGAAGCAAATTTAAGGTGAAATATCACAAAACTGCGCATGATTATTCAAAAAAAGAGTGTTCTAATTCGGGTGAAGCCCGGTCGTAAAAAAGGTTTCAGTTTAATCACAAGTTTAATGCACAAACGACGAACACAGTTGCGACGGACAAATTATTATGTTACTACAAAATTACAAATTGAACTAATAAACTTTATCTCAGATAAGTTTCGTTTCATTGTATTTTTTATATCGTCGGTAATATTGTCTTTATATTTTCAATTGTAGAAACCATTTTGTCCCACATCGTGGAAAGCTATCGCCAACTTCCCGTGAAATATGGCGAACACAATTCGGTCCCGGTCCTTAATAACGGCCCAGCCTCGATTCTATGGATGACGATTCCCAGCGATAAAAAAAAACTGAGTGAGAAGTCAAAGGGTACAAAGGGGGGAGAGGCAAAGGCATTCGGATAACGCATTTAGATAAGATTGAACCAATTGCGTTCCTTTGACACAGCATTATGATTTGATGTCGGCATTCAAATGCGTACTTCTTCTTTGTGTTGTTTTGGGACATCCTCTGGATGAGAACAATATATCTAACTGTGTATAAATCACGTGGATCCCATTACCGATGGCGCCGAAGCAAATAATTAACACGAAATAATTGATTTCATTATTTGGTCTTTTATAATGTTTTCTATTTATAAATTGATTTATTTTGATACAAGAGAGAACTTTGATTGAATTGAAAAATTCTCAGTGTTTCTGGTTAAAAAAATCATTTCTTTTTTTACTCATAGATTACTTGCAAAACTTTTTTTATATGTTTTTTGATTTCGGTCATAAATTGGGAAAGTAATTGATTCTTTCCATGTAATTTATTTTATAGATAATACTAAATAAATGGTTTATAAGATGACAGTGTTTTTTTTTCTACTAATCGATCAGCTACATCAAAAAATGATAGTTTTTTTTCATTTTGTACTAATGTTTTTGCAGTATTTGTCACTTAAGTATTCTAATTACCTCGTTCTGAGCTGTTAATAAACGTTTGTTTGAACACTGTCAGTAAATAATAAAGCTAAACAAAATAATAAGTGCTTTCCGAGTTATTCCACTGATAGCAATATTATTCACATGCCGTAATATGAGTTGTTGGTCTAGAGTGAAAAAAGTGGAATGGCGTGCCGCGTGCCGTTTCGGGTGATGTTTTAAAACGTCAGAAAGATAACGGAACGGAAGCATGAATTTAAATGTGTAATTGCAGGCCCAAGCGGAATTCGAGAACCGAAAAATATGAAAAATACGTATTCATGTATGCTGGTACTTCATCATAACCGCAGTTGGATGATAGCTCCCGCAAAGTGAGCCTTTTAAATTGATGATATGCGTCCTGCGAAAAATAAAAACGGGAATATGAAAAAAAATACCAGTTCGGTCGGATGATTTTCACCCGCTCTTCAAATACGCTCTGTCTTTGATAGTTTCCTTTGATGTTCGAAACGTAAACATTTCGCCAAATGCTCGTTCTGAAAATATCATTTTGCCGGGGTAATTTTATTTTGCAATTTGAATTTAATTTTTAAAAAGCAATCTTGAACTGATAATGTCGAAAAACACTTAAACCTGACTCAACTATACGATCATATTAATTTATTCTACATTTAAATTAATTTATGGTAAAGCTCTTTTTAAACTAAAATTTCACACATCTCTGGAAATTTTTTTCATTCAAATCGTTGAAAAGCTAAAACAACGTTGATCAGATATCATGGAATAAGGATGAAATACTTTTTCCTAACTTTTATTTTCATTTTTATAAATCACAGGTATAAGTAATTTATTTTCTAGTAAAACTCATTTCTTAAGTAGTCCTTTTTAAGGTTGATAATTTTAGGCTAATTTTCAACACTATGTTTAGCAAAAAATGATGTAATCACGTCTGAAATGAAATCAGGTTCAAGGAAAGTGCATAAGTCTTAAGAGTTCTCAGCTAAAATATTATCACAATATAAAATACTTACTTAAAAACTTAATCAACATAACGTAAATAATTTAAAAAACGCATTCACCGGGAGCAAAAGTTAAGGAAATTGATAAAGTAAACGCATACAAACGTTTGTTCACAGGTGATTCTTCAAAACTCCCACCGTAAAGTGCAATTAAAAAACAGCGTTTGCGCGTGCCAAAAATTCTCATTTTTATTCGCGATAACAAGCATTATTTGTAATCGGATCACGCGTCCGTATTGGCATAGTTCCGGCCCGATGCGTATATCCGAAAGTCGAAAGCTCGGGAGGTCTGAAAGCAGTGAAAGCTCGACGCGACTGCGGACGGACGTTACCGCCACGGAGTTGTACGCGATACTAGGGAGGGTGGTTGACGGAGAAGCCTGGCGGGCAGGCAGTGTGGCTGTGCGGAGTGTGCTGTACGCTACGGTGTACGGTGTATGCTTGTGTAGGCAGGCGCACGCCCAGTGAGGCCTGTACCGAGATGGCTCCGTATGCGGGGAAAGTTTTCATTATTCACGTGATGGATCTTATGGTTTGATGATGACAAGTCGCCTCGCGTGCCTACCTGACTGAGTCGCTAATGATTTATCATTTATAGAGTATATGGACCAGCTTTGTTTTGAGAGGTAATGGACAATATGATGGCAACTCATTAATTAGAACATGAATAAATGAGCGGTGCGCTAGGTTTAGAACTTTCAATGTATTTCTAATTGAGTTGTTTTCATTTTAACCAATTTGAGATGCCGTCTCCGTGGATGAACATAGTAGGTTTTATGTATTATTATTTTAGGAAAACAATTCGCATAAAGTTTTACCTGTTATAATTGACATTTTTTTGACGTTCAAAAAAAAACTATTATTATTTCAACTTTGTTGAATAAACATTTCACAAATTATTATTTAATTTCCCATAAAAAAAACGATTTTCGTCCATTTCCTCTTCGTTTTAGCGTTTTACGGAAAAAACAATAATTATTTTAAAAGTACCCTTCCGCAAGGGTAGATATATAATGATGGATGGTCACAAAATCTGTATCTTTATACACTCTCCATGCTCTATTCATATGCATACACTGTCTCTTACATTCTTCTGTTATTTGAATTCTTCACATGCCCGACTTGTTTATACCCTAAATATTTGATTCTTTTAATAACTTACATAATCCATATCTTTGCACGCTTTTCGTGCTTCATTCACATGCATACACTGTATTATAAACTCTTCTGTTATTTGGATTCTTCACATGCCCCGACTTGTTTATACCCCAAATATTTGATTCTGTTGATAACTTCATGCCTCACACTTTCGCATTATTTATTTTCCTGGCACTCTTTTCTCTTGCCGTTTGCTTTACATGTACAAACTATTAAGCGTATTTTTGGATCTCCTTTTTCACTCACTTATGTATGAGTATTCAAATATAAACGTTGTCTGTACTGGCGTTTAATAGGATTCTCATGTAAAACATAAATGAGATTATTGAAAAATGGCCTAACACTGGTTTAGAAAACAGTTTTTGATTTGATAAAAGCATTTTATTTCTATAGCGCAATTGTTGTGATGTTGTTCAAAAGTATATTTTTAGTTCACGATAATTTGTTAAGAATTTAATCGACGTTCGCTCTCTTTTGTAGGCTCCAAGCCTCAATAATATTATGTTCATCGTAATTATTACATTTATTAGGGTCATGAGATTTGAATAGTTTTTCTATCTTGTATTTCTAGGTTAACGAAAATGTGAGAAGTGCTGCGAAATATTAAAACGACTTAAAAAAAGACACGAATGAGAGAAAAAATAAATTTCCGAGAAAAGCATGAAGAGTGAAGTTTTATTCTGCTAGGTTTAGCAGAAAAGCAAACTGTAATCGAAATTACAACGCGTCTACAATCATGTAACATTTCCATATCCATCATCACAAATCACAAAGAAGAAACAATTTTTCATACAGATAAAACGAATGGAGATTTATGTCGGCCGAAAAAGTTTGATGTTTGTTGTCGGACCCATATTATATGAGCACCACCCACACACAACAATATCATCGCCCGCACATGTACGGCGTACGGCTGACGGGCACACTATGCGACTACACACTTGTAAATATTTCATATTATATTATATGGCCAAGATTCGTCACCCTTTGATGAGGAATCCCAGTGGCTCCGACGGGTTAAGCAGGGGATGGTATGCTTTCACGATTCCGGGGGAAACGTGGGGTCATATGCAAAAAGGTCTCCTTTAATATTCATCGGGTCAAAGCTCGGTTTACCGCAAAAATATAATGAAAAACAAGCTTTATTCTCCAAAAATAAAATAAATCCAACGGACTTCATACTACATTATTTAAAATACCATTTAATAAAATACCAACTCGCTGGTAAAAAGCTTATTACTTTTATGATTTCATCTTGCGGAATTTCACGTTTTTCGTATTTTTATTCAACCAGAAAAAAAACCTAATTAAACAGCTGATATTTTTTGATTTATCGTAAATATTCATTTTGCTCTTCGTTATTGTTCAGAACAATAATGTAGATTACTGTTGGTATACGAATAGTGCATGCCGCAACGTAATATATTTTTCAAATGAAGCACAATGTTCCCGAATCATTAGTAATCCGCAAGCACCCAATTATTTAGAAAAGCCTAAAGCCCAAATCCCAAATGCCCAGAGGATTGGTGGGTCTAATAACAACTAAATGTAGCCGAAACCCAAGGGAGAAAAATAAATTCGGCATATTAATAAACAGATTGACTCAGGTCCTCTGTCAGGGATGATGAATGCAGGCACTGCGCGACCGGGAATTGGAAAGGGTAGAAAAATAAAGCCTTTGAAAGGCTCCAGGTGTGCGGCCATCCCTTCCCAGCTTTGGTTACATATGAGACTAGGTCCATGTATAAATCTAGTCCAGGATGAAATTCAATGCCTGCCGTTTAAACAGCTTTTTCCTCAATATCTAAAATGAGGCGAGTTTTCGCATTATACATTCCCTTTGGGGTGCGAATATCCAGTTTATTCGTGGGCTGATGTAAGTCGGGGACTTAAGGACAAACTTTCTTTAAATTACAAAGGTTTGGTGAAATAGTGAGACATTTTCTTGTCATCGTTATTAATCTGTGCGTAGGTAGTTACTTAAGATTATTATTGTGGACCGGCTTTATTCTATTACGGTAACTTCAGACTGATCCATTTTAAACTTATGTCAGGTTATTTAAAACACCTGGGTCAGGGTTGAAAGCCACTAGTATAAGGTGAAATCGTTCCGGTTCTAGATAAATAATTTATGACATGATGAACTTTGGATACGCTTGTTATTATAATAACAAACACAAAACATCTAAATTATGTAATGTCAATTGCTGTATTTATTGAATGCCGTGATCATCACTTGGTAAGAAGAAAACTATGTATATCGCTACGATTACCTAATGCAAACATTTCCGATATACTTAAGATGATGGTAAGAAACGGTGAAAGTATTATTAATTTAATATGGATATAAATCAAGAAAATCACAAGGAATTTATTATGTGGGAATCTGAAAATCACTAAGAAGGGTTGAGTATTTCAAAAGGGGCTTTTCAAATCAGGCACAATTCATTTATAGATAATAATTGGTTTATTGGACAAAGAAATTTTCTCGTTACGACCGTAAAGAAGGTTGGGTTCAAACCCGGAACACGAGCACATTAGCCAGCGGCCAGGGACCGATATGTCAAGAAACATAGTATGTGGGAAAATAAGATTACAAACGCCATGAAGTATGAAATGATCGGGCGGCTGACTGAACCTTCTTGACAGTCTATATAGATATGTCATGTGAGTATAGGTAGGGATATAAAAAAAAATCAAGACTGATTTAACTAACTTACCATCACTGTTATATCGATAGGGGTGCAGATATGATAGAATGCCGCACAAATCTGTATTGAAATATACTTTGCTACGTGTATATATATATACTCGTATATTGAAAATTGAAAGAGTCCAACACAAATTTCTTAGGTTCATCAATTTTGAACTCTCCTTACCTATTGAAAAAATTACCTATACTAGCTTAGTGAAAATATTAAACATAATTAACTTATCTTGTAGAAGAACCATGAGTGACCTAGTACTTTTAATCAAACTGGTTAACGGTGTACTGGATGCACCTGATTTACATAAGCTGATAATGCTCCGAGTACCTAATCGTGACGCAAGACTTTCTGAGTTGTTTCATGTTGATTCATCAAGAACTAACTATGCAATAAACTCCCTAGTCCAAAGGTTACATAGGCTTGGAAACGAATTTAGTTATGTTGATATTTTTCCATATTCCATCATGAAATTTAGATCAGAGTTATATAACATTATTAGGTAATGTAAACAAATTAAACATGTTGTTTGTCATACATAATTAAATATGTTGTTTCTTTTCTATCAATTTTATAATTATTAACTTCAAATACAATTATTGCTATATTACTTTATTGTTACACTTGCTATACTGTATACTAGCTAGCTGTTGAAATTTTTTCATAATCTTTCGCTTAAAAAAGTAAAGTATTATTTTCATTGCTGATTTGACCTTCTAATATATTTTTGGTAAAATTATACATTATTAATTGAATTTGTTAATTCTACTAAGTAAATTTAACAAAGTATATGTTTGTCTTAAGCTACTTTTTCATTATTTTAAAGATTCTTAATTTTTTTTTTATTCATATTAAAATTATAATTTTTCACTCCGTAAAACTCTGAATAATTCTTTTGGGTGGTATAATATTCTTTATCTTTTCAATTTAATTTTTTATTGAAGTAATTCACTAACATGGTTTAAATATTTATGTTTTAATGAAACATAATACCCGTCTTCCTACCATAAGAATTGTTAACCTAGGAATTGTTGATAAAACTTTTTGAAAAGAGTTTTTTTTTTAAATCTCTCCCAAATTAATGCATTTTTAACATATCTCTATTTAATAGGTAGCAAAAGTTGAATACAATACAATTTATAGTAAAATAAAACATTTCTTGATCCGAGCATTTGTTACTAAAAAATGTTTATTACCTTTGTTATTTTACACTTATTTTGCTATACTATGTATTCTTACTGTAAAAGCCTAATGGGCATTAATCAAATAAATAAATAAATATATTATCTTGTTCATATTATACTCTTCTGTTATTGAAAAAATTGTAATGACCCAATCAAGTTTTTGATTAACTTGCCGGTAACTTTGGTCATGCTTTCTGGGGCGTTCTCGTTCTTTCATCTTCATCGAATTGCGCGTCATATTTTCTCAACGCTTATCTTGGTCGTGCATTATTTTAGCACGCGTAAACATCAGGGATTTCATTTCTACTGCATTTAGGTCACTTTAATGTTTAATTTACACGTTGCAAGTCTTACAACCATACATAAAAGTTGATATCAGAGCTCCATTGTTGACTGCTGGCATCACTTTCTTTGAACTTTAAAGTCAGTTTGATACAAAGTCGGTATGACAAAGAAACATAGCTCAGAACTAAGATTTCCTACAATACAATTAGCACGTGTTGTCGAGAAGATGATCTATCTCGGTAGCAATACCCACCGGAGACGTAAACTTCCCTCCGAGATGAGCGGGATCCCCATTGACTGACAGCCTCTGATATCAGCGCTTCCCGGGCAGGCGCTATCGGCGGAGGAGTTTGACGGCCATCTGCCAGAAATGGAGACGGATTAATGTTTTGACTGTGTTTGAAACACTTCCTTGAGAAATGCTTGGCTGCTAGCACCACCTCTGCTGGCGGCAGATGAATAGGTTAATAGGCATCTAGTTTTATGTAGGACGGTTACATGGACATCTTGAGTTACAGCGCAAAAGGGCATTTAAAAATACATTCGCCGTGTGACGTCACGATTCTCATCGACAGAACGATATTTTATTTTTTATTTTTTATATGAATACCGCACAAGAGTCTCAACTGCTTTCAACCGTCTAGAGCCAGTGAGACTATATTTTTATATGAAAATCCCCAAATACCCGAAATTTGTTGTGAGGCTGAAGGTACTGGGGAGGGGAAGGAGATTGGGAAGAGGAAGGTTGGGAAGTACCTGGCTATTCAGATCTGGTCCCCAAACACGGCTATAGCCATTTCAAGCAACGTTTCGATTCTGAATGGTGGTCTTTCACCAGGGCGATACTTAAAGTATCTACCACTCTGGAACGTGCCGCAAACATACTTTTTATTATTTTTATATGAATTAAATGTGTTATGACACATATTAATTAAATAAAAGTTATTGGCGCACGCCGGGTTTGAACCCGCGACCTTTGGATTCGTAGTCGAGCGTCTTACCACTCGACTATGGAGGCCGTCAAATATAATATAATGAAATTATAAGGTATTGTATTGTAATTATCTAACAATCAATGGGTACAGATATTCTTCTTCGATGTATTGATACGACATGCGTTTTCCACATATTTTATAATTAAATAAATTGTATTATATAATTATTGGAACAGATGCAAAAAAAGTTTCTCAGATATTTTTATATGAAAATCCACGGCAAGTACCCGACATTTATGAATCGTACAGATTTGACGCTTTACAAAAGTCTCGAGTTGAAAAAGAGTGAGGCCATTGCAGTAACAGCATACAAAATATTACATAATTTGATAGACAATCCATACCTCCTGAAATGCTATAAGTTGTTTGTACCAAACAACTACTGCCAGGGGCGAAACCACGATCTGTTATGTATTCCACATGGCAGAACAGACGTGTTGGCTCAGCACAGCATGACACTGGGTATGGTTATACTATATACCATGTCTCTATATCTTCAACATAAACCTTAAATATCTCAGGATACATGTTATCTCTTAATACATTAACTTTTTTATGTCACTGTTCATGCGTATTGTAAATGGACACAGTCTGTAATACACTTTTTTTTAAAAAAATATATTTAACTGTCGAAGACCTGTACAGACCTTCATAATAATGTTAACATTTACGTAGTGCTTTGATATTATTTCACATAGTATTTTGAAGACGCTAAATAATGCTTATTCATGCATAATACATTGTACCCAACTAAGTTAATCATCTCGCTAATCCTCCGCAGGGGTAAGCAGTCAATATGGACTACCTTTCATATCAGTCTTGGTACATTTTTTTTGCTTCATTAATATTCTTACACAATCTCGTAAACACTCTTCTTTGATTTTGACTCTGATCGTCCTGATTTATTTAACCATTCACTTATAGCCATTGAAGGGGCTCACAAAAGTATCATGTATATATATATATATATATATATATATATATACATATATATATATATATATATATATATTTTTTTTTTTTTTTAATGTAAAATAAAATACTAGGTATAAGATCCCTGAGGCGTGTGTGTGGCACACGTGTGATAAAACTATGTATGCCCTTGTTATAAATTTGGGAATCCGGAAAAAAATAAAAGGCTGATATAAGCTTAACGAATAAGATTCAGAAAGGAAAGCTCGTATGGCTTGAACATGTGGAGCAGATAAACGAAGAAAAGAATATTCTGATAATATATGATGTAAAGTGAAAGGTAAAAGTCGGGGACGCCGAGGAAGACATGGCACGATCAAGTACACACTCCTACGGACGGAAGTACCATACGTTAATATGGACAAGCATCCAAATATCCACAAATTTTGGCTTTCTAATACAAGATGTGTGAAGTTAGGAAAATACCTAAAGTTTTCAGTGAATATAATTATTTTACTGTAATCTTTTAAGATCTATATGAAATGCATACTGGAATTTGAAGTAAAACGTTCAAAAATGCCTTCGCTAATTTTTAAACTGCACTATTTTAGTATGTTTTTTAAAAGATTTAAAAGATTACAGCTTAAAATTTTTATTCACTGGAAACCTTAGACATTTTCATAACTGTCCATAAAAAAAAATACAGATAAGTCATCTGCAGTATTGCTTATATAAGAATGCTACAAAGTAACGTTTAGCGCCATTGTTGGGTGCCGAGCCGTGAACTGAATAATATATAAAAATACGGAATAGTGTCTGTACCCAACAAATATTAGATAATTATAACACAACGATCTACAATTTCAATATTCAGGGCAGTACAAAAACACAATTTCTTAGTCTTTTAATACTGTCTGACCGATATCGTTTCGTCGATTAAATAGTGATGGTACGGTGCATTCCGTTTCAAATGACCCCTAAATTAACAGGTACAAAATTAGAAATAATCAAAATGTCTATTTTTAAACCGGCGTGTATGGTAACAAGAACTAAAAAAACACAGAGAATTCAGTTTATTTTTTTTATAATCCCCGCGTACGCAAGGCGTCCATTATAAGTTTGGCGTTCCAGTTGATATTAAATACTGTACATACATTTAATATCTTAGTAATAAGTACAAGCGCTTAGCGTGTGGTGATTCGAGTTGTATGATAGGAAGTTTCTGACAACACTGAAATTCACAAACATATTTTATAATTTTCACACTTTCAGGCATCTTATCAAACACTTTTAGGCTCAACGACACTATATTCAACTCTGTACTATAGCCTTGTCAAATAATATGAATATTAATCGTATACCTCTATAGAGCAGTTAACGTTTTCAAACTTTTTTTATTTTTTTTACCAGATTATTTCCTTATTTTAATATGTGAAACATAATGACGTTGAATAATAATCCGAATGTGGAACACCTTAAGTTTATATTTATACTATAATTTAGTGTAAGAACAAATATTTTAGACATTTCTTTTTGGATTCATATTAAACATCTGCTGAAAAGTTAATTTTCAATCAAATAAATATACGTAATCAACTTTTTCAATATTTTCACCATTAATATTAAAATTGAACATTATTTAAATAATAAAATAATAACTTTGTATAAAACCTGAAATTAAACTAATTAAGTTTAATTTTGTATCCTGATGATGCCAAGGCTAAGCGAAACCAGTAGGTCATAAAAATTAAAATTAAATCTGTGGTCTCATAGTTTTAATTTCATTTTCAATAAATATGTCAATCCACAAAGTGTTTGGTTTCTACGAAAATATTATTTAGCTAGTTTTTATCCAGGATCTTACTTGACTTACCAAGAAAAAATATTAGTAGCTTTTATCCACCCATTTCAAATATATAATAATATCTGCTAAAGTACACTACAAGTAGGCACTTAATTAAGTAGGTAGGGATTTGAAAAGATATTTTTTCTTTCAAAGGAAATAATTTATAGTTTATTGCCAACATATAAATAGTTTAATTATTTTAGTTTTATGAAGTGGTCTAAACAGTGAACAGCTCCACCATATCGTCATGTGCTCCACGAGGTTATCAAGCGTGTCAAATCATAACAGCACTCGGAAATCCCCTTTTTTGACTCGATCGCAATTAACGGCCGTTCCAATAAACGTTTGCCGAATTTACAGCTTAAACGTGTATCGTTTTAATAGTTTCACGAAATAATCTCTTAAGGTCTAATCTAGCCAGGACCGCACGTGCTCCGAGACATTCATTGCCGTTGAATTGGGTCGTTAAGTCGGTTGTTTATGGTAAAACAAAACATTATACGTCCGCTGCTGCCGCCCTTGCCAAGGGAGGAAAAGTCTTCATTAGATGCAAGATAAAGAAAGGCTTCAAGAAATAAAAGGCTCGGCTGCCACGAAGGAGGTATTATAAAATCTCGCTTTATCTTCATTAACAAGCTTTAGTTTGCACTTCAGCATGAGCGGTAGACGTTAAATCTGCTTGTTTGCTTGCATAACAACTTGGCTATGGAAACTTTTAGGAAGATGCCCTGGACTTTGAAGTTTTCGATTCGATAAATTGAGCGCTGGTTTGATGAACCAAAGGGATGCTGTTCAAACTTTGATTAAGCGCAAAAGCGATTCGGAACATTATTGACGAGCTGCAATGGAGCCTCTTTTTTTGTATTGATCTCTTGATGTTTTATTATATTATTACAGGATGCCTTGTACTTGACGTCAAGTCTTGAAGGTCGTAAGAGAGGAGATGGATACTAGTAAAATATTCGTGGTAGACTTGATTGCTTCGCCTTTAAATGGTTATATATTGTGCTTTCAGTGGTTTCGACTAACTATTATAGTTCCAAATGTAACGTTGTGTGCCAAACATTACTATTAACTATTTCCTAATATTAAGTAATGAGTTTTTCTTTATTCGAGAGGGAGAGAACACTAATTCACAAATCAGGAATGTTTGTTTTAGTGAAAACGTTATTTATATTTTCGGTCTTTTGAAGTATGAAGAACGGCCGAAATGCTAAGCAGAACACCTCCTTGGCGATGGTAATACCGTAAAACGGATTGTATTGCAGTGGATGGATGCTGAATATGGCGAAAAATGATCGTGGTCGTCTTTTCGTTCCCGGCTGTATTGCCGGTCAGTTACACACTTCTAATTATCAGACTTCATCCGGAAAATTTCGGGGTTCTAATCCCATAGATTTAACTCGTTAATTCTCCTCCCTCACCTCTACAAGTCTGTCGGTAGTTAGTTCCCCTGCGTGAAAAAAAACTTAACCCCCGTTGTCGGTTGTATTTCGGCTCGCTGCGCACCGACCAGATTCTGTCTTTTACGCCGCTTACCAGTGACGTCCATGCGTAATAGTGTTGTTCACATAATAGTATAGTCTAGTAAAACAACTTAAACTTAACATGATTTTTTATGTTACACTATGTACCTACAATATGCATACTTATATCAATCAACCTTTTTTTAACGTGACTATCGCACAAGAGTCCCTTATGTTTCCAACCGTTTAGAGCCAGTAAGACTATGGCATCCCCAATTGGGAAATGATTTGTGGCTGATCGTAGTGGGGAGGGAAAACAGATGGGAAACAGGAGGGTTGGGATACTTCCAAACTATTCAGGCTTCCCTTGCTATTAAGATCTGTTCACCAAACACGGGTAAAGCCATTTCAAGCAACGTTTCGATTTTGATTGGTGGTCTTTCACCAAGGCGATACTTAATTCCACTCTGGAACGTGTCGAAAATATATTATTTATTATTTCATATCAATCTAATGTGAAATAGCAGATATTTATTAGATAACATTTATTTGTGCACGCCGAAATTTAAACCCACGACTTCTATATTCGTAGCCGAGCAACTTAACTACTCGTCGGCCGTCTGCAATATAAGTTAATCGCAGCGTTTTAAAACAGAAAGTCATATTATTTAATAAGAAATACATTCGCAACACGCCTACAACATATTTTATGCTCCACCCATGAAATTGCTTCTTCCGCAGTGATAAGGGTGAATTATTCTACAATCTTGTTGATTTAAAAAAAACATTATTTATTTTTGTACCATCAACGTAATGGTGTAGAATTTCCACATTGTTTATATCGTACTTTGTTATTTCGAGACATTTACCAATCACCCTCTACATAATTAACCAGACATTGATTCTAAATGGTACATCCGCTAGAACGAGCAATATTCCAAATTAGTTGTTATTTCATGTTAGTTAGTTTAAGATTATAATCACAGTGTGTATCAATTAAATAAATAACGACACCTAACCTAAATACGGATACGCATCGTAAAATCTCATGTCACTGTACATTAAATTAATAATATGTGTCACGAGAACGTGTGTTGGGTCACACGGTTTTGATATTTAAAAATATTATTTTGATTTTTCAAATAAACACATAAATTATAACCAAATTACTTTAAAAAAACCACGTGACTATATTTTTTAACTACCAAACTATCGCGCCATTTTCCGACATAGTTGGGTAGAGTGAATAGAATGCCATATCACTGTGACGCGGTATGGTGTACAGTTCTTGCTCCACCCACATTCATACATCGTCCCATATAAATATACTCTTTTTTTATTCTGTTTCTTGACATGCCTCGACTCAAGTTATTGAGTAACTTGATGGCGACAGGTTTTCTGGTACGTTCTAAACTTCTTTTCCAACACACATTTTTTATTCTCCTGACGACATTAATTTCTTTTCTTTGTTTCTGTTTTCTTATTTAAAAAAAAAAAAACATTATTTAAATTCTTTCTGATAGTAAATGGTAAAACCATTCATTTAAGGTACTGATAAAATTAAAATGTAAACAGAAAAAATATCGTTAATATCCTTCTTCAGACATCATACATTTACCCGAGGATTCGAACTCGCAACATCCCAATTCAAGTCAATTGATTTTTTCAAAGTGAAAAGCGAAATCCGCTGACGTACATTTGTAGAATTATATTTTTTTTAAATTAAAAAATGTTGATTTATCCCATAAAAAATCCCACGAAGGCAAAGTATATGCTTGGGTATTATAGTGGTTTTATCGCTTGTCTATCGTTTGAGTGGAATTTAAAAAATCAAACGAAATAAGATACTAATATTTCAACAATAATACATTTTATAAAAAGATAAATGTTATAAGTTTAAGAAATACTTTGGTTCCACTTTTGCAAATGCTTAATGAAGAAAGCTTAATTTCTTTTAGTTCTTTGCGAATAATTAATTGTTCTTCTATTGACCTTTCCCTGGGGGAGGATTCACTCGGCACTGCCACCCATTTCCACTACCCGTCGCGCCCAAGACCATACAGCCTACTGTGGAGATTATAAATATGCTAAGAATACAGGAAATTACGAAAGAAAACTTTTGCACCAAAATCACTCACGAAGAAATGTGGAATAAAAAATAGTTCATATCACTGCGTTCAGTGCTATTACAATACAAATGATATAGGTATATGAAATGTACTAGGGTAAAAAAAATTGTGATGCTTCTTCGTTTTCTGCTTCTTTTGATTTTTTTTCTATTTATTGCCGGGAATTGGCTCGTTTCATATCGATCTAGGATTTTCTATTTTGGGAAAAGGTTTAATTTAAACTTTTTAATTTGTCTTTTTTCTCTGCTATGCTGTGTTATTATTTTTAACGACTAATATTTAGTTTTGGAGGTTGCACCAGCTGTTTCTTGCGATTGTGTCTTCCGATTCCTATTTCAGATATGCCAATTTTTTGCAAAATCTATTTTAAAGAAATGGTTTTAAAATCAATTCCGTGTCATAATATATAGTCAAGTTCAGCTAAACACCATCTAAGATAAAATTTAAAGAGACAGAATAATTTACCACAGCAAAATACAAAAACACTTTTTTTACGAATTCTTCTACTAAAAATATAATATTTAAAAAAAATTGGAAAATTAATCATATCAATAGCCAATTACATAACTATATCAAAACAATTATGCCTAAAGGAGCTTCAATACCATTAAATCCTTTCAGATCATGGACCAGAAGACTTCATCACTATTTGATGGTGAATGTTTTGTCTTTACAGTTCATTCCTTTAACAAATAATAAGCGACTCACGGTGACAATGTTAAAAAGATTCTTAATAATTAATAATTTCGTACTATTTAAAAAAATCAACATCGTCTCAATTGTTCTTTCGCCGTCGCTTCGAAAGCTTACACAATATCTTCTTCTTTTATTCTTTCAGGACGTCAACTGAGGTCGTTAGCTGTTAGCTGTTGCCCGACAGCCAATGGGCGGGATCTCAATTCATTAATAAAATAGACCTCATAGAAATAAAACCAGCCTCTTTTATTTGTATTTCATTAGTTAAAATTTGTCAGTGGATAGTATTTTTCCGCGACTTGGAGATGGCGCTCTATGGTAATTTGGCAAAAGAAAGACGGTTTCTAAAGATTTTTTGTGGTAATTTCATTCATTATATCGCATTGATGGATGGTTCTAGAAAACTTTTCAAATGCATTGTTGTAATTACCCGTCATTGAAAATATATTCATGATTTATCACCAAAAAAACATAAATGATTTATCATCCTTGTGTATGTTTTTTGATAAGGAATCATAAAAGACGGGTAGTTCAGTGGTTCAGGTGAGTATTTTAGTGGATATCGCGTACATAATGAATTCATGAATTATTTCGATGTACAACATCTTTTTCTAACTTATCGGTGTTGTGGTTTTGAAAAGATCGTAATTTTTTAAATAAACAAATACATTTATGTCTTTTTTTGACTAACAATTTTTATCGGTGTTGAAATCACCGTTTTTTTAAAAAACATATATCTGTCCGTATGTTTATGAACAAATGAAGAATATTTACTATTTAATTTTTATTCGTTCACATTGCGAAGCAATAAAACGCGGTACCACACCTTCGGGGGATTGATTTTTCTACAACATTTCATAATATAGAGTACAGAAATTGGTGTAGGTTCTTTGTAAGATTTACGTTCATATTTGAATGTGTTTCGTTTTTAACGCGTGCTAAATAAAAGCTAAAGAGTTTCTTTGACAGATAAATTATTGGAGGGAAAATAGGGTTAGAGAGGGAAAAACACGAGGGAAACAGTCAGAGATTTGAGATTGGTTGGAGGTTAGAATAATGTGTTGTGGAAATTATGTAATAAGTGTAATTTGAGAGAAAATAAACGGGAAGGGAAGAGAATACGATGAGTTATTATTTTAATCAAAAGAACAGTGTTCTGTAAACACGCAACAATACTCGCCTTCTGGGGCTAATGAAACCGAATCAATTAGAAACATGAGTATATTTAGCTCGGCCTAAAATTAGCTACTTCTAACTATGAATATATTGTAAATATCACAATCAGCTCTTGATTAGTGGGAAAATGCTTTCGATGTAATTCCACAAATTTTGAAATAACTAAAACATTTGTCAATTTCAGTTCAAAATTTCGTAGAAGGCGTTAATTATAATATCGCGAATAGCAATTATTTTTAAAAATTAAATTCTGCTGGATGGAAATTAGTAGTTATATTAGTGTGTGTGGTGAAAACTGGATTCATATTGAAAATATAAATCCCCGACTGTCTGGGAGAGGGGAAAGAAAAATTGAACATGTTTTTAATTAACCGACTCATTTGTTTGACAAAACATAGCTAAATCTAATTCAAGCCGCTTTTCGAATTAAAATTTTAATATTTAACCAGGACGAGATGTGATTCCATCCACAGGGCTTTTAACATATTACAATTTTATAAAACGACAATATTAAATACTTGAGCTAAGTTTCACTTGGAGATCCACATTTGATAAATATACTTTTATAATACTCAATTGTTAAAAAGTACGTCTTAGAGATTTCGTTTGAGCACAGGTAAATATTTTTATTATGTGTGCTTATTTGTGTATTGTTTTTATTGTGTAGCTGTAATCAATTGTAAATAATTTCTATGATCCACAATATTTAATAAAGCACAATTTGCACTTTGAAACATTAATTTCCTGCTAGACGATACCCTGAGAGTGACTTAAATTGTGCCTTTTATGGGAATTTTCCTAGACAATTTTTTAAAAGGTTAAAGTTATTTCTGCTATCGACAAATGCAAATCATGAAATTTTACACCTTACTTGAGTGGAATCACGCCCACATAAAATGTATCGATATAAAAGGTAAACTTTTAACTAACTCGAAGGATACAGAAGATAACCAAGCCATTCTGGTATTTATAACCTTCGATGTAACAATTGACCAGCATAGGTAAAACTGTAAGAAATTTCAATACAAGGGTGACTGAACATCTGAAGTGCCTGAAAGGAGTGGGTTACTCTGAATTTGCTTTGCATCGAATTGATACGAATCACTCTTTTCACAAATCTTCTGGAATATATGTACTACATAGAAATGAGATAGGTCTACGCCTCAATAATTTAGAAGCCCTTGAAATACAAAAATCCCTAAAAATAAATAAAAGTAACTTACTTAATAAGCAACTAAATTTATTCAGCAACCCAATTTTAAATTAGTTCCCCTTCCACCCCCCTACCCCTACTCCCACCACCTCTCCCGTTCTTCACTTACACCTAAGTTGATGTGCCCATTTTATGTTTTCCCCAAGCATTATAATTCTATTTTTAATTTAATACGTATTTGTTTAACACTGAAGAAGGTTCAGGTAGAGCTTAAACCGGTTGGTATATGTGTCTTATAAAGTGGTGTCAAAACAAAGTTACTTTTATTTAAAAAAAAAAATTGAATTAAGTTTTGGAATAATTTAGATTTTTCACCGAGGATATCGTTTGTCAAGAAGTTTTATTTTCGGAATTAAAAAAATAAAATTAAATGCATTGAAATCAATGAAAATGCTTCCAACAATCGAACAACCTCCTTAATCTTGACTGTTATTTCAAGTGTCCAACCAACAGCTTTGATTTTATATCAACTGGCATATTTCTCGGAAATTCATTAAGTCCTTGGGGTGTTTCAGCAAGGAACTGTTTGAAAGAAGGCAATTAAATAGAAGGATAATTTTTCGAGTGAATAAGATTACAACCAAACAATAGAAGTAATCTCGAGAAAGATTTGCTCAGAGAGATGAGAAACTCGTTGATAAATAACAGTAGGCACTGTTTTTGTTTTCGGATAATAACGATTCCGAGTTAATTGCAAACTTTTCCTGGGAAATTTGTACGAACTCTAGAATATCTGTCTCAGGCCCTAGCCAAGGTTTGCTTAGCTTCGTACATTTTTCTCAACTCGTATCCGAAACTGAAAGAGAGTGAAAAATAAACAAACAAAGAAAATCATTAGGTACTTTAAAAATTTTCACCTCAAATTGGTAATACAATATCCTCGAACATAGAAAATTTACAAGCGTTAAGCTCTGCTTTTAAACTGGTTTAATGAAAAGAAGATGTGTTGAAATGATTTGCTTTGTGATGTGCCATTTCACGCGAGTGCATTTTACCGACATCAAAAACTCATACTGATAAAATATTAATCTGATGACACGTTATTTGTGAACTGATATGAGAGTTTATAAGGAATGTTTTTTGGACAAAATAATTTTTTTAATTTGACTAACTGAATGTATTTGTTGTAACTAGTTAATCACAAAAACATAGAATACAGAAGCGGTTAGAAGTTTTGAAAAAAAAACAGTTGTAAATTTATAGATCACTATCAGCTATTTTCAACTTAAAATGTAGTTTTCACATTGAAATTGGAACCATTATTTTTATTTTTAATATTTTTATTTTTAAAAAGTAGATAGTTTGGTTTGCATACTAACCACTAGTCATCTAAATGAATATTCAATGTTTATTCCGAAAAACAATTGGTGCAACAATGCATTTCTTATGATCAATTTTATGTTTCAAAATACCAATGCACTTGTATGTGTGCTGCCAGATGAAAATAATTTAACAGCACCCCTTATCACAGGTCAAATCAAGTGTGAAGACTACGATATAGCTGGGAACAGTGGGAACTAAGGGTGAGCCTAGTCGGACACCAAACCTAGCATCACAGAGAATTCAATTGTTAATGGCGCTTGAATTGAAATACATTAATTTATAAACACTTGCGTATTAATTATTGTTTATCCCGTTTAGTAATTGTACGAAACGAGCTAATCCCGGACCAATTATTCAAATAAATGACTGTGTTAGTCAGATGAATAAAGTTTGGTACGTACGATGAGTCAGAGTATCTCAGTATTTGACACGGGCGGGGGCTAATTTCCATACAGGGGCGGTGTGAAGTTCCGAGTGCCGGCGGTGATGGGCGGATGGGCGGATGGTGATTCTAACAAACGGCTTCCTGCCCGCAGCCCAGAGACTGTTGCCTTGTTCCCTGTTCCCTGGTCCCAGTCATGTGTTAGTGCCCTGTTCGTGCATTATGTCATCCTGGTTCCGAACCTAAAATCCGCAACCCTTTTCTGCCCCTCATTCTTCCCCAATTAAGTAACACACCGTGACACACGTTTTAAATACGAGTTTACTCTTACATTTAGACAGACATGTGTTGTTATAATACAGATTAAACAAAATCCATATCAAGGTTATTTACGCGAATGGCCCTGTTTGTTAAGTAGGTAAAATAGTTGAGTATTTTTTAAATTTTGTCGGAGAGTTGGGTACTATTTCTTTTTCATACATTTTATTGATGTGCTTAATGTGAGGTTGGGAGGGCTGATCGGTCATGGCCTTTGCTTTTTTTCATATTTGCCTGGTGATGAAGGAAATCATTGAAATCTTTTCGAGAAGAAAACGGCCTGCCTTGTTTTCCACTTCGCGTCAAGCTTTGGTTCACCATCAGGGCCTTTCATTTTGTTCTTAGAACCCTGAACATTTTATTGGTATTTTTTTACAATATTTACATAATTGTTATAATTCTGACGATACTTTTGATGATTCACGAGTCCATCAGAAGTATTGATAACTATTTTTGACTGATCACCATTCCAAAAATATTAGCATGCGTATTGCATATCAAGCCACTTATATAATCTTCACATTGTTTTTAATATAAGGATATTTAAAAATCTACAAGTTACTTGTTTCTGGGAAATTGTGGAAGAAACATCAGAAATTGTTTCATAAAAAAATAATCTTTCTTCTTTGTGTCGGACACACTTAAAAAAAATTATCCTTGACAAAATTTATACATATTGAATTGGTGGTTACTAGTACGATCATATTTAATAAGATTTTCGTGAAATTCACAACAACATAAATAAGATAAACACAGTACATCGTATTTCGAAAAACAACCATAATTATTTTACAAATAGGACCTCATTAAAAAAAAAATTCACATTAACCTACCACAAAACATCAAAAATACAAATAAATAATCTTATGAAATTCCAAACAATATTTAAAGCTCTATTAAAAAATACGTAATTTTACTACACCCAAAGATTACTTATACAAATATACCTAATGTATAAAATGTCCTTTCGCTGTTCAGGTTATTGTCTGTCATTGTTTATTTTAAGGTCATTTTGGGTGCTCCACGTGCATGTTAATTTACGAGCGGTAAAAATTGGAAATCCTTTAAGGTCAACACAATTTCACAGGAAATAATGTTTGTTATCGCTTCCAAACAAGATTTTTTTACTCTGAAACTAAAATGTATGAACTTTTCCGACTTCAAAAAGCCTTCAAAGTTTGCATAAAAGTCAACTGAAGAAACCATGTTTTAGTAACCTACCATCAAATATTAACCGGAAAAAAATTGAACTTAGAACAATATCGTAAAATCGACGAACACCTGTAATTAATACAATTTCAGAGAAGAAAACAGTAAACTGAAAAATACTTTATATGTTTTGGGTTTCAAGGGTACGACTTCTTTCAATTTAAAATTACAACTGAAAAATATCTTTGACCGTAAAAATGGACCTTTCGTCATATTACGAAAAAGCATAATGATTTCACAACTTTTGTATTTTATTTTTCGCACATCCTCAAATAAAGCTGTAAAAAACATTTGTTATACAATGTACACGCATTGATATATTGTGTGAGATATGAATATCTTTTTCGTATTCCTTATGATGCAAATACGAAGATGATCCGATACCAACATTTCTCAATATGACTGGATAACCCAAACAAACTTCGGAGTTTTTCCATCACATTCTTTTTACGAAGTATTTGGATCTGATCATGAATAAGTCAACGCTGGAGAATGATTTTTTCCGAAAAAACTTTGTATTTTCAAATTTATATTCAATTCACACGAGCTTCATTTAAATATGCGTAAAAACAGTCACGCACTGGTGGATTTGTGTGAGTGCCTACTTTACAAGACTTATTAGTAATATTAATGGAACGGACAAGAGAATTTGCTTTGAACAACAGCAATCGATTTTCTTCCAAATAGTAGGCCAACCTGTTAACAGTGTAAGGACAAAGTAATCTTTTGATTTGTTCAACATGATCGAACTCCGTTCCCAAACCACATTGTTAGGGTTTCTCCAACACGTTCCAGCGCCTGACTCCTAGCTCCTAGCGCATAGCGCCCAGCGCCTAGTGCCCTGTTGCCCGAAGGAAAGGTGATAGTGCTGGCGCCAGTAGCTACGTAGGATGTAGGTTGTAAGGTTGTAGGTTGCAGGTCTCCTTGCCTCCGCCCGCAGTAAGCTCGTGGAGGCTTTACTTGTGTTGTGTCGCAGAGTTATGGGTGGTTTCCGGTTCTTAGCCCCCACGGCCCCACACCCGCAATGTCAAGTTATAGAGGTAACAAAGTAATAAGGGTAGGATTATTTATTTTATGTTCTTACGAATGTAAAACTCTACTAATCCACTATATTGTGGGGTGCTAGAAAAGTTCCTGAAATCCCATGTCTTTGTTAAAAATGCTTTAATGCAAAAATAAATACAAAATTCACGATTTAAAAAAATAAATATTGTGTGTAAATTTTTTTTCCATGATTTTTTAAAAATAATTGTCTAACTAACTAACTATCACGCCATTTTACCGCAAGGGTAAGCAGAGAGGATAGACCTCCATATAAATCGGTCTTGGCACACATTACTTGCATCATATTCAAGTGTACAAGCGTCAATTGTACATTCATACTTCGTTTCATACATACTCTTCTGTTATTCTGACTCTTGATAGCCCGACTAAAGTATTTGATTCACTTGATCATGCCATGTCTTTTCTCGTTTTTCCATACATACTTCAAGGCTCTCATTTCTATAGCGTTTAATATATTCTTTCTCTGCTAATTCTATACTTAAATTATGCATATTACTAAAATTCAGACTCATGATATGTAAAAACAATGGGCTAGGTTGGTATTAGAGGACGTGCCTACAATAACCTGATAGTGGCAGTGGGACTCTAACCTGTTATACAGCAGAAATAGGGATAGTGAAAGACTCGTCGAGAGATTTTAAATTAGGTTAGACTTTTGGTCAACTCTAAGGTCTTCATATATTTATTTACAGAAAAACAGAAAAGTGCTATGGATAGGAGAGCACTCAAAATGTGCTGAATTGGTTCCACTATGCTGTCAATTCTTAAAAATTCATAAATATGTATATTTTCGTTTTGAAAGATTTTAGTTTTATTTTTTATAACCCATCAGATTTCCTTAGCCTAAACATCATCAGGGTACAAAATTAAACCAAACAAAAAATATAAAGTGTGTGGTTATATTTACATACAGAGGGAGAACACAATTTAAAATAAAATTAAAAAAAACAGTGAGGAAACAAAAGAACAATATTTAAATTAGACTAAAGGAACCGAAAGAAAGAGACAGACATAATTAATTAAAGAGGGAAAACGTCAACTGAGAAGGTGATTAAGAAGCAATGAAAAAAATTTGAGTTTACAGGAAATATACTTAATATTGGACTACTGGACCAATTTAACTGATTATTAAGAATATGACTATTAATTTGAAAGGCTTTCTTTATTTCTAGTGCTTCTTAATTATTTGATCTGTTCCCATGACCATTTTATGGAGAATATGAGCACCGGTGCTTTTATTGAAGGTATGATCTTTCTTAATAAGATGATTAGCAAATTCAGAAAAAACCGTGGTTATTTAACATCTAAAGATGTTCTTTGTATATATTTACATTATGGATTGTTTTACCAATATAAAATGCAAAAAACACTGTCAATCAATTTTTAAATTCCCAAGGGACTTAGTTTGTCATCTTTATCTTTAGCATTGATGAGAAATTTTCCGAAATAGTTGTTTGTATAAAAGGCCGGTCGTATTTCGGGAGTTATTATTTATTTCTTTATATTTAAACACGAAAATATAATGCTTTAATTAATTTTCGTGTTTAAATTTAACTGGTTTATTATTTTTACGCGCGATGGACACTTTAAATAAATACTTTTGATTGAATGTTAAATTTTGGAAAATAATTCTTCTGTCATCGTTGATATGTAGAGTTTCAAACACAAAAAACCTGCAAAACTACCTTTGTTCTAGGGAGAAAATTCAATTGGATTTCGCCTTGTTTTAAAAAATCATTTTTTAAATTAAAAACGTATTTTAAATTCGCAAAGACGGTGAATTAATTTTCAAATTTTTTACGGTGTGAAACAAATACCCCGGTATTTTGTGGGAATTACATGATTTTGAACGTAACCACTCAAACACAGCTCAACCATGTTATGGTTATTAGTAGGAATATATTTTCACAGACAAATATTTTTTTCTTTTTGTATGTACGAAAAATGCTCGAATCGCATGAATTCAAAACATTCCAAAGCGTGGTTATTTTAAAACTATTTTCTTATACAAGAACGGTTCTATAAAGCTTTTCAAGGTCTACCTTGGGCGTGATATGAGTTATGGAAATATTTTGGTCTTCACTTTAAAGAGGCAGCTCCCGAGGTACAAACATACTGAGTCTGAGATTGCAAAAGTTCTACGGGATAGTTAGGGGTGGCTTAAATATGTCGCTTGATAAGCGCGACTAGTATTCCTATTAAAAAGTAAGGCTAACCTCCAAGTGAAATCTCAATAAATTTTTAAAGCGCATCAAAAAAATACCAATTAATGGATCTTTTAAATCTATATCCATCTATGTTTGTCTCTACACTTCTGTTAACAAGCAATTAGAAGTGTTTTTGTAGGTGAATAATTTGTGTGTAACAAAAATAAAAAAGTGGATTTCTTTTATCGACCAGATTTTAAATCAGTGTCATATAAACAGTTTTTTTAAATGAATCAACTGCCTTGACTTTTTAAGTAAAAACAATTGCATTATAGTACCCTCTTCTATCGAAGGTTGGATGTTATCAAGGCGATAATATAGATCCTTGCAGACTGCAATCTGAACTCCATTGTACCACCAGACGGTCTCCGGGGTCACCACTGTAGCGATGGGCTTACTTAAACCTCTAGAAGGTACATGCGAGATGAACAAGTAGTGCAATTATTCTAAGATAAAAATCATTTAATCAATTTTGATGTACGAGTATAATGTTTTATGATTATTTTATATATTTATAATGTTACTTTCCTGAACATTGTACAATTTGAATTTTCTGATGTGGGAGGTTCAGCGGTTTGCCTGGGTCGTTGCACCGATCATTCCTAACCTTCCTCTTCCTTATCTCCTTCCCCTCCCCACTACCTTCACCCTCACAACATGCCCTAATTGGGGATGCCATAGTTCCACTGGCTCTAGACGGTTGAGAGCAGATGGGATTTTTGTACGATATTTACTAAAAAAAATAAAAATCTTTCCTCGTAAACATTTTCGTAAAGTAATCGATTAGCTGGCTAACATACATTTGGTGCATATTTAGATTGTGGTGAAAATTTTGCAGGTTCATTTTTTCATGTTAAATTAAATTATTCATGAAACAGTCTCAGTTTTACTCTCCTTAACAATGTTTAGGGTAGTTTAAGGATTCACCCATCTATATATTTATCATTTCATATTTCTAAAAAGTTTTATCTTTCTTGACAATGTTTGGTTTAGTGGGTTTCTATGCCATAAAGAAGAATAGAGAAAGCATTACAACCATTCTTCTCAAATTTGTACTTCATTTCGATGAAAGGGCTCCTAGCGAACTCAACGCAAACCTTTATTTTTTGAGACTATTCCCATGTGTCGTTAATTCAAGTTTCTCCGTTTTTTCACTATTGAGAAATTCATGTATTATATTTATATGGTAAGTTGGTTTTTGATTTTACGATTTTACAAATTTGCGGGACTTGTTATGCTAATAGGAAAAAAATTGAATCGATTTTGGTGCACTGCATTTCATATAAACGAAGAGCTAAGATTTATTTAAAAAGAAATAAAACAAAACTTTTTCAATCAAAAACAAAAAAAAAAAAAATTTGCGCATCTATCAGCTCCGTACTAAAACAAATAATATATTTTTATTGTCATCGTTCATTACAAGAGTGCGTAAAAACTAATGAAAACGAATATTATTTTAAATTAAAGTCCAATACAATAAAAAAAATATACCATAAGCAAGCTTAGAGTTTATTTGATATACTACATTTTTCTTCCACGTACGTATACTGTAATCACATAATTGTGTTGTTTTTAAAAACAATTTCATCTATAAAGTATTTGAGCGTTAAATTATAATTATAATAAATTAATAGCTTCATAAATTTGAACGCTATTTTAAATATATTTGTCTCTTTTATAATGAGATTTTAATTAAGTGATTCTTTCATTTGATTTATTGTTTTAATATCGCGTCTCTGGTTTAGGCTTATATTAGTAATCGTTGTGTTAAAAAGTCTAAAAACAAATTTGTCTCCTTTGACCTTCTGCGCATAGAAAATCTTTAAGAAAGTTTGTCTTATTACATACATCTAAAGTGTTTACGACTCAGATTTCGATCAAACCATAATCATATTTCATTACTAGAAACCCATTGTCTTAGTATCGCACTCGTTCTGGAATTGCTCTTCGAACTCCGCCTGTCACAGCGAAGAAATAATTATATTAATGCGTAGAGTTTTCAATTAAATTGAGCGATACTAGATAAAAAGCTGTTTTTAGTATCGCTCAATCCGCTTAGAGAGCTCCAGCAGCTAAATATAAAACCAATTCAAGAGCAAAAAATGACTCATTCTAGTTAGAAATAATTTTCTCAATTACAGACTTAAGACGGTTACATACTCAGAAATAAAATAGTGGGCAAATGCATAAGTTTGAAAAGTTTTTATAGCAATCATACCACGTCTCTCATTGTAGCATTTCTCTTCACATGTCAAAAACGAGGAGGCGATTGAATAAGGATCAAAATCTCTAAAGTGCATGCATATAATAACACCTACTTAAAAAATAACTACCTTTAGAAACATTCTACAGTTTTGGCAGTATGGAAACAAGAAATAGATGCTTGGCGTCTAAACTATAAAAGTATAACACCAATTAAAAAAATATCATATATTTCATTGAATCATTTATAATACACAATAAAGTGTTTGCTTTGTTTGAACATATTTAAGTGCATAATTAGTTTTCTTTATTTAATCATGCCAATTAAGCAATTTCTTTGTGGTTTGATATATTTAATGAAATTACAAAATAACTTTGTACAAGACCATAGAATTTTTTACGACCTACCGGTTTTGTTTAGCCCAAGCATCATCAGGGTACAAATTAAAGTAAACATTTTTCAAAATATATAACCATACACTTTGTATTTTTAGTTTAGTTTAATTAGTTTAGCGAAACCGGTCGATAATAAAAATTAAAATAAAATTTGTGGTCTAATACTAAATTATTTTTTTCATGTCATTAAAAATAATATGATTGAAATAGGAATTAATTTTAAAACATTAATGCTTATTTAAAAAAATAAATTATAAGATCAATAATCAACAACACAAATATGAAATAAAAAAAGCCCGAAAATAAAAAAAGACAATGGTCACAACTGAGACTCAAACTTGGATCCTCTACTCTATCTGGGAGTAAGGCATGTGCTCAATAAGAGTTTTATTTATCATTAAAAAGATGGCAGCCAAAAATTGGAGGAAAAAAAAAGAAAAAATGTAATATCAATAATCTTCAATGAAATGTTTGAGATCGATTAAAATATCAATTTCTAAAAGGTCCCAATAGCTGAATTGGTTGAAGCGTTACTCTCGGATAGTATAGAGAATCCGGAGTTAATGTCTCGGTTATGACCATTGTCTTTTTATTTTCTGTTTCATATTTGTGTTGTTGATTATTGATTTTATTTAATATTAAAAAAATAATGTTGTGCACCTGAGTTTGTACTTGTGAAAACAATCGACCAAAACTTGTTTTAACCAAATTCAACGTTTAAAAGCAATATACATATCTCTTTCTGAATCTACACTTATACTTGCGACAAACATGGGTCGGGAATAAAAGTATTAAGAAATTGAAAGTTTATTGGAAGCATAAAAAGTGGATTTTCAAGATCTTACTTGAAAATGTGGGCGGAAAGTCGTGATCGATTTGTTTCACATTACCTCACTGATCCAATCAAGTTGTCGTGTCAAAATGCGGTGCCTACCTCACCCTCGCTCCCCGCCCCTTCCGGAGACGTCCAGGTTATTGCCTATATGCCAGGCGTCGCGAATAACATTATCGAAGAAAAATACTTTTGTCACTGGGGCTGTGGAAGCGATTATTTAATTAAGTTTTCGTTCTTTGTCTGTATAAAATCGTTAAAATGATTTAAAAAAAAAACTAAAGCCATGCATATTATAATAAAAATAGTTGTTTAATTTTACATTGATTCATTTTTTTTTTTTAATAAATTTGTATTTTTTTCTTTCTCCAGCATCAAAAACTTTCCTTTGGAAATACGACCTGCCTTTTAAATAAATAAAAATATTTAGGTAAATGTCTAATTAATGCTAAGGATAAAGCTGACAAACTAAGTCACTCAGGAATGTATACATTGGATTGTAGTGATTGTTCTGCATTTTATGTTGGTAAAACAACTCGTAATGTCAATGTTAGAATTAAAGAACATCTTAGAACTTTTAAAGCGCCGATTTTGTGGGAAAATCACCTCAAGGGCGCTTATGGCTAAATAGACATATGATGTATTCTGATAATACACTTCCACATTTTACATTAAAAAACGTTGGTGCTACCTTTATGTTTACGCCGTCTCAGAGGTGGATATAGAATATACAAAGACCGCCTAATTATGACAGCAAAAACTTTTATGTTATCACAACTACTGACGACATATCTGTATGCTACGAGTATTTCGTTTATTATTTTTAATATTATCCTGAAAATGTCGTATTCTACCCCACTGATGAGAAATCGCGACAGCAAAAGAAATTACTTGTGGTAGGTATTTTGAGACCATCAGATTTTTGATAAACCTGCTCGTACTAGTGAGTGTACATTAAAAACAACAGCGGACAAATGAGAACACTGGTAAAAAATAATGTTAATATTCTGACCGATAATAACATACCCATTTCTTTCTACTAAGCCACAGAGGCTATCATGCATTCTGAAACTATAAAAAAACAATAATTTTCGTTAATCTGTTGTACAGACGGTTAATAATTCAAAATGTCATTCTGTTCAGAGAATTTTAATAAAAAATGCAACCAAAAACACAAGACTTTCCATTGGTAAGATAGTTTCATTGTTACAATTATACTAATGGCACGCTAACATTTAACGTTTGAAAGGACATTTTTAATAATGAATGGAGTTAAAAAAAGTCTTCGTAAGGCAAAAAAATATTTATATTAACTAGACTAAATACGAAAATGATTTTGGTTTTTAATATATTTTTTATCGAAATCGCTGAGTAAAGATAACGCAGCATCTATTCAATACTTTTAGTGAATTTAATTGTATCCCTGATTTTTTAAACCAGCGTAAGGCCAAGCATTTTGGCCAGAGTGAATAAATATTTAATGGATTCATAAACTTCTATTATGATAAATTTAGTGTTGTTTCACTTGGCTCGATACATACATCATATAGTTCAATTGTATAATAAGCCCACCTTTATTGAGGTCTACCTGCTGCTTGAGTAAATATTGTTCAACCGATTATATTAGTACCGCGACCGCATGAAGCAAGTAATAATTTGAAACATTAAACGCAGTCCTAAGCAAACAGCCGATCGGATTTTAATGCGTTTAACCGTAATCTAAGGTTAACTACTTGTTTTGGCTGGGAATTAACGTTTATTAACCTAGATCTTTGATTAATTCAACTACTTGAAGTTGTTCAGCAATGAATTTACAGTGGGAATTATTAACTAAGTACGTAGCTCCAAGGAGCGATTCCCGTATTCAAGTTGCAACTTTCAGTGTAAGATTGTTTTGGTGAATTAATTTATTTTATGAACTCATTAGCATAAACAAGGATTGTACCGTCTTTAGGGGAATGTGAAAGGAATACATAGAAGTAAACATAGCTGCGGCTCCGTAGCTTTGAATAAATAAATAAAAAATATGTTGCAAGAGGATGAATAAAAATATTTTGCATTAAGTGAAGCATTTTTCCTCAATGGTGTGTAGAATAAAACATTTTTAAGAGTAATATTTATATTTTATTATCGTTGCAACGTGACTTTGCTCTAATTTCAGAACCTTTTGTTCAATTTTTTTATTTGATATTTCAATATGCCCAAATGCGTTTTTACATGGACACGACGCACACAAGGAGTTTATATGTACAATATGATGAAAATTAAATTGCGTGTTGAAAACAGCTACATTGGTTTAGATATATCAAACAAAAAAGCTGTGCAACTTTCTTAACGCGAGAGCTCAGACATATATTTTTTGCTGAGTTGCGATCTATTAAGCCGATTGCAATTTTTCTGCGGCGTAAATGAAAGAAATACAAACGATTCGTAATGCATTCCATTTCATAACAATCTAAGACTACTCATTACTTACTAACTAGATTTCTGAGACGCGATTTATTGTTTTTTAGAAACGGCGGTTTTGTGATTTTTTTAAATAGACTTGATCAAATCAAATTTTAAAGTAAAATTGTATTTATGCATAACATTTGATAGACTTACGCATAGTTATGGATGCAGGCACAATAATCTCCACAGAGTCCACACAATAATCCAATCAATTGAGTCAGGTGTACACGTACTATGCTTAAAGTTGGATAACAACTAAGAAATCCAATATTCACCCAAGTTCTAGTCTGAAGGATTAGGCGCCACAGCTCAACAGTTCTCTAGAAATTTATTATTTATAATATTGTACTTTAACAAGGCATTTGCTTTGAAGCTCCCCAGGGCAAATTGGGAGAACCCAAACAAATAACAATTGCATTAAAACTCATAGCACGCCTTGGGGAAACGGCGCGGCGTAAGCGTCGATACGGAGACCCTAGTAATTGGAGATTACCGCATTTACGGCTGTTGGTGGATTCCTCAATTCTACAACTACTGTGTTTTGAATGCTCGGCTTAAACTGTTAGAATAAAAACAGCACAGTTGTGCCGGGGGATTAAGTCCAATTTGTTTGAATTACTTTGCCAACAAAGGAAAATGCAACAGCCTTTTTTTCAGTATGATAGTATCAAGTTCAGTAGGTGACAACATAGCCAATATTTTGATTCAACTTTTCTCAAGGACGTTGTAATTATCTAGACTTGGAAAATAATCATTTGAAATGGGTGTACTTTTATTTCATATAGTTTTTGAAAATAAATTGAAAGATTAGTGTTTAAAGATAATTGCGAACAAATTCGCTATCGGTAAACCCAACATTGATTTATTAATGTTTGCGAACACCACGGGGAGGTGATTTATCGATCGAATAATTATTTAAGAGTTCATTGGCTCTAGATTTGAGTTTAAAAATGAACCTAAAACCATACAAAGTTCAGTGGTTAAATGGCTCGCAAAAGTTATTATTTTAAGTTAACGATTGAATAAAACAAATGATTTATAACGAATTATAGTTAGGCTATAAAAATGCAGTGCACAACTTACAAGAAAAGCTTTTTGACAGGATTGCTTACTACCTTTGATGAAACGCCTTTTATTATGTGTACCACGTCCTGAAAAAAAATTAAACAGGATTGTTGAAAATTTTGCTTAAAATAATATTGAATAATTATTTCTAATTGTAAAATACATTTTTTAAAAATATTTTTAATCTCAAATAAAAGCATTATTTATTTGATCCAAATGTGATAATTTCGTTAAAATAACAAAAACCTTAATAAAATGTAGATTAATATAATTGTTAAAGTTGAGGGTTTCTCGAAGGTTATCACTCCGAAAATAATGCTTTCGTTTTATAAAAGAAACGTAATAGCTTTGTTTTGTCACCCTTCTACGGGGTGCGTGACATACATAAAAACTTGTTTCAAACACCTTCGGAGAATAACGAAATCAAGAAAAACTTTACCCATTTACGAAGGTATGCAGTGGGTATACGTATTATATTCCTTGACATCGTTATTAAGTCTTAAGGAACTTCTCCGTTCGTGGTGACATTTAATTACAAAGGTTTAGCTTCATATTCCACGAAGTCGCGTATGTAACACATCTATGTGTGGTGTTAAAAGTTCTCCCAAAGTTTTTTTATTAAATTTTGTCTTAAGTGTTGACTTCAAACATTTACTTCTTTAAAAAAAGAATTGTATTAAATAATTTTGTTATTATAATATTAATTATGTAATTAATGATTAGAAAGGCACCCTTTAATTCTCCACTATCCTAAAGAATGTATAAAATATTCGATGGGATTGTGAAATTGAAAGCAGATTGAATTAAACTGGTCGTGGGTTCCAATAAATCCCACCAAGCCAAAGCTACATCCTTTTAAATCCTCATCACTTTGCGCACCGCCAGTATATATTTTTAAATCACCAATTTTCACACAATACAACCCTCTAAGGGATGAAACAAATTACTGATTTTTTGCGGCAAAAGGCATTTACCGAATCCATTCTTTTAAGAGGTACCGGGATTAATTACAATGGAGTAAGTTGGTTGGTTCCACTGCGGGCCGCAATTGGGGTAGAAAAGGCTCGCTGGGGATGAATCGAAGGGTGCGAGGAGATTTGAATGTTGGGTTGGGTGCCAGGGTGGCGGCGGGGGCGGCGGGAGCGGGCAGCGGGCGGATCGGTCTGAAAGCTTTTCAAAGGCTTTACCCAGCGATTAGTGTTTCAAATGCTATAAAGTGGGGAAAATCTAAAAGAATAATGACCCAAGTCACAAGCGTCAGTAAAAATTTAACCCATTTCAAGTGGTGTTAAACAAAGACATTATTTATAATTGTTTTCGGAATTCTATTTAATTCATAGTTTTTGATTCAATTCACGCTTCTTCAGATTTTAAATACGCAGTTACCAAATTCATAACCATTTTATTTGAGAATCTTCAGTAAATTTGTTTTCTTGATTGCTTAAAACCATCTTTTAATAAATCTTTTATTAAAGAATAATTTAAAAATTGGCTTTTGTTTTTACATAAATTACCAAAGTGTACAAAATAAATAACAGACTACCATAAATTAATTTATGAAAGACCGGTGCGTGTGCCGCCTAACCCACTCAAAGTAGGTCCGTAGTTCCACGAAACACATTCTTATAAACAAGCCCGGGAGATGGTAGGAGTTCAATCAAACAACAATTCCTTATGTCTGATTTATTTCCCAACTTCCACACTACTATTCAAGTACAGCCGGTAATATAAATCAATGTTGAACAAACATACTGCGGGGGACGGAATTTATAATGAATACCTACAGCGAGTGAAAAAGATACCGTTACTGGGGTAGAGCCAGTGGAGGGGAATGTCATTTAGCGCTAATGTTGTGTGCACAATACAAGTTTATCACTTAATTTATGTAGACGAAGGTACTGCGAGCGAAGGCCGACGTAATCTGTCCAAAAAATGGTCAAGTATTAGGTAACTATCAAAGTGAATGAACAAGCCTCTACTGGTTGCTGGATAATGTTCATAATAGATACAAGCCGTACGTGTGCAGCGATTGTACCAATGTGTTATGACGAATCCATCGAGACGAGCGGCGACCGGGGAATCGCTGTAAGTTTCCGATGACGTCATTTGCCTTAGAAGTTGGACAGACAGAGAACTTCTTAACTTCCCGCGTTAATTCAAACAGGAAGTAGGTAACGTAGAGCTCTACAGCAACATTTTTGAGGGGAAACATTTATTAAGTTTTCAAAATTATTAAAAATAAAATGTTTAAGGCAATTACATCTGCTTTTTGGTTACGCTTATAAAAAAAACTCAAGTAGAAACGCGGTTATAGATTGTAAGTGCAATTATATAAATCGTTCGCGAAGGCAGTTTGATTATGTCATAAGTTTCCAAGAACAAGTAATCTACGGCTAGTTAGGAATTAAAATCGATCTGATAAAATACATCAGCTCTTGTATTTTTTTTAACAAATAAACAAAATGATTTGCTGCTTTAAAAAAACGTGTCGAACAAATTGATTAATTTTGTAAAAAATAGTCAAATTATTGTGTAAAAACGATGTTTTTTTTTAATCTACACTTTGTTTTCAAGATCACAGTAAAAAATTCAGACCAAAGCTCTAAAAGTGAATAACTAGAAGATTGAAATGTAATCATTATAAGAAAAAAAGACTTTCCAGTAGTGGTACGTGTACCGTGCAATGGGTAGTTATTTGTCTCACTCCGTCACTGTGTTAAAAGTGTTGTTTATTGTGAGGGGGGGTAGAAAATGTAGATTCATCACACGTGCCGCCCATGTATTTATGATTTAAGTTTGGATCGTGAACAAACTTGGAGCGTTGGACCTTTTTTGTTGTACAGCAAAAACAAATCTTTTAAATAGTGACAAATACCGCGGGCGCTGGGACCCCCCCTACTACGAGTGTGTCTAGCCATGAATACCAAATAATATAACTGATATATTTTTATTAAAACTTTTTTCGTACATTTTTGCTGTTGAGAAACGTGGAAAGCTTGTCAGGTGGAGTTTACGCAATAATTTTAGAGACAATTAGTAAGAGAAAATTGAAGATAAATAATAAAGCATTGAAAAAATGGGCGAGTATTCTACGTTACTTTGCAGTACTTTATATTGAAATATCAAAAGGAAAATTTGTACGAAAGCTCCAAAATGTCCAGAAAATAATGACTCTTTCTTCTTGCTAAAGCTTTCCGATTTCGAAATCTTCAGTTCTTATGTGAATGCAAAATAATTAATCGGACCATAGTGGTTTAACATCTTGCTTTGTAGGTAAGTTTGTCTATAGAAGTACAGCTAAACTGTTAATCCCGTGCCCTCCTACGTTGGATGTTGGAAGTATTAAGCTCTGGCTTATGCGATCAGATGTTGACTTGAGGTTGGAATAAAGCTTAACATCCTTACTGATTACGAACTTCATTTGTTCAGCCATTTCAATGGTTCGATTTTCTAAATTTATTTTCAACCCACGCCTTTAAAATAAACCATTAAATACTTCACTTGACTACAATTGTATTTTGTGTCTTTAATTAAATACTTATGAATTCCATTCTAGTTGAAAGGGTTAATTAATTTACAGTAAGCGTTGACGCCACGTTTTAAGTGTAAATTTATTAATCTCTATTTGACTTATTATATTTTTTAAAATTTCTTAGTGATATATTTTTTGTCTGTTTTCAAAATAAGTTTCTAAATGGGCATCATATAAAATATTTTTTAATATTTTTACGAATATTAATTATTTCTAATCATGACATTTTTTATGGAGACCGTTTCCTGCAAAATAACGCTGATAAACATTTCATTGCCGGAAGTACATTTTTAAAAATATATTTCTGTGACACTTAACGAGTCGATATTTCGAGTTGGAATAAAATAAAGTCTGAATAAAGACATGAAAATGTTTTAGGACGCCAGAAACCCGTTTTTAACATTTTTCGGTAATATTATTTTTTGTGTGAGCAAAAAGGGTGCTTTGAATATAAACAAACATAATTGTGATGGCTGGATCACGTTTGGGTCTAAGCAAATAAGTAAACAATTCCAACATTGGATTTTCGCCAATACCAACATGTAAATGTTGGAACCTTTTTTCTTGTCGTAGAAAGCAAGGGATGACGATCCAAACGCTGACAGGTTTGTTTGTCATTTTATTGTGTAAATTTGAATCAAATCGATTAATAGGTTTAAAAAAAAAAACTTGAGTATGTACAGTTGAATCAAAGGAAACCCTATCAGTGTTGACGAACGAGTAACCACTTGTACAAACTAGCTATAAAACTAGTGTCTATTTAGTAATACCGTTATCAATCGAACCCCGTCAGAAGAGATTAACGATTCCACTCAACTTTTTATTAATACGAGTAGCAGCTGTTAGGGTAACCTAGGGCAGACAATATAACACTTTAAATTGATAGTCAAAACGTGGATATGACATTGAAACAAACGTATCGTTAGACTTTGATTAAAGAGCTTATAACTTTTTACCATTTTGTTTCGACCGGATTTTTTACACCATGCCATCTATACCAAGGAGATGTTCAATTTAGATCGTTACATAAACAAGGGTGTTTTTAATATCTTGTTTTGTAGTAAAAATATATTGTCACTTGAGTAGTAGTTGGTATTAAGGAAAGCGATTACATTATTGCTACCTTAATAATTAAAATGATTAAAAATATATATTTGCATAATAATTATATTTTCTATTACAGCAAAAATAAGTAACACAATACTATCCAAGTGGATTGAAATGTAACGATTCTGAGAAGAAGTTTGACGGCCTCCGTGCTCGAGTGGTTAAGACCCTGGACTACGAATCCAGAGGTCGCGGGTTCAAATCTCGGCGGGCGCAAATACATTTTATTTTATAAATTTGCGTTGTTACATATAAAAATCATATAAAATCAAATGGACTATTTTTGTGGCACGTTATAAAGTGGCAGATACTCTAATTATCACCCTGGTGAAATATCACCATTAGGAATCGATACGTTGCTTGAAGTGGAATTACCAGATCTGAATAGTCAAAGAAGAAGGTTAAAATACTTCTCAACCTTCCTTTTCCCCAACTCCATCCCTTCCCCACTACCTTCAGCCTCACAAAATACCCCAATTGAGAATGCCATCCAGACAATTGGGAGCAGTTGGGACTCTTGTGGGGTATCCACTAGTTATTTTGTAAATGATTAAATCATGTAAGTATTTTAAACGGTTTGCTGTTACAACATTTTGAGAAAGTAAACGAACTAAACCCAAACGGTTCCGATAGAGAGCGGTGGCAGCGAACCTATAAAATTAAAATGAAATCCACATTATTGTATTGCGTGATATCTAAATAAAAAGGAAATTTAGAAGACGTAGAATTACACAAATAAACCCAACAAAAAGAGTTCCAATATCTTTGAAGGTATTTTTTTTATGTCTGTGCCTCATTCATACTTTTTTGATTAGCGATAGCTTGAGTTTTTAAATAAATTAATAATTTCGGGTTAAACCGGTATGTCTTAATGTGATTACGTATTTAGTTAAAATGCATAAAATTAGCTTCGAGACAAAAAAACCCAGATTTTCCCAACGATGTAACTTGATTGTGAATAATGAGTATAATGACATTCCAGAAGAAATTATTAGAATTAAAATCATATGGTAAGCAAAAAAAACCGCTTAAATATAATGCCTTCATATAACTATTGTATTAAAGCACGTTGTAAAAGGATCTTAATTGATCTGATTGGTAAAAATGTTATTTTAAATAGGTCATCTGTTTATGTACCAAACTAAACAATAGGTCAAAGTTTTAATGAATACCATGTCTAATCCACGCCCTTTAAATTCATTCTTGTTAGTTAGATTTAAGTTATTTTAGTATCCAAGACACCCGTTAAAACAATCACTGCGGGATCAAAGAGTCCACTCGCAGCCTCCGCCCATAGCCCGACCACTTCATCTCTGGACCAGACTTGTGATCCGGGCGCCTGGTGCGAGGTCTGGGAGTAATTATGCTAAACGTTCTCCAACTACTTGCACCTGAACTGCCGGCGCACGATACCGTCAGGGGCTTGTTCCTTCGTCCGACTACAGAAACCGCTTTACAAATGCGGATAATTTCGTTACTACAGTGCTTAACTGCAAATTCAACCCACGTCTTTAATCAAATAATATGTTGGATTTTGCTGCTTACAAACTTACACTGGAAAACGAATTTCAACTAAAAAAGTTCAATGCAGGATGTGGAATACTAGGAAATTCAGATTTCGTTTTCTCGTTATTTGTATTGCGTTATTTTGATTGATTTTTGTTTAACTAAAAGGAGAGTATATTTTTGACTTGTCTTAGATTTACAACCTTTATGAATTATCATTTTTTTAAAGGAATCCAAATTATATTTCTGACTTCCGAATAATCTGGAATATGAATTCCTTCTACTCCATTGTTAAAAGCTGAAACTGTTGCTCGTTCGATGCAGAATTCAGCTTGCAAATAATTGAACCCGACTTCTGGGTGCGAACCCGATGCTTTGAACCACTCGGTTACAAACCTATTTATTTGAAATGTTTTTAATATTATTCTTCATTGAATAATATTTTTTGAACTTTACATTGTGTATTATAATAAATATTTATAAAGTTGTATTATCCTTAGGCTCGTTTAAATGCACAATATGTTAACACATACTCGTATATGTTAAATTTGTATATGTAAATTTTATATTTTTTTTATTATTTTACTTAACAATACTTTTTTTAGTTGGTTGGTATAATTGCCCATGCCACTAGGCATAAGCCCGTGTTGGGATGGTAATTTGCAAAAGTGGTTTTTTAGCTACATAGTACCATGTTAATATCGAAAATATAGTACACACATAATAAAAAATAAAATAAGTACGTGACAAATTTGAAGATATAGAATCTACATATTAAGAACTAAATTAAACTTGGTTTGTAAGGTGAGTAATGATATTGCTTTTAAAGGAGCTTTTAGTTTGTATGTTTCTGATGGTACTGGGCAGAGAATTGAATTGCTTAATAGCGTTGTACGTAAAACATTTTGTCCGTAAGCGATTTTATAGACTGGGATATTTTATGTGTGACTGATTTAAAGTTATAGAAATTTTCCTTTCTTCAAACATATGGACATGATTAAATTGGTGCAATAGGATATTTTTTGAGTATAGTTGTTTAAAGTTTAGAACGTCTAACAAATTTAGTGCTCGTCTTTAAAGGAACTTCAAGGATAACTTTCAGAAACAAGTTTTGGATGTTTATTAAATACTCCAGGCAATTGTTGGTGGCCCTACCCCAACTGATAATGCCATATTCTAAAGAAGATTGCACAAGTGCACAGTAAACTTTCGTAAGTTGTTTTTTATTCAATATGTGTCTTACATTTAAAAATAAATAAGTGAGTCTCCTCAGTTTCGTTATTAGAATGCTCTTTATACATACATTTAATGTTATGAAACTAAAAAAAATATTTCTAAGCAAAGCTGATGATTGTTTATAAGTTCATTATGTTCAGTATCTTTTACTCTGAAACGAGGTGATGGCACAGTGAGAAATGTGAACTGCCGCAAAATGAAGTAATTCTTTGTAATAATTCGCATATTCGCACCGTGATAAATGTGTGAAGTTTGTGAAATGTGAAGTGTGTGAAGTATAAACTGTCCTAAATAAATGTAGTTCCTTGTAGTATTTGTAGTATTTGTAGTCGAACTACAATTGATGATTCGCACACTGAGATATGCATGAAATGTGAACCGCCGCAAAATGAAGTAGTTCGCACCTTTGCATTGTGAGAAGTGTGTGAAGTGTGAGAAGTGTGTGAAGTGTGAAGTTTGTGAAGTGTGAACTGTCCCTAAATGAAGTAGTTATTTGTAGTCGAACTACAATTGAAGTATTTACACACTGAGAAATGTGTGATATGTGAACTGCATGAAGATGAAGTAGTTTGCTTAAAGCGGTTACATCGCTAATACATATATATGTAATGTTTTCGACAAAAGTGTCTCGTTTTTTGACATGATCGAATGAGTTCTTGAAAACATTAATAACACAACAAATTAAATCTGTACATGCTGATGATGCGGGGCTTATTTTAAATAATATGGCATATCTATTACAGTCTCTCGTAGAGTAAAGTAAGTAAGCAGAATGAAGAAGTAAGCCTAGAGTCATGGTATTTAAAAGAGGGAGTACAGAAAAGGTCGTAATATAGTTATGAACGATGAACACTTGGAGCAAGTGGAGAAGTTCGTGTATCTGGGAAGTATGTTCACAAAATGCAGAAAATCTGATAATGACATTGAAAGAAGACTGAATGCAGGGAACTCTATTAACGGAGAACTGAATGTGGTTGTCATTTATAAAGATAATACGTCAAAAGAAGCTATCAGTACATAACGGTGGGCTGATACTAAACCTGATGTAACATATCGTCGCCGGAGAGGAAGTTTACAGCAAAGCACTTTAGCAAGTATTAGTTTGACGATAAAATTCATAAGTCTTTAGTACCTGGTTGACGCAATAAAAAGCTAAAAAAAGTCTCAAACTTGTGTTGCTTGAGTCGAGTCTTTTCCAAAATGGCAAATATATTTTGTTTGTCTGACGGGCCACAAAAGTTTTCAGAATCAAACTAGAGTCAAAACTTTAGATGCAGAAAGAAAAACTGAATTGCATATTTAACTCACTTTTTGATCAGAGTGTCACTTACGCTCTTTTGCCTTTCCAGCGACGATATAGTAGTGAGACATGGAACTGTGAAAGAAAGAAAAAAAGGAGATTGAATGCTAGAAATTAAATCTCTGAGGCTTATGTGTGGCTCGCTTAATATCGCCAATATATAAAGCGATGGAACTATTCAATAAAGCTGCATCTACTTTAGATTTATTTAGATGCACATATATAGAGTTCTGTCATTATCTCTCGATATACGTAAAAGAGTGACCGTTAGGTACATAACGATCTACATAATCTAAAATTAAAAAAAAAAATTTTTTACACACCTTTTTACACTTGCCAATTCAACGATTATCTTATAATATGTGTATAAGAATGAACCTCTCTTATATTTCATCTTTTTTGTTTTTCATTGCCAACCTTATTTGCATTATTATATTATATATAGTGCATTGCACTACTCCATTTTGTACTTATATAACTCCTTTGAATATATGATACTTTGTCTATATGTGAGATGTACATAAATGTTTAATTTATTTTTTTACACTATTTATGTATCTAAAATATTTTTTTATCATTCATCTCTTAATGTATTTGGTGAACAACTATTTTTGTGAGATCTTGTAAAATAAATAATAAATAAATAAAACTAAGAATGGCCGTATTGAAATTCTGCAAATCCGGAAAGAATCCAAGTCTGATTTAAGCGTTATGAATAAGATGAAGAAAGGGACACTTTAATGATCAGGACATATAGAGAGAGTTAACGAAGAAACGTATGTATATAACGCGAAAGTAAATGGTTAAAATAAAGTCGCAGACGCCCGAGGAAGACATGGAACGATCAAGTGAATCCAATACTTGAGTTGGGTGATGTCAGGAGTCAGAATAACAGCAAAGAGTGTGTGCCATGAAAGATATGAGTGGTGGTTCATCCTTTCTGCTTAGCCCTGCGGGAAAATGACGTGACGCTAGTTAGTTCGTTTAGTTGAGAAATTACTTAAAATATTTATGAACTTGTCATTGTTTTTCTATCACCCGCCGCAGGGCTTTGCTTAAAACATTCAAAATTCAAACCTTGCCTTGGAAATAATTAATGAAAAAGAAGGGTAATCTTTGATCTATTTATAATTTTAAAATAATTAATCATTGTAATAGTGAAACTAGGAAACAGTAGAAACATATTATTAGATTCACGTCTACTTAGTCTAGGTAGGTGGTGATATGCAATTCGCATTTGATTCGTTTGTATTTTCAATTTTATTTCCTTTTAATTTACAGACGATCATAATCTTTCATCGTATTGAAAACCATTACAAGGCGATTCAGTTTTCAGAGGCTTATCTGACATCCTAAATTTAGTTAAAACCTTTAACATTCGTTCCATAGAAAAGTGGACTTGAAATTAACACAGAATGAAGATTAATTTCACAGAAGCGACAGAAGTCAATAATATTGATGGATGGACGTTCTCACAAAACAATTTGTCTTTGAATATTTCACAACAATCAATGGATACCGTTTTATTACAGGTGGTAAATAGCTTTCATTATAAATTACACCAAAATTAAATTTCTTGAGGAACTTTAGTTATTGTAACTTAATACTTGGGAGGTAATCACATTGTTATTTTATAAATTAATTTGATTGAATAATAGAATCAAATCAAATCGAGTAAAATAACAAACAGCTCAAAGTCTAATTATTTTACTTTCCAAAACATATAATTACCAACAAAACATTTGAAAAAGCCACTTGAACACCTCGATACAGGTTCTCCTGAGGGTAAGTGTTCTAGATATATTGCTAAAAAAACCTGGGGTTAACAAGAAAAAGTTATCATCTGTAGTTAAATTATTCTAAGATACCTATTTAAATCACTATCAATGTGTCATAAAGAAAATCAAATAGCAAAGAAAATTCAAAAAGCAGAATTTCGTTTCGATAGTTTTTTTTATCTTTGTATTTTATTTATTGCCTCAATTTCATATTCGTTTTGATTTAATTGGAATCCCAAAAATTACAACTTTGGGACTCAGGTGCGGTATTTATTATATTGCACTTCCAACAATTATTACACATTTGTAATAAGCATTGCGATTTTTTTAGTAGCGTCATCGGAAAAAAATAAACAATATTTCCAAGTATGAAGAATTCTCAAATTAATTTGATAAATATTCCATAGAAGAGTGTAGAAAGCTTGTGGTTCAACGTGATGAAATCTGAAAAGCAGACTTGTGGAGTGAGTCAGCAAAATTGTTATTGTGCTTCCAGACAAAGCAGCCAATGTTACTACAGTAACGGACAAATTGTACGTAAAATTTGTAATTTAATTTTCCAGCCAATTTAGAACATATACAATAATAACACTTGTAGGTACGCTAAAAAGTAATCTGTGTCACAAATATTTGGAATAGAATTAGTCGGGTTGTATTTCTAGTAATTTTAAATAATAGCCGATAATGGTTAAGGGTGTAGACAACGTTTTCCGACAATTTTAACGCGGTCAAAATTGTTTTGCTCATTTATTTACCTTTAGATATTCATAATATACCTACTTAAAAAAAAAAAAGATTCATGAAAACAAAGTGATTGAATTAAATGTAATTAAATATCTACCATGAAAAATGCACGTTATAAAACGAGTAAAGAAAAAATATGTTAGCAAATTTAATAATGAACTAAATTTAAGGAGTGTGTTTTCTGATTTTTTGCAGCTATCCAAATTTGAAAGCATTTCAGAGCCATCCGAAATATTTTCACCTTGGGGGGGGTGGTGGGGGAAAGCGGATTTCAGGAGTTTGCATCAAACCCCTCGGATATGTATCTTATTCGTACATTTTTGAAAATATTTGGCTGTTTGTTATTCAATGACCCATTTTTGTGCACTCTTAGCAAAGTTTTTTGCAAAATGCAAATACATTTAATAAATTTATAAAGTTACTAGATTTAATCTCCGGCGTCGTCCAAGTTTCCACAATATGCTTAGGTTTTAAAAAAACATTTTCGATCAATTAAATAATATAGAGCCAACAAAATAGCGGCGTGTTTGAATTCTTAAAGTTCAATAGATTTTTCAATGACCTTATAATGGAAATGTATCGCGAACTAAAAACATTTTGTCAACCCAGAAAAATAAGAAAGTAAAAGCTGTACAAAATTTCTTGACGCCTGCGGTCGAATTTTTAGTGGAACTTAAAAACAGGTTGTTTGCTTTATATTTAAGGTAAGAATTTTTTTTAATGTGGGCATTTAACCACATTTATATGTGATTTGCTTGATTATTTGAAAAACACCGCTCAGCTATTATTTCATTTGCCGCTGTTAAAGTTAATATTTAATATATTTTGGTTACGAATTTAAAAATCCATTTTTTTTTAATAGGCAATTAAAATATATTCCTAAGGAGTAGGCGCAGAAGTCTTTAGAAACTGTCTGGAGTGTTGTGGGTTTAATAAGTTTTGAGAGTAATTACATTTTGGCGAAAAATTCTGGTTACTGACGTTTTTTATGGGAGTTTCAGTGTAGAATTTAGAAATTAAATTCATATCTTCAGAAAGCTTTTTTATTACTCCACTTTTCCAGTATTTTGGCTTTCATGGTAGCCTTGAGCATTAAAAAATTAAACTTCTTCATTTCATGAGTTAAAAATATCAATCTCATCTTGTCATGTTTCTGAAGTCTCCTTTTGAAAGATTTATAAAAGCTTGGCGTGATTGGATTTATTTGAGCGACTTAAAAATTAAGATTATTTTTGTAATGCGTGCAAAAAATAAATGCGGAGCCTTATATATTAGATTTGATAGTCATGAAAAATAATCTGTTTTGGTTCTAAAAATAAAATTTTAACTGAATGAAGTAAAAGGACATGCAATAATCTCTTGGTCCGATATTAAGTCTTCTATGTGTTTTTTATTTTTTATTTCAGAGTTATTTTGCCCTCAAGTTACCTACCTAGTATTTTTTTTTCATATTTCCCATCTTCTTTCTCTACTCACTACATTCAACCTCTCAACATACCTTAATTGGGGATGTCATAGTCCCACTGGCTCCAGACGGTTGAGAGCAGTTGCAACTTTTGTGCGGTATTCACATAAAAAAACAGCTGTCATCTAAAATAATCACGTTAACATTATCATCTGTTCGATTAAACTAATTGATACCACCTATTTATGATAGTACATTTAATTAGAGGGGTAGAACCATATGTGTTGATAATTTTTCTGCAATTCAACTAAATCGTATTTCCTTATTTCGGCCAGCTTTCGTCAGGCACTTATCACAACAGGAAATCTTCCGAGGATACAGTACAATACAGCCGCAAAGCCGAGATAAAATATTCAAGAAGTATTCCGTGAAACCAGTGGAAGGATGTTCTTCCTTCGTTAACTTAATAACGGCCCCCTTTTATGAAAGAGTTTCCTTAAAAACTTCGTTTTGGCGAATAAAGGCACGGGGAAAAATAATAATTCTACGCCGTTAAAGCGAACATTATGAACCGTCAGAACTTCCATCGACAATCATTGCTTTATTGCCAGTGCTTGATACTTTAACGGTGATTTTATCGGTAGAAAATTTATGTAAGAGTATATCATTATTTAGATTCTCCATGACTATTTTAATTGATAATTAAATTTCCTTACAACCAGAATTGAAAAACCAATAATTAATGCATTTTCAAAAAGATTTTCTATTTAAAAAAAAACAACTTAATTTAACTATGTAAATATATAGGTACCATACCTTACATTTAATTAAATTTTTAATTTCTCAAATTAAAGACAAACACTCCCGGGTTTCGAATAACCTGACAATATTTGAAAAACTCCTACTGCCATCATAAAAAGCGGAACATGTTGCTTGTGTAATGATGGAGGACTCAGTTAGCAGAGGAATTAAACTCACGACTCCCGTGTGGGAATCCGAAGCGTTTGTTCACTCAGCTACTAACCGGTCTATATAGGTACTATACCTAATACATATTACATAATAAACCTTTGTGAAAATTCATTAAAATCCAGTTAAAATATTTAGAATGTTACTACCTATATGTAGATTGTAGACATCATGGCTCTTTTGATCACTAACTTCATTGGCATAAAGCTGAAATTTGATTAGAACCAATATAACTTTTTGAAATCAATGATTTCATCGCCACATTGCAAAACTAAAAAAACATCAACAGGGTATTAATTACACCAGATAATGATTTGGCCATTATTTTAGTACATCCTTTGAAATGATTTTAAAAATGCAAGTTACGCGTATGTTTTAGGAAAACTAATAGTTGCTTCGTCGCTAAGGTTCCCTCGAGAGAAGAACGGACAGTAATTTCTGCACCCGGCGCTTTGAAATACTTCATTCAAATGGGATCCAGTTTAAAAGAAGCATTATGGGCATTTTGTATTTCTGCCAACTTTATTAGTATCCACCATGAAAAAAAAATGCCGCAAAAACAGTCACCGGTCGTGCGATGAAGCTTAATTTATAGATTGATAGAAATTCGGTTAACAAAAGAAGAGGTTTAACGTTTGCTCTACGGGAGTAGCAATATTATCATTGAACCGACTGGGGCTAGAAAATAATACATATACCAATAATTTATTTATTTATTTATTTTTGGATGATTTTTATAGCCGTTTTGTGGAAAATCACCTCAAGGGCGCTGTACAAATCTTAATTTCTACTTAATATTAATTCTTAGTTTAATGGTCAGTAGTCAGAGTCAGGAGCCGAGTCCAGCGGTGACCAAAAGTAGCCGATGAATAATGATCAAACTGTACACAAAAAAGGTCCAAAAATTAACCAGTTGAGGTTTTTTATTTAAATTTTTAGTTTTTTTTATTTTAATATTGGTTACTTGTTCATTAAAGTTTACAGAGTTGGTAAAGTTAAAATTTTTTTTGACCTTATAATAATATTATAATTTATATACTACTTGGTATTAATAATGTATTTTAAAGGGCTCTTACAGGCTATTTTAAATGTATTGATTGGCATAATATGAATGGTTTCCGGCAACCCATTATAATATTTCATCCCTTTATAAAGTAAACTGTTTTGTTTTATTTTATTTTTTCATAGTGAATACCGCACTAGAGTCCCAACTGCTGTCATTCGTCTAGAGCCAGTGAACCTATGGCATTCCCAATTGGGGTATGTTGTGAGGTTTAAAAAAAAGGGGAGGGGAAGGAGATGGAAAAGGGAAACGTTGGAAAGTACTGGGCTATTCAGATCTGGTCACTTAATACGGCTAAAGCCATTTCAAGCAACGTTTCGATTCTGAATGGTGGTCTTTCACTAGGGCGATACTTAGAGTATCCACCACTCTGGAACTTCACTTTGTGTGTTGGTTTTATTAATTTTTGGTAGTTTGATTTCTTCGCATGTCTGTATTGTATTATGTTTGTGAATATCCACGTTGTACATCATTTTGTGAGAAAAATATTTTGGTAACAAGTTGTTCTTCATGTGTAAACATCAATGTGCTTAATGGTCTTCTGCAGTTAATGAATTTTGGTTTATGGAAGCGATTTATCTGGTAAATAAATTTAAATTTTACTTTAAACAAGCAACACTAGACAATTTATCCTAATAATTCTGGGAGAAGACTATCGTTCCATAAATAGAGAAATGGATTTATTCCGCACACCGGTGATGTAATATACCCGCGTGTATGTCCTACGTTGGGAAACCAGGGTTAACTTATAGCAACGGGTTTATACGTCCTGTACGATGAAAACAGGATTTACTTACAGCTGCTGGTATGGGGATTTAATATAGCACATGACGCTAAGGCCTAGCTTGGGAATAGTTACCATAATAATACAATCCACCATCAGATTTCTCTATCATTTTCAGACCCATCCTTTCACCACTTACATGGGGAAGTTTGGGTTTAACTTAATACCAATATTTTTAAAATTGGAATTAACTTTAAAGCATTGACGCTTATTTATTATTGATTTTTTTCAAAAGATGGAAGCCTCAAGTCGGAATAAAATTCAAATATTATTGATTTCCAATATGAGTATGATATCGTATAAAATGCCGCATTTTAATGAGGTCTTGATGGTTTAATTGGCAGAGATAAAGTAGAGGTTCGAGTTCGAGTCTCGGTCATGACCATTGTTCTTTTTAGTTTCTGGTTTTTTGCTGTTTTATATTTGTGTTTTAGATTATTATTTAAACTAATAATTTTCTTTATGCGAACTTTTTTCAACTCGCATAAACAAAGTTATCATATTGTCTTGTTCAATTGGGCAACATGATTTTAATATTAATCATCCGTAAATTTTCATAGTACGAGCATGAAAAATAACGTAAAAGTACCATATCTAGTAAATAGATTTGAATTGCAACGTCATTTAAAAATATATGTCTCTCCTCTTTCCTCCCCCCTTTAAAAAATACTTTAGCCTCACAACATTCCACAAATCAGGTATGCTATAGTCCCACTAGCTTAGAGCAGATGGAACTCTTTTGCGTTATACAACAAAAAAAGATTAAAAATAAATTGGCATTCGTACAAAGCTATCGGAATACAAAGGAAACATTGTTGTTTTATTTGAATATACTTTTAGCAAAGTATTACTTTGGACAAATCTTTTTTACAAAAAGCAACTCAATACGCACTTAAAAAAAAACTGTAAGTCACGATTCACATCAAGCAAAAAATAAAGAAGAACGCAAAGAAAGTTTAAACAAGGGAAATCTCCCAAGGACCACTCCCATTCAAGTCGTTTTCTTTTTTGTATTTCAAATAACTTAAAGGATCAAATAGCCCAAGAACAGTATTTTAATCTTGAATGAGTCTTGCTGTCAAAGGGCTCGTAAGAATTTTTCTCGAATGTCATTTACTGATATTATATTTTAAAAAAAAACGTAAGAACCTACTATTAAAAATACTCGGTAACCAGTAGTTACTAACAGGCTTCTAATCCTAACCTATACTTTGCAGTTTTATTGAGTTCGGCTGACAGTTGTTGCGATATCCGCCTCGGCGAAAAAATATTGTGATATTTTTAGTTTTGTAGACAAAGCTTCCGGGTGTTGAGTAATATAAGAGTAGTGATATTTTGTTCTAAAGTCATAAAAAAAACATTGCTTATTTGAAACTCTTCAAAATCTATGTGCATAAAACGGTGAAAGCTCGCAAATGGTGAGCGATGAAATTTGCAAGGGTTCCTTTGTTAGAATTTCTTGGTAAACGTCACAATTTTTAGCAGGCAGCGTCAGTAGAATAATGAGTTATGGAGCTTTGAAATATCAATTTATCTAAAAACAGAAAAAAGTTTAAAACACATCGTTATGTAGGCACGTTTTACATTAAAAAAAATGATTTAAAACCTTTCCGAGATCAAAGCAAAAGTCAGCTTTTATGGGGGATAAGTACCATTAATATTATACAACACATTAACTCTGAATGAAAAAAAATACCAACCTTAAAAAAAAAATGGGCTCCAAAAATTCAAGAATTCTAATTTAAAAAGAGTTCAAATTTACCCCCAGTGGGCCGGATTCAAAAATGGTCGTCGCGCGGAAGCCGCTCGCAAAATGTAATATTCGATAAGTAACGCCGCACTCGTTTGCTGTGATCGAATCTTCCGTGGGAGAAAATCTCGGTGTTGGCGGGGAAGGCGGAAGAGCGGGGCGGGCGGGAATTGCGGGGAGGGCAAGGAGGAGCAGGGGGGAAGGAGGGGACCCGAGATGGCTGTATCTTACTGTCACTAGCTGAGTCATTTGTGATTACTTTGTGAGCAAAACTTTTTGTGAAAACTGAAACCTGGTACTGTACGGAGCGAACAAGTGTGAGTGGGATCCAGTTCCGATGGAAAATACTAGATGTATTCCGGACAGACTTGTTAACTCTTTGTAGACGCATTAGAAAAGTTACTATATTTAATGATGTTTCTTGTTCTTGTGAATTTCATATGTTTTTTGGACTATGTATGGAAAAAAAGTTAGTTTGGTGTGGTATGAGAGATGCGGATGAAATGAGAGTTAATTTATTTATCTATCAAAGCTCTCGAAGACAACTATAAAGCCGTTTTTATGGTTCACGTGAAATAGTTGTGGGTTTGGTAAATTAAGTTGTAAAGCACCCTTGAGGTGTTTTTTTTTTCACAAAAATTGCGCTGTGAAAAATGTGCAATTATTATAATTGTTGGTATTTTTATTTACAAAAGAGCGGTAGACTCCTTTATTTTGAACCCAAAGGTCGCAAGTTTCATACCGTCATATATGGAAAATAATAAAAAGAATGGGTGTAATTGCATTCGAGTACATAATTTAAATACATTGTCCCGGTGTGGTAGGTACTCTTTATGTCACCTTGGCAAGTTTTCAGATTTGAAGGGTTGCTTGAAATTTATTTAGCTATATTTTTCACCAGATCTGAAAAGCCAGGTAAGAACCAACTGTTCTTCTTCACTTTTTTCGGCCTCATAACATTCCGCAAATTGGTATTAAGTCCCATCAACTCCAAGCAGTCAGCACTTGTACATGTACAGTTTTACATTTAAAAATACTCCCAAAAGTTAACACTTCCTGTTGGATTTCAAAGTGATAATTTGTTAGGTTTTTTCCTTTATGTTTTTCATCCAGTTCCTACCTATCCTACTATTTCGCTATTCGTTTTCCGTATTCATCAACACTGTGTTCGAAAACAATTGACAATCGAAACAGAAGAGAGTTATGTGAAAAAAACGTGTTCATTCATAGGTGTCTCGCTTGGTAGACAGTTTGTTGTTGTTCTTAAAGTAATATTAAATTATGTGTGGTGTTTTGTTGCGTGCAAAAATAATCATGAACTTCCTTTTCAACAACATTGGTGAGTGAATGGTTTCCCATTTTCTTTTTATTTCCAATAATCTTTCTAAATCCATAATTAGACACTTCCATCAAGTAGTATAGTTTTATCACAGCTTCGAATCCAACACTTAATCCCATTAAATAAAAATAATCAAATAGTTTCTAAATCATTTTAGCACCTCATCTCATAAACTCAAATGGCTTCAAACGCCATCGGTATAAAGTTAGTGAAAACTACACAAAACAAGGTGAAAATAACCTTTACGGCTGAATGATGCCACACTACGCGAGTATCACCTTTCATCCGCCAGAAGAGTGTTTTAATAAATTGAACAAATTTAGAAGGTAAGTGAAGGTAAGAGCGGCCTTGAGAAGATGTAGGGCTTAATGAATAGACGGCGTCAGAAGCCCGAGTATTCGGTGATAAATAGATGGTGAAATGATTGCATGGCGGTGCGTTAGAGTCTTCCACTATATAATTGTAAGGGATTTGAAACGGTTAAAATGTTACAGATTCACGGTTTGTGAATCTTCAATCGTTGGAGTTTTCTTTTATGGAACATGTGTAGAATATGTTATCGGGTTAAAAGTACGTCGCACCTGTTTTTATTATTTTATTTTAATTAGGTGGCATAGATATCTTTAAGAGATAATACTTTCCTATATTTTAATGAATTCCAATTTTAACGCGCACTATAAGAGTCGTTGTGCAAAAAAAAAAATCTTATTTGGAATGCAAACAAAATTTGATAGAGTGGCTTAGAAAGAAAAAAGTGAAGTTGAAGATTAAGGTTGGCGTATTTAAAATTTTCCTCGCATTTGACATCATTGTAATTTCACGATTAGCGCCATATTGTTTTTTTTTACATTTTAATGTTCCCCGCTAAGCGTCGATTCTCGTTTCAGATTTTGTACAAATTGTGATCCGTTGACAAGCATAACAACGTGACCTTTATTATTTTCTACTGATCACAAAATGTATTTAAAACTTGAAGCAGACTGACAAACGGCGTTTGACGGGGACCGTTCAAATGTCTAATCTAATCTAAAGTAAAAAAATGGCGCTAATCATTAAATTATAACGATGTCAAATATGACGAATGTTTGAAACACACCAACTTAAGTAATTATTTTGGTTATATTGATGAAAAAGAGAGAAAAAAAAGAGTTCCACCATATAAAGAAAAATACTCCGCAAAGAAAAATAAATAATGAAAAAATAACAATCTAACAGTAAGAATATTGCGAATATTCAGGTTCATTAAAACTTATCTACAGTATTAATGCGAACATAATAGTGACAAACATAATGGTCACAGATCCTTCGCTATTTCGTCTACAGAACAAACCATCCTCAAGACTTAGCAGCACAACGTGATGGTTTTGTAAATGTGAATTTATTATTAGGGTACGAGCCGCTGCGGAGTCTCGCAGCAAAGATACCCGACTGAGAGAATTGAGCCTCGGATTATTGGCTGGATAATAGCGTCCCTGTGCCCTGTGTAATCTTACGGTCACCTGAGGGCGGAGGGTAGTAAATTTGCATTAGCGAGGGGCGCTGGCTTCACCCTGCTCTCATGCACCCCCAAAAACAGAATAACCTACTTTCGTACGATTGGATTTAGAATGAAGACGGAGCGAATCTAAGGGGTTTAGTGACGTAAATTCGTCTGAATTGCACAAAAAGCCGGAACGTTTAAAATAAAAAAAATATATTACAAACCTGGAAACAAACTTGTTATGTTATATCACAAGTTCCAAAGTATTGACTCTTTTTAAGAATCTCCTTCCTTTAGAATAGAAACCACTAATATCTATCGGGTTTTTTTCTGTTATTACGAATGTTTGTATATGCCTATTACTTATTGTTTTTATTTATTATTTAAGTAAATAACACCTGTAAAAGAACCCCTGCCTCCGCCCGGTCAAATATCATTGACGTTCGTTATATAAGGTTATTCTAACAATTTTAATTACAAATATTTAAGGTGATATTATATCAATTTAAACAAAAAACGTGAAAAGCGCACAAGAGTACCAACCGTCTGAAGCCAATGGGACTATAGCTTCCCCAATTGGGCTATGTAGTGAAGTTGAAGGTAATAGTGGGGTACAAATGGGAAGAAGAAGGTAGGAAAGTACTTGGCTTTTCAGATCTGGTCATCAAATACGGCTAAAGCCATTTCAAGTAACTTTTCGATCCAGAATGGTGGTTTTTCACCAGAACGACACTTAGAGTAAGCTGACACTCTAGAACGTGCCGCAAATATTTTATAACGTATATATTGCAAGAAACTATTTAATATATCGATGTGGTCATAATATAGTTAGGTAATTATTGTGAGAGACATTTATATACGGGATTTTGACCTGCAGCTGGAATATGTATATATTACAAGCCCAATAGAACTTTTCAGACTCTCATTCCTTAAATTCATTAGAAGATTTTCATCAGAATCTGTTCCTCATTACGAAAATTTTTAAAACCTAAATATACTATATTTTAAATTAACTCTCATGCCTTAAAAATAAATAAATATATATACATGTAAATATCATAAATAAAATAAGTTATTATAAAATAGTGATTGTATCCTGCCAGAAGTGATATATAGAAGAGTATATTGCAGCACGCATCTCGAATTTTGAATGCAATTGTAATTAATTGCTCAGAATGTGTGATGATTAAGCCTCAAATAGCGCATATTTGTAACTACTATTGACATGATTTTACTACATGATTCAATTCGAGTTGTTTAATGTTGTTTTTTATTTATAGTTTTTTATAAATATTTAATAAAAAATATTACTATAAATTTATGTGGCTTGGCGAAGTGGTTGTGACGTTTGATTAATTTACACGTATTTAATTAAAACCACACCTTAATTTGTAGGGGTACTAAGTATGTGGAATTTCACAAATAAAACGCAGAAACCATAAATTTTATATTATTTTACTGCTCCACCCATTTTCAAACAATGTGAACAACTCAATTAGTATGATGTCACTTGTAAAATTCCTATTCGTAATGTTTACCTGCTAGTGAACTTAACCTTTCTATGTTAATTGGTTTGTACTTTTACTTAACAAATTCAACGAAGCGTTCTCTGAATAAAGATGAATTACCATTTTTTTAGGAATTTTTTGATCTTATGAAGGTGAAGTTTTAGGTCGTGACCTAGAACTTTCAAAGTAAACCACATTAATGCGCAAACTAAAAAGCTAACAACTTTATTTATTAAAAGTACTTCAAATATTAACAGTTATCAAAAAACATTTTCTGTTTGCTCAGGTAGTATTGTAGCCAGACTTGCTAACCAAACACTGAAAACTCAACCGCCAGACGGGAATGGAAATAATAAAAAAAACCAATCACATTATTTTCTACGCTGTTGGACTTCACTAATCATAATCAATTTACATTTTAACCAATGATGAATTAATTTGCGATATTTTTTTTAATATTCAATAAAAGACGACCGCAATGTTAGTAAAAAAAACCCTCCAAGACATCATTTACCTGTAGTAAATAAGTACGACGTTCGAAAAATATAGTAAGATAATTACATCGGTCACCAATTATTGTCGAGGCCGGGTTGTTAGGGAGTTAAATAAAATGGAGAGAAGATATAGATCAGACAGAAATGAAATATACAAAAAAAAAAAACGGAGTAAACACCAAGTTAAGTGGCTTACTATTCCAAAAGAATTAAGTTAGAGAAGTGTCTGTCACGCAGTTTATTGGTAAGAGGGTATATAAACAGTATTGCTACTGTATAAATATACTTTAAATTTTAACTGAAATAAAATTATTTTCGGAGGAATGCCCATCGGCCATAATTCCATAGTATTAATAACGTGATCAAATAGATAAAAAAAAACAGTTTTGTCATTTTTATTTTTAGCCTGATTAATAATGAATAAATTTAAAATTAAGAATTAAAATATTCCTGTCAATTTAATTTGTTGGTTGCATGATTCAGAGAAGTTTGGAGAACCAAATAAACGTATATTTTAGCATTTTAAGTCTATCGATATTGTAGATTTTTTTTATCTTAATATCGATAGACTTGAGTGTAAAGGAGTAAATAACCCATGTATGGTTCGTTTTACAGTATTTTCCATCTGCGGCAGCGAAGATCAAAAGCTATCTATTGTTTCACCTGCAATTTCCAGCAACCCTTCCCTTCCCTTATTAATAACGCATAGGATAAGGTGGCTGACCTTACATAAATTTCAGTTTGGTGGAGTTTAGGAAGGTGATATACTGTAAACATTCCATTTGTTTGTGACACCATACAAAAAGGGAAAAATAAAAAGGGAAGTTTCCTTTATATTATCATATCGAGATGAGAAATTAGGGTTTTGGTTCACAAAAAATATGTTCAGAAATTACAAAGTAGATTAATTAACTATCAAAAAGAACAGCAACGAAAGATAATCAGAACAAATTGCTTTAAACCTAAAATAGATTACACCACTTTTATACTGCTGCCAAACTGATTACGGCCATAAAATACTGTCTACCGGAAATGCAAAAACAAAGTACTCGAGCTTACTTGTAGGACTTTTGTTTTATCAATAATTTGAACGAACATGACACCGAAAGGTGAGCTTTCTAACTAGTGCTTCTGATAATTAGTTTAGAACGGTGCTTCTCGGAGTGGGCGATATTGCCTGGAGATTTAGGAGTGGTGGGCTCAGGGAGGGGGAAGGTGGTGAAGGACAGTGAGGAGTTGGCGAGGTCAATAAGAAGAAAGCTGAAATAATAATAAGCTGAATAGATTTGATTAGAAATTCATTTTTAACGTTTCTTAACTATACTATAAATACATATTACAGTCATCAAATATCGTAAAAGATATAACTAGGTAGGTATTGACCGTCCATTTATGAAATGACATGCTTTATTTTTCAAGGGAACAAAAAACGTTTTCTCTTTCATGTGGTGGGGAAGAGTTGGTGGGAGAGAGTTGTTAAGGGTCGTAGCGGGATGCTGAGGCATCGGGAGTCACTTGATTCAGCACGGATGTGCCTCTGGGAAATTGGTGGAGAATATATTCAAAACAATAACAGACTAAAAATAAACAAAAAATTCACATTAAAATCTAACGATTTTAAAAAGGCAGTATTTTAGATCTTATTAGGAATTTTTATTATTACTCTATATTTTCTTCTTTACATATGCCTTTATTTACGTATCTTTATTATTTATTTTAAAACGCCTTAAAATAATTGGTTGTGAAATATTTTCAAAAATAATTTTACATTAGTTGATTTGAATTAATCGTACTTTTGATATTTATTATTTACGAGTTCGATAAAAAAACTATATCCCAATATTTTTTTACGGCTGTTTGGGAAAAATTTTGAGTTCGTAGCGGGCGGGGCCGGGACCAAACATGGCGAAAATAAAACAATTTTAAATCTCTCCCGTGCCGTCGATTTCAGACTTTGAATAAAATTTGCATTTCAAAGCAAACAGTAATAGCCCGGCGTAGCATCATATCGTAACATAACTCCGCCAAGTGCCACGGCGCTATCACGGAATAGTGTTTTTATTGGCAAAATGTATTATTTTATGGACAAAACGAAATGTAACACACAAACTGGCAGTAACACCATTATTGTAGCCATGGCTTTAAGCCTGCGTGCTCACGTTAATGGGACCGAACTGAGTATGAAGTCAGTTATAGTTAAGAGTTAAGTTGAAGAATCTCGGTAAACGGTATTGACCTGTTGCTTTACTGGCTTTGTAAATCATTAAACACGTAAAATTTTGACTTCGTCACCGACTAAAAATATAATGACGACAAGTACCAACACTTAAGTACTCAAAATATTATATATTAAGCAAGAAGTAATTGTATATTTCTTGTTCCAAACAAATATTCTAGTTTTTTTTTAAATTCTGCCATTCTTTTTGAATAATTGTTAAAAGTTTTATAATAATAATAATAAAATTTTATTCTAGAAGGTATGCAGGAGTAGTGCAATGCAATACCTTTTAAAATTGATAACAATACATAGTTACAATAATAATAAAATACAAGTTGTGATGCACACAATAGTAATAATAAAAAATATATATTTAAAAAAACATAAATTCGTAAGAAAAAAATGATTTTATGTTTTTTTTGTTATTTTGGATATTATGCATCTACTACAATTTTTATTTTTACTTTATTTTATTCATTGTTATTTAATTATTTTTTTGTTTTATTGACAATAATGGAATATATTGCGTTGCATACCTTCTGGAATGAGATTATAAAAAAAATATAGATATATGGTACATAAATAAAATATAAAAATGTTAAAAAAATTGCAAATGATTAAATTAGGTTAACAACTTACATAAATGAGGCCTTTATTGGTCGGCTTAAAAAGGCCAAAAAGCCGTATCGATATAAATTTTAACACATTTCCATAATACGCAGAATATGTGTTATGGTTAAATTAGTGTAACAATTTCAAAAGTCAAACTTTTCAACGATAACGACCCATTGGGAAGGAAGGTTGTGTGTTGTTTACAATAATTGTGTCCCGTTAGTGGGGTGTTGGTCGGGAGAGGGGGTAGGTTTTGGCATTGCCAAAATAATGTTATCTCTCCGTCCGACTCATTAACCCGGCGGAGGCTCCACTGCGCGGAGCGGCACGAGTGGGCCGGGGGCCGTGGGCTGGGGGCTACGGGAGCCGTAGCCGCATACCGTACCCTGTACCCCGTACCCCGTACCCCGTCCACCGTACACCGGGCGCTGATGGCGTTTATTATTGAACACTAAAGATATCGATGGAATTCAATTTTAACTTTTTGATTATTACCTCGGTATACGCAAAGTGCTGGGTTTTGTTAGAGTGAATATTAAAGAACGTTTAATATTTGAATGCCTAAATATGAATTCGTTTGAGTGGTATTGATATTTATTTTATTTTTTATTTATCTTCTGTAATCGTGATGAATATAGTTATAGATTTTTATTCTGAACTGGAATGTTTGGGAAATTGTTTCGTCTCAACAGTTTTTAACATTACATAATTAGGGTTCGTATGTTACGTTAATGATGGATATTTGTTAGGGTGTCATTATATATCTAACGGACCGTACGTGATAATGTTATATCGTAAAACTAGCCAGTATTATACAAAACACAATCATTATAAAAAGCAAGTAGGGCTTACTATGGTAACTATCACGATATTTCTCGGCAGAGTGTAATGTAGGCAGAGAGAATGGAAACTCCACAATTGTATTGTTGCATAAACTCGTTGCGTCGTTAAGTCTCCGACGCTTGCGCGTCATTTATACTCCTAGAAGTCCTTTCTCCATCCACTTGTAAGTGCCTCTTCCGAAACCTTGTTGATTACGCTTACGTCAGCCTTGCACACAGCAGCCCTCTCATAGTATATTGAGTGATTCCACCGCACTATTATTGTACCGTCCACAATATACAATTGAACACATCAGACAGGTCTATAAAACAAAGCGAGATTTTCAATACAGTATATGTATCTGCAGCATGGAATCATTACATTATCACCTCTGTCAAATTTAATGAACGTATACATTTAGCAGAAGCGCGTGCGAGCCCGAGGCGTATAGATGATACAGACATTATCCGTATGAGCGTTTATTTTTACTCCACAAAGGGATTACCGCGATACAATGGGGAACAGAGATGTGATCGTTACAGTTTCCTTAAATTAAACCTTTGAATTCTTTACAATCATTATATTTCACAGCGCTTCTGTGCGAACTGCGCTCGTCGGCTCGTATGAAAAACAAACAACTGCGGGTGATAAATTCGCATTAGTACCGTTACGAAGTTGTTTATAGTGTAATAAACAACAAAAAGTGCTTGAATAGTGTCTGAATTATTTGTGAAAGTATTTTAAATGGTGGATGCTGTCGTTTTTATGCCCTGCACAAATTAACCCACCATCAATGCATAATATTTAAAAGTGTTTTTAAAATGGCGTTGTAATAATGTTTGAATGTGTTCAGAGAGTATATTTCTCAATGCGGAATTCCTCCTACTTTTGGTTTTGCAAAAGCTTCGTCTGGTTCTAGGTTTTCTCCCTTCATTTCTACTCCCCTAGCAGGGAACCGTAAACTGTGTTTATTATGTAATATACTTTAACGTTATGAGAAAACCCTTGATCTATGAATCTGAAAACTGAACAAAAAAGTCTTAAAATATGACGGAAATTTTTCCAAGTCTGCTAAAAAATCTAATAACGATTTAGTTTTGATACATTGGAATCCGCAAACGGTAAAGTTGTTCATCTCTTAATGGAATATAGTATGATACTAAATTTGTGAATCCGATGTATTTTTCCAGTGCTGGCGAAGTAATAATCAAGATTTATTATACTCCCCTAAGTACACCGAATGAAGCGCTAGTCATACTATTTTCTTTTCAAACTCTTTTAGGATGTAACATTTTATCCCTTCCCGTCAGAGTGTAAACGAGAATCTCACTTTTTGCCGAGGAAACTCGATAAAAAGTTATGTGTACGGAACGCCTCGGAATGTGAGGAAGTATTTTACGGTATGGACGTATAGGTTAAACTCCCTCTTAAGATTTACGTCCTGGGGAAAAAGACATTCTCCGCCTTGCAATCATCGGGTTCCATGTGAGCGAGCAACATTTTTTCATCGCGACGCTTCCCCATCACTGGCGAGGGAGATAAACTAGTTATTCTGTAAAAAGCCGGGGCTTAATGTGGAGGTCAAATTCAAATCAGGTTAGCGCTCGAGGTTTAAACGCAAATCAACTATTAAACTGATATTGATTTTATTCAAATAAAAATTACAGTCACGGAATGATCCCCTTTATTTAATATATTCATGTGAGCACTGCTTGTTGCTAACCGGTTTCGTCAGGATTTTACCACTTTTTTATTATTAAACAGTTCGAAATATTAAAGAAACAATATTTTTTCTCGCCTTGATTTTTGACAGTTAAATAAAATGTTAAAATCTTCGTAGTTTATGGGAAAAAAATACATTATGAGCTTAAAACATATTATTTGACTTAGAAATTTCAATCAGAAGAAGCTGTGCAAATTTCGTGATGCCAGAAATTACCGATAAAAGATTTACGCTGCTTCTGAAACTATCAAGTAGATTTTTTGGATTATGGTTAGGATAGGAGTATAGTATCTAAGTAATGACATAAGAGTGATAGATACTCCTAGTATCGCCCTGGTGTCAGACCACTAATTTGAATTGAAACGTTGCTTGAAATGGCTTTAGCTGTGTTTGGTGACTAGATCTGAATAGAGAGGTACCTTTCAACTTTCCTCTTCATCATCTTTTCCCCCTAAAAATAATAATAATAATAACAGTGAAATTATATACGGCAGTTTTGTGTGTTTACAAGTAAATACTTCCTCCTCTCTCCAGTCTGACAACATCCCCCGATTGGGGATGCCATAACATACCTGCTTTAGACAGTAGGGACTCTTGTACAATATTTAAATAAATGTAGGAAACAAATATTGTAATTTTTTAAATTTACCAAAAGATATTTTACTATTCAACTAAAAGCGTAATAGTTGAAGATTTTTAATTTTTATTTAACCAAATATATAAAGATAAAAAATACAAAATACAAGGCAGTAAAAAAGCTTTAAAGTTGTAAGTTTCTGGTTTGGGTTATATTTGGGTATACAGGTGTCTTGTACTTGTGCGAAATATTGAAGAAAGTGATAAAACCTTTTAGAAGGTAACCTCGTGTATTTTTTAAATTTATTATTTTACAACAGATATCAAATCAAATTACAGTACAATGGAAAAACAAAAAAAAACATGTTTTACATTAAATATGTTAAAATTAATAAGTTTTTTGAACATAGGTAAATTTTCGGTAAATATATCCATATCATATTTATATATACATACATAAATATAATATGGATATATTTACCAAAAATTTACCTATGTTTAAAAAACTTATTAATTTTAACATATTTAGTTATAAAAAATGTTTTTTGTTTGTTATATATATACTTGATTTATTTAATAGAATTTTACCTCTTGTCATGCTATGGTGTGCCAAAACATTTCTTCGACTATTAGGTATCCAAACATGGCGTACTCAGGCACGAATAAGCAGTAGCATGCTAAGAGGGATGGACAATCGATGAAGTGGTTTATAATCTTACGTGTAACATTTCACACATAATTCAAATAAAATACCATCTAGTATGCTAGTATATTTGCGTTTTAAGAATGGAAGATACTCTCAGTATTGCCCTGGTAAAAGAAATTAGACCTTGACATCGAAACATTGCTTGAAATAGGATAAGCCGTGTTCAGTGATCAGATTTGAATAGCCAGGCGCCTTTCTCTTTCTGTGGCTTTAAATTTGACCTAAAAATATTATTAACTTGAATTGGGAAGACCCAGCCCCCGGAAAAACTTTTTCTCGCGATACAGGTGAATTATACTACCATCCAGCTGATTTCGATATCAAAATAGTAGTGAGTAAACATCTCAGTTTTTATCATTTTCATAGTGTTTTTTTAAATTAAAATTCAAATATTTTTTTATTTATAGTTTTTGTTATCGAAGGAAGCAAACACTTTGTAGCTTGACATTATAATTTAAATAAAAAATAATTTTGTTTTAAGCCACTTTATTTATACACATATAACAATTCGACCGGTTTCGTTGTTTCTTTGTCTACTGTTTTACTCTATATTTAATCTTAGTTTATACTTATACGTTCCTGATGAAGGTTAAGTCTAACCGAAACCTATGTGTGTATAAATAAAGTGGCTTAAAACCAAATTATTTTTTTATTTAAATTATAGTTTTTGTGTTTATTTGTAGAACTCCATTAAAATTCTATAAATTTAATTGTATAAAATTCTATGTTATTACTAAAAATAGTAAAATCTATTTTCAATAATTTTTATTATTTTTGGTTTTCACTTTTAGTGACAGCTGTTTCGGTGTTCAAGACTATTATCAAACTGTGGTTAGTAGTTGTTTAGAAGTATCACTACGTTCTCATAAACTATTTTATTTAACGTATTTGCAAATAAAACTTTATTTAAACCACTTTGTATAGTACAATTATACTGTCGACCGATTTTCAAAGCATCTTTCCATATTCAGTACAATTATTACGAATGTGTATTTCGGTAGAATTTTTTCCTAGTAAGTAACAGTGACCGTGCATAATAATATTTTTAAAACATAAATTTAATTTTCTTAGAAAGCAATCAATTTGTGGTTTGACATATTTAATGAATATGAAATAATAATTCGGATAAGACCACAGATAAGTAAAATGATACTAAGTATATTTCCTGTAAGCCCATTAAATTTCACATTATTCTTTAATCACCTTCTCAGTTGACGTTTTGCCTCTTTCATTTCATATTATTTGTCTCTTTCTCTCTGTTCCTTTGTTATAATTAAAAGTATTATTCAATTTTTTCTCTCTGTTTGTATATATAACCGCACACTTTATATTTTTTGATTAGTTTTATTTTGTACTTGGTGATGCTTAGGCTGGACGAAAAAATGAAATAAAATCTGTGGTCTTTTACAAAGTTATTATATCATTTTCATTGTAAATTTAATTATTTATGAAACAAAGTTAATATTTTCAGCTTGTATAATAACAGAATCACATTGAAAAATAAATCTCGAAGCTGACAGTGAGATTTGGTATTTTCACAAGGAACCAAACGTCAAAATGGTTCAGCATAAATATCAAATGCCGCAGTCGGAATATTCCCTGCGATAGCCGTAACTTTATATAGAACTGCTATTTACGTGGGAAATTTATTTATGTGGGATGTATATTTGTGCTGGCTCCGTGTTTATGTTGATATCACTACCAAGTCGCCCGGAATACCGAACACTAAGCAGTAAACTTAATTGATATTTCTTGCTTTGGCAGTTTGCAGATCGGAGATAATATCGTCAGTTTCAGCTCTCATTTTTGGGCTATTGCCGGAAGATTATTTTACCCGAGGATTATTTCGGATGATATTTCGTTTAAGGCTTATCTTCGGTTTTAAGAAAATATTCATGAACTTCTGTGAAGTGCTTGGAATATGTACTCGGCACAGTGGCGAAATACTCATAAATAGTTAATCAAGAGTGGCAGATGCTGTCAGTAACACCCTTCTGAAATACCATAATCCAGAAATAAACTTATATTTTTAATGGCTTTAGCTTAGCGGCGAAATTTGAATATGATGTAAACCCATTATTCAATTTTCTTATCTTATTCTCTTTCTCCTACCTTACTTGTTCACACAAAATTCCGCAAAATCTTTCTCGAGTCAAATGTAATTTTTTAATTGAGTAAATAATATACTGTTGTGATCCGCACACACTAATTAAATAATGTTTCTTGAATTTTTTTGGGCTTTAACGGATCATTACGTTTTGAACACCTCCGTGGTCGAGCGGTTAAGATCTTCGAGTTGGAATCCAGAGGTCGCGGGTTCAAATACCGGTGTGGGCAAATATATATTTTTAAAATTATTTTAGTTATTTTATTAAAAATAATATACAGATAATATATTGGCGGCACGTAACATAGAGTGGAAGATACTTAGTATCGCCCTGGTGAATGACTAATATTTAGAATTGAAACGTTTGTTGGAAGGAATTAAACGTGTTTGGTAACCAGATATGAATAGATAGGTTCTTTACCACCTTCATCTTCTATATCTACCACCTTCACCTTCTACCTTCTACCTTTCACCTTCATCTTCTACATCATAGTCATGTCTTCAGTTCAGGTGCCAATAATCCATTTATTTATGTTCCACCTTATTTAATATTATTCTTTTGATTTTGTTTGTTCCTCATTTACTTTAACATTTTGCATAAACATTTAATTAATTTACTTAGTGTTGTTAAATACTCTAATAAATTAAAACGCTCATGTATATATGTTTTGGGCATCATGCCTGTTATATGTACTAAAATAAAAAAATAAATAAATAAAATAAATAAATAAAATCTCCTTCCTCCCTACTAATTTTAGCTATGTAAAATACCCCTGTTGGAGATTCCATAGTCCCACTGGCTTCAGATAGTTGGGACTCTAGTGCAGCATTCACATTAAAAAGAGCTGTTTTACTTCTGATTTAAATAGGTACCTTTAGCACTTCATATCGTGTTTTTTTATAATTTATTTGTGTCAAATTTAGAACCCCCGCAACAAAGTGGGATAGTGGGATTCAATGTTTGTTTAGACGCACTTCAGGTCCGGTCGGTAGCTGAGTGGACAAAGGCGTCGGATTCCCACCCGGGCGTCGTGCGTTCAATTCCTCTGCTGGCCATATTAGTCCTCCATCACTGCACAAGCAACATCTTCCGCTTCTTATGATGGCAGAATGAGATTTTCAAATATCGTCAGGTTATTCATAACCCGGAAATGTTTGTCTTTCTTTAAAAAAAAAAAAAAATCCTTCAAATTGCCTCCAGTATAAATACATCAATAAAGTTTTATCGACAGAATTGGTTATTTGTTTAACACTTCCGAGCGCAACCGCGGATCGCTAACGAACAACCAACAGTTCAGGTCGACTAACTCAAGCAGATTTATCGGATAACCGATAAAATTTTATCGATGTGTTTGTGCTAGGGGCCCCGATAATTTGTCACTGAGCAAAGTTAGTTACTGAGAGCCCTCCACATTAAAAACAATTTCTATTCATACTATCAAAATGTATTACACGTATCGAAATCTCAATTCACATGTAAAACATCGAATATCCCATGATTTAATAAAAAAAATCCCATGATTCCCATGAAATCCCATGATTTAATAATTTCAAAATTAGAAATAATCCAATATCCCAGTTTGACAATTTGGAGTTTTATTTATTTACGCCCGTTAAAGGCTTTTTACAAGAATATTATCATTTTTTTAAAACAATATACTAATAAACAGTGCAAAAAATATTGTAGAATATTGAAAAAATAAGAATTGAATAACAGGTACATCTAGAGTTAAATAGTTTTATCAAATAAATAAGCTCTACTAGATGAAAAAAAAAACTGTACTTGTACACTTGTATTGTGGTATTGAGGTACTAAACATAAAGGCAACATAAGAGTATTTGTTTCCCAAATGTTGAATTCGTAGCATAGGAGTATATTATTGTGAGGTAGTAATACAATTTATTATCACAATAATATGGTAGGTGGTCTTGTAACTGTCCTGCTAGGAACATGAAATGCAATTAAATATAATGAGGTGATATTTCACAAAAATGGTGCTATAAAAATTAGCCAAGTTTGCCAATCTAGTTGTGGGTGAGCGATTTATCTATATTGTTTTTGACACCAAGGCAAAAAAAAGTGTCACTTGTACGCTTTCATGTCATTTATAATTAAAAAGATAAGATAAAAATGTAAATTTAGAAGAATATTTTTGCTCACATTTAAAACAATGTTACAAAATACGAAAAAAAATTGATAAAATTAACATTACACTTTTCAGGGGAAAGATAGACAACACATATCGAATAGTTTTGAACAAGTTAATATTACGTGGAAGTATTACTTTTGTGAAAAAGTTGAATAAAAACGAAACAAAGCAATGTGTTGCCGTATCTTATTTATTGAAAGTTGCTTTATACCCTGATCTGAGATCCATGCCCCTAGAGGCATTGTAGAACTCCAGGATGTTGATTTTTGCACGGCCATAACCTAGGGGGGATGCTGTCAGAAACTTGTGTATCTTGACACCAAACAGTACTGGAAATATTTTATATTTGTGTCTGGTCGTAAATTTGTTTCGTTCCTGAGCGGACGAAGTGCAGATGTTATTGCACTTTCTTTGTTGCATTAGGAGGTGCATTATTGTGTGCAACTGCAAAAGATGTACAGAACTAGGCTAATGCATTCGGGCACTCAGAGGATTGTTTTAAAGATGCCTGCTATAGATAGGTTAGATGTGAACAGTTCTATTCATTTTCACGTTAAACATATCTTGATGGTCAATGGCGTGGGTGCATATTCTAGTGGGATTTAACAAAAAGGTAAGCATTGCATGCATTGAGAATATGCAATTTTGAGCGAATTTGAATAATTAAATTACCCTTTTTATTGCAACATCGATAAATAATTGAGTTTAGCACATTGTATAAATAAATTCATTTCAGTATTTGTATTGATGGTGGCATTTTGCCGAGTGGTTATATAAATACCTAGGTGACATTATAAATGCAAAACTTAATTTTTCAAATAACGCAGACATTATAATTTAAAAAATTGCAAAAAAAACCTTTTTTTTTGGTAGAACAGAAACAAAAGTAATAAAAAACACGTAAGATCATTGTACTCGTATATAATACCACAGAATTGTTTTTAAGCATTATTTTTCTTTGTAATGAAGAAAAAATGCAAAAAAAGCAATAAAAACAATATTTAAGATAATAATACAATATATACACAAGGATTAGAGATTTGTTGAAAGAGCTAACTTTTATTACAGTAAAGCAAAACATATATTTTAATGTTTTGTTTTTATAAATAAAATTATTATAGGGATGATGTCTAAGTAAATCAAAGGTAAGCTTCATTATAATTATGAGGTGCACGGAGATGGTTAAAAATTAATAACGTTGCAGACAACAAAAAAAAAAAAATCAAGCGCACAGAAATCTCTATGTACTGGGCCGTCCAACTTTATAATAAAATTCCACCAGGAAGAACTACAATATTCTTTATATGAAAAAATGTTTGCGATAACCGTTAATGTTGGTATATTGTATTATATTTAATTTTTGTAATCCAATAGTTTTTTTATTTTTTAATTTATAAAATGTGAGTAGAAAAAATATATGCAATAATAGTGTCTGTATAAATATTTTATATTAGAACACATAATTGTGTGATATAACTTAAGATGAATAAATATATTTTAACCCTAGATGTACAAATTTCAAGTCAAAACAGTAATATTAAATTTATTTGTTTAAAATATCATGTTATTTTTCTGTTGTTAAATTGAGGGAAACTTATTTTCAAAATGGTCACCTTCATACATTGAAGAGATAAGCCAGTAAGAGTGTGTTGTAGGTGTGTCCGTGTGTCAGAAGCAACCTCAACTTTATCTTACTTCTGCTGAATTTTATAAAACATTTTCATATTTCAAAAAACCTTCCATGAGCAGAAAACAATTTTATTGACCTGTATGGGGCTTAAGAGAAGAAAAGTCACAGTCACAGATTGTTAAAGATCATAAGTCTAGGGATTATCTATACAGTGTCTTCATACCACATAAAGACTTTATACCAGAGATAGATTTTGTGGCATGAACCGAAAATTCGATTTATTGACTTGTACTGTTTTCATTTTATTACACGTTTATCAATAATGATGAGGGTATTTCAATTTATTAAGAAATCAGAAGAATAAAAAAATCTAAGCTTTTTTAAATGGTTTAGGTAGACGTAAAAAAGTAAACAGTGTTGATGAGGTTTTTAGTCATATTACTTATGTTAACAAAATATCCATGGTAACTTAACGTTATTTTTACGCGCACTTGAGGTGAAATATCACAAAACTTTATAAATGCAATTTTATCATGGCTATTATTCTAAATCAAAAAATCAATTTTCAATTAAATTTGTTATTCTTCACACATTTTTAAGAATAAGTAAATATTGGATTTTCCACTGAGAGAACGTCCCTTTTCTCATGTAATGCCACCGGCTCGGGATATAATGATTAATATTAAGCTTTCAATCGGTGTTCGTGCGTAAATTCTTAATTTATAATGTTGATCCCCAAACATCAAAGAAACCCTATCAATCGTAACACATTATTTAATAGATTCCACCCCGTGGTAGGTGATCCGGATTTTCTATACCAAAGAGAAAAAAAAAGTATTAGATACACACAAGAATTTATCCGGCTTATCAAGATTTGTTTATTAATTAATGTTCCTTCTGACAGCTATAAATTCGTACCTAACACAACGATTCATATCACAATACTTACCCTTATTAAATTTAATTATAAATAATTTAGTATCAAGACGTTGATGGAACACTTCAGACTTGCAGGTAAATGCCTCAATCGTAACAAAGGTTGTTTGTTTGTACGGGTCAATATATCTAGTACATTTTAAAATTATATTAAATCAAATTTAATATTACTGTGAATAAGTTCTGCTAGTTTTTGTTATATTTTTGATGACAGCTGTTTCGATGTTCAACACCATTATCAAATTGCAGTTAGGCCACATGAAAATGACTTATTTCTGTGTGATATTCAGATAATGAGGTTTTTACCGAAATTAGTAATTAAACAAATCATCATATAGAAAAGTCATTTTAATGTGACCTAATCGCAGTTTGATAATGATTTTGAACGCCGAAATAGCTGTCACTAAATAAAAACTTAAACTAGCAGAAAACGAGCAGAATAATAAAATTAAATTTGATCAAATTAAAATTGAGTTCTACAAAAATTAAACACAAAAACTATAAATATTTCATTCGGATTCTTGGTGTAGAATGTAGAGTTTTTGAGATAGTTTGTTTTTTTTTCAAGTACAAAGTTGATAAAAAATATTGGAATCATATTCATTATAAATTTACATGTTGATATTATAAGATGATGTCAGAAACCTTTTACTAGCCAGGCGACCGTCGCTGACTAAACGCTGATCTATCGAAGCAACCTCCAGACCAACTGTAACTAGCCAATACTGGTTTTAAGTATATTATTATTATAATGATGTCAGTATGGTAAATATGTTATCGTAACGAAATCGCCAAAAATTTCCTCCCCCTATTTTCGGAAAATTTTACACAAAGTCAGTCGTTTGTTTAGAATAAGGTCCCAGATTTTTCAAATATTAAGAAAGTGAGAAAATAAAAAATTCAACTCGGGTGACTTGTAAACATTTCGATTTTCTTGCACACCGAAAAAACTAAGCGGATACAAATACACCAGAGTTGCAAAGTCACGAAGTTACTTTTTACACGATGGGGTGATCTTTCGATATTCAACCTTGGCGTGGTGGCATTCTGTGGGAATGAACGACTTATCCTAGCGTCCGCCAAAATGTAAGAATACGAAGTGTAATAAGATCTCGATCCAATATACATAGTGTAATAAAGTACCAGCTAGTTTATTAGATGCCATTTGAGCTGTGTAACACACGCTTTACACTACGCAAGTTCTACAAAGACTGATTGGATTGTACGAACAGTTAACAAGCTCCTGCACTTTAGCGATATATATTGGATCTCGTGAAAACATCGGAAGGGTATCACGAGATCAGAGATTCAGTCGCATCAAATTAACAACTAAACAATTTACAGGCGTGGGCTTCGGAGAGGACGTGGAAACTGGTTGTGGGGGTTTACGGATTATCCTGACCAAGAATATTCGCGCAGATTATTCCGCACACGAGAAACTCTTCATACAGATTATTCCTCACACTGATTATTCTGCACACGATGATTCCGCAAATGGGAATCTGATTGAATACTATTTTTTTACATAGTTTGAAAGTGGTTTCTCAATTTAATATCACCAAACAAATTTAAAGGCGATTGTTTAAAATTAATAGAAGTCAATCAACATGTATTTAAATAACTTATGTCAAGGTTGGTTGTTTTTTTTTAGGTTGGGAACTTATCAATTTACATGGTAATCGCCTTTTAATAAGTATTTTTTTGTAAGGTTTAATGTTAACAGCTCTTAACACGTGTGTTTATTTTTTAATTAAGTATTGCCAATCATCGGGCATCTTCAGATTGGTGCCCGTCATATGATGAAACCGGTCAAGTCATAAATAAAAATTAGTAAAATAAAGTTTAAAAAATGGTATTATTAAAATCATTAAAATAGAGTTCCACCACAAATTAACAGTTTCAACATTAGAGGGAATAAATACATTCTTATTTCGATTGCCATATTTTAATGTTTAGTTTGTATTCGCTAAATACCATATAGTAAACATTGTATTACTAAGATAGGCAAGAAATATTTAAAAATAATTAAATATTTTAAATAAAGACACAAAACAATTTAGTGAAATATATATTTTTTAGAAAAATACATCTCGAGTATATTAAAGTAACAGTGCCGAATTTTTCATTTTTGCAACTTGTGTTTTTCGAATTTTCATAAGAATCTGGTCGCTAGTGCGAAAAGTCACTATTCTCATCATGAAAAAAAAAACAATAGTACCCAACGACGCGACGTTACAAATATTTGTAACGTCATTGATAGTAAGATTTAAAAAAAGTTTACACGAATGTTAAAAGTTTTTAATAATCAGTGCTAATAGTTTTTAATGTACGGAATCATAATGTGCGGAACAGTCATGATCGGAATAATAACCAATCCGGTAGGGGAAGTGCTACATTGTAGATGATTAGGGGCGGCCGAGTGGCGCTGGTAGCCGCCGCTACTTGGGTCGTATCTAGCCACTGCTGCCCGGTCAATTGTGTGAATGGTACTCGTGTTCAAGGGGGGCAGTTAATTATGGTGGCGATGCTCCTGTATTCGTTTTACGTAGATAGCAGTCGTGTTATTTAAATTGTGATCGAAGGGAACCATTGTTACACTACTCAGAGCACTATTAATAAATGTTGAGTATCAAATCCTCTATAAATAAATTTACTGAAAATTTTCGATGGGTGTAAATATTCATATGCGATAAGTTACAAATAGTTACCAATTTTACGTCCGAGTTTCAAAACTAGAAAAAAATGCTTATTGCAATGATAAAGATTAGAAATTTCGTTGCTAAGAAAAAAACTCAAAAATATTAAACATTGTTATTGGATTACATTTTTCTGTAAGTATATGGTAAGGTTTTCAAACAAAAAATCTAGCTTTACTACCCAGTTTCAGCCAAGATTTTTATTTAAAATTCAGGAACAAAAAAAAAATATGACGGCCTTTCTAATTTTTTGACGACCAAATGGATATTTCAAGGCTCCTAACCTCATGAATTATACTTTTAGAGCTGAAATAAGTTCTCGAAAAATGCTTGCTGAATAAGATCTTGAAATTCTATGTGGGAAAAGCTGTCTCAACTATCGTTCGAGATTTTTAGTAAGACTTTAATACAAATTTTCTGCTTCGTAATATTATTAACTTTTCATATCAACAAACATCTTAGAATACATAAATCATATTCTATTACGCTGTAGCGATAGTCGAATTCGCAACATTCCGGCTTTGAGTAAAATGCTTCGACTATCAAGCTACGGAGGTCGTTCGAGGTATCAAAAAACCTCAAACTAAATACAACACTGAGGTCAAACGTGCAAAGCTTTGACAGGAAACATTTGAGATATTTTAAAGTCGATACCTAGAATCAACTCATAATTTTGAGATACGATTATTTTACAAAATATGGCAGTCTTGAAGCAGGAAAATATTTTTTCTTTGTCAGACTCCAAATTAAAATCTCGCTCCTCTTTTGCAAGCAGTCGTTAGGGAAGCATTATTTTTGTGAAACACGCTTCCTCGCCATTACAATGTTGCGAGCTTAAAAAAAAATCAAGGATAAGGAAGAAGGGCACTTGATATAATCATAGCCACACCAGTAACCAAAGGATTTACTTTACAGTGCACCGCCACAGTATTCTGCGGAATACATCTTTGTAATAGATAAGCTTTGTTTGCGGAATGCTTTGAAAATAACCACAATTTCTGGATAAAGTGAACTGGACTCTTGGACTTTTGTTAATGTGTTTTTTTTGTGATACTGCACAAGCGTTCCATCTGCTCAGAGACAGTGGAATAATGGCATCCCTGTTTATTTAGGAACATTGTGAGGCTGATGGAATAGTGATAGAAGAACGAGCGGTGAAGGGGAAGGGTGGAAACTACCTTTTATTTTATTTGATGCTCCACAAGATGCTCATCTGAGCAGAGTCAGGGAGATGATAATACGACTATTATAACACGGGCGTTATTTAATTTGATAGTAGGTAGAACACAAATAATTATGTGATATAATTATAAAAAACCGACAGTAAATAATGAAACTTAACATGTCGATCTTATTTACTGTGGAGCATTTTGAGGATAAAGGAAGAAGGTGATGGAAAGGAATAGGAAAGAGAAAGTATAAGATGTACTTTAAATGGAGAAAAGACATATTGTTGTTGGAAAGGAAAAAAGGCTTAAGCGACATTTGGTAAAAAAATGAGTTAAATATGCAGTTTTGATTAGTTTGCATCGAATATTATGACTTTCGTTTGATTCTAAAGACTTTTTTGACCCTTCAGTCATCCAAAATATATTTACTATTTGGGAGAAGGCTTGACACAAGTTTGGAAATTTATAGGTTTTTGTCGCTTTAAGTAACTCAACGATAGCATTGAATTACCTGAGTTTTTACAAAATCCAACCATGTACTGAAGAGTTCTGGATTTTATTGCGAAACAATTTTTTTTAAAGTTTTCTATTGTAAACTTCCATACATATATATTCCTATTCTAGATGGTGAACCCTCACTATATATATATATATATATAATAATAAATAAAGAGTCCTCTCAGCACAAATGAACGATTTAATTTATTTAAATTAAAACAATTGTGCCTTTTAAACAAATCGTTTTTTTTTGCAATTTTAAGGATTGTGTCAACAATCTCTGGATTCAGAGACAAGAAACTGGCTTAAAATGAACACAACCAATACCAATTACAATACAACACGAGCTTGGTCATCTGCAATGATTAAACAAGAACAACCAATGTTAATTTGCTTGTCGCAACAATTGATCAGGCGAATAAATTTAAGTTCCTTTGTTGTCGGGTAACGGATGACTTGGATCCGGAAATAAGCTCGAGCAATGTTTGTTAAAATAAAAAGTTTCTCTTGCAGCTAGGATTGATTTATATTTGTCATTGTTTGAGAAAGTGAAAGGTCTGATTCATACTGCTGTATGATATGGAAGTTTCAACTTAAAAACCCACAACGACGTGTTATTATGGAGGACTTTGAGATGAGAACATTCCAGGAGATTCCTTAACGTCGATGAAACACTAAACGAAAATATATCACTTCGTTCGTAACAAAATAGGGTATTCACTTAATGAAATGCATACCTTGGCCACGTTCTTAAAAATGAAAGAGACGGCCGGTTCAAATTTTAAAGCTCCACTGAAGCCAGAGTTTATCTGGCTCTCAAATGCTGGATTCTTCAGTACTGGGTTATAATATTCTTCAATAGTGACAACTTGCTGACTCTAAACAGATTTCAAGTAAGTGCGACAATAGAAAATGAGTCCTATTTTACAAACCGTTTTATGTTTAACAGTTTAGCTTAGGTTAGTCAGTTTTTTTAAATAATTTAAAAAATAACAGTACTTGTTGTGACTGTTCTTCTTCTGTAGATTTTAAAAATGACTTTTTTAAAATCTAGTAAGATTCACTCAAGGAAAATGCCAAAATCCAATGAATTAATTTGTTTAGAAAATAATCAAATTTTACGATAAAAAATATCAATACACAGTGCGTAGTTAACGCAACTATTAAAATAAATACTTGTATCTTTTATATACATAAAAAAACGAGTCTTCTCAAAATTATTGAAAGTATTTATATTTGAGGCTATTTTCTTATCATTACGGCGCATTTACATAAAAAAAACGTGTCCCGTAAGTTGAGAAAGTATTTTAATAAAAAAAGAATTTTAATAAAAAACATCGCTTGCCTCTTTTTGGCGAAAAATACCCAACTTTGTTGAACTTTAGGCAGGTTAGTATTTATGCCACCCAAAGATTATTAGTATTATGTAACTAATAATGTAGTAGGTCAAATAAATAATTTTCTTTATTAAATTAGAATTAACTTGATAGCTTTTACGCTTATTATTTTTATATTAATAATTGAAATAATATCAATAATCTTCAACGTAAATATGAAACAAAAAAATTATAACAGTTGCAACCGAGACTTGGAACCTCTCCTCTATCTGAGAGTAACGCTTCTGCCAATTCAGCCACCGAGCCCTTATAGAAATAGAGTAGAGGTTCTGAGACTCGGTCGTGACCGTTTTTAGTTTGTTTCATATTTACATTGAAGATTATTGATTTAATTTCAATTATTAATATAAATCTTAATCCCTTATTGGTGTGCTAATAGTGTTTTCGTATATGTAAATGAAACATTCGAAAAAACTAAAGAACATACGTAAAAAAAAAACTAACGAACTTAACAATTCTTCTGAAAAGTACTTAAACAGATGTAAAATACGAGAAGAGTAATCTACAGCGCATTGAAAAAAAACATTGCTACTTCACATTAGACCTTTCTGTTTTTTGACCGTAGATATCCAATAACGAAGCTCTGCGCTACGTTGTTATCAGTCTTGCTTCCATTTATATACCTCAGCACAAAAATAACTGGTTTTTGATGTTTTCAAAATGGACGATATTGACTTGTACAAAATATTTTTTTACGCTATTTAAGGTTTAAAATAGGTATTTTAGGAAATTCATAAGACTATAACTATCTGGAAAATTATGTAAGGGTTTTAAATTATCAGATTAAATAATTTTAAATGACCTGGTATTACTGTACAAAATTTGGAAATGGTGCCTGTAATTGTCCCGGAATGCTTTTTTTTAAAGCATTCTCGGGTTACGAATAATCTGATAATATTTGAAAAATTCTTACTATCATCATAATAAGCGTAAAATGTTTCTTGTGCAATAATGTGATGAGGACTTTTCTAGCAGAGGAATTAAACCCAAGACGCCCAGTTGGGAATCCGACACGTTAGTCCACTAAGCTACTAACCGGTCTTACAATGACATTTTTGTAAAGCGATGAACACTAGAAATCAGATATTTTTCAGTGCAGTAATTCTGGAACTAACTACCGTATATAAGTACTCGCCATAGCCTAGATTGCTATCGCAGGGAAGCAATTATGCCGCGTCGGAGGACGTCTTCAATTCGTCACTTAATAAACATAAAAGATTATACTCGAGCAAGTTTTGTTGTGCGAAATGAACTTTTTCTTTATTACCTACATATTATTGTATTTTTTGTTTTACGTAGTATTTTTAATTTATTAATATGCTATTTTTTTAAAGATGGTAAAAGGTACTAATGTACCGTTGAAATAAAAAGTGTGTAACGTTTTAAGAGAAAGATTTCTTTTTAAACTCCGGTCCTTTTTTAACAGTGGCTGGTTGACAACAAACCTCAATCTACTTGATCTAGAAGTTTAACAGAAATCACTGAACAATTATATCTCTACAAGATTATAAACAATTTTGAAAATAGCCCTGAAATTTCAAAAAGTTCAAATATTGGTGGCTCTCCTACTCTAACCAAAGATAGGCCTTTATTCCACATCAATACACATAAAACCAATCTCTTCTAAAAATATATATTACAAATAAATATATATTCATAAAAGTTTAAAAATTCGTCAATATTTTCTACCTGCCCTTCAATAATTTTAAAGGCGTGATATACAAAACTGTTTACCTTAATTACTAAGCAGGATATCTGTTTTTTTCAGGAGTAGCAAGAACTCGATCAGTGAACTGGGGCGTCCCTCATCACAGAGATAAACTAGCAACGTGATGGCGATCTTCATTACAGCTCTTAAAGGTATGTGACCTCATGAATGATATTTGATAATTCGTTTGTAAGGTTAGGATATCTTCAATTTAAATGTAGTTACTTATATTTACCATAATAATTCGGGCAGTTTTAATTTTTCCTGCTGTAACTCTATTCTTTCCAACTAAACAACCAACAAAACAGCTCGTGGTTTATTTGTCTTTATAAGATGAGATGGAGGGCTATTTGAAAGAGCAGTAGTATTCAAAGTAATTTGAAAATAATACACTCTGTAACCGTTTGTTACTGTGCGGTGACCAACATTTAGTGTCTGCTTGGGAAACAACGAAACAAGCAACAACCCTTTCAGCGGTCAGCGCTGTGTTTCCATTCCCCCTAGAAGTAGATACTTGGGTTCGATGTGTCCCATAAAGCATAGTAGTTGTTGTTGCCGTGACAATGGACCAGAGAGGAGTAAGACACATCGACGCAGGTTCCGCCCGTTTCGGAAAACATTGTCACCTGAGTTTAGTTGTCCTTAGTAGTATAATGTACTGGCAAATGTATTGAGGACAGCAGACTATCGTAAATCTACTCTGGGAACATATTGATTCAGGATTTGGTGAATAGCTGAAATATTGATAAATTGCTTTCAGTGTGATGTTGTTTATTTTGACTACATAATAATATATTCTGTTACGGCGTAGACTAGAGGTGGAATAGAGAGAGGAATAACAATTTTATCAATATTACGTAGCTTCAAGGTCTAATTTTAACGTAAGAACGTGCAAACATTATAATAATTTTAATTAATGTCAAGAAACATATTATATGACACCGTGAAGAATAAAAATTGAAGTTTTTTTTACAAAATTGTTCGTGATATCTTTAATATTTTGTGTTTAGAAAACGTTATAACCTAGTATTTTCATAGCAAAAATATTTTTTCTTAACTGCTTTTATCGTATTATGTCTGTTTTAATGATGCCACGCACACTAGGAAGATGACACAAGCCTTGAACGAGGTGAAGTAAAGAACTCACCGCTGTATGACCTCGCGCTAAGCCGCAGTCAAGGATTCTTGTATTTTCGCAAAGTATCCAAAGTTAATTTTTATGGTTCTTTTGCGGCAAAGAGAGCTTATTAAGGCCCACGCAGAAGCTCAGCCTGAGTTAGTACTTGAATTAACCCTCATTTCGACGGATTGATAACATAATACCTAATAAAATAAAATAAATATCTTTTGGCTGCACACTTAGTGCTTTTAGAATAATTCAGTTTTTTGCCATGGAACTTAGTTTTCGAATAGAAATATATCACAAATCGGAAGATCATAGATTTAATAATCATCCTATTGACAAAGATCATACCTTCAATAAAAGCATCGGTGCTCATACTCCTCACAAAAATGATCATGGCAACAGATTACATAATTTATAAGCACTAGAAATACAGAAAGCCGTTCAAATGAATAGTCATATTCTTAATAATCAGGTAAATTTATCCAGTATTTCAATATTAGGTATATTTCCTGTAAACTAATAAAATTTATCATTATTCTTTAATCAACTTCTCAGTGACGTTTTGTCGCTTTCAATTCATAGTATCTGTCTCTATCTCTCTGTTCCTTTGTTATAATTGATATGTTATTTTATTGTTTTCTCATTATTTTGTTATTTTATTTTATATTTCGTTCTCCCTCTGTATGTATTATTAATTTTATTAATTTTGTACCACGATGATGCTTGGGCTAAGCGAAACCGGTCGGTCATAAAAAATAAAATAATATTGTTTTAAAACTTTACAGTCATAAAGTTACTTAACCGTAGCAGAATATGTTAAGATGAGTGCTAAGAATACCATATAAAAATAAATCAAATAAATACAGCTATCTCGTTTAACACCACTATTTTGATTCCGACTGCGTCTCGTTTTGAGTCAAGTTTTATCAGGACAAGTATATTAACTCGACGCTAATTATTACTAATTGCTCAGCTCAGATGAAGCAAAATAAATCCTCAAAATAAATGAACAATATAATCGAGTATTGGCTTAAAAACAAAATTTGCATTGTCTTTGATTTTATTTGACTTATGTCGTACCTTGTTGACTGTAATTCGTGATAACTCACTTGTGTTTTGTAAAACGATATTTTTTTCAAAAACGTTATATTTTTAGATAACTTACAGTTTACCTGTTTTTTTTAATTGTATGTTAATGGTTTAAGTATTTTTTCTGGAATAGCTGCTTAAATTTGAAGAATTGGTGTTTTTCTCCCTCATGTCACTGAAGAAAGTTTGATTAAGAACTGTGGATATTTTTTGGGCGTTTTATTGTATATTTTCGTGTGGAAGAATACATTTTCTTCTTCAAAAAATATTGAATGAGGTGTTCCTGTAAATACAAACAGTAATTTAACTTTTTTCAGTAATCGTTTTTTTTCTGCCACACTGACGTAAGCAAACTTCAAATGTGTATTACTCGACTTGTTCCGAATTTAACACAAGCCGAAATATCTCTATGTATTGATTATTTCGTTAACAAGCGATTATGGTTCATTTGAATATGCGAACAACAGGTTTTAAAGTATAAAAACTCCTGAAAAGATAATGATGAACCCCCGGGTCCTTTAGGACACTCCGGCACACTGGGGGTTAATAAGATAATATTGATAAAGAAATTACTTTTCATCAAACTGGATACTGTTTGCAATGGGGTTATGTGAAGTTCGTACGAAGAAGAAATGTTAAATAGCATTATAAGAGCCAGTGTAGGGTGTGGGGTACTGTGACACCGCTGACGTACGCACGGTTGAACAGGCACCGCGGAGACAGCCGCTCTATCATTGGCCCCAGCGCGCAGTGGGGCAATCAAAGGCACAGTAAGCCTCCTCTGCAGATCACTTCATGGCTGAATACTTACTTATTCCTAATTTGTTTGCTGGAAGCATCAACATAAATTTCCGTCCAGAGTGACGCCGCCACTTCTGCCGGCCACTGGAGAGATACACCGACAGAAGTGTGAAATGAATTAAGATTCTCACGACCGAAACTATTATGGTGATTGATTTTCGAGGTATTAAGCCATCTTTCAGACAGCCTTTCAGTACTTTGTGTATTAGTGAAGAACCTATGATCTCGAATTAAGCTCTTTTTTTTCCTTACTTCTGGTAAAAGTGTTATCAAAGTTACAAAATATATTTTATTTCTAGACTGCGTAGAAAATCAATTTCATTAGCCTGTCTGGAACCTACGAGTCGGAAAGACTTACATAAATTGGCATAATATATATCTTTTTTAAGTCAGTAGAGCTCACAATAATATATAGTTAACTTTATATAGCGCTGTTAAGTGATTCAATCAGATACAGGGCGCTTAATATTGGTTATTGCATTTAATAATTTAAAAAAAAAAGTGTGCATTCTTAGACTAAATGGCAGGTTATTTTAAGGATGTAGAGCCAGCACGTTGATTGCTCTGTTCCAAAACTTCGCAAAATTCACACGAGAGGGTTCAACCTGTCTGTTCGAAGAAACTCACTCGGTACACTTACACTTCCAGGGATTATGTGTTCAGTGTAGCCGGCGTATGTTTTCATTTGCCAGATGAAATATAAAATGTAGACCTGTCTGGTACGCTAATGCGAAGTGAGGTGTGTGGTTAGGGCTGAGTGTACGCTTGCATATTAATGAATTGTCCCCCGTGTCTATGGAAATTATGAGAATAAGTATTCTGTTAGACTTTATATTTGACATTAAAATTTTCAGCTTTTGCAAAGTGGTTTTCAAATAACATGTTTGTTGCCTCGGCTTTCAGTGGAATTTCTACCACTTGTTGGAAACATTCTAATGGGAAACACAATGAAGCGAATGAGCCGAACACGCCAAAAGCATTTTTGGTAAATGCGTTAAGCTGTTAGCGTCTATCAGAGTCGCTTTAATCTTTTAAGACCGTAAATAACTTAGGGTTACGTTAGTTTAGGTAATAAAATATTCCTCTGAAGTTCATTCTTCCCTCGCTAGGATTCCTCTTTGAGCTTTACAAAACTCATTTTTTAATAAAACGGTTTGCTTGCCCACCATTATCCTCGCGGGTTCCTTTAGATTGTGCCCGAAATGTTTACACGATATACATGTGTACTAACTGTGTACTGTGTACTGTGCACTGTGTACGTTGTTTCGTGTACCGGTACCCTTGAGAGATTCCTTTGATAAGCGCTGTTTGAAGTTTGCCAAACTAAAAGCGGGAAAGAGCGATAAAGAAAGTAATCTCAACTGTTTCGGTTGTTTTAACTCGGGAACGCTGGAGGAGAATTAATTGGACCGGGTGGGGAATTTGCGCTCTCACGGAACCACATGCTAATACATGGTCGTTCAAATCCCAGGCAGAGCATGTTAGGCGTGTAGTGGGCTCACGCGGCTGTTTGCCGATTCCCATGCAAAGTGATCCAATTACAAACTTCACAATCCCCAGGAAGATAGATCCTGTTACAAGAACATCCGGAAAATTTACGAGAAGCGTTTATCAGAGTCCACCCGGGGCTGCCAATCATGGACAATATTTAGCGCGGAGCGAGAAAACCAGCCCAGTTTAAAATGCGATATCAAAGCTTTATTTTTATATGAAACAAAACATTAACTTACCTAACTAGCTGTAAAAATACTGTCCTGATAAAGATAAAGCCCTGATGAGGTATGACTCACGTTTGTTGTTAGTATCCTGGTCTGATGAAGATGAACCCTCGATGAAGCTTAACTCATGTTAGTTGTTGATATACTAGTTTAGTGAAGATTAGCCCTGATGAGACTTAACTAACGTTAGTTGGTAATACCCTACCTCGATGAAGCTTAAGTATAAGCGAAACTAGCAGGCTTCAATATAGCAGTAAAATTTGTGGTGTATAATATGGACGTCGAATGTTCAGTTGATTTTTTGTAAAATACGGAGAATTTGAAACGATGATTTTTTTATAAAGGTGTTCAATATTGAAACGAAATATTTTTTTATGAATACCTTCTTACATTTTAAATTAGGTTTTCAAAAGGAAAACATTTAAAATAAAATCCTTGAGCTTTTCCAAAACAATCCCAATAAATATTTAAACGCGTTTTCGCAATTAAATTCGCAACGCCATCATTTAGCTGTTAAAAGGCCTCGATACAAGCGAACCAAATTCAGTCGGCGCTTAAACGTAGCCTTGGATTGCGCTGCCTTCCGGATAATTCGTCAATTTTTTTTACAGTTCGGATTATTGTTGTGAAATATTCCCTACTTCAAGCAACATTTAACTTTATGTGCTGGTGACAGACGCAACATTATTCTGTAGCCTGGCATGTTTCAAATAATTAATATTTTTTAATTGAATTTTTGGGTAATTTTTTCAGGTATTTAGGTGATAAACAATAATTATAGTGTGTTTTTTTATGATATAATAGTCTAGCAACGGTCAATAAAAAAAACAATTCAAATGGCGGTGCATTAGAATGAGAACATATTTCCCAATAGCTAAGGTTGTGGAGAGTATACTAAATCGCGATATAAGAAAAGCTTACCAGATGATTATCACATCATAATTATGAGCTGATAAAATTAAACATTTTCATAAATTTTGTGTTCTAATTGAATCAATAATTATTCCTAGATATAAATACTTTTTCTTTAAAAAAAAAAAAAGAAAGACAAACATTTCGGAGTTATGAATAACTTGACAATATTTGAAAAACTTCTACTACCATCATAAGAAGCGGAAGATGTTGCTTGTGCAATGATTGAGGACTTAGCCAGCAGAAGAATTGAACGCACGACGTCCGGGTGGGAATCCGACGCGTTTTTCCACTCAGCTACCAACCGGTCAAATCGCTGATTCATACTGCGTGCCCATAACAAGTCAAATATAAAGAAAAAAAAATCAAAATTTGATCTTAACTCAATAACTCAGCATTTATTTATTTTTATTACGTAATTGAAGTGTTTCATTGTATTTTTGTAGATTCCCATTTACGTCTTCGCATATTGTGATCATCGATAACAACAACAAAGATCTGAAATCAATGCTAAATGAGCTTGAATATTGGAACAGTTTTGTAATATTAGAATAAAGTAACTCGTACAAGCGTCAGAGGAACATTTTTAGAAAATGTATAACAATACATGTAATTGGGGCAAGTTCCGAAACTAGGTTAAAAAAACCAGACAAGCAAAATTGAGAGAAAGAGATGATATGGGTGAGCCACCTTTCACAAACTTAGTCATATCTTCAAAGCAAGAAGATATCCCAACACCTCTGATAGTTTGTACATAAAATAAGTATATACGAGTACATTTGTTGAATATTAACGCTCGGTGCGTAAAAATGGACTAGAGTCTCGTTTTTTTGGATTGTTATTTATTTATTTGTTATTGTACGCCCAGCAGGAGTTTAAACTCTTTGGGTGTGAAGAATCTTCCATAAAAAATACTTGTTAGTTTAATTGTAGTATGGAATGATCGAAATAACTAAAACTTCTAGCTTAATTTTCCCAAAATTCTACTTAGGTTTATATACGAAATTTTAGGCAGTAATTATTGATACATATTTATATATTTAAACATTATATAAATTTTCATAGTCCGCGCAACACAATTACGAATTATGTTAAGTTAATAAGATTACAACATTCAAAATATATGTATTTACTCACATATTAAATAAAATTATAATTTACATAAAACCAATAATTTACATATGTACCAATTTACAGTCCCATAATGAGTGTTGGATAACTCATGGAGTGCAACTTCGTTGTATGTTTTATTTGACCAAAAATATCATTGATACCTACATAAAAAGCGATCGAAAAAATCTATCCGCAAAGCCGGAGGTGTGTGTGCCGGGCTCCATATAACGTGTAAAATCGCAGCAGACAAAACCGGAAGTGTACACCGGGGCTGAGAAATGATTGGTTTAGTAGATATTCATACAATAATATTTTTGTTTCAAAATTGCTAAAAGAAAGTTTGAGGAAAGTGCTGAACTCAAATCAAAAGTCAAAACTAATCATATTGGCGACGGCAAAAGTATATATTATGTAAAAAGAAAAAAAAAACTTCAGCTGTAAAAAATCCGAATTATGATATAAACGATTGAGTAAAACTCAAAGGTTTCACTCAATCGCTTATTGGAATTTTCGTATAAGTTTTTTTTATCTGAATAGATTCCGGTAAATTTAACTTTGTTTTTACGATTTAGCTGCGTTCCAAATGAAATTTCATTGCCAAAATGGAATTAAGTAAATGGGAGTTCTTTAATCTAAATTACATTTCAAAGTTACCACGGCTTTCAAATAAACTATGTTTTATAATATATACCAAGTATATATTCACAGTAATTTTTTTATATTTTTAGCGAAAAATCAGTGTGTGATTATTCACTTTTCTGTACATTTTAACACACCTTCCCAATGCTTTATTTTTTTACCTACAAAGGGGTATAAACCTCTCCTAAATGCCGTTTGCATGGCCTAGTAGTACAGATAAACGCTTTTTCAATGTGTATGCAACTCAAAAGTCCCCCTACTCGAAGCTAGTTGGAAAATAAAAACTCAAGTTGTAGACTCACTGTTTCATTTTGAACAAAATACTTTTTTACTGAGCAATTGACACATAAAACAATATTATTATGCGTACAAGACGTACAATGAATTGGTTGGTTATTAATAGATATGATAGATAAATGAATATGTAGCTAATCATGGATTTGACACTGTAAGCTATGTAAAGCTGCGTGGACCTAGTAATTCCAAACAGGAAAAAAAGTGCAAATTTAATGATATCGGAGTCATAATCGGGCGCCGGGAGCAAGGTAAGAGACGGTACGATCCCCGCAGCAGACATCGATGAGCGAATTAGCTCTATTTTTTGGCTGGTACCGCGGCTGCGGGCCTGGACTCAAAGACTCCGAGGACGCAGTTTCTGCGCGTTTTTTTAGTATCGGTGATAAATGAACAATTTAGTTAATAGTTTGTATATATATACGAGTATCCAATTCTAATGTTATCTACCAAGTTAATCAAGCTTTTCCTGGGCGTAGACTATTCTCAAATATAATCCTAGAAAGCATTTGCGAGTGTAATATTGTTAAAATTCCTAAAACCCCCAACTTTAAGAAATAAGAAGAAGATCCTTTCTAAATCAAAATAAACAAATTTCTAACACGACAAACCCGTTCTATCCGCTAGAGCTACCGGCGGTATTTAAAAGGAGATTAAGTAGATCGGTTAGTGTATCTTTGAGAACCACAAGCAATCTCGGATATTATATATATGTGTGCTTGTGTCAAAGCAGGCTCTCAATCCCGCCACGTAACAAGGGGTAATAGCAATGTAAAATTTGAACAATTAATATAATTGATTGATTTTAATTATTTCCATTGAGAACTTTTACGTTTGCTGTCGAAAATAATTCAAATAGAACAAGTTTTTACTCATTAAATTGGACTTTACCTGTGTTATGGAGAACATTTTTCAGCTGATCTAAAACCTAGCCTCTGTATTACCTAAAACTACTCATACTCTCTTCTGGGAGAACAATTAACGAAGTTCTTATAATATACAAATTGTTTAACAACTCCATAAGCTGCCGTCAGATTCCAAGTACCATGAATATCAGTGTCCTTGTGACATCGACCCGGCTTCACCATCCGTTCCACTGTGATAATCAAAGCACGAACTACTCGTCTAACTCACCAGTGCCACGTCTTCTCAGGACTGTCAATACATTACAGATCCTTAGAACATATTTAGAACTTCTCTATTTTCAATTTACATCAAATCAACCTTAAAGGCAAACGCGGTCAAATCCACCATAGAAAAAGTGTAAGAAAACACCAATATGTGTTCCGAGATTGATGGATGATCAATTTTTTGTATGAAAATTATAAAACAAACATGGCGACCACATGAACCAGGCGACCATTCCTGCACTCTTATTGGTTGAAATGAATTTGGCCGATGTAAAAACAACAATTAGTTTCATTTGACCACTTTTTTAAAGTAAAGCAAAAGTTTTGTGTGTTTGTTTCTTGTTTACGGGGTAAAATAAAAAAATTGACCACTTCTGAAAAAAAAAGTTACATTTTTGACAGAGATCAAATTTCTACAATAAAAAATATATGATATTTTATTGTATTTGATTCTAAGAGATTGTAATTAATCTGTAACTTATTTAGAAATGCTTGAATTCGAATAAAGAATACTGTAGAAAATCTGGAAGATTATTATACTACATTATTCATTTTATTACATTTTAATAATTTGTAATTAATGACTGTTGATTTAAAAAACAACCAAACCAAAAGTTCCTACTCAGTTCGAATTTGGTTGCTGGTATTATTACGTAGGTTCCGCTTACGCAGTTAATTGTCCGCTAAAAGTAACAATTTTTGCCGCTGGGACCTGAGGGAATGGTTGGCGGGCGTGACATCATAGCCGCCTTCAGTACGAAAATATAATTCTGGCAGTAATGTGAAATTGACGTAATTTAAAATTTAGTAGCCAGCATAAAAAACCGTTATTTTTCTCTTTTTACCAAGAGTAAAAAAAACGCGAAATTACCCCATTTTGAGTTTTTTTTACATGTAGCCAAATAATGTACACCTACCTTTGTGTTGTTTCACATATTTGTTTTTTTTGGCATATTTCGAACTTTGCGGCGCACAAAAAATTTTACTGTTTTTTTAGATCACAGTCGCCCAGGAATCCGCTAACGCTACTGCATACAACCCAATTAATAATTCAAACAAGTGCAGTTCATTTCAGCCCTAGAAAAAACGATTACAAGTACGTTAGATGTATTTTGTAGAATATGCTGAAACAAATTAACAAAACAAAAATTCAAAGAATACACTACCGCTGGTAAAAAAAATTAAGAACAAGGTCTGTAAAACTGCGACGTATATTTTTTTTCATATTATGTTTGCAATTTACAATATCACAAATAGTATAACACTCTTATAAATGTAGCTACATGTAGGTTGGGAGTACCAGTGGCGTGCAGTCACGTTCTTTATTAATTACACTATGATATACGTTTTACAGCCGTATTTGGTAACCATCTCTGAATAACTAAGTACTTTCCATCTCTCCTCTTTCCCATCTCCTTCCCTGGCCATCTCAGCATACTATTATTAGGAGCGCTATAATAGAACTCAATCAGCCAAATTCCAATGGGATCTGACGTATAAAATAAAGAAAATACCCAATTTTAAATTTTATGAAAACTCGTGTTGCTTACATTTTTGGCAAGAAAAATAAGGGTTTAAAGATATTCTTGGAAACAAAAAAAACGGGGTTTGTATCACACATATTTGAAACATACTAAGGGCAAGCATCAATGTTGCAACAACAACGACGTGAATTGTAACAATAAGAACAAACACGGAATTAGTCTCTAGCCAACCTCGCTCCAACCAACCTACAGCTTATTTTTTTTTTAAATATTGGTTATATTATACAATGCATCCTCTGTAAGACACACTTTCATATCAGGCTGCACCAATTGCCACAATATTATTATTGAGTAAATAGTAATTCAAAACAAAGTCGTAGTGCTGTAGCTTTAAAATGCTACAAAACTTGTATACTACATTTACTAGGATGAATATATTTTGGTGTTTTAATACTCAATTTTTTTCCAGTCAATACGAGTCATTCGCTTTGGGATCCGCTTCTATGGATCGCCACTGCCAGGTACGTCATCAAATATCGTTTTTAACATAAAAGAGACATATATATAATAATATATATATAAATATATACATATATATATATAAATATATATATATATATATATATATATATAAATATATATATAAATATATATATATATATATATATATATATATATATATATATATATATATATATATATATATATATATATATATATATATATATATATATATATATAATAATAATATATATATAAATATATATATATATATATATTATTATTATTATTTGAACCATTAAAGTGGAAAAGAAAAGAAATCGAGAAAGCTTTGAATATTCAGGGATTTTTAACAAAGATTTTCAAAACATTTTTACCGTTGGTTATAATTAGAGGCGAATTATTGTCAAAGAATTTGCCGGTAGCATGTTTTTAACATTTTCATGTAGGCTCATTTCACAAGCATTCTTAATTCGCTAAAAGAATATTCAAATACAACAAACTTTTAACACATTTAATACAAAAAAAACACAGAGAGAAAGAAAACTATACTTTGATATGTACTCAAATAAGAAAACTTCAATTTACCAACCGAGCTATTGCACAAACCTTGAGACGGAAGGGCCTAAGTGACACTTAGGTCAAAAATGAGTTAAATATGCAGTTTCGATCAGTTTTTTTTTTCATCGAATGCTCTGACTCGTTTGATTCTGAAGACTTTTGTGGCCCTTCAGCCATCCAAAATGAATTTACCATTTGGGAGAAGGCTTGACTCAAGAGACACAAGTTTATGACTTTTAAGCTTTTTGTCGATCCAAGTCAAAATCCAAGCAGATACTGAAGTCTTATGAATTTTATTGTTAAAAAAAACTTTAAAGTGCTCTGGTGTAAACTTCCCAAAATCGCGCTTCACCCCTTTTGCCTTTACAGAGACGATATAATGTTTTATTAAATGATTATCATTTTTACAACTTTTTTCCGTGAGAGCCGCTTATATTTATTTCGTAAGCGAAATATTTAACCGAAACAAAACGCGGTAAATAAGTGATTTCGGAGAAACTTTCCACTTTATTTAAGCAGTATTTTTTGTTTCATTAAGCGTTTTCCTAATACGTAAGATTAGATTATTATTTTTGGAATTCAGACATATTTTTAATATCATCACGGAGCGCTGTGCTTTAATTACCTTGAATCTAAAAATAAATAAAATAATAACGTTTACAACTTCCAAATACTTTCAATGACGGTAGCCTCGTAAGAAACCTCCTTAAGACCTCTAATCGTTCCGCATAAGAGACACTCCGAGACAAGAGTAATGATGGTCTTATATATTATGAAACTGAGTATCAAATACAACGCAGTTTGGTAATTAACTAATTACGTTATTTAAGTCAAACCAACCGTGTCTTAATATAGATAATGCTGGAAATATTCCCACAATGCGAAGGATATCAATAGCGAATAATTTCTAAATGAAGAGCGTGCGTCTAAGGATCAGGCTTAGTGAGTCGTAACCCCGTCGTAACATTATCCTTGTTCGCACTACCTGCCTCTTCTGCCAGATAAAACACCTGCCTCTAAAACGTTTTTGTTGTTACGAAGATTTTAAAAGTTCCAAGATTTTGGATATTGAAAAACCTTACACGCAGAATTAAATGTTTGCTTTTTATCGTTTTACCTTTGAAAATATTTATAGAACGAGATGATGTTAAAAAATTATTGAAATAAATATTTTTTATGAACTACACGACAAAATAGGTATTTTTTGCCGCAATCGAGATTTCAACGCTGAAACCGACCGCTTAGCAAAAAAAAAAATAAGCACACATCGATGGAAATGCCATATATTTTTCTTGTCACTATATAAAAACTTCTGATAAACAACAATTGATAGTTTCAATACCTAGTAAATGGGTTTAAGCAGTCGCCCGGTTAGCGGAAGGCTTAAGGTTCTTTTCATTAAAATTCCATGTCGTAAATTAGACAATTAACGTTAATTTTTTATTTAAAAAAAATCGATGTTTAAATTGTTTGGCCTCACTGTTTGTTCCTATACAAAATTTTGTATATTTCAACAAAATCTAGATTACTAAATTGAAGATAAAAACCATGTATAAAGACATTACATATTTTCCAGCTTCAGATATTTTTCTCCGGCAGATGGCGCTTTAATGAGTCCCCCACTTATCGGGTTAATATTTTCCTTCCCTGGCCAGAATTGCCAACTAAAGTTTGGGTAACAATAGATGAACGGTAGCGTGGCTTGTATTCAGCGCATTCGCAGCGTATATGGCGTCAGGGTAATAAGCCGTTTAGTTTAATTAAAACTGAGTGCTCCCACTATTTTATGCGATCAGGTAAAGCGCTCCAACATACATGCTCGTCTCCCTCTGCGCGGTATCGGCGTCCTCTTCTGCGTTCCATATTCAATCGAGCGCCATCTGGCTCCATGAGCAGTACTTCCTACTTGAAGCTGGTATACTTTTACCACCATACGTACCACTACCCACCCCTGCGGTAGACCCTGTTTCCTGTTCCCTGTAGGTGTGGAAAAATTCCAATAATTAAAGCTTTACGATGGTTTTTTTACCTTTGGGAAAGAAGAAAAAATGGGTTGAAGCAAAATCTCGTATTTTTAATTTCACAACCGCCCCAAACAATTGACTTTGTTTAGTCAGATATTCACATTTTTCGCTCAGTGGACGAAAGTTGCCATATTCTGGGTACCATTTTGTTTTCATGATGTAGAATTAAAAATACGAAATTGTGAAATAATGATTTGGCTTAATCTATTACTTCATTAAGTCTTCAATAGATCCCAACAAATTGAATTCGTTGAAAAATATTTAATTATTTTTACAAAACTTTATTATTTTTGACATGGAGGAAATATGGTCTTCATTTCGGATACAAAAGCAGTTTAGTACAACAATGGTAAAAATAATTGTCAAACAAAACCAACAATGCAATTAAAGTATTTATTTGTAATACGTTTTAAATGACATCTTGGTTACTGAGAATCACATATTCTTGATAGCGTAAAGAATTCAAAAAATGAGAACAACATTATTGGAAACTATTTTCGGGACATTTCCTTTCTTGTTAAATCCTGTACATCTCTCGTTATCCCACTTGAAACATTTACTGCAGGTGCAGTTAGGTAACCCAATATTCCCCACGTAAATTTTCTAAAAATACTACTAGGCACATCATACACTCAAAATCGTCAATTTTCTTTATCACCTCCTGATTCATCAGATAAAAATGGCCCTTCATCTAAAGAACTTAAAGAGTTTTCTTGTATTTTTTTATCAGAGTTTTTCACTTCCTTCGTTTTTCCTGAAAATAATTTCAGTGTTGAATACAGTTTTTTTAAGTTAATCTAATCGAAACAAAAAGTAACAGAGGAACAATTACTATCTAATCGAAACAAATATCAACAGTTCCCAGTTTCCGGTATTCGAAATTGGAAACGGTGGACTATCCGAAAATAGGGCACTACTAAAAATATTTTATAGCTCGCATGTCAAAATAACCCCATACAGTTATATGTTTCATTAATCCGATATTGCAAATAGACCATGATACTTTCATACTAAATAAAAATATATAAGCTACTGGGGCTTTCCCTTTGCTGTCCAGCTTTGCTCGAAGCCTACATCGTCAAAAATTTGGTCTTTAAAAAAAATTTCAAATTAAGACACTATCTGAAATTCGGATAATTTCTTCTATCGAATCTCTTTAAATGAAAATGGTGTTCGTCTGAATTGGACAACTTTGCCCGAATTTCTCCAGATGTGGATTTGAAAAGCTACCAGAAAGTTGGGAGTCAAACGTTAACAATGTTGGATTAATAAAATTTTAATTTTATTTAAAAAAAGGCACACTTACGTATCAACCGAAAACTCACAATATTACATGCGGAATTTTTTTTTAGATTCATGGAAAATTCGAAATTCGTTTCCAGCGAACTATGAATTATGTTGCAAACAGATTTCCGTTAAAATTAAAAACAAATAACTGATTCTTAGGCCAAATAAAAATATAATTAAGCCAAACGATCCGTATTTGGAACAGTAAAAGATAAATGTTATTCAGAATTGTTCACTTATCCTGTTAGATTTACGAGCGGATTTTCATAAATAATGAGTTCTTATATTAGAAGGGCGAGCGGAGTATTCACTTTAGCAAATCCACCGCATTCATCAACAGAACTTCCCCTATAAAATCTCTATTAATATGCCGCATGGATTATAAAGCATATTTTACGTACTTCTTTTTCCGCAAATGAATTCTGTTTGATGTATCGCTTCCATATTTTACCATGGTAATTCATTCTTAAAAGGGAAAAACTACGCATTATTATATCAGATTATTGAAAACATGTCTATTTTTGCAATAAATAAAATAATCCATTGTGTTTGGAACGTAATGCTCAAAATAATCAACACGAAAATAGCAGTATATTTTGTTTACATATCAAAATTGATAAAACAGTTTGTTTTGTTATAAACTACAATAATTTAAAAAAAAATAAGCTTTGACCACCCACGCTAATGTCAAACTTTAGCTAAGCTCAGACCTTGAAGATATTAAGCTCTGCAGATTTATTTAAACTTTCTCATTATTCGCATTTCTTGACAAAAAAAACAATTTATTCGATAAAAATTGATAATTTTTGCAGATTTACTAATATACCATACGTAATCTTAAAGTACAGAAAAATTGTAGAGATATTAAAATCTGGGCTCGAACTTTATAAATGAATCGTAGAAAAGTGGGCAAAAATAATTAGTGTTTACTTTTGAAATACATTCAAATCCATCTTTCACCTAACGAACCGTGAAAAACTTTTGTGGGCAATGATCGTAAATCAAACGTAAAAAGTTTCAAATAAATGAGTTTTTTCCCTGAAACGCGATGCTAGGGAAGATGGGTCCATTTGATTGTCAAATGAAACTTTCTATTACAGAACTGCAAAGAATTCAGCACAACGAACAATACAAGACTCTTTACACAAATAGGTGAGTCTTGATCCCTTGGGAGACATAATCCCCCGTCAATAACCCGTAACTGAATAAAGTTAAAGTAAGTGTCATCAATGACAACTCCGTCTAGCCGTTACATACGATCTGAACTTGTTTAGTTGCGACTAAAGTAGCTTAGTATGACGCACGTGCGACCGAATAATTTTAACTTATTCGACACTGTTTTTTTAAACACGTTTCGATTTCTATTACTGTTTTTTGTATTAAGGTAAGTGATTCCCCTCTTTATATAGTTTTTGTATAAATAATAAATGTTATAACAGTTTTTTTCCCTTAGTTTTCACACGTTTGGCGACAATTTATAATGGAACTAATTTGTAATATTAAAAAAGTGAGTGGAGTTCGGTACAGAGGCGTAGTATTTATTTTATATTTAAACAAGAATAAATGAAAAGAGACTTGAAAGGGTTTTACCTTATGACTTTAAAACTTCAAAGAATATTTTACAAACAAAACAAACTGAAAGGCCGACGGCGCACAATTCAATCGAATGCTTCCAGATATTTCGTACTTAGAACTCAAAGACCACACTGAGGGGGAAGAGCACGCAATCAGTATCAGGTCTTGAGACTAGGTTCTGGATCTCTGCTGTTTCAAGGACGAGCAGCGCCTTTTATAGGCCGGCGGGCAGCGACTTTTAGCACGTAGTGGGAATAGTAAATGAAATACCTAGAATTGCGCCGGCGATTGCCCAATTGGAGTCCGGCCCTTGATCCACACAGCTCAACATTGCTAGAGAAGGACAGTGCTTTAAACGGGAGCGAGAAAGTATTCGGAGCTGCGCGCCTTGTCGTGTTACAATGTTAATTTGTTGTTACTCATTGATGAATTTTGTTTGTTTTGTTTTTTTAACCAAGAAAAAAACAAATTTAATAGCTTAAGGAACACCCATCGCAATAAAAATTCTGGGTCAATTGCTGACAAAACTTTTTTCTTTCAGATTATGCCGCGCGTATAAAAAAATAGGTCTCTAAAAAGAGAAAGACAGTAGATAGTGAATCAATCGAAAGATGGTGTTAATTCCATTTTGAAAGATGGAGCTTCCGCGATGGCCATAACCAAGAGGTACGAATTAGATATCATGACATAAGATACGTTAAAATACAAAATATTGGCCTGAATGGAATATCATTTTCGCCAAACTGTTTTTTTTCTACTAATGAAGAGAAACAATGAAACAAGCAAACCAACCAGCTAGCTTGCATATGAATTCGCTGTTAAGAAAGAGAAAAGAGACCCTATTGATTGAGAATCCCTGAAAGAGGCATCAAATGACTGGTTGTTTGCTTTAATGAAGCTAATCCTGACTTATCTCTAAAAACGCCCAAAGCAACAAGTCTTTCCCGGGTCAGCTTCAATAGGCATAACGTATTGAGATTTTCTGATAATTTGAAAGTTGTTCTGAATAAATATAATGTACAACCTCGCTGTATAATTATTAGGAGTTATATTATTACGAAACCATAGGTAGTGATCAAGTCTCCTTTACAAGTAGTGATTTGAAATGTTTTCCGTTTTCACAAGTTGCTTCATACATTAATGAATGGCAACATTAATTGGAAGTGTAGAATAAACGCAAAAATAAATTTTGCAAACATTGAAAAAAAAAAACATTATGTGTAATGTATGAGAAAACATTTTACGCAATAACAAAAGAGGAATCAAGTCTTCCTAATATCCCCTAAACACTACATTGAAACCTTAGAGTAACGTAGAGACCTAACTTTGCGAAATTTTGTCCGCACTTTTTGACCAAGCAATGACCAAAGGGTGTGGCCTAAACTCAGAGTAAAATCACTAACAGGGTTGTCACAAATTAAGTAAATTAGGTATTTTGTTGTGAGTAGGTAGTTGTAAATCATTAAAAAGAATGAATGTTGTATATTTTTTTGTTTATTCAAAGATACATTAATCAATAAGATTATTAAAATCTTATTTATAGATAAAAATATAAACGAATTAAATTATTAGTACAGAACATTTTATAATACATCTTATAAAATGAACTTCAGTTCCATCAACAAAATAGTTTACAAACAAAAAGTAAAATAAAAAAATGTACGGTGATAACAGATGTTAAATCATTTTCTTAACCTTGGAGTAAGAATATATGGAGAGATCATTTTTTTTACCTATATAAATTTGCGATAAATCACTTTCTCTGCGTTTTCACGTCGTACACCATGAGAGAGAAAGAGGCACAAAAAATTTCACAAAACATGAAACCGCTTTTAAGTATTGTAGGGATGTTTTCCGTCCCGCGTTATTTTGTAAGGAAATTTCGAATGCAGATAATAATAACAGTGAACTTTGTGATATTTCACGTCAAGTGCGCTTCATACTTAATTAATTAAGCTAATAATTCTAACTAACAAGGAGAAAATAATATATAATATGTATACAAAATTAAAACTATCTAAATGCATGATCGTTATCATAAATCATCAGAGAACAGGTTCAGAAATGGGTACAATAGTGCATGTGCACATCAATAGATATAAAAAAACAATTAACTAGAAGCTAAGGGTATAAAAATCCAGATGAAACGTATGAATTCATATTAACATATTTGTTAAATCAAAGAAAAAAGAAATTAGATTTTTCTCGTCTTTTTTCATCCTTTGGAAATCTAAAAATAATTAAATAAATAATAATATTCCAATTTTGGCATAGCCCTGAATCTGGGGACGTAACCGAAATTATAAATATAACTAAGAGATAAACACTATTCTGTCTTTATCTGTTTGCCAACAATTTAGCGTTAGTATCATGAGAAAGAAAGAGATCGGGATATTTTCAGAAGCCGTACAATATGGGGATTCCCCCATGTAATGGTTTCTTATGTGACAGCTAGTAAATATCTCCAAGTTAAAAATATTACGAATCCACTAAAACTCATTTCAAACGGAAGTTTATTATATTGGAACGAATAGTCCAAAGATTAATTACATATTGGTGTAAGTTACTAGTTGTTTTGTAGGTTAGAATGTTAAATATTTGAGATCTAACTAAAAAAGACGATTTTTATGGTACATACGTGTGAAAACTGTTTGTTTTTGGTCCTTTTGTACTTCGATTGAAGCAACCAAGTATAGCACATATGGCCATGATGTTTTGCTAGATATCGGACAAAAAATAACTCAAGTTTTTAACTATTTACGCACTTTTGACAGTCCGTTCACTTGACACTCCAAACGTGAATGAAGTTCGTCCAGATCAATTAACCGCGGACATGGTATTAGCCCGCCCCAAATCATGTATTGGTTTCAACAATTGTTTGTCTCTTTTTCTCATATGCGTATAGAACCGAGCATAAAGAGAGAGCTATATTTTGCGAGTTTGTCAACGATTTGTCACAAATTAGTATGGTCTCTTTATATTGTTACTCTGAGATTGAAACATATTCTCCTTATACCACTGACTTTCTATCCGCATACTTTTCTCCAATATTTGTAAGATGGAAAAATTAAATTTCAAGGTCGAAACCTTTTGATTTTTTGTTGATTGTAGTGTGTAATTTATGAAATATTCATTTTTAATTGAAAACGAGGATGACTTTAAGGAATGGTCACTATAGTTTATTCAAAAAAGGAAAGTCTAAGCATATTTTTTAAATTTAGTTTTTGAATAATTTTATTTTACAATGTACATTTGTTACTTTATTTTAATAAACCGTTGTCGGTTATGATACATCCATGTCACTAACCAGCGTTTTAAAAACAATACAAAAAATAAAACTTTTCCTTTCGATTCATGTTCAAAAAAGTCAGTATTTAATAAAAAAAATCGAAATTCAAATGATTTCAATCTTTAGTGAAATGGATGTTTTCTCCACCCAAAAAAAAATTGACACGAACATTTTTTGATAAAACAATTTATTGTTAGTTGATGGCCAGCATTGCAAGACAGGTTGTCTGGATCTTTCTTGATGTAATTGTTGCTCTGAGAAAAAGAGAATGAAAATTTTGGTGATAACCGATATATACGAGTAAATATATATAACACCTCTTTAGAATACCATTTTTTCTTTAAGAGCAATGAACTGAAAAAAAAATGATGTGACAGAAAACTCAGGACAATTTTTTCGTACGAAATATCAGCGTTCGATAGTTTCAACTGAAAAAAAAAATACTGTTTCTTAGATATTTCATTAAACTATAAACATAAACATGGGAAACCTTGAATAAAATAGCTTCAAATTCAACCAAACTTCCGAAACGGCGAATGAACTTGATCCTTCATAACTAGAAGATAATAAATCTATAAACAGTTCGAATATGGAAAACTTTGAAGTAAAATACTCTACGTAGCGTTCATTAATAAAGATATCATTTTATTTTCATACTAGCTGTTTACCCGTGAAAAATCACGAAATGTAACTTTTAATTCAACTGACTTTTCGTATTTGTCAATACGAAACGTCAGTTGCATCCACCCATTTCACATATATAATTATATTTGCTCAAATGCATTATGGGTAGGTATTTTATTTAGCAGGTAGGAATTTGAGAAGATTATTTTTAAATTTTAATGTGTTTAATTAACATCAGTTTCAAATTTAAAAAGTTCCCGACTGTTGTACGAATATACACTAGGAAATTATTTGTAGTGAATTCCATTAAAACGGGAGCAGTCTTCAGCATGATCTATAAAACAGTCAAATATCTCGTATCCACCTTGTCCTCCGTATTCTTTTTAGCTTTTCATCTCCGCCTGTAGGTGGTCCTTTGTCCGGTGAAACAAACAGCGGCCGGAGGATCGTCGGCCATTTATCCCGAAAAAGAATTCTCAGCATTTTGCTCAAAGATAGAAAAATCTTTTTTTAAATATTACGGTCGGGAAGTTCTTTCAACATTTTTTTATCATTCCACTAGTTACGTGTTAGGTGAGAAGCGACTTTTGAATCAAAAGCTCTTTGAGGTGAGGATAAAAATAGAGATAAACTATTCCATTAATATAATTAAATTGTGTAAAAATGGTAGTATAAAAACCCATTTCTTTTGAAAATTTGCCATTGAAAAATACGAAGTGATTTATCAATCTTCTCTGCACTGTTATTCGTTAAAAATGATAAGTTCAAACATTTCTGTTTAATGAGTGACTAACCAAACGTTTAGATAAATTGTTGTGATGATAGCTTATCTCAGTTAGAAAAGAGAGCCAAATGAAGAACTGATAGATCTAGAACTGTAGAACCGTACTGTTTCATATTTGTTTTATTCAAACTTTTAAAAAGTTAACACACTTTTGAGGTGATTTATAAAAAACTGAAAGTCATTTATTCATAAATTTTCGGTACAATTATTTTTACTAGCCACACTCAATCCACTGTTGAATAAAAGCTTCTCCCGCCTCTTCCCTCACATTGACGGACGATGCCATAAATCCTTTGGCTTGAAGCAATGGAGAACTGGAGTAATTTATTCAAACGGAGTAACACATTAGTTGAAAAAAATACAAATAAATCTTTACATTTCAACACAGAAAACACCAAACGTGTATTTTTTGGATTTCATCAAGAATCAAACTCGAGAGCACCAATTTACTCTCAAAACCTTTACCACAGTGATAGGGCGGTCGAAGGTAGAAAAAAAGTATTGTTTGGACCTATTGAATTTACAAGTATAAAAACCATCCCATTCTTTTACAATCATACGATATTACTCCGTTGAAACGTTGCATAATAATATTTTGCTAAAGTCAAACATTAAAATAATTTACAATTTAATTGCATTAAAATTACATCTAATTACACATCCCATATCCCGCCAACCGCACCCGCGAAAACCATATTTGACGAGCAATATGTGAGCTAATCATTTCCTGCAACGCATTGTAGTCAGATTAAACAATGCGTCTCGTGCAATAACATGCAACTTCCGCACCGGACTGGTCACTATGCATTTTGTAGTATGCACCCTAAATTGTATCGATGCACTGTGCAACTGTGTATATAGATTGCCCAACTTTGCGCCGATGCACTGTGCAAGTGTACGTACCCAACTATACGTATGGCCTAACTCTGCACCGAGCGGGTGACACACATATGGATGGCTTCAAGCCACAACTAGTAAAATTTCGATTAATTGCGGTTTTTGGGAATCCTCGCTGAACTAATTCCGGTCACAAAGGCTTTTACCGCCTATTCAAATTAGAAAACCCACTAGATTCAAAATAATTTATAAAATGCCTGCTTTATTTGTAATAAAACACAATTTTTTGTGAAATTTATGTTTATATGATAACGCACAGATATCAAGTGACTTTATTTTTTTGTCTTTACTTTACTATTATTATAAAACCCACAATGTGGATTATTATAACTTTTGTTTTTTTTTCTAATAAATGAAATTCAAACATTCCCGGATTACGAATAACCTGACAATATTTGAAAAACTTCTAATGCCCTCATAATAAGCGGAAGATGTTGCTTGTGCAATGATGGACGCCTTACCTCGCAGAAGAATTGAACCCACGACTCGTCGCGATGCCCGGGTGGGAATCCGACGTGTTTGTCCACTCAGCTACTAACAGGTCACCAAAACTGTAACAAAAAAAAAGCCTTTGTTTTTAAATTTATCCCTTAAATCATCTTTCTATTTATATGTACTAATCTTTTTTAATTATGTGAATCACAACTGATGTAAGTACAATAAATAAGTTTAAGAAAGAGACGATTATATTGTTTTGGCGTGTAGAGCGGATGAACGAAGAAAGAAGTGAAGGGAGAATATGTGACGCGAAAGTGAATGGTAGGATAAGTCGGGGATGCCCGAGAAAGACATGGCACGATCAAGTGAATTAAATACTTGGGTCTGGCCATGAAAGGGTGAGTGATACAGAATTGTGTGGAAGTCTATCTTCTCTGCCTACCTCCTCAAGGAAACTTCGTGATGCTTAGTTAGTGTTGTAATTCGTGTCTTGACACGATAACTCTTACCAGCGAGACATGCAAAGCAAAAATCACCATGTAAAATGTTACAAAAAAAACCTTGCATAAAATGTTCGATTTTTTCTTTAATCGTGTTTCCGAAAATTGTGTCTTTATTCATAAAATATTTCGTTACAATTATTGGTAAATTGTTTTTATGTTGATGAAATCTTGTTCCTTTTTATATTCTATGCTGTTTACTAATTATTCGAGAAACCATTTCTTCTGAAAATATTGTTAAAATTTAAAAACATATTTACCTACAATAGATCAAATATCGTTTAGTGTTTCCTTCTACCATACTAACATAAAACGTGTTGCATGGTTTGATATATTAAATTGTTATTTATAACATTGCTGTGAGTCATGTCGCATATATTAAATAAGCAGAACCCACCACTTCACCAAAAATCAAATCACCCATAATCAAACATCTAGTATATTAATAAACATGTTTGCAGCGTTAGTTGGTTTGACGTAAAGTGCATTTTGATTAAAATATCATATGATTCTTCTATCTGAATACGTATAATAACACAGATCAAAGAAGGACAAACAATTAGTTCATAATTTACACTATACAACAATATCTATTCTCCAGAAAAATTGAAATGGGTTTTTTTCAAAAAATCATTTCTCTTTCAAATACCATGACTTTTGACTTACTTACATTAATCATTAAATCATTTTGCATACATACTTGATTCATCATATACACGAGAAACCCGTTTAGACACTGGACTTGTTCGATAAATCAAAACTTAATTATCGATGTTTTGGACACTCTTTACTTGAATTAAATAAAAAAGAACCAAATACGAAAATAAAAAAAGACACGAATCAAAAACCTCTCTTACGCATCCGGGATGCTAAAAAAGATTTCAAACAGCTTTATTTGTTGACATCTCATCCGTAAAAATAAATTGCTTCTGCCTCCGATACATAGTCCTGTCATTTGCTCGTAAAAAAGAGTCTACGAAGTATGCGGCTAAGAAAAGAGCAATTTTCTATAAAAATCTCACGAAGTATGAACTCTTCGCAGAGTTAAGATAATTATTATTCTTGTGTAAAAACTCCTCGTGTGGGCCAGACGCAAAAGCAACCACGCCTCAAAAATTGTAAAGAACTTTTTCTTCATAAAGGCGACCTTTTATGTGAATCGACGGGTAAACCTTCCTTGGAGAAATCGAGGCGAGTTTTTCTTTCCTTGTCGACCCTCCGCTGGTAACCTTTTCCTTAACAAAAGATCCATGAGCAGCCACACGTAATAGCGTATAGGAAAACTTGTAAGGTCATGAAACGAGTGTACACTTACCAAATCACATCTTCTTATCCCTCATCACGAGCAGTGCAATGTTTGTAACTAACTTTAACTTGGCCGTCATTCTTTCGTCGCATTGAAACATGAAAGATGCAATATCTAGATCCTTAAATATTATAAGGGGACCTGATAGCGTTTAGAGGAGTCACCCGCTAGGTTTTTTATAGGTTAGCATTTAAGATCTCGGAGGCCAACACTCTTGGCGTTATTAGCCACTTTTTCAGTCTGATTTTCTAAATATGGTCTCATTGGATATAAAAAATGTTTTGACAGAGTAGATCATTGATAATGCATCATCTAAGCATTCATAAAACCTGCATACAAGCTGGCACGAACTAAATCAGATGTGACGCATCCAAATCACAGGGCTTGGAATACTGAAGATTCGCCACTATGTGGAGATTTGTAATTTAACGAGTTTTTTACGGCAAATTGAAAAATTAACAGTGACCACAGCGTGGGAATTATATAAGTGAAATAGTTAACCATAATTTTATATAAACCATTTAGGAAGACTCGCAAATTAGTGATGTTTGTTTTAATATTTGTAGGCAATGAAAAATATCTGCTTAAATAATTACCTTATTTCATTCGTTAAATAATAACTTATTCTAAAGGTTGATTATAAGCAAAGATAAACCACCAAAGCACACATTAAAAAGATACGTAACCTTTATTAATCTACGAAATATACGATTCTGAAACATTTGAAAAAATCAATGATGTTTCCAATTAATCAAGTAATCGCGCGGAAATGGACAAAAATATTAAGTCCACAAAATAAAAAGGACTAAGAACTTATTCTACTCAAAAATCTTCGTAACGGAAAACAAAGATTTAAACGACTAGGGCTTGTTTAAAAAAGTTTTTTTTTCTTTTTTAGACTTCTTTATTTTGAATTTATTTTTTGATTTGTTTGGATCGATTATGGGAATTCTATTATAGATTGATTTAAACCATTATATTTGAAATGTAAATCGAGTGTAATCATTTTGAAATTATTATTTATTATAATAAATTGCCTTCTGCGTCTTGTCAAAGTTTGTTGTCAGTGTTCCTCCGCGCTATATCCGACATTATAAATATTATCGTAGTAATAACTCTCAGCCAAATTATCGCCTTTTCTTCGATTACTTACGCAAATAATATATACGGAAAATAATATACCTTAAACATTGTTCCTTTTATGATTTTTTTCAATTTAAATGTAAAAAAAGTTCATTATCTTGCAATACGTGAACCACTGTAAACATATGCGAGTTTTTTTTGATATTGGATCGATCTACATATTAAAAAACAAATAATAAAACAAGTAGTTTATATGGGTTGCAATCTGCAATTAGAAATTATTTGGGCATCCCAATCCGGGTAATAACGTGGAAATATAAATAATTTGTAACTTTGAAATGGATATCTCGATTATATTCATCACAAATAAAAAAAGCTATAAATGAAAGTTAGCGTTCCGACTTTCGATGCACGGGGCGCGGACGCGCGGTGTGCGCCCGAAGAGTGCCCGTAGTGAGCCCGGGTATGCCCGGGATTGCCCGAGTGTGCCCGGGTGTGCCTGGAGAACGCGCAGTGGATGCCTGATGATAAAAGAAAGCTGCTTTACATAATAATATTCCTTTTGTATTATAATTCTGTGTGGGGAAGACGAGACGAAAGGTAAACGAGCTGTTCAGCTGGAGGAGGTGTGATGAGGTGTCTACTCTCCGAGGATGAGGGAACTCCCGTAATGTCTTTGAATATTTCATTTTGTCTTTTGATTCTTATAAGAATCATGTAAATTTTTCTAAAGCGACAATTTAAAATATATTTATTCATACATCAAGTGGTTTTGGCTGTTGTTAAAGTGATTTTTATATTTTACGTTGGGAAAAGAAGTAGACACCTACCAAAAGCCATTAAAATATTATACCACTATGGTTCGCTCTTTTATAATACCGAGTTCTTTGATTCAATAGATTTAAAAAAATATCTTGAGTTTTCGACTTCGATGCTCTTTTATATGCATTTTCCAGTAGGTGTTTAGAATGGTTAAGACCTGACAGATTTTTACGATTTTAGAGCTTTTACAGCAATTTTTTGTAATTTTGAATTTCTTTTTGAACAGGAAAATCTTTAAAAATGGCTAGGTGCGTGAATTTTTAGCAAACCAACAGTCAAATTTTTATAATAAAATGAGTTGTACATTATTTAAAAACCTCGTAGCCCTGTCGGGATAATTTTTTAATACTATATTATTAAATATTCTTATGCCTAACCGTTGAAAAACAAGTAATAACTATTTTAAGATTTTTCAGCACTAGCTAACTTTTTTTTGAGTGTCATGATTTTTTACAATTATTTCTAAGAACCATCTTTATCGCGTAGAGTTTTCACATATGAATACTGGAATTAATTAAGGCTCTAAGTGCCAAAAAATTAACAACTTTTTTTTTTACAGAATCGTATTTTATGATGGAAATAAAATACGATTCTTTAAAAAAAAAACAGTTATTATTTTTTTGGTACTTAGAGCCTTAATTAATTCCAGTATTCATATAACATTTCAAATTCTAGCAAAGGTTTATTTGTTCACTAATTTATACCACATAGATATGTGACAACAACAAATGTTGTGCTTGTTATTTAACAAGGACAATGGCAAAAACTTTATACATTGAACTTTATTAACCGATTGACTTAGAATTATAAAGACATGCATTTAGGTGATAGACTTTGAAAATACACGATGGGTAATTTTGCATTTACTTGAAACAAGCCAAGCAACATTCCGATCCGTTGCCCCGTTACACGTTTGCTCGTTGTCTGGCCGCCCAATCCACTTGTAACCAGTTATACCAATAGTCCATATTCATCTCCCGGGAGCGCTAAAAAGGATAAAAAAAGAAACCGCACTAAATCCAGGTTAGCAATGTGATATTAACTACGAAATCCGTACATTCGCAGTAAATTGGGCGGAAAGCGTAATTCCCTACAGTTCATAAAATATCATGCCCCAAATATTCTCCTACGCATTGTGATTGAATCTTTTTACAGTTCCTTATACCCCATAAGCCCGCGGAACGACTTCATAAAATTTGGATCAAATTTGATGTTCTCATTAATAACCGTCACCCGTCCAAGAAAGTCCATCTTTCCGCCATTAAATAATGAAAGTTTCCAACAAAACGCCACCTTATTGTTAGACGCACCGTTACTGAATTAACGATGAGCCAAATTACTCTACAGATTTGTGTCTCTAATAGCTTCAAGGCAGAGGTCTTTTGCAAATAGTCAAGTTGACTTTATTATTTCACAAATACTTAATTGAAGGCATTTTTGTCCGATCCAAAGTCAGCCTCTCGAGAGTCTTTTCCCAGCTTCCATGAGACGAGAAGCATATTAAAGTATTTTATGGAATGTTTAATCTCAAACTGATGTCGTTATTCTAAAGTCGAAAGTTTTAATTGAATAATTTGAAGTTCAGCGCGACTATAATGTGGAGGATTTCTTGTCACTAGAAAGATGGTATTTAAAATATTTTGTTTCTATCGTTTCTACAGACTACAAAATCATTATTAATGATTGATTAGAAAATTTTCTGTAATTGAAATTCAAATTGGAAGGTAAGCGTTGCTGTCAATATTAGTCAATAAATATTTTTCGTTAATTTAAATACGCAAAAAAATCTAGAAAGTAATGATATTTTTTATTTATTTAACCAAGAAACCGCAATGGACACTATTTATCGCTTTGTGAATAACCCGACCTAACCTTTATGCGTACATCAATTATGTGAATGCAAATTGTATTAATCACCAATAATTTCCTTAAACCATAACTGAATACAATTCCTATTCACATAAGTGGCGTGGTAGCGCAAGCATGTTTTCCACAGTAAGATTTTAATTAATAGTTATTTTTCTTTACGAAACAAACGATTTTGCCGCAGCAACAGTAAATCATGTTTATATTACCTTCTGTTTACAGTTGAAAAATATTCTATACGTTTGTTTTAGTAAGAATTATAGCTTCACCAAGCGAGAAGCTTGTGTTTATGCAAATACAATGTGATAAATTCTCCATTAATTATTTTAAAGCTTTCTTTAAAGTTGCATGTTAAACATTAATAAACAAAATGGCATTAGTTAAATATACAGTCGAAGAATAAACTAAGGAAAATGCTAATTTATGACAACTCTTGTCTCGTTAAGAAAAAAGAGAAAATAACCAATAAATAAATCAGTTTAATAAAAAAGTTACAGGGTAAGTACCATTTATTTTAATTCAGAAAACTTCCATTTTACTACCTAGCTACCTATATTTCATCATTTTAATTTAAAAAAAAGATACTTTTGGTATTTTTTCATTTTTCATTTGAAGTGTTAATTAAGCGTGTAACTAAAAAAAATATTGAAAAAATCAAAACAAATATTATTTCTTCATATTGATTTTAATCGCCCAAAACCAAATTACTTTTCAAATATGTACATTGTACACATAATATTTATAGAGTAAATATTTAATCTCTCCTCCGATCTCATTTGCGCTAAATCACTTTAGTTATTGTAAGACGCACACGTGTCATTATTAAATAAAAAATCGCCTCGAAACAGATCATTTGAGTTACAATAAAATATTAAAAAAATTGTATCTCTAACTAGAGCTTATTTTTGTAACATTAGTTCAAAACACTTCTATAAATTTCGTGGTATAGGGTTGAACAAAAAAAAAAACAAATATCATGTTTCTGGAATCTGTAATTATCATGTTTCAAAAATTCCCCGTTGAAATTATGTAGAAAACCTTCCGCACTTAACCTATTTGACCCTAAATATTAGGTAATTCTGTCAAAAAAATGCTGGACGCAGGTAAAAAATAGGACCATGAGAAAATAATTCTTTCTGGAAAATGTTGAGTTTGTTGAGGTACTTGCAACCCTTAACCTCGCCCACATTGTGATACCTTCGTTTTATTTTTCATTTTAGTAAATAAACCCCGCCGGGTAGAATTGTAACAGGCCACATTTTATGGAAACCAAGGGGCCATTCTAATAATATGACGGTGAGTTTTGAATGAAAACAGTGAAATAGGGGGTGAGTTTTAAGCTATAATCGTTAAGCTTGCAGAATTATTCTCCATTTGTGCCGATAGTAATTACATTTTCTTTCAATATAATCATAATAATAGGTTGAAATTAAATCTTTGCTTGAAAATAGGTAAAAAAATGACAAATAAATATTTGAAAATAATTTGATTAAAATCGAATACTTTGTTGTAGCCGACTTTTTTTTGTTATCTAACTTCTTAAGGATAGCAATACATGAGGTCTCGTGAAATGCCCTGAAATGCGATATTAAAAAATAAATTATTGTTTGTTGCTTACGATTTTGTGAAGAAAGGGTGAATATTTCGGAGCCAACTTTAATGTTAGCTCTGACGGGAATTGGCGAAAAACAGAAAAAATTACATATAAAAGGGACAAAAAATACAGAAAATAAAGACAAATAAAGAACATACATAATCAATTGATTATTTTAATAGAAAGATAAGTTAATCGAGATTTCCGGCCTAGGAAAAGACACAATACATTATTAAAATAGACATTCAATCACAGTTTGTATTTATCAGATCTCATAAAATGCACGTTGAAATGTTTTCACTTGCGAATGAAGTGAAAAGTACCCCACAATTACAATGGTACCATTTTGCGTTAAAAATATGACATACGTTGAAGTTACACAGACGCTGATATAACAGAAGCATCTCATAAAGAAAACTGTAAAATTTTCACGTCGATGTTGCGGCAACATGAATTTTTCAAATTACACAAATTCCTCTGATCGTCACGGTCATAAAATTGGACACATAAAACGTTTGCACGCCGAAGCAAAAGGTTTTAGACATCGTTCTGTAAAACTTTTTTATAATATCCGCACCCGTTGTTGGACATCCATAAAATTGCCTCCATAGAAACTACTTTTGCAAAGTAAGCTTAAGTTTATGGGCCCCGTTAAAAACATTGATTAATTTAACGACATCACCTTATTTGCGCATGGAATTCTATCCGATGACCTAACGCTGGAAACGAGAGCGAACAGAAGACGTTGGAAAGAACCTCGTACTGTTGCGTCATTGATTTATTTTCAGGTATAGTTTTTTAGGCTAGTGTTTTACATTACAGATAAAGTTGGAATAACTTCACCTAAAATGCTTCTAATTTAAAGCAGAAACAGCATTATTGTATAAATTTGTACATTGAGTTGTCCGAAAAAATACAAATAACATTACAAGAGCAAGAAAAACAATAGAATAGTGATTTATTGTCAATTAAAATATACAGGTATTATCTTGAAGTAACAATATGTGGAGGGAGAGCTAATTATTTTTACCCAACCTACTCACACTTGCGAAAAAACACTTTCTCCGGGTTTTTACATCGTACACCATAAGAGAGAAAGAGACAGCAAATTTAATTCCCCGCTTTTACGTAGTGACGCAATGATCTTAAGCTACTGGGCCACCGCGGGACTCCGCCCACATTTTTTATTATGGTATTAAACTTGACACAACTAAACGGTTTATTTGCTTATATGCTATATTTTTATTGATGAAAATACTGTGAAAAAATGGCTATACGAATAAACAAGAACATTATGTCGACATGTGCTGTGAATGGATATAAAAATACCGTAGCCCCAGTCTTAGCCACGCCCTTTTCCAACCGAGTCAGTTACTTCAAGGTAAAAGCTAGTAAAAACTGACTACAGATCGATCTACAGCTATATCTCTTGTATATTATTGCTCTAAGGGTATTGTCTATGCGATTGAATATGCTTCTAAAACATTTTCACTTGAGCGCGAGTGCCATTTCATTTATTTTTTGCTACTAGTAGTTTCAAAGATCACTATAAAATTAAAGTTGAGTAGATACCTTGCATTAGCATAATATTTGAAATTCAAGTGAGGTTTGCGGCTTTTTAAATTGATGTGTTTTTTTCTAATGTGATATTGCAAAGTTCCAAACAGCCGGGGGCCAGCGGGGCTATAATACACCAACTATTGTTAGGCTGAAAATAGTAAGGAGAAGAAGGAGATGGGAAGATGTAGGTTAATATTTAATTATCAAACGTAACTAAAGTCATTTCAAGTAACGCTCATCATTAACACGTTTAAATTTTATTTGCCACCATCGGAATATTAACCCTAAATATCTGAGCCAAAAGCCAAATATCTTACCGCTCAACCACATTTGATTTGATTGTCGAAAGCATACCTATAACGTGACAGCCTGTGTAGTCGAATGGTAAGACGCTCGACTACAAATCCAGATGTTGAGAGTTCAAGCTCAGCATGCGCAAATAATTTGTATTTAATTGATATGTGTTATAACACATTTGATTCATATAAAGTATATTTACGGCACGTTCCAGAGTGGTAGATACTATTAAGTATCGTCCTGGTAAAAGACCACCATTCAGAATTGCAACGTTGCTTGAAATGAATTTAGCCGTGTTTGGTGACCAGATCTGAATAGCCAAGTACTTCCCAACCTACCTCTTACCCATCTCATTCCCCTTCTCACTACCTTCAACTTTACAATATACCCCGTTTGGGGATGTCATAGTCTCACTGGGTTTAGACTTTTGGGAGCAGTGGGAACTCTTGTGAGGTATTCACTATAAAAAAATATAAACTATATATTCTCCAACTTCTTTTCAAAAATAATACATATCTCGTTATTATCTGCGTACATTTTTCTGTAGAGTTTCTCAGAAACCCAGAAATTTTATACTTGTCCATAATCTGGATTTATATATTATAATGCTAACGAGCTTACCCCGATATATTTATTTCCTCTTTTATAGTGTTTTCAGCGCACGTTGCTGCCATTAAAATATAAATATCCGATAAAACCATTTTGTTTACTTCGACATCTTCATTTTCCAAACACTCTCGTACTCTCTTATGATGTTTGTTGGCCGCGATGTAAAAACGAAAAGCAGAACAATGGAGGGAATACCCCGAGGAAAAGTCGTCAGCACTATAAGCTTTCTTGTTTGTTCACAAATCACTTTTCTGCGTGTTCCTTAACTGTTGTTATTACTTTAGGCCAAGTTTATGATTGCCATCACTTTTAATGCGAGCTGTGAAAAAAGCTAACCCTTATCGCGTCTCGAGAGTCGATTCTATGTGTGATAGGCAATCAATCGGGTGGCAAAAAATAACAAAATAAACTGGCTTTCACACCACTCAGCGGTTCAATCGATACTTTTACGAGTATCGAGTATGTTTAGCTGAAATATTTTATCGACAGTCTAACGACGATGCTGATACCGAAAAACTGCCATTATTGCTGGTGTCCTGCTACGGAGAGCTTTGATGTAAGCTCTCTTTCTGTTACGCGGGTCGTTTATGAGATAGAAGGAGAGGTTATAATGAATGTGGCTCAGTATTGCCAGACGCGTTGTTTTTAATATATTAGGGTTGATGCATACGTTCTAGGCCTTTAAGTATTCAATACAGTGCTTACGAAAAGCTTTTTCCGATAAATGCTAAAACCGTTTTAATGCTATTGTATTATTTTATTGAATACGTCGTGAGTTTTGTTTTTCATTAAGTGTTGGTTTTACAAAATATAATGTACAAGATAATGGACATACAGTTTTGTTATATAGTTATAATATCGAAGGTCGTTACAACCATTTATCCAATTTGAAGTGATAACTCAATCAGATTGCAAATATCACAAGATGAGTTATACGAAAGCTTGATTTGGATGTTTATCCCACATTCGCTTTTCTCCTGATCTCGCTCCGACGGATTTTCATCCTTTTACTCTCTACCTACAAATCTTCAAGCTTATTCCTTTGGCAATGATTTTGTCATTCAATAACTGGTTTGACGACTTCTTGACTTCTACACCACTGGATTTCTTGACTCTTTCTTAAATCGAAAAACGTTAGGAGTCAATAGTACATATCAGAAAGTGTTGATTTTTTTTGCGTTTTCTTCATAAATCTTGTGATGTGTCTGTGTGAAAATTAAAATATTTGCTAATGTGGAGGTTCAAGAAAGTAATACTAACAAAAAGTATATTTTAAATGACAACTTTTGATCACATAAAATATGCTTGCATAATACGGTCTAAATATGTAATGTCGTGTTGCAATCTTAATAAGTTCTTAATGTCTCTTGCCTGCGCGATTCCAAGAATATCTACCACTAAAGGTTCCTGATATTCATAAAACATCTGAAACAAGGTACAAAGTTACCATATTCTAAATCAACTTATTTAGCTCACCGCCCACTTTAAATTTTAAAGTATATATATTTTTTAACGCCTTCAAAATAAATAATCGGATCATAGCACCAATGGGAATACTTTTTTCTGTTTTTATTTTTAAAATATTTATTTTACAGAAAATGTTCACAAAACGAAACAAAAAACTCCCGATTAGCTACTTTTTAGTAGTTGTCGAATAAGTGTTTTTAACATGGGGCATCTTGTTAAGATTATTTTTATTTGGGTAGATACAAATAAAAATAAAACATAAATAACCAAAATAAAACTGTAAAACATTAATGATTAGTCCTTCATTAAATATAAAATAAGTATTATAAGTGTGCTCCAGCCTATTTACACAAATATTATAATGACAATTATATATATGGTTAAGAATGAGCTCAATTATAATTGTGCACCAATTGGTCTTACTAAAAGAATTTTGAGTCGCTGATAAGAGTATTGAATATTATGTCTTTGTTCGCATTGATTTTTTTGAGTTAATAATTTAACTAATGAATTCCGCACTCATTGAATATGATTATTCAAGGTCAAATATCTTTAATGTGGTAGTTACATGTTTGCAAGAGGAAGCTCACAACTTGTTTTGTCCTGTTTCATTTAAAACGATATGCAGAATATCTCTTAATTTAAATAATTTCATCTCTTGTATCCCTTTTAGGACCCCTTGTCTGTGTGAGGCTCTTGTGTATATTTAGATTACTAGTAAATGCACCCCCGACAAAATATATATTTTTACGTTATTTTTGTTAAAATTGGGAATGTAAGTTAAATACCGAACGAAAAATAAAAAGCGGGAGAACAATAACACGACCGACTGGTTAGTACCGCAGTGGTCCAAGATGTCGGGCACCGCGGGTCAAAAGAAGCAATGGAATGTTTGAAAAATAAATCATGTATTTTAAGGTTTATTGAAAAATAATTTTTTTGTTAAGTCGCCACGACAGAATACACCGAAGCGTATTTTAGTGATATCTAAATATTGAGGATTTTCATTTCCGCAATTGATTATGTACCTTGACATGATTTTTTCAGCACCCTTATGGAGATATAATCCCAAGCAACCTAGTTAGGGGAACACTGTAGAAAAATTAGAAGAAACTATTGAACACTTATAAATCAATAAAATAAATTAACGGTTTATCGCTTTAGTTGAATGATTCTTACAACAATGTACGACTAAATTGGATGCACGAGGATTGTTTTTTTTGCCTTTGCCCCCATTTCAGCCCCCCATTGCCCCCGTGTAGTATTGACCACCCCACATTTGTCTTCGAGGCCATTACTGACCATTTGGATCTCTTCAAGGACTCTCTGGGGAAGGTATTATCACCCACTTTGGAAATCAATTTAAATAATAATTAATATTGTCAATGGTATTATAGACAGTCGTGAGTTATTAAACTTTATTTCCTTTCACATACCAACGAGAACTTCTCGATCCAAAATTTTATTTGGTTTTAACAATAACGTCACGATTGAGTCTTTCAGATACTCGCTCTTACCTAGATTGTATATAGTTGGTAATACATTCGCAGAGGTGGCTGATGTATTTAACTGCACGGAATGTAGATACAATTTTTTACTTCTCTACAACTATTCCTTATTTTTTGTGTATATAATTCTCATTTTTTCTCTGTCAATTGTGAACCTTTAATGTTAAAGCCCTCTCGGGAGTATACAATAAAGTCAATATAAATATTTGATTTGTGTTTAATTCATGAAATTAGTTTTTTGTGTATGTCGCGTTTTAAACCATCCAAAATTTAGGTTCATAGGCATGAAACATACCGCTCTGCCACAGTGCTGTAAAAAATATCTGTAATTTTCAATAAGCATGTTGAATTAAACAAAAGAAAACTAAATATCACCCTTTGAAGAAAAGACTTTTTGGTGGAATATTATAAAAATATTTTTGTTCTCCGGTAAAATTTTATGCTAATTCTTTGTCAAAAGTGCGAAGATCGTTCCTAACGTAAAGTTCCGTGGCGTCTCTTAAAGGTCAGTTGGGATATAATGAAAAACAAACGGGCGTATTGTTTTGGCACGCCCGCGATGACTGTGGTGAATTCGCGACGCAAAAACCACCGTTGTGTCAAAACAAAGTATTTTTATATTTATTTCACGGTAGCGAGAACGTAATCTCTGTGAGAATGGCTATGATCTTAATCGAAAACGTGGGATCAAATCGCGATTCTATTCCGAAATAATATTTGTAGAGCTAAACACGCCGGGTGGAACAGTGTACATAAAATATCATAGAGGCGATTATTGTTTATATACTCGAAAAATCGATTCCGAAGGAAATTTGTGTGATTTGTATTCGGGATCTCAAGCGGATGCAAGAATACGGTTAAAATAATGTATTCTGTTTATAATAAAAACACTAATTTTTATAGATGTATTTTTGTGAAATATTTCCCAAAAAGCGCTTTGAATAGCTACAAAATAAATTTCCTTCTAAATTTTCTGAAGGAAAAAATATGAAAATTAATGGTAGAAGAAGTCGGAGGTGCCCGAAAAACACACCAAAGCATCTGTGAGTTGATTCATGAACATTAATGAAACAATGAGCATTTGCCGAAACAGAGTTGTGTGGTAGCCCATACTCTGCATATCCCTTCGAAAAAAGGGGGTGGGTGTTAGTCAGTTACTTTAAAGCGTCTTTAAGGTGATATTTCACAAAAAAATTGCCATATAAATTAGCAAAATATTATTAATTTAAGCATCTATGGCGTAAAGAAAATACCTGAAATAACCACTGAGATATTTCATAAAATGTCATGGTTTACGGTATCACAGGTTTTAGAAAAGTCATTGTATGAGCAATCTATTTGTTAGCCTCTATCAAAAGATTTGGAAACATAATTGGTGAGTACTAAGAGATTTATTCGGTATATCGATTTTTTCTAAACCCACGTTGTATCGATATTAAGAAAGGTTTTACTTGAGATGACGTATGTCTATAGGGTATTGATTTGAACAACTTTTGCGGGACAGAAAGTATTGCTAACGGTATGAAAATTTCCACAGATGTCCTTGACTCGCTTTTGAAAATTGAACAGTTTTTTTCGAACTTTTAAGGAATCAGAAAATATACCAGTTTCTAATGAAAGGTTAAATATAAAGCTTAGTTGCAGCTTTAAAAAAAATAGTACAGCCTTTTACAAAATATACCGGTGGAATGTCTGAACCAAGTGAATGCGTATATTTATTTTTTTCTGAGAGTAGATTTTACGTCTGAATAGTCTACATGACTTATATCAATATTCTAGGCTTCTTTTATATTCAACTTGGCAACAGTATTAGGAATTAATAATGGAATTTTATTACAATATATGGATTGTAAATGAGTAGCAAACGCATTGGTTACCTATATCCACTCCTAAAACTTTCCGAACGCCATGAATCAGTCCGTTATACCATTCTTTTATGTAATTCCGAAATGACTTAGGTTCTTGTCTGACATTATGATTTATGGAATGTGTATACATTTAAAATTCCACAATCTGTTTCACTTCAATGCTTGCGATGGCATTTCTGAAGAACCACTTTGGATATCTACGTCCACCTCTTTTGGGAGGTTTCCTTGAAAAATAAGTATCAAGTGAGTTATCTATGCATGAATAAAAATGAGCACCGCATTGACGGTGTTAATGTAAAAACAATCTTGCCAATCCAATTGACATATCATGAGGTAGAGTTTGTCAAAATCACCCCTAGCAAACACCCATTCACGCAAAGTGCCTCTTACAATTTTAGGGGACATGGTAGTAGCCTTCGCAAGCCTTTTACATGATCACCGAAGTTCTGATGCGTGGTGATATGTGTTCTCAAATACTTAGTGAGAATCGTTATGTATAACATTTTACAAAATTTTATATACATTAGGGTCTAATATCTTCGACCAAAAGTATGCATCATGCTCATGCGTATATTTTTTTCAAATTCCAACTATTGCAAAATAGAATAATTTATTCAGATGACCAAAGATTCATTATTTATTTAACAAATGTTATCTATCAGGAAATTCCCCCTGGTAAAAGAGATTATTATCCGCCCTGCGATACAAAAACCAAGATCACGCAAGGAAAACGTGACAGGTAGTGATAAAATAACATTTAAGCAAGGAACAGGAAGCAATATAGCGTGTTGGTCCCGCAAAGTTGCACTGCCTAAACTCCAACGCAGGAGGAGTCTCGATTGCATTTCTAAAGGATAAAGGTCACGTGACATGAATATGTAACGAAAAGTGTTCCTACAATCAGCGGCCGCGTTCGTGTTTTAGTGTTAGCGGTGAGGTGGCTACCATGTCGATGGCACTTGGCCCTGATAATCTATTCCTGGTCTCTCCGGCGATTAGGGATAACTGTAGTTCCCTCTTCAGTTCCATGCATCTTCGTCTCGTATCCAGTCTGTGACACAGTAACCTACGCCAAGAAGTTTGTAGTCGATAGTCTCTTCGATTTTACTTTCTCGTCATCATCTTGGAGCACTTTTCACCGAACAGTCTACATTCTGTCGCCATGTATCAGCTTCGCCTGTCATATCATCCCATCTTTCATACTTCGTGAATCCTTCGCGTGACGGTCTCTTGTCTCCTTATTTCGTTAATCAGACTATGCAAATGTGTAGAACAGTAACTTGGGTAGTGTATTCTGTATTTAACTATCCGAGCAAAGTATCTTCAATTGAATGGTCATTTGACTATATGTTAGTGCGTACATTAAACCCCTTGAATATGAATTGCAATTATGTTCTCAGAATGCTTTGTTTTGATTATGAAAAGGCTCTTAATTTGACCCCATGCCCTGAGAAAAAGGTTTCTCGGAGAAAAGATTGAATCGGTAAGAATTCGTACTAAGTGGCCAGTAGTATTATATATACGAGTAACATATATAATAATACTGGCATACATAAGTATACGTATAACACAAAACAGTGAAAAAAGTCGTATTGGACGAGTTTCCTTCCTTCTTACTGATCTAAGTGATAAAATGTCTCGCTCTCCTGTCCCCAATCTTGTTAAATCTGACAATGAATGCAGAACAATGTCATTGTATTTTTAGAAGCGGAGAACACGCCGCCTTTGGAAACAATGGCCTTTTTGAGAACTCACCCTTTGTTCTCGCACTGCAAAGTTGCGCCCTTGTGCTGAAAGGTCTTTAATCTGATAGGGGAATGTTAATACATGTGCATGCAACATCCCTAGTAAAAAAATAAACAATTCGATGAATTAAAAACATGTCATTCCCGTACGTTTCGAAAACAAACTTCTTTTATTCGGACTCTTGACATGAACCAACCCATATATTTGATTTACTTGACTGTGTTATGTGTTCCCAAAGAGTATTTGACTTCTTCTTTCATCCACTTTCGCGTTATAATTATATTCTCTTGCGGTCCCTTTCTTCTTCTTAGTCTATCCACTTATGCCTAAAACATATTTGATTTTTTTATTATTTTAATGTTATGCCACCCATGAGTTGCAAATGCCCAAAGCCAATGAAACTATGGCATCCTCATCTAGAAATATTGCGACGCTGAAGGAAGTGGGGGAGGAAAAAGAGTAGAGAAATGCGAAGAACGTTGATAAGCTTGGAAAGGAGCTGGCTATTCAGAGCTGGTTATCAAACATAGCTCAAGCCAATTTAGTCAAGTTCAAACCTCTCTTTCTTAATCTGGTTCAAAACGTTTGTAACTTTTTAAGATCTGAATAACCAGGTACTTCCCAACCTTCCTCTTCCCCATCTCCTTACCCTCCCCACTACCTTCGGCCTCACAACGTACCCTATTTCGGGATGCCATAGTCTCACTGGCTCTAGACGGTTGGGAGCAGTTGAGACTCATGTGCTGTATTCATATTAAAAAAATAACGTTTGTAATTCACCTAAATTGGAATACGGTAGTATGTGGTTTCACAATACATACTCCCCCGAAATTTTTTTTTCTATTAAATTCAGTCTACTGTCATTTTTTTATACCATCACTACACCATGGTCGGTATCAAGACCTTCATTATGAAGTACCAGTCTTGTTTTCTTTGGTCACTTTTCACTAGCGTCTGTTGCAATCAGTCTTCAAGTAATTGAATATACTGCAGTAACACCCTCAGGCTTTCAGTCTCTCGCGATTTTCCTCGCAGCCTCTTTAATACACATGATCATTTACTTACACTGCCTTTATTTTTTTAGTGTAGTTAATTGAAGCTGTAGGATTAGGTGTCATGCTTTCGATTGATGAATCTTTCAAATAGATTTTTTTTTTTCCGAATACTGAAAACAATATGTTTTCACACAAAATGAATGTTTTTAATGTATTGCAGCATGATAATATTGTATATTTCTTTTTAAATTAAGAAATCTACTTAGTTTTCAAGGAGAGTTATAAAATTATGAAGGCACTAGTTTTCTTTCGGCAGACTTAAAACAGCCTCGATATAAAATCTGCATGTTTTAATGAAATCCCTTTATCCCTGTACAGTATAAACCTTGGAACGAGTCAGACCGGGTGGCCACAATAAAGCGACTCACCTTGCAGTAATTAAAGTTTGCTGACAGTACGAAAATGCTAAGGATTTGCTGCTTGCAGTGATAAGCCACCGGGTGTATAGCCACCAAGTTACGATTATTGCGAATATTCCCCGTAGATTAATTTACGTTAATTCGTCCGAGTCAGGGCTTTTTACTCTCTCCGCTTTATCCGTTAATCCGATAATCCGAGTCGCCACGTTTGTTGACTAGTGTTGAAATTTTCTTAACTTGCAAAGTAATTCTTTTCTTCGTAAACTAATCAACATAATACTAGATGATGTTGACTATGATTTGAGCTTAGTAAACTGGTATAGTTAAAGTAATGCGTCAGGGATGCGTTCTTATCCTTCTTTGTCATTAAACTTCTGGCGTCTATCTTGGGACATAAAGTTACGTTAAATATCTCCAGTTTCGGAAACCAGATTTTTTAGATTTAGATTGTTTTAGCGATGCCATGTGCCTATAACCATTCACACTTGTGTTAAAGTACGGGTTAGTAATTGGTAAAAAGTTTGGGATCCGAAAATTGTATATTACTTTAACGAATCAGCCCTGTGTCAAATGGTGCCTGGAGCAGTTAAAATTTTTGAACCTTAAAAAAAGGTAAGTAGTGCGTAGTGACTTTGTTACTTGTCTTTTGTACAATGTTTTTTTGATCATGACCTCCATAACATAGTGGTCTACGTATTAGACTTTTAGTTCTATCGGTTCGATTTCCGGATTAGATAATAATACAAGAAGAAAACTATTTGACCTGCCAATTATGCTTACAGAACAAATTGTCTTTGAACACACAATTTTTTACAAGTTTGGTATTCATTTATAGTAAGCATGCGTGGTATATTCATCGAATATTAAAAAAAATATATTCATGTTTCAAAAAAAACATGTTGCCAAGGTACAAGCTGTGTGCCTCCTACTACTATCACAGTTTATTTTTTAGTAAATACTTTAATACATTTTCGCTGCCTTAAGCAAAAAAATTATAATGTATTTTCATTGAAAGCATGAAAAAGTGGTTTGACATATTTAAAAAAAAAAATAATACCTTTGTATAAGATCACAGATTTATTTTTATTTTTTATGACCGACTGGTTGTAGGTAAGCTGCGGTCTTATACAAGGTTATTATTTCATTTTCATTAAATTATAATTTATTACATTACATACCCCTCCCACACAGCATCTCCAAATATGACATATAGACCCTGAGGGAAATTATTTCCCTCGAGGCCTCCTGTGTGAAGTTGTTGTCATTTTATTGTCGGCCATTTAGGGTTCAGTGTCCCAAAAAGTTCGGAAACCGCTGTCTTGAACACATGGCCCAAGGTATTATATACAAACGATTTTGAAATTCTAGAAAGGCATAGAATAATAAAATCTAGCATGTAAATAGATCTGAATGATGACTATAAAATTAAACTTTAAATTCATTATATGACTGCTCCTAAACTAGAAAACTACCTTTCCATCTACTGCCGTCCTTCGTACCTTCATCTTAATCTTATGTTAACCTTCCCCCCACCCAAATAGTTAAGTTAACTAAAAAAAACCTATATTTTTCACACTTTACTTTTATCATTTCATCGTCATCTTTGGAAATATATTTGGCATAATTTATTATTATATACATGATAATTACTGATTTGCTGTTAATTTTCCCTAAAATAAATATAGTTAAAAATTAAAATAAAAAATAAGAAAAATTCATAGAAGTTCACTTGAGAAGTTGTTATAATCTTGACATAAGATTCACGAAAATGTGATTGCATCTTAAAATATATAATATCATATTCTAAAGTGTTAGAAGCAGCTCTACAAATTGAGCATTACAATTAATAATATAGTTTAATTCGAAGCTAGGATTACATTTACTGCATATTTCAGCTGACACGTTAATAATTCATAGTTCTAACTAGTAAAAGTCATCTTAGGAGCTGTACTCTACATAATGAAAATACTGTACTAAGCTCAGTTATGAAATTTAGTTATCAAGCGTTATCAGACCGGTTCACCTTTAATTTACACTAACTAATTACGAGCCAGAGATTTGAGTAAATTAAGTCTAAGGTAGTAAAAGCTTCATAATATTATATGAGATGAATATTTTAGAGATTCTGAAATTTTCAACTAAATTAGGTATCACCTGATGTTGTAAATTATTGTGGCCTTACAAATCGATAGTGGTTTATTAACAGATTATGTTTTGCGGTAAAAAGTTTTTATTAATATAAATATAAACATAAAGAAATGAAAGAGGGGATCTTTGGTACCGACTTAATACCTTTTGGGAACAGTATAGGTCACTTTAGCAATAAAAATAACAAATATATGTATCATTTTTCCGTTGTAAAACCATCTTCGCAATGTATTGGAGAGCACACTGGACTTACAAACACGAAACACTATTACTACTTTTTAAATAGCTTGTTTTGCAATTAATTATGGACTCCCTCACCACGTGAGTAAAATACTTTATATTTTGGTTAACTTCAAAACAGAATTAAGCTTACCTTAGGGTATTCATCAACAAATTATTTTAAAGAAATACTTAATTTCAATGGCTTTAAAATTATTTTTAAAGATTTAAATATATAACTGCTGCAATATTTTTTAGTAAGGTAAAGGGTATATTTTGAGGTTAAATATAATTGGAAAGGGACAATGATGGGATATAGGATGGTTAGAAAGTACCAGACTTTTCAAATCTGATCACCATACGATTACGATTTTATAGCCATTTCGAACATATTGAGAGTATATACCACTCTGAAACATACGCACACATAATTTATTATGATTAGAATAATAACAATAATATGTCGACGTAATAATTACGTAATTCATTTAACAGTATTAGGGAAAGAGTTTTTAATGTGAGGGGGAGAGAAAATTAATTCACTAATTTAGTTTGGTGAAAACGTAGTTTTTATAATGGATATTATATTTGTACGATGAAGGATTGGCCGAGATGTTATGAAAAACACCTCTTTGTCGATGGACAGGCCGTAAACCAGCTTGTAGAGCCTCTCGTGGTCGCGAGTGGCCTGCTGCACATGGCGGGGGATAATTCTAGTCTTCCCTATGTCTTCGGCGGTACTGCTAGTAAATTCAGCCACCTTGACGTAGATTTTTTTTAAGAGAACACTCTTCTCTCCTTCTTCAGACTTGCAGAAAATGTTGGCGTTCCGATCCACTGCGTCGGACCCGTTAATAGTCCTCCCTTACACCGTGAGTCCGTCAACAGACGATCCCCCTGCGTGTGTAAAAAAAACCGCACAAGCCGTTCATTTGTTTTACGACTTCCTGCGCACCGATCAGATTCGGGAGTTCTGCGCCGTTTCATACTAAAGATAGCCATAATTCTTAGGGATATTTGGCTTATAAAATTATAGTCAGGTAAATACCTTTCTTTAATATATTTTTATATGTTACAGTGTTATTATTTAAAAAATAGTAACATTATCTAGGTTCTGGGTTCTATTATTCCCTTAATATTAAAAATACATTAAATTATACAAAAATTACAGAAACACCAAAAAAGAGTTAAATATAAGCAGTTAGGTATAATTGATAGCTCTTCTTATGATAACGAAGTCATGAAGTATGTTCACTTCCCACAACTTTCACAAAAATTATTTAATTTAAGCGTGAAATTTAAAAAAAGACTTCTCTTTCCTTCCAAGAACAACATATATTGACAAGTACTCTATAAACAGAGCTTTCACAACTGTTCAATTAGTCATTAATAATAATGATAAAAAAAACTCAAGCGATAATAATTTAACATTTTGGAATAGGCAGCGTATTTCGATAAATGTAAAATATAATGAAATCGATTTAATTACAAAATTCGAAACACCTCCCCTACCAAACTTAATTAATGTCATCATGAATTTGCAGGTAAACCTCTGGCTAAGTTTTCCCCGAAAACCAAACTGATAGATACAAATATTTTAGGCATACGGAAAAGCCGACGGCCGGAATTCATTCTCCGATTCGGCTAAATTTACACAAGTATTATGGCACCCAAGAGCGGTGGGCCAATGCACGGCATTGCCGACCGATTCCGCAATACTGCCCCCTGTCGCAATTAAACGTCGGCGGGAATTTAAATCTCCACCTACGCTGACCTATTGAAGCGAACGGTGCATGCTAATCTGTTGCGCACATCGAAAAAAGTGACAATTAAAAGGGTGGAAGGGAGCAAAGAGTGATGGGGAATTATTTACGTTTCTACCTGGTAAACTCCAACAAGTGGTGGTTTTAAAAATGCATCGATTAAGGCCCATTTTTGGGAATGCTTAGTGGGAAAACCTTGTACAGATGGTGGAAATGTGAATAAATGATAGACGTAATCTCAATCAAATGTCCACCGTTGTGATGATTTTAATAATACAATTTTTTTAACTTTTCTCCACTATTTTTTATTTAAGACCTGACCGGTTTCGCCTTATGACGGGCATCTTCAGACTGGTTCAATTATAAGTAAATCTATGGTATACATACTATTCATGTCCGGAAATGACGCTTATTGAGTCTCATAGTGAACATCTGTTATTTGGGTTTTGTTTTCATTGCTGACAGAGGCTGCTTTACAATAACGTTCAAAAATATATTCGGGTAGTTTTATTACCTTCTGAAAAACGGGTTACATGGTGATACGTCTGTGGTTTTATTTATTTTTAAATAAAATTTAAAGTTGTCAGCTTTATTTTTAACAGTTGGCTATTTTTTTTAAATTTTCTATTTGATTTTTCCGTCTCTATTTGCATTATGTATTTTATAGAAGATATATTTTCATTGGTGGTTTTTGGAGTTCTACCATGAATTAACAGTTTCAAAATTAGTTCACCGTTGTGTTTGAGACAACTTCAAATAAACTTTATATCTGGCGGTAGCACAAACCTATACGTTGTGATGCTATTGCACATTGCTTTATTTTGTCGACCACTTGTCTCGAATAACCTAAAAAATCGTATAAAAGATATTTTATTTTACTTTTTGAATTAAAACTTTTTCAACATTGATAAATAAAACAAAGTATAACTGTTCAAAAGTTGGTAATTTAACAGTTCACAGCATACATGCACAGTTAATAGGTCTGCAGAAAAAAACAGTTTTCATTTTTTTTTTACATAAACTCCCCACAGGATGCCTCCAGGGAAATAATTTACCCCAGAGCTAATGTCATCTTTGAGGATGCTGTGTGGAGGGTCTTTTAAAGGAAAGTAAGGAGTGAACACGGTCTTGAAGAAGCCCACATTAACGAGTGAGGAAAGACAAAGGACGGCAAAGCGTTCCACAGCCAAGCGGTTCACAGGAACGAGTCGTAATTGACATTAAAATGCAAATATTTACCCCATTAAATTATAGTTCCCTTTTAAATGATGAATTTCTAGTGAATATCAAAAATTAATGGAAATTCTTGACTCTTAAGATTTACTCGCATACCAAGTTAAAACCATTTCAGCCAACGTGCTTTGTTTCCAATTGGTAGGCTCTTGCCAGGACGATACTGATTCAATCATAATTGTAATTTTGTTCATGACCTCTAACATAGATAATCAATAATTGATCAAACGAAAAAAGTTGTGGGTTATTTTTTGTTGACATTTCATTTTTAGTATAGCGGTTACGTGTTCAATACGGCGTGAACAAAAAACGACTTTAAGATTACACTGGCTCACGGTACTAAGGCCATTGAAGGTTCGGTCTAGAAAAACACAAAGCAAAATTTCTGTGTTTACGTGAGACGAGTGAGAAACGGGCGAAGAAATTCGATAAAAATAGATATGTTAAAACGTTTAAAAAAAAATGAAATGGTATAATATTTCTGGAGAACTAATTTCACATAGGTATACAATAGGTATTGTTCCTCCATAAAGTCAATACAGTACAAAATCCTAACTGCCCGGAGACAGTTGGAATATCCCTATTTGGAGTGTGTTATGAGGCTAAAGGAAGTTGGGAGGGTGGGGGTGGGGGGGGGGGGGATGAGACGAGAAATAGGACGGTCGGGAAGCGTTATCGGTTCACCCAGTGAACGTATAAAGTATTCACAACAACCAGAGTAATTTTTTTGTTATGATACAGCCCAATGGTCGTATGAAGTATATTAGAGATATACTGCGATCCCATTTTGGGAAAAGTTGTGAAGCTTGAAGACAGGTGAAGGGAACGATGAAGGGGAAGATGTATCTTCTAGAAGTACCTATCTGTATGGTGGTTTTCCACCAAGGCTCTTATTAGTGTCAAACCAATGATTTTGTAGATAAATGGAACAAACAAACAATTACACTGTATCAATACTAAATATCCCGTACTGTCTTGCTTAGTTAGGAATGATTTATGTTAAATATATCACGCGACAAAAATATTTTTTCATCGACAAGTAAATAAAATAAAATTCTTCGTGGGGAGTGTTCTCTTTCGAATAAGTGACTTCAATTTGTCTGCATAACTTCATCCCTTTCGCGGAGTGCAGGGGACGTAAGTGTGTCGCGCAGCTGCCGCCCTTGGAAAGGCGCCAAATGACCTGTTCCAATTTTAAGAAAATTGTGGAATCACGCGCGCGGGCGCCGGAGATATGTTTTACCGCCGGACGTGCTAGATAGTTAAATTGAGGGATGCTCGCCGTATGACTACTCTCCGCATCTAACATACTGCGTTCTTGTAGGCGGGTTGCACAACTCAAATTGGCACGACAGAAAAAGGTGCTCTTCATTAAATCTGTCATCATTCATCCCTTTTCCTTTTTTTTTTCAGAAACATCCAGTTTTGCTGTTGGGGTTCGCCGATAATTTTATTACTTGCGTATTCATTACATATTTTCTTAGAATTGACTGAAAAACACTGAAAAACACTGAAAAAACATGTATGCTAAAATAAATAAAAAAAAACGTTTTGCCTCCTCACTCACGGTCTTAACTGAATATTAAAAAAAACGAAATCATTTTACCTATTTAAATTTATAGAACCAACAATAATGGATTAAATTTTTTTACGGTGAAATTGATAATTCTGAACTCCATTGATCATTATTGAAATGACGCCGCGAGCCTGACGACAAGTGACGAGCGCTAACGCTTAACATTCGAAAGCTTACCCTGTTTCAGATGTCGGACAACACGGTGGTTTATTTTAATCAAAATCGAAAATTTAGCAAAGCAGAACCGTAAAAATAGTAGCTTGTACAACAAAACAAAAAATGTCTAATCTCTAGCTCAGTTCCTCAGAGAGAAAACAATGCCATTATATCTGAAACCCTGAAGGAATAGAGGAAGGTTACAAATAATAGCAGAGTAATAGTCTACCAATTAAAAAAAACATACATACTAACATATGTATATATTTTTGAACAGTTGCTTGGTAAATGTAAGAGTCGTCAATGAATTGACTCTTTAAGTCTTTAATTTAATTAGTTTTAAAAATCAAGCTGTCAATTTCAATGATGGTCTTTCCCAAAACGGGCGTCAAGAAATTGTCGTTCAGTTCACTGAGGATTAAAATAAAATAGGTATAGGCACATTGTCTTGGCTCATTAAACATTCAAATTGAATTTTTTGCACAGTGCCTTTTACTGCTAGTATTTCTATGAGTCTCCATCCAAAGTTCGACAAGTTTCGCGCGTTTTTCTAATTTTTTGCGCTTTCCCGCCTTTTATGGTAATTTGCAGTTCCTCGCCGGGTTAGAGAAAGGGTCAGAATAAATGTATTTGTCGTCTCACTTCTGAGAAAGTTCAGTCCATCCAGCACTTACTAAGATCTTCGCGGACCAGAGCAGAGATGATGGAGGCTTATTTCACTTCGCCCATTTACCATGAAAACAAAGCAAATCGAATATTCCCTTTCTTCTGGCGGCTGGCGTGAAAACGAAAAGAGATTTTGTACTTAAAATTTACATTTCATTTATGGCGGGCTTAGGCTTAAAACCTGCCAAGGACGAACGGGAATTGACAAAAATGAGAAAAAATAATGATTGCTTTTTAGCTTAAGTTTTTTGTGACCATTATTTAAAAAAAAAAACACATAATTATGTGTCCAATATTTTAAAAGTGTCTGAATAAATCTGCAACTACGAGTACATCGTGTGTATAACGAATATCTCTATAGTTTAAATTGACCTCTTGTGTCTTTGAATCAACGATTCTGTCAATTTAGTCATCGATTGTTTAAAAATAAAAAAAATAATTAATTAAAATAAAATAAAATTTCAAGCGCTTTAATAAAATTTAAAAAAGAATATAAAAATACATGGATGATACTTATTTGAATGTCTCTAAAAAAAGGCTTTAATTTTTTAATTCTCGTAATTTTTTTAGATAATTTTAATCAATTTTAATTTTTTGCATTATCATGCTATTTTTGACAATAATTCTGTTTCTAGTAGAATTTAAAATTCTTTTGTGAAGCTTTTTTTCTCGGAATGTTTTTATTTCCACTCGACGAAAGTATTTTAGGTTATTATTTTTTAAATAATAATGTTAAAGTTGTAAACAAAACAAATTTTATGCACATCGTTAGTAGGTAGGTTGACGGCCTCCATGGTCGAGTGGTAAGACGCTCGACTACGAATCCAAAGGTCGCGGGTTCAAACCCGGCGTGCGCCAATAACTTTTATTTAATTAATATGTGTCATAACACATTTAATTCATACAAAAATAATAACAAGTATATTTTGCGGCACGTTCCAGAGTGGTAGATACTCTAAGTATCGCCCTGGTGAAAGACCACCATTCAGAATCGAAACGTTGCTTGAAATGGCTTAAGCCGTGTTTGGTGACCAGATCTGAATAGCCAGGTACTTCTTAACCTTCCTCTTCCCGATCTCCTTCCCCTCCCCACTACCTTCAGCCTCACAACATACCCAATTTGGGGATGCCATAGTCTCACTGGCTCTAGACGGTTGGGAGCAGTTGAGACTCTTGTGCGGTATTCATGTAAAAAAAAAAAAAAGGTACGGAAATTACGCCGGCGGACATAAGTAATATTTACAAGGAGAAATGGTTCAATAAATATAATAGCTTGTATAGCCCTCGCTCAAGTAGCCGAGAGTTAAAATGATACCTACGTATGAATCTCCGTTCGTATGATCCTCCTTTGTTATGACAGCTTGGGGCGCTAAGTGTGTTTTTCGGTCCAGAAGCTCAGTCTGATCCCTTTACTTCCAAACCCTCTGAGAGTCCATAAATTTATTTGCTTGCCCAGTCGTACTTCAGCGGCTTCTGGGAATTTCTCTTGTATCAGAAGTCGGGTTTTTTTTTAAAATTCTATGCCAATTCGATGCTCGGGTCAACAGATATGGATTTCGTTTAGACCGCTTTATAAGGACGAAGTACTTACTTGGCCCAGAAATGTATTTACCTTGAATTTATGAATGTTGAGAATATACGGATTCTTCGAAAAGAAGTTTTTTTATGGATACATTAAATAAAAAGGAGTTTGATAGATATTTGGAATTTTCCTATAAATGAAAATTATTTCGTAGTTTTTGGTCACTTTGAAAGTTTTTTTAACTGAAAATTATTCGAATTTTTAATTAAGCTTGATATTTAGAAATTGCTTTCAATTTCAAAAATAAAATTATTTAATGAAAAAAAAAAAGTTTGAAAAATCGTCAAATATTAATTAAAGCGATAATTATTTAATTAAAAGTTTTTCAATTTAAGTTTCCTTATTTATGATAGCTAACCAAGATATGTCTGTAGATGCATACTTAAAAAAAATATAATACCTACAGTGAGATAAATAAAAACAAAAAATACATCTGTTATTGTTGACCTTGTAAATATTTACTAGTAAAAGCTGTAGAAGTTCTTTATCGCTCCATTCGATTGGGACTCCTTCACAAATGTTCTCCGCTGGCTGAGGCCCCAGGCTCTCGCCTCCAGTTCATCAGGACACCCAATTTGCCATGATTTCATTTTTAACATTTTTATTTTAAATGTTAATGTTACATTTACGATTTTCCACCACTACATATTTCATTTAAATTGAATATTATTTCACTTTAAGCGCTCTCATTTAAAATCAAATTTCGTGTTATAAAGTGCGAACGAGGACACTTTAGCTCCCACCCCGAAAAGGGGCACTACCAAAGAGGTAAGTGAGCGTACGGAAGGAAGAAGGACGAGTGTTTGCGGTGTGAAATGGACCGCTCGGGAGCAAAGCTAGGAAAGTGAGGATACTGATTCAGTGCAAGCAGAAAAACACCTCTCCTGCGAGATAATTGAATGATAAATAATGCACCGGCTGCTAACAAAGTAACGTAGGAAAATATTACGCCGTCTCATGAGCGGGAAATTCAGTCGCATATTTAATGCCCGAGTTTCTCAGTCAAATTTATCGCGCTGGAAGACGTTGGGTTAAGTGGGACGTTTTGGAAATTTTATCAGCAGCTCTTTTGTCAGAGAAATGGGACGTGGAAGTAGCCGTTATATCGTGTTTATTAGGTGAAATTTACCGCGGAAATAACGCGCGTATTTTTTTCACTCGTCTATTCCGGGAAAAACAAGACACTTTTATTAATGTTCCTGTTAATTCCATCCTACATTTGATAAAATATAAAAAAAAAACATTTATCGCTTTTTTAAATGGAATAAAATTGATGTTTCTCTGAATAATTGTATCTGTGGAACAAAAAACTATTGAACTGACTGGTTTGTAATAATTTCACAATGACTACAATCTAAAACTAGTGGACTGAAGCATGTTGATCTTTATACTCGGGATGCATGTATTCCCGCTATTGCAGCGAGCTCCTCATGTTGGAGGGATTATTAAAGAAAGATCTCAACCACAAATAGGGTGAGATCAATAAAATCCCCTTTGCATTGAAAAATAAAACCGCAAATAAAGTTTGCAGGCTATCCAACAATCTGAGATTGCTTTCTGTGCATCCATTGTTGGGGAGCGCCATGCTTTGATTCCAATATCCAGGGATGGAAATGGAGCACCCGGATACTTTATCTCCTTTATAAATGCTTTTAATAATATAACCTTGAGCGAAAAATTCAACGCCACACATGTTTCAGATCATTTTTTGCTTCTGAGAACCTCACAAATAAATGTAAATAATAGGACAACGAGATATGTGTGTACATTTAACCCTTCCCGTTTTAATATTTATTCCAATTAAACAAGCTCTGAGAAATGCCACAATAATAAGAACTCTTTGGAGAATACAATGCTATACTTCAGAAACATGAAGCACTCTGTGTAATTTGGGTACTTTTAGGAAAGACGAGAAATGTTTTTTTTGTTCATAAAAACATTATGTATGTGATATTTTCTCATTACGATGATATAACACTACAACAAAGAGGGGTTTCAAGATTCACATTAGAATTTATTTTGAATTCAAACAATTTTTTTTTCTGTTGGTGCACTCGGGATGTACTTAAGTTGTATTTTAAAATAATAAAAACACTAACCCTTACCATTTTATAAAACGATTTTTAAAATATCCAAATCATTTTCCCCAAAACATAAGTGACATTATTTTTTTCATCCCGCCTTTCGAGTTACGTCATTTTCGCTTCAGTCGCCGCTTGTCAGTGGGACAATAAACACGTCAAAACTGTGTTAAACATCGGGGTAGATGATCGAATGATCAAATGACGGAGAAAATAATTACCGTCTAGACAGTTTAATAACGAAAGATTTTAAATTATGATTGTGAGGGCTATTTTACAGATATTTTTGGTAAAAATTACCATGAATTAACCAAACCGTTAATAACCTTAAACCGACGAAAACAATAATATAGAGTTTATAACCGCCAAAAGCGTGCATAAATTATTCTAATTCTCTTGTTAACCACAAACATTCAATTTATAAATGAAAAAAAATTGAATTCGTCAAAGTAATCGTTATATTTATGAAAAAGTAAGTAAAATATAAAATAAAATATAACAAGAATATGAAAACATGATTGAAAAATGTCACGATAATCTTTATTTTGTCTTTACATTTTTATTTACCCGCCTAATGTGTACCTAAAAAATAATAATTACCAGAGACATTGAAATCTACAAACTGGTTTGTATGCTTCTTAGTGATATATAACGAGTAAGTATGAAGTTTTCTTGTTCTTCTGAATTTAAAATACTGTTTAGTGTATAGTGATAGAGAAAAAACACATGTATTTTTAAAACATCTCATACATTTGTTTGTGCAGAGTAAATATGGTGATTTCTGGTTCCAAGGTTGACAGTGAAAGGCATGCATTATTAATATTGGCACATGAACTTGATGAAAATAAAAGTGGAGTTCTACAAAATAAATATAAAACAAGGCAAACGGACAAATTCTCGAAATATCACAAAGCAAAATTAAAAATAATAATTATAAATGTATTCGTAAAAAGCGTTTACTTTGTGGCTTGCCATATTTTTAAATAAAACAGATAAACTTTGTTTATAACCACTTTTATTATTCAATATTATGTCGACCGGTTTCAGAAGTACCCTTCCATCATCAGGACAATATTAACATTTTAATATTGTCCTGATGATGAAAAGGGTGCTTCCGAAACCGGTCGATAAAATATTGAATTATAAAAGTGGTTATAAGCAAAGTTTATCTGTTTTATTTATAATTAAAAATGTATTTAACCATTGAATTCAGTTTCAGTTGTTGTTTTACTGGTATCTCGATGGAGGGTGCTTCAAAGAACACCATTAATTCCTTCGGTACCGGTGGACAGCCGGGAGACACGTTAAACAAGTGTGCAATAATTATACATGGTCAACATTTTTTCGCATGATAATGGGGTGTTTTTACAACTTGTTACTGTACTCAACAGCTCGGTTTTGGAATGGTCCGGTGGTTAGTAGCTGGGTAAACGAATACGTCAGATTCCCAGCAAGGCATCGCGAGTTTAAGCTTTAAATTACTTGCCTCCAAAAACATTTCGGCCCTAAGTTCACTTCTTTCTACCTGTAAAAATACCCCCAGGCACTTAGATATATAATAATTTTTACTCGTAATAGCTGTTTTGCCTTACAAATACATTGTAAAACTTGGACTCGGAAAGCAGAACAGATGTCACGCGTAAAAATGATTACACAGCAGAACTTTTTGATTAAAATAATCGTGAATTGAAATAATTATAATTATTTAAGAAAAAAAAACCTTAACCTAAATTAAAACGCAGTTCTACAGAAACTGTTTCTTTAAAATAATAAACCAAAAATAAAATTCCACAAAGGTTGACTTTGGGAACAAAATTTACATTAAAACATTTTTTTTATAAAAACCTAGATAATTTAGAGAAGTATTTTTATTTCCTGAAAGAGCTTTGAAAAATGTTGAAAAATAATTTAGATGCAATGTTAAAAGCAATGAATTCCGTACATCATAATATGTTATGAACAATCCCTTATAAAATAATGGAAAAAAATTGAGGAAAATATCTAGACATAACATTCTGTAAAGCATAAGTATTAAAACTCTCCTATCATGATAGCGGAATGAATAAAATAAAAATAAGGTTTTTATTTGATTTAAAATCAGATGGGAGTGTTATCTTGTAATCGAAGATGCATTTCGCGTCAAAGCCCACCTTCGCAAAACAAACGCGATGAATATTGCATGAACCGGAACGGGGCTTCGCTCGCTGCCAGCACTGCCAGATACAGGGGCTTGTTTATTTATTCTGATTGTTTGGTTGAAATGTGTAGGTGGAATGAAACACAACTGTTTCTTTGATAACAACACACTTGTTCACGTGAAAAGAAATTCATCGATTCTGTATTACGTAGCTCTACTCTTCTATATAAACAATTCCTATAATACCGAAAACGTATTAGATTTATATTTGAACAAATAAACGGAATGGATTTTTTTTTATTTCCTTATGAATAGGTAATTATTTTGGAAGATGGAGTAATTTAATATTAATTCTAGACTTTGTAAGAAGTCAAAAGATCTTACGTAAATAAAAATGGATAGTTCATCCAAGACACAATCTAGGTATACAATATGTGCTCAGGTATAGTATACCATTACACATATGACAGCCTATATCAGAAGAAATTTAAAGATAATATTAATAATTTTCAGTGAGGTATGAGATCGATTAAAATGCCGGTTTCTAATAAGGTAGCTCAATTAGCAAAGGCGTTACTCCCGGATGGAGTAGAGGTTCCGAGTTCGAGTCTCGGTCGTGACCGTTATTCTTTTAAGTTTCTGGCTTTTTCTGTTTCATATTTACGTTGAAAAAGATTAAAGTAGTTTAAATTTATCGATCATATCAAATTATTAATATTCATGCTTTAAATGATTCTCCCCCGTATATGTACATCTTTTTTTATATGATTATTGTACAAGATTTTTAACTGCCCGGAGCCAGTGAAAGTACGCCATCTCTTCAGAGGCAGGGTAAATAGAAGAAAGTAGTATTTTACTAGGGCGATACTTATATAGTATCTACCCCTCTAGATGAATACATTTTAATAGATATTTCGATTATGTGATATCTCTTACATTACAATACTGAGAATATTATCTTCCACTCTGAAATCAGGCTGAATAATCCCTTTTTTTTTAAAGCCAAAAATCTATTTGGACTATGTCACTAGGCATACATTGTGTTGAAAAAAGTATAAGTCCGTATCCGTCCTGAATCTTGGACTCAATCCGATTGACTGCTAGTCGAGCGTCCTACCCAACGGGCTGTCGACCACCACTTTAAAATATAATTATGTTTCTATGAAAATGCGTAATATCAAATAACACATAGAAACACTTCAAGTTTTAAACCCGCAACTTATGGTCCAGGGCCAATGAGCTAACAGCTCTGCCATGGAGCTCGTCAGTGAGTTGTGTGTAGAACCTTAAAAGTGGCTGTAATTACACATTATCAATATTCCCCCTACAGATCTTCTCACGCTCATTTTAGACAAGGTACATCCTCATAACATATTAACTTAATAAACATGTTATGATTTTGTCAGAGACATAGGCTAATTATATAGTTATATATTTTAATAGTGTAGTCCCGGCAGTTATTAAATTATAAAGACTAGGCCTAATAATTTGTCTTAAACATTGACTCTGCCAAGACGGAACAGTTAATTTACTAATTACACTCATTAACTATAAATAATTTATTTTGTGAGTACGTACGAGTGCGAATTTTTCAAAATTGGAACCGCGGAAAATTATTAAAATAAAAAAATTAAATATTTTCGAATCTAGACAAAATAAAATAGTGATATTTAATTGACAGATTTTAGTTTTTGATAACAGTGTCTGATAACATTGGAAGTCAAGTTACATACCGTGATTTTTCACGGGTAACTAGTTTTATATGATAAATTGAATCAAAATCTGTGAAAATTCAAACGGTAAAACAGAAAAAAAATCGTTTGTATTAGCAAAAACTCTCACACGGTCAGTTTTGGCGTCTTAAAATTTATAAAAAAGATTTTGATGTCACAATGTTTTTTTTTGTCATGAGCTGTTGGCTATTAAAATTTACACTTGACTGCAGAAAAAATAGACAATATGCCGCTGTGTTTGTTCCTTATTTTTCCGTTTTTTTTCGAAAACAAGAGTGTCGAAATCTGAGGCGATATAATAAACCTACCAAAAGACAATAGAGAATATTTGTATCACACCTGAAACACCTTATCACAAAGATTATTGAGAGGAATTCTTTGAACCTGTTTCGTGTAATGTTTTGCTTTGGATTAAAGACTCAAATATCCAACCAAACCGAATGATATTTTTGTTTATTTAAAAGTTAGGTTAATTTTTAAATTATCTAGTAAGTACTTACTTCTGAGAGGTATTTGACTTATGTTTATTTTAAATCCTGAAATATAAGCCATAAAATTAACAAACATTTATTTTTTCATGATTTTAAAGGAAACTGTTTAAACTCTTATATTATGATGATAGTATTAGCTAAGGGTCACCACTTAAAAATACACACTTGTTGGTTTTCTAGTACAAACAAAACTAAAAAAATATTATCCATTAATTGTATACGAGTAGTTAAGAAAATATCTAAGGTTAACATTGAATACAATTCTTAAACGGTAATCTTTAAAATTATTTGTGAAAGACTAACTGGCATTTTATTTATGGTTTTAAAGATTATTTTGTAGAACTCCATTTTAATTTTTAGGTTTTTTAATTTTATTTAAACATTAATTATTATTATTTTAAATTAAAAAAAAATTTTTTTAGTTAAAAGCTCTGCGATGAAAAAAAAATACAAAAAAAGACTTACTGGCATATTAGGTACAACTTCCCAAAATAATTTCGCTGGTTTTCAAACTGCACCTTTTACTGATATTTTAGTGTGTTTTTCATAGAATTAAAAGGATTACAAACAAAACTTTGTATTTACTGGAAACCTCAGATATTTTTTCTAACTACCCATAGACAATTTGTAGAAAAATAATATGTAGTATGGCTTTAATTAGAATGCTACAAAGTAGCGTCATTCTTGAGTCCTAGCCATTAAATATATCTCATTTCCATATGATAGTCTTAGCTGGTTTTATTGTTATTTTTTAAATATCTTTGTTAATTTATTCATAGTCTTACAAACTAACCGAAACAAAATAAATTACCTTCTTTATTAAAAAGGTATGGTAAATATCTAGTTCGCTTGAGAAGTATTTTGTTTATTTTGCTCCAAATTATAATATTGATGTAAAAGAATTCGCTCTCTCGTGATTGCAGAGGCAATTTTGGCAATTATTTCTGACTAAATGGTTATTATTTTGAAAAAATGTTTTTGCTCCGAATACTTAGGATTGATAAAATTTTTCATTTAAATTATAATGGAATAAAAGCTATTGTTTGGGTCCAAATTTAAAATTTCAAACATATTTGTATTCTAACATTTAATTTTTATTTGTTATTCAAAAATTCAACCCATAAAAACACTCATTATTTTTTTATATTTGCCAAGAAGAAGTAAGATTTTATAATATTTATCATTTAATCGCGAATAATTAATTGAAAACGCTGTATTTTAAATAAAAAAAGCCTTATACCTTTATTATTATTGAATTTATCAACCAGCATTATTTTTTACTGAGAAAGAATCGAGCATTATTGTAATTCTATTACCGTCAAAACAAAGTGAATAATATATTGGTCAACCCTTCGACATGGTTATGCGGTTATTAACGTTGCTTCCATCATTCTGGAAAATTCTGGTGGTTGACGAATTTTAATTATATTGACCCGGTGGTAAATAATCAGATGTCCAAACAATATTTATAATCAAATTGTTATCAATGTTCGCTGTAGCCTGCACATGGAGATTGTCCTGTAGATAACCAACCTCTGATAAAATAAGACATCCGAAAAATAAGAAGAAGACTGCTACCAGAGTTTAACGAATGTGACCTTCTGCTATAATCTACTCTAAATACCACCGCCCCGTGTTGAAATCGCAAATACTTTGTTTTTGCTTTGATTGAAAACAAAAGATATTTTTTTTCGTTTTTAATATTTTTTATGTAAACCACTATTTTATACGCATAAATCATATCTCTTTTTTTCTATGTAATTTTCCACTCCAAAAAATAACGATGATTTATCTTTAATATTTCTAGATTTATTCATTGTTAGTTTTACTTTTGTTCTATTACGAAGAAAAGGATCTCCGAAACCTATCGACATTTTAGTTTAGTTAGGGTTATTTGAACTTATTTGTATCTTCTTTAAATATCATTACAGTAAGCCATCGTATAACTGTAACATATATTATTATCAATAATCAACATTGTTTCAGCATTTCACAGTGAGAGCAGCTACAGATTTTAGAAAGTCCTGGAACTTTAATACCGGTTTTAGCAATAAAGATCATTTCTTGTCAGATTTTTTTACGTGTTTATTTTTTAAATTTTTTTTATTCATGTATTAACAATAAATAGTACACATAAACATAAAGTAAATAAAAATACTGTAAAAAAAGGTACGCGTAAAACAATGTGCAATTAAAAAATATAATTCGGCTATTTTATTTTTCGTTTCGGACATAAAAAAATTATTAAATATTTGGTAATTTAAACGTTATCCCAAGGAATACGAATGAAATCCATAAATACATCAAAGCTTGTTTCTACAACATAATAACTAAAATCAACTCGACGAGAGTAAGATTCAAGCCCACATCATTTAAACATGGTCATAAAGTCAGATGGAAAACGACCACCATAAATAAATGAGAAAATTAACGAGAAAAATACAAACTTATGGGAATATATAAGTAATTATGCATAGATGATATGTGTTTGCTTTATTTGTGTTTCTACGTCTAAATAACTATTCTTAGTTTTATTACATTTTTGAAAACGTTTAGGAATAAATTCAATATTGTTTAGTTCTAGTGTACAAAATAAATAACTTCAATACATTGTGTTAAAAAAAAAATCATTTTATACAATGGAGCCAAAATAAGAATAAAGTTTTCAAAATTAAGAGAAAACTTTGATACTTTTAGTAAATTATTATTTTTTTTCATAAAGCAACCTTTTTTTTAAATTCCAGTTCCTGTACAATGAAAAGCTTAATTCTAACAACAAGATAAGTAATAAATTGCCAAGTACTGTTTTAAAACGATCAGGAAAAAATACGGATTTTTTCTTTTCAGACAAACCAAGGGAAAAAATATTTTACGTTTGTAAATCTTCATTTACAAGAGACATTATTTTGCTAAAAACCTTGAACAAAAAATCAAAATATAAAATAAAACAGATTTTCTCAGATTTGTTTATTTCTTGTCTTTTAAAAACCTTAGCGGAAATCGGTTAACATATATGATCTGAACCCAGTGATCGCGGATTCAAAACTCACCGTAACCATGTATGGGTAATTTCTCGTAAAGAATTTTGATTCAGAATGTGAGAGTACATCACGCAGAATCGAAACGTCGGCGTTGCTTGTAATAGATTCTCCAATATTTGGTGATTCTCCAATATCGGATGATCCAAGTACTAACCAATTACCAACTTCTTTCGTCTTTTTCTTCAACTCATCTTACACTTATTTTAATTCACAATTGGATCTCTTATTATCTTATATTAATGAAAATAGTATTTCTTCGCAACTGTTTATATTAGATTCTGAGTAGTATATGTTATGAACCGACTGGGTCAAATTAGATTTTATATTATAAAATATTAGGGTGAGTACCAAGGGAAGGAAAAAACCTGTTAAAGAGAAAGGGGAGAGCTTCCTGCAATGAGCCTACTTGTAGGCGGGCAGCGTAACAGGTTCTCAGATGTGCGGAGAATAAAAAGGTTTTTAATGAAATCTCACAGGGAATAATTATAATTAAAAGGCCACGGTGTTGATGGCCGCAGTTTGGCGGGTTATTTTTCGAAAAAAAGGCTTGAATTAAAAAAGTAATAAATTACGAAAAAAATTCTAAAACACCCTCGAGCCTTTGATGTACTCGTATAATATATTATAAAACTTTTTTCTTTTAAAATGTAATCCTTTAAAACGCGGATGTATGGGTGCTTTCTCAAAATATCCTCTTTAGGTAGGGTCATTTACATGTTACAGGTTCCTCAAAGAAATGTAAAAAAATACGGAATTACACTACATTAAAAAAAAAGGATATCTTCATCAGATACATTGGAACGACCCAAACAAGTTAACCCACTGGTTATCAATCCAGTGGAAGATTGGTTTAAGATGTTGTAGATGAAGTTTGCCTCACGGCTTTGAAACTAACACCACTAGTGTGAGTGCAGTTCCGCTTACTCGTTTCTGGTTGCAATTGGACGGTGTAAAAATTATCTTAGCGATTTTCCATCTCCGGAAGGAGAGAGCAGCAGTACATATTTATTATATTTTATATCATATTTTGACATATAAGTTTTTTTTAAATATTTTACATTGTGTGGAAGGAGGTTATGTCAGAAAATTTATGGTTGGATTGATTAAAATAATCAGCACCAAGTCTCATGTGTATAGTCCTGTTGTTGGTATATTCTATTAAACTCTCAACATTATCCCCAATAATAAAATAAGTCACAGATAGTTTTCTGAATTAGAACAATGAAACTTCAACGAGTAGTAATGAGCCAGTGATGAATCAATCTCTATTTAAGTAACTACAAATATTGTATTGCTTTTCAAATACTTGTTTTTTTTAAATAACTACTTTAAACTGCCCGGTTTCACCCGGAGATTCTGTCGATTGAATCCTGAACTGTTAACGATATACTGGCATACTGCTCTGCTTCTCTAGAGATCAAAGACATAAAAAAACATAACTTCTTGTCTTATTTTTTGTGTTGAATGGATATTTCTTAAAACTTTCGTATGAAAGCTTTATATCTCTTATGGAAAAACCGTAGTAAGCTAAAAGAGTCGAGTTGACCAAAAAAATTCAGACACAAACTAATAAGTCATTTTTAAAACGTCACAGTAGAGTATTTACTGCGTGAGTTTTTGCCACAAATTTGGTTTCTGCATTATATTTATAGTTTACTAGATACACTTGACAAAATAAAAACATTTTATCTAAAAAAACGATAAACTTACCAACACAGTTGAGCTTACAGAAAATAAGTATACAATTATTATATTTTCGTTGAAAGCAATTACGTTGTGGTTTGACATATTTAATGAAAATGAAATAATAACTTTGTAAAATACCACATACTTATTTATTTTTTTATGACCGACTGTTTTCGCGTAGCCTAAGCATCATCATTGTTTTCTCACTGTTCTCTTATTTTATTTTATATTGTGTTTTCTCTCTGTATGTATATATATAACTGCACACTTTGTATTTTATGTTTAGTCTAATTTTGTACCCTGGTGATGCTCAGGCTAAGCGAAACCGGTCGGTCATAAAAAAATCTGTAGTCAAAGTTATTATTTCATTTTCATTATACAATTATTATTTATGATTTTTATCAAAAAGCATACACAAATTCACTGCCTAATGTGCCCAGATTAAAATCCCTGCTTACTTGTAGCACCAGTAAAACCTTTACAAATAATATAACAATGTCTGGGTTTCCGGCTGTCGACGTAACAAACTCGCAAGGAACAATTCACCGCGATCCCGAAACTTTGAGTAGTTTGAGATGTCTACAAGTTTTCTCGTCCGAAAGATTTATATGTACTGAAATCGGAGTTGCTTGCTGAAGGAACATTTGCTTAACCAAAGTAAGGCGGGCAACCTTCACTCGTCCCGCGGACCGAGGAGCGAGGAGCGAGAAGCGTTCCTTGTCGGAATACTTTGACGGCTTCAACTACTTCCCCGTTTAGTGGATACTAAATATTGTCGTGATAGATTCTTCATTTTATTGGGGTGGTGCAAGAGTTAGTAACGATTTCATTATTTAATATATATATAACCGAAAAAAACAATCCATTTATTTATATATGTGGCATGGTTCCGAAAATACTAAGGATTGTTATTACTTACAGTATTGACTTTAAACTAGTTTTGGACATAATTAAACATTCATTCCTAAAATAAACTATCTCGAAATAATACTATCTGAAAGACAATCATGACGACAATTTGAGAATTTTAATGCCTAATTTTTATAATTGATAAAATAGAATACAGTGTCGTTTGTACATATATGTCGTTTTTTGTATTCATCTTTTACACTTTGTGCATTGAGTCACAAATGAAATATTCCTCGGCATTGCTTACGATTGACTACCAACGTTCTGGTAGTTTTTTACACTTTGTGCATTGAGTCACAGATGAAATGTTCCTCGGCGTTGCTTACGATTGACTACCAACGTTCTGGTAGTTTTTTACACTTTGTGCATTGAGTCACAGATGAAATGTTCCTCGGCATTGCTTACGATTGACTACCACCGTTCTGGTAGTTTTTTAGACCTTGTGCATTAAGTCACAAATGAAATGTTCCTCGGCATTGCTTACGATTGATTACCAACGTTCTGGTAGTTTTTTACACTTTGTGCATTGAGTCACAGATGAAATGTTCCTCGGCATTGCTTACGATTGATTACCAACGTTCTGGTAGTTTTTTACACCTCGTGCATTAAGTCACAAATGAAATGTTCCTCGGCATTGCTTACGATTGATTACCAACGTTCTGGTTTTTTATACTTTGTGCATTAGGTCACAGGTGGAATGTTTCGTGACATTGCATTGCTTACGATTGACTCCAAAAGTTCTGTTAGTTTTTAGGAGTTAAATCAGGAGAATGGAGTGGATGCAGAGTTATCGCTCAATTAAGTTATTGAAAAGCTGCGTTTTAAATGTCAGTTATAGAATGAACATAGACATAAATGCTATTATTTTTTTTTTTCAAATCTCCTTCGAAACTTAAAACGCTATTATTAATCTTATGCTACAACCCATCATAATAAGTATTTATTAATATTTTTACTGGGACCAAAGAGTATATATGCATACAAGAGAGACTTAATTATTATTTTTTTTTTTACATATAATTATGAGTTGAGGTATACTTTTCAATAATAGTTTTGTAGGATTCTAATATATGCAATAATAAAAATGACTTATCTATAATTTCAACAAGGAGAAAATATAAAATTTTTTTTAGGAAAACAATTCTTCAACCATAATCTTTAAAATTCTATGAACTACATATTAAAATGTCAGTAGTAGGTGCAGTTTGAAAACTAGTAAAAACATCTAAAATTTAAAATGTGTTTTAGAAATAATTAAAAAGATTACAGGTTAAAAACATTATTCACTGGAAACCTTACACATTTTCTTTACTACCCGTATAGAATGAACTGATAAATCATGTGCAGTATTGTTTGCATTAGAATCATACAACGTATGTATTTTTGAGTGTTAACCCATGTTATTTACGAACGATTAGCAGAAATAAGAATGTAATAATACTAAAGAAATGACAAAGTGAGGTAAGGTTAAGAAAAAAGCAATACTTTAACTTTAAAAAGGTTTTGAAATTACGCTTTTGTTTTAATTAATTAATTTATTATTTATTTATTTAAAAAAAATTACATAAAAAAACAGTTGTTTACCAAATACATTAAGATATTAATGATATAAAAATATTGTAGATACATGCATAGTGTAAAAAATATAAAGTACACATTTATGTACACCTCGCATATAGACAAGGTATCCAAATGAGTTATATGAGTACAAACTGAAGTAGTGTGACGCATTATATATAATGTAATAACGCAAATAATGTTAGTAATGAAAAACAAAAAGATAAAACATAAGAGGGGTTTATTCTTATACACATATTATGAGAAAATCGTTGAATTGGAAAGTGTACAAATGTGCGTAAAAAATATTTTATTTAAAAGTATGTAGATCGTTACGTACCTAACGGTCACTCTTGTACGTACATCAAGATATAAACATCCAACGTTAGTAATTAGTTAAAAAACATCATTCTTTACACCTATTTAAAATATATTAATAGTAACTTAACACATTAAAACGAGAGTGGTTATTTATAAAATCTTTTCTCTCAACGTAGACTTTAACACCAAAGATCAATAGTTGAAACGGAAGAGTGAATAAGCGAACTTGGGTGCGTGCTAAGTTCCTTCATCTTTATATAGATTTAATAAAATCCGTTCACCCTTTTTTAGTAGCTGCCTAACTCGGTAAGTAAATAAATATGAATGAAAAAGAAGTCTCGACAACCGTGACTTTCCGACCTCTGTCTTAGTCAATATTCATCACGTCCTTTGGCCAAACTTTGTGATAAATGGCGTCGCCTAATGGCCGCCCCACTGGCCGACTATAAACATGGACTAACTAAAAAGTAGCGTGATAAAAACAGAGTTCCGGCTTGGCGGACCCGCGCAAGGACAGATTACTTTTATTATAAAACACTCGATGGTGATGGTGGTCTATTGTGTTTTTTTAAGCGAATCCTGTTGTTGTCAACAAAATCATTCGAAAAAATGTGTTGAGAAAGTCTCAATGAGTTTTTTAGAAATTACCCTTACGCACTATTGTTGATTTTTAAATTACAAGTTCAAGTATCTACTTCCTGTGATAGAACAATTTAATACCTAAACATAAATATATTTTTTTCGGCAAAAGAAATCGTTTGAAAAGATTATGGTTCAATGAATTTTGGATATCATGCCCCCGAATGCTGGATCTGAAGTCAATTGCAAGTTACCTATATAAAAACAAACTCTTCTAACTCCAGAGGTACTACAGCGCTTTGGAATTTTTCCTGTGCGATCTTTCAGGTCACTTCTCTACCATGGTACTGGAAGACAATCAAACTCTATTATTTTGAACGCTTTGCTGCCTGGTTGGATGTCTTTAAAAAAACAACTTTATTAATGTAAGAAATTGCATTGTACTACCCCGTGACACCTTACAGAATAAAAAAAAAATACTTGCAATGTCTAAACACCTCAAAGATACTTTCCTTTCAATTTGGCTGCCCGACCATTCATCCACCAACACCCACGTTGAAGGTTTATAGAGACGAGTTTGCTAAACGTGTTAGTAAGAATCTCACGAACAGGAACGCTCTAAATTTAGAACACGCTGGAATTGAACAGCCGGGGAATATTTGTTTGAACGCAGCCTAATTACACTTCCGCAAAACTGCGGTCGCAAAATTGCAGAAATCAAATACGAACCGATATTAAATCGGAATCCAAGCCCGACAATGATACTATGTCGCTTCTCAGATACACTCCCTCGGCATACTCTTGTAACCCAATCAATACAATTCGATTACCATAGAAACATGGGGATAAGTAGAGACTTTGTAACCCGATGGGTTAAGAATATTTTACGATGCACTGTAAATATTTTAGTATCGTTCTTCATTATGATATTGGAAGCCTTTATGCTTTTTAAGATAGTGGGGATAAAACTTTGTATCTTATTAAAATATTTCGTATCATATTGTAGTAGGCACTTGCTTCGACCCACAGAAGAAATTCTACACGTGTAAACGTGTCGTTAAATTATATGGAAGATGATCATAAATAAAGCCATAAATTTTTCAAATTGTTTTGCACTACAAGATAAAACAGAAGCTTTCCATGTGGCGCTAACCTGAAATAATACGCTCAGCTTACTTAAAATCCTTTTTGAGATATAATTAAATTGGTGTACGGAATAGCCAGTATTTAAACGTTTATACAAGTGTCACGATAATGAGTGATAAATTAATTATTCACCCTTTGATAGAAATTACTTTATACCTAGCAAGTAAGTGTAAAGCAAGGTTTGAAGAACAAAATTCAGTGTAAATCGTACTAAACAATAATACTTTACACAAAATATTGGCTTACACGAATAAATATACTGGTCTCGACAAAATACTGATATTTGATCCCGGTTCCTATATTTCAAAACTAACCTTGTTCAATGAATTACCTTATCACAATTGCATGCAATATTTTTGTGGTAATACATGCATTATTAACCCTACTAACACATGAAAACTTGGCACCGTAATATATTTTAAATTACCGGTTTATGACTGAAGCAACCATACGTCAGGTTCGTACCCAGGCGACACGGATTCAATCATCTGCAAGTCCTTCATAATTGTGCAAGTAACATCTTTCGCTTTTAATGATGCAAGAAGGGGGAATTCAAATATAGTCAGGTTATTCGTAATCCTGAAAATTCTATTTTCTTTTAAAAAAGAAAAAAATGAGGTAATGAAGTCATGTTTACATATTGGATGAATTAAAACCAAGGTAAATACGTTGTGTTATGTTACTTGTGTTTTATTGAACGATTTTTGAAGGTTTTCTGGAAAAAATAACATATGTTTCTTGTGGCTGAAATAATTGATTCACAAAAAGTATTAAAATTTCATTTGCTTAATGTACTCTAAAATGTGTTGTTTTTATACAATCAAAATCAACACTAACTGAATTTTCGTGGTAAATTTTTTATGCTAATATTTTGTTTAAATATACCAAACATTAAAAAAATATCAATACATTGAAATAAATTTCGTAATAATATTGTATCAGAATATTATGTTAAATTCTTTCTTATTTTCACTGTAGAAAAAATATCATTTGTAATACTTTGGTAGGTTTTATAACGTATTTTTCCGAAAATGTCCACTCAACGGCTTTTTACAAAGCTATAAAATACCTTATAACTCTGGTTAATACTTATTGTTTATTAACTCAAAATAAATTATTAAAATGTCACAAAATTTCAAAATAGCCAATAAAGAAAAAAAAATACTTCGAGATATCTTTGAAATAAATGTGTCAACATTATTATTCAATGAGATTTTCTCTGAATTCTGTTTCTGCTTAAGTCCATTCTTAAGAAATGGAGGAGTATATTCCAAGACTTAGGCCTGATATATTGGCACCACAATACATGTAAAAACGTGCCAAAGACTTGAAAAACAGAAAAGAATCTACTTATTATAATGAAGAGTAGACAAAAATTAAAAAAATGTCCAAAAGGGTGTTTTTCTTGTAATTCCATCGATGTGACTAGTGAGTTGAATAATAAAGCTCCAGTTTATTTTTATTCAGTGCTTTAAATTTACAAGACATTCTTTTATCTTGTAAAACGCAATAATAATGTCAGCAAGTCTCACTTGGACTTCGGTCTATAAATATCGAAACATTCAGTCAGTTTGGACTGAATTGGTACAAAAGTTCTGAACATTTACTGGTTGGAAAATATCTTAACTCCACTTGAAATGGAATTGTGACGCGTGTCACGAATTAGAAATTGAAAATTTATTCCAATGTAGTTTACGCTTCAGACACATACAAACTCATCTCATCCATCAGTCACGGAGGGTGGGTTTTTTAGAGTATAGCTTCGGAACAACTTTATAAAGATCTCTTAAATTTCCCCCCATAGTAAAAAAAGGAATGTACGCATACAGAAAATTATTTGAATACCTTGTTTGAAACAATATCTTTTGATGCCGTGCAACTATACTGAACAATGAATTTTAAAGTTTTAGTCACGTTGTAATGATATTGCGTTGATACGATAAGGAGGCTTAGGTATACATAATTTACTGTAAGGGTGGTAATCGCAAAGAAAACTAAGGTTTTCTCTTTTTTTTAATTTGCGTTCTGCGCCCTCTGGAACATTCAGGATTTTCCCTGTTGAAGCGTTATCTCTGATTTATCACACATATAACAAAATTTTCTCCGCTTCGTTGAGGGGCATACTTTTATGTTTAATATTGTATTTTAAATTGTTCCTCGTTGTGCCTGATTTTTTTAAATGTTAAAAACTCTTCTTTATTGAAGGATAAACTTATTCATTAAAAAAATGTGATTATGTTTTGAAATTATGATTAATTGTTAGGGTGTTGGCCCGGTGAGACAAATAATTGTGTTACATGATTGTTTGTTTTTTTTTAAACGATCCATGTCTTGCTTCTGCCGATTGAACGAGTGAATTTATTTAAATGAATGGACACGTTTATTTGACCGATTTTAAAGTATCTTCGTTTTTATACATCAAAGGTTTCGTATGATTTTTTTTAACGTTATATTACGTTCTAAGCATGTTAATTAACGCGTAGAAAAAGGTTAAGGGCTCATTACATAGGTAAACATATATATACCTACATTTTTTTGACCACTTCTAAATTAACGTACTTAATTACATTTATTTATTTATTTACGCCTGCTAAAGGCTATTACACAATAAAATACATTTGAATAAGGATACTCACAAGCAGCAGAGTGGTAGATACTCTCAGTATCGCCCTGGTGAAATACCACCATTCAGAATCGAAACGTTGCTTGAAATGGCTTCAGCCGTGTTTGGTCACCAGATCTGAATAGCCAGGTACTTCCCAACTTTCCTCTTCAAAATCTCCTTCCCCTTCCCACTACCTTCAGCCTCACAACATACCCTATTTGGGGATGTCATAGACTCACTGGGTCTCGGTTGGGAGCAGTTAAAACTCTTGTGCGGTATTCATACAAGAGAAAAAAGTAATCGTAATCCAGGCGTTCTATTGGATTACCGATTCTAAAACTTAAATATCTTTAGAATTTATGTTGGATTCTTTCAATCGTGTTCGAATGAACATCATAGTGTGGAAACCAAACTGTGGAATTGTACTCAATATGAATCCTTACAATTGACATATATATTGTTTTAATAGTATTGACATTATTGAATTTACTAGATACTCTTAAAATAAAGCCTAACATTTTCAAAGCTAAGTTGTAAATGGTGTCTATATGCTTGATAATATTAAGTATTTTATAAAACCAAATGACCAAGTCATTGATTTCCGAGACTGAAACTAATGAAACATTACTAAAAGAATTATCAAACATTTTCGGAATCATTATTCGATAAAATTTCATAATTATAACATAAGCAATAAAAATACCATCTTTCATCATGTTACTTCGTCTTTTTTTATTTCTATACATGTGTATATATATATATATATAACATGCGTTCGCACGGAACATACCCTATGTTCATGCATCACATGGAACTACTCGAGAAGATACATTATCAAAGCTTAGATACTAGGCACAATGCAGGTCTCAATAGGCTTTAAAATTATAAATCACTTAATCGACTGTCCACACCTCTTGGCATGCAATTGTTTATTCTTACCAGAAAAATACTGTCGCAGCAGAAATCATGCAATGTTCAGAATTCCCTATGGTCGGACAGATGTTTTGGCTCAGCAAAGCATGACAAGAGGTATAATTCTGTTAAATACATCATCTATATACATTGATATATTTTCAGATAATTTACAAAAGTTCAAAAAACTTACAAATTTAAAAATTTTATAATTTGAAATTGCTTACTTGTTATTCCATTGTACTGTTATTGGGTTTATATGTGTTGTACAATAATATATTTTTTAAATTTTTTTATTGGTGTGGGTATATTTTATCTGCTTTTAAATTGGTTTATTATTTAAAAAAATCAAAAAAGCTTTGTTAAAATATTTATTTTTTATAATAACTTTATAAACCCCACTTTTAATGTATTTTGAGAAATTCACAAGCAACTGGGTTTCATGATTTATTATTTTAATATAAACAGTGTTAGTTTAATTTTTAAATTTGTTTTTTTTTCGCTCAAGAGTCCCAACTGCTACCAATTATCTAGAGCTACTGTGGTTGATTTAAATTCCAATAGAGGTATGTTATGAGGCTGAATGTAGTGGGGACTCACTGTGGGACAAGGGAAATTAAAGGACTACATGAATTACGACAAAATACAGAGTAATCACACTAACATAAATCACACAATATAACATACTAAAAAATGCAGTTATTTTTTTTTGGTAATTAGTATTAATATATATTTAAAAAAAAAACCTTGAAGTGCAGTAAATGAGAATATTTTTACTCTACCGGAAAAAGAAAACGTGTTTTCATCTTTAAATGAATTTAAAAAACATTCTTTTGCAGCTTTATTTTGTTATTTTTTACTAAGTTGACTTTTTTAATTTAATCTGGAAGCGAGTTATGTAATGTGCAGGCAATATATTCCAAAGATTTTATCCTACACTTTGTGGTGTGTGTAAGTGGAATGTGAATTTTATTGTTATTTCGTGTGTTATGTTGGTGGATGTCTTGATTGTATGGTGAAGGGGTTTGATGTTAGTGTGCGTTGTTTGCCGAGTATTTTGTAGAATGGTGCTTGTGATTTCATGTTTCACCAAACACGGCTAAAGCCATTTCAAGTAGCGTTTCGTTTCCAAATAGTGGTATTCCACCAGGGCGATACTATGAGTATCTACCACTCTGGAACGTGCCACAAACATACTGTATATTATTTTATACCATATGAATGAATTGTGAAATAATTCATATTGATTAAATAAAATTTATTTGCGCATACCGGGATTTGGGCCCGTGATCTTTGGATTTGTAGTCGAGCGTCTTAACTACCCGACCAAAAAGGCCATGTTAGTTTACACAATATTTCGTTGCCATAATTTGGTTGCGTTCTTAGTTTGGTATGTTGTTTAATGAAGGGAATACAGGTTGAGGAGGTCGAAGTCATTTTTTGGTTCCCTGGCTAATGACTAGCTAACTAACTAACCATCACGCCCTTTGTCCGCAAGGGTAGACAGAGAGGACGGACCACCACACAACTCTGTCTTGGCACACACTCCTTGCTACATTCACATTGATACATACATCTCATACACACTCTTCTGTTATTCTGACTCTTCAAACGACCCGATTCAAGTATTTAATTCACTTGATCTTGCCATGTCTTCCTCGGGCATCCCCGACTTCTTCTTTCATTCACTTTTGCATCATGGATCGCATGCTGCGTCTGTCTTATGATTTAAAAATAAATGTACGAACTTCAATATAATAATAAGCTTAAATAGCTTAATTCAGCAAATAACAATCTGAATTCGAAGATTTATCAGAATCTGAATCCGCGATCAAACTTTATTAATTATTATTTTGTTTAAAACGTCTTGTTTATCGAACCTTCGCATCTTCCACTGTCCCAGAAAATAATTTGATGATGACGGTTGAAGGGTTTCAAATCAAAATCATTATGGTGGGATTAAACTTGTAATAGTATAGTTCAATGCCTCGAGTTTAAAGAACGAGGAACGAGAAGTAGGTACTTGGTATGATGGTATTGTGTGTTAATTGGAACAAAAATAGCTCGTTAATTTGAACAACATTCAATTTATAAAGTTGTAACGTCTACCAAAGAGCGGGTTACTCGTTCAAGTATGCCAATGGCATATGATTCAAGTTAGGAGCTTCAACGAGCGACACATTTTATGCGATCCATAGTATTGATCAAAAAAAACTTTTCAATATCGTACTACGAAAATATAAAAAAAAAAATCTTTATTTTATTCGAGAAAATGAATGTAAATAATAGACTTAAACCAATTATCAAAATACGCCTAAAAGCAATTGAATCGTGAAAATTATGGAGTCGTATATATAATCTTCATAAATATTTGTGATCCTATCGAGCACAGTTCGCACCGTTTAGGTTAAAACACGTATTTGTGAAGACCCTGATGAAATTAATTTCGTTATTTCTTATCTCTTCATCCTTTTACACCCATCTATCTCAAATTCAATACAATCTTGAGCGCAACGTATTGTTGCAGTTTACGGTGTTTGTTGCAAACACGTGGGCATTACGACCAGTCTATCTTTGGCCACCGCGACGCAAGGCTGTAAGAAACGCGCGAAAAGAGTAGCCTCGGCTACCGCGACAGTGAAAGTGTAATTTAGAGCCCGATCGACAAGCCCTCTCAGAAATTCGTTTCTGTCTGAGAATCGAAATCCGCGAAGTGTGAATTTTGAAGGCCGCTAGAAGACGACGGAAACCGGCCGAAAGAAAAAGAATTTTCGAGTCTTGAATTGGTGAGTGTCAATCCCTCATTCATATTCTTACCTTAGTTATCATTACTTGCAAAGACCCAAGTTTTTATTGAAGTACGAAATATGTTATGTTGTAAAATAATGTTCCATGTGCCCGAAGTAAGCTCAATTTTTCCTTGCTTCGGGTGAAATTGGTCAAACATTTTCAAATACCGATATTCTTACATGAAAATCAATCGCTGGCCTGTGACTAAAGAGTTTTCTTTTTATTTTTCTTTTAAATCTATATATGTAGATAACATTTTTTTGCGACTATGTGTTCAGTTTTTATGAATATTGATTGATAAAAGTTAGCAGATTCTTTTCGTAAAGTATTGTTCTTATTAGTTAGAGTTTGTCCTTCCAGGAATTTATATTATCTACTTTTCCGGAGTGTTCTAGAACACTTATTGACAGATAAAACCGCAAGTTTGCCATCAAACTTATGTCGTCATGCCAAATAATATATAACCTTTGAATTGTAAAACATATTTCTCAACTTTTCTAGAGAAAATATTTGTTTCACAACGACCAAGTTGCTGTACCTGTAGGCTCGTGGTGGTGTTAAAAAACATTTATAAGTTTGAAAACTAACAAAAAATAACTCATTTCATTTTTATTCACAATTCAGATGAGCTTTGTAAGATTTAGGGTAAAACTTTTTCACATAAATGAGTGAAAAAATTCTTTAGCCACTTTTTATTGATATAATAAACATTTTCCAAGACCCTCTTCCAATCCTCTCCAACTATTTATTTTAACAGTTTATATACACCGTCGCTGAAAAGGAAAAAAAGGCTTAAGCGACACTTTGGTCAAAAATAAGTTAAAATATGAAGTTTGTTCAGTTCTTTTTTCTGCATCGATTTGTCTAACTCTCGTTTAATTCTAAAGACTTGTATGGCGCTTCAGCTATTTAAACTATAATTACCATTTAAGAAAAGGCTTGTTTTAGCTTAACTTTTTTAGCTTTTTGTCAGAGTTAACTTTTTTTAACCAGGTACCGAAGACTTATGAATTTTATTGTGAAACAAACAAAAAGACTTTAAAGTGCTCTGGTGTCAACTTCCCAAAATTGCGTTTCAGCCCTTTTGCTTTTCCGGCGACGATATATCTTCAATTGTCATTAAATGTTAGTAAACATTTTATTATGAGGAACAGACCATCGGTCTTGAAAAATGTTGATACAATTAATAAAAAGGGGTCAAAACAATATATGAAATAAATAATTTATTTAAAAAGTAGTACCACAAAAGAACTTTGCGATTATTGCAGAAGTAAAACTATTTTGTTATCACATTAATGTCGGCGTGAATGAAAACACGTAATTGGTAATGCGTTTTATCGAGCGAAGTTATTAGCATAATTGTGTAGTGCTGGCAGTGCAAAACACAGAAGTAAGTGGCTGTAACGTCCTACCAGGGTCTCATTTAAAGATGAGATTATAACACGTGCTGTTGACAAATGACGTGTACGTTTTCAAGAGTGTAAGCACTCAATTTACGCCTAGGGTATCTTAATAATAAATATTAATGATTGAAACGAGATCAATAATCTTTAATGTAAATATGAAACAAGCAATAAGAAAAGGACAGACACTAAAATAAATAACGGTCGCGCCGAGACTCTTTTTGGTTTCATATTTGCGTTGAAGATTATTGATATTATTTCAATGTAATTAAAGTAAATAAGGTTTTAAAGTTAATTCTAATTTAATAAAACTAATAAATAATTAGGTAAAAACTTGATAATTCTGTTGCAAATGAAAATTGGTAGTTATTTCCAAGACCCTTAGTATGATTCCAGTTGTGTTCGTATAGATGTCTGCCTACAAATATAATGGTAGATGTCAATATCAGAGAATTCAAACAAATATATATGTTTTTTTAATAAATAACAATATTGAAATAGGTTTCAGTAGCACAATAGGTAAATACGTCACTCCCAGCGAGAGTATTTAAAAAAAACCTGTCTGTTTTTATTTGCTATTCATTGAATATTGTTTCAATAGTTAATTAATAAAAAATGTCACCACGTAAGAAGATAAAGAAGTTGAAATGCTTATTTCGTGATGCTGCAGTGTTGATTCCAGTTTCAGGTTACTAAAAATAGCGCCACCCTGTATTTTTACCATACAAGAATACGAATGATCATGATTGTAAAGTTAGAGTAGGTACACAATTACGCCGAGTAATTTCTAGCTTTATGTGTAAACCCGCTATTCTCCATCAATACTATTGAAAGCTGAGTTGTTTGCTAACCCTTTTAGCTTTTAATCTAATTGCGATCAATTGTCGATCGGAAGCAATCTTTCCAACAAGCCTCCCATTGACATACTGTAATAATAATAATAATAATATTTGGACGATTTGTATAGCGCCGTTTTTGTGAAAAATCACCTCAAGGGCGCTGTACAGATCTTCTCTATCGTTACATACTAAGGAATATACAGGAACATACTTACCTGGCAGGTCCCCATAGCACCAGAGGCGATTTAGGGCATGGCTTAAGTGACAAAGCTAAGTCACGGGGGCTCCATTAAATTTACAGGGCCTGCAGACACTTCAATAGTGCATTACTGCTGACCTTGTACCAAGCGCAAGTGTCTGGACTCCCTACATACCTGATAAAACCCTTAATTCAGTGCAGAAATGGGCGGTCCGTTTGATATATTCTACCAATATTAACAAACCAATTGAAATCGTTAAAGAACATACGCCACGTAGGAATGCTGTCTTTGTTCTACCGGTATCTTAATGGATGATGCTCCGAGGAAAATCCGTCATTGATCCCTTCGTCATCGGCGCACAGTCGGAAAACTCGCGACGCGCGCCCAACATTTGTTCACGATTGACATTTCGCTGTGCTAGTTCAATACTATAACAAAAAATTTTTTTTTTTGACTTATGGGTGTGTTTTGATTCCGTATGTAAGTTATAAGCAATCAGAAAATAGCAATAAGTTAAAAAAATTTTTTTTCGACTTACAGTATTGAACAACCACAGCGATTTGATACATGAGAACGGATCGCTTCTATGACTAGTTCTTGTGTTTAACATCTCGACTTAGAACAATTCTCCGAACTCTGTGTTTCTTCCCTTCTACAACATGGGCCTTTTCAAGACCATGGTTCACTCCTTCCTTTTCTCAATAAGACCCTTCACACAGCATTCCCAAAAAATGATATAGGCCCGAGAGAAATTATTTCCTAAAATTAAATTTAAAGCATTAATGCTTATTTAAAAAAAAATGTTTAAATAATATCGGTTGTGACCATTGTCTTTTTATTTTCTGGCTTTTTTCTGTTTCATATTTGTGTTGTTAATTATTGATATTATTTAAATATAAAAAAGGATATTTGAATAAGCCTTGTGCTTTGATCAAACGCTGAAACAGGTCGAGAATTGACGTTAAAAACGCGTCGATTTTAGTTTCGATCATTGCAACGCCGGTCAAAACAAGCATCCGCTCCACCTTAAAAGACGATCTCTTTCTATTGTATGGCAATACTTGAAAAACGTAATCAGTGTCACCACAAGCATAATAGACAATTACCTGCGCCACTCACAATATTTTTTCTCGGAAGATGACGTGATACACTTAGTAGAATTTTATCTTCCGACACGCAGACCAGAAAGCCACGAGGCGTGAGGAGGCGAGAGGCGGCGAGAGGAGGCAAGGAGACAGGCGAGGAAGCTGGCACTAAACAAAGCGTCATATAAACAGCGGCCATTTGTCAAACCGCGACATAAAACCCTGCTTAGAATAATGGCGCGAGTCATCCGTAAGGCGGGAAGATTTGACAGGTCGAATAAATTCCCGATTCGAACGTGGCTTTGGAACGGAGGGCCACGAGCGCATCGGGAGTTTTTCTAATGCGATGTGTCAGTTGATCAAACACTCCCACACACTCCACATACTCCACACACTCCGCCACCTGCATTTTAAATAATTCCACGCTTTCGTTGACTTATAGCACCGCAGAACGCTGAACGTGTGGAGATCCATTCTCTTTTGTGGTTTTCTTTGTAACTACCTGTCCAACTAATCGTCACGCCGTTTTTCCGAGGAGTAGGCCGCCATACAACTCTTATTTTTACTTATTTATTTAATTTAATCAATTTGTACAAAAATATACATTTTTACTTAATACTAACAGTACGTATAATATTAATTCAGTTAATATTCAATGTCTAGTTTCTAGTTAATGATAAATACCTCCCTAATAAAGAAAATTCTTGTGCTTAGGGAGGGAGTACTATCATGGGTTTCTTGAATATTTTTTTTGTATGGTTATAAATGAATATCAAGTGAATATAATACCTTTTAGGATATTTTATTGAAGAGTTTTTTTTTTATTCTTCGTAGTTGTTTACATCTATTATGTCTTTGTTGTGCTATTGCTGTATTGAGTTTCGGGGTAATTATTTGGCCTAATGTTATTGGTCTGGTGCTCACTGAATCCAAATTGCTTTTTTCTTTGTGGATTTGAAGTAATGCATTTTTTTAATATATTTTTTTCAAATCTAAAACTTTGAATTCTGTAAACAATTCGTCAGTAGAGTAATCTAATAGATTTTTTAGGATTACTTTTATTAGTCTTCTTTGTACTATTTCAAGTAGAGCTAAATTACTTTTATACGCACCTCCCCAGCCTATTATTCCATATTGCAGAATTGATTGGGCCAGTGCGTAGTAAGTCTTTAGTAATAAAGGTTTTTGTCAAATGGTTCTTAATTTTAGGAAAATGTAATATAGTTTACGTATTCTTTTTAACTATCTATCGACTTCTCGTTTTATGCACATTCATACGTCGTCACATAAACACTCTTTTGTTTTTCTGACTCTTGACATGACCCGACTCACATCTTCCTCAGGTGTCCCCAACTTCTTCTACCATTCATTTTCGTGTCATGTATTTTTTTGGCACTTCTTTCTCCGTTTATCTGCTCTACATATTCAAACCATCTAAGCATCTCTTTCTTAATTTTGTTTATTATACTTTTTCACCCTTGTATTCGCTCCTTGTTTTCTTTGTAATGCTTTGTAATTTTCTGCTGGCTCCTCCATAATAATAATAATAATAATATTTCGATAATTGGTATTGCGCCGTTTTTGTGAAAAATCATCTCAAGGGTGCTCATTACACAAGCAACATTTTACGCTTATTATAATGGTAGTAGGAGTTTTTCAAATAGTCAGGTTTAAAAATAATAAAATGTTCAAGTATTTAAATGTCCAGTTTTTTTAATAAATTACCAATGTTTTCCTATAGTTTTCGTTATATTTGTCATTCTTCTCTCACCTAAGTCTTATTTTGTTTCACAATTATCGTAAAAAATAAATTATCGCAGCTATTCTAATATTAATTTGTAAAGTAGTAGTTGTTTAACATTAATTTATGTCTGTATTTTAAGAATGATTCTGTATAATAACCCCAATAAACAAATGATGGATAAATAAACGATTTTTCAACAACCCACTATTTTCTGAAAACTTTGAGAATCATAAAGGGATAAAATAGTATAGATTTGACGGCCTCCATGGTCGAGTGGTAAGACGCTCGACTACGAATCCAAAGGTCGCGGGTTCAAACCCGGCGTGCGCCAATAACTTTTATTTAATTAATATGTGTCATAACACATTTAATTCATATGAAAATAATAACAAGTATATTTGCGGCACGTTCCAGAGTGGTAGATACTCTAAGTATCGCCCTGGTGAAAGACCACCATTCAGAATCGAAACGTTGCTTGAAATGGCTTTAGCCGTGTTTGGTGACCAGATCTGAATAGCCAGGTATTTCCCAACCTTCCTCTTCCCAATCTACTTCCCCTCCCCAGTACCTTCAGCCTCACAACATACCCTATTTGGGAATGCCATAGTCTCACTGGCTCTAGACGGTTGAGAGCAGTTGAGACTCTTGTGCGGTATTCATATAAAAGCCGTGTTTGGTGACCAGATCTGAATAGCCAGGTACTTCCCAACCTTCCTCTTCCCGATCTCCTTCCCCTCCCTACTACCTTCAGCCTCACAACATACCCAATTTGGGGATGCCATAGTCTCACTGGCTCTAGACGGTTGGGAGCAGTTGAGACTCTTGTGCGGTATTCATGTAAAAAAAAAAAAAAAAAAAAGATACCCGTCCCAAAAACAACATAACGACCTTCAAACAGCATAACCCTCCTAGAAAATAGCGCTTCATTTGATCTTAGTAATAAAACATAATATCTGTTATAATCAATTCTAAAGTAGCTTAAGCACTTAAGCGGACAGCTGCACGGCCTTTTCTGCTCCATCATGAGCTATAAAATATCGATAGAACTCTAAAAAAATTAAACAAGCACCTACATATTTGTTGTAATATATTTTTCAATTGTTAAAAATGAGAGAAAGTAATTAATACTCTGGCAAAACTAAGAACTTAGTAAGAAAAAAACGTTTATGTTAAATACGTTTAGGTATATTACGTTAATGTATATTAATATTGCATTTCTATAGCTCAGTCATGTGACATTTCACCTCAATTGCGTTTTATCGTATTAAACAAATCTGCTTGTCTGAAGTACCTAGTAAAAGCTTTAGAACTCCGAGTCTCACGAAATTGCAGTGCAAATTAGTGCATTAATATTTTGATCAACGCGATTATATTCAGCTGGCATCATAAATTAAAATCATTTACTGCGGGTGCAGCGCGCAGAGGCAATAATGACGAGGGTGTCGTGGTATATTTTACATGATAAATCCATTTTAGATTATGATTTCGTAGTTATGCTTTAATATTAATATGCCTTAATTGTTTTGCTTTCTTAGTTGAAAGCATGAGTCGTTTATATAATTTTTATTACCAGAAATCATGAGAATTGCGTATCACCTTCGGATGTCGTCATGAAACATTCAGCGATTACAAACGCCGCTTTAACGAAAATGTATTTTTTGTCTGCTACCTTATTCAAAACTCGGTAAGACTTATTTAATTAAAATTCACTTCAAGGGAATCTGTTTATTTATCAACAAGTTCTTTTTGAGCCACCCACGCATATTATCATATTTTGAAAATGTATCTCAGGAAACAAAATTTATACAATCATATTTTGATCTTTATTTATTTGGAAAATCTCTGGACTTTCTAAAATATGATAAAGTGATAAAACCATTCATTTTTACTTAAGAGTGATGATAAAATATTATGTTCGTTCATTTGGTCGGAATATAGTTAAAATCACCTTCCATTTGTCTGTTTTTATGTAAATAGTTCCAACTGCTCTAAACCGTCTCGGACCAGTGGGACGGGCATTTCTAATACGGGTATGTTGTGTGGCTGGAGGTATAGAGGAAGGGAAGGAGACGGAGAAGAGTAAGAGGAAGGTGGAAAAGTACCTGGTTGTATCTGGTTACCAAACACGGCTGAAGCCATTTCAAGCAAAGCTTAGATTCTGAATGGTGGTCTTTCACGAGAGCGATACTGAGAGTTTCTACCACTCTGGAACCTGATGCAAATACGGCATATATTATCTTTGATGAATTAATTTAAAACTCTAAATTCGTACTCGAAGATCTTAACAACTCAACCACCGAGACCGAATATTATTGTATTGTATTGTATTGTAGAAATAAATAATAAAAAAAAAACTCAATATTTAGTGAGTGTAAAAGTAATACAACACCGTTATTTTATTATTGAAACCTAAAACGTCGCAAACTTTGGTTTACGAAATGCTTTACTAACATGGTTAGTGTATAATTAAAATCACACTTAAAATATTTGAAAAAATGACAAATAGATTTGATTTCCAACACTATGGAACTATTTTGTAGGCCCATGAAAATATTTTTTGTTATTGGCAAAAAAAATTCTCTAAGGACTCAACGGTTAGTAACGCATTACAATTATTCGACTGGAACCGTTTATAGAGATCAAAAATTGCCCTTGGTAATCGCACATTACATGTATATGTGAAACTCGTGTTACTTTTCTTTGTCTTTAATCCGTTTCTTACAATATTACAATCATTCTTTCAGCGCCCACTCTAACAGTTCCGGTAGGTAAAATGTGAAATTAGATCAATTTTTTCAAATATCTTTAGCGTAGTGGCGGCAATCAAATATGAAACTAACACACTCAAAGATTTATTCGTAGAATTGAATGTAGTGTGGAACATAAAAGATAATACTTACTATTTTAACCAAATGAACATAGTTTTAATCTTGAAAATCCTAATACAATTTGTATATCATTTTATTTATAAAAAAAATACATTACCCCGAAAGGATATCTTTGCGTTTGGTCCACCTGAGAAAAGGATTTTCTAAAGGAGACCTTTTTTCAATCCAACAAATAGCAGGAAGTTAAAAAATCACTCGATTGAAAAAATCACTCGTGTGAAAGGACATTGTTTATCGAAAGAGCCCCTCAGACCGACACTTGTCTTGTATGAAAGATTTTGAGAGGCTTTGTTTGTCTGTTTAGGAAATATTCTTTAATTGACCAAAAAAAACAAGGAAATATTAATGTAAAAATACCTTCCAACAAATCTTTTTATCACTATTACACTAAACCATGTATAACTTTGAAGCATTGAGTGAAGATTTTTACCTCAAAACTGACATTTTACACACTGCTAAATAAAATAAATTATTTCGCTTACTTTCAATTACTTTCGTGGCACATTTTTTTCTTCTGTATTCTGGGTTGCTAATGTAACCATTTATAATCGAAATTTACCTGAAATAGTAAAGAATTTACAATTTAATATTTGTATACGACATGTACCAGGAGCAAGCGGGTAGGTACCCCGATCGTGTGATTTTTGAGAGGTAGGAAAAAAAATAGGTAGAAGTAGAAAACGGATTTAAAAAAATGATTTTGTAAACAGATATGGCCTGGTTGTTCTTAATCTTCCTAGATCCTTTTCTTTCAACTCTTGCAATACTTTGTCCTAGTCCCACTGGCTCTGGGCATTGAGTTTTTTCTGTTAAATTCTGATACAATGCCCCCATGTCGTTAAGCAGTGTATATACTATCTACTCTTTAGGTAATAAAGAGCATGAATATAAGGATGATGCTATGATCACAATATAATAACGCTGAAGTTGAACGAATAATCAATATCGAATGGGTGTTTAAACCTGTGATGGTGAAATTAATCTTGGCAAGATTCTCCTTACTCTGTAAAACTCTAAAATATAAAATGATAGTGATGTATCGCTCTTGGAGTACCTACTTGCAAGTATGCACTGTACTTTTTCTATACATCAATCCATTTATAAAACTTTTGGTGCGATCCATCACTGTTATTTTCGATACGTAAGCTTTTTACTTCAAAGCGAGTATCGAATATAAAGCGATCAACAAAATAACAGATACAAGTTTATTCTCACGTTTGTTTCGGAAGGCGTCGGTTATTATTTATTCAGTCACCGTATTTTATAGAAGTGTATCTTAAAATAGCCCTGTTATAAGCCAATAAGCCAAAAGAATATTGAAATAATTAATGGAATGGTATAAACTCATTTGATAATGTAATATAATATACGCCATTCGCACTGCCACAAATAATATAACGTATATTATAATAGTTGGTATCTAATTAACGCATTTGAAAATGTTATTTTTAAATGTATTGATTAATTTATATTATTTTTCTTATAGAGTTATTTTCCAATTTATTAAGATTTTTTTTTAAATATGTGTGGATTCGTAGAGAAAAAAAAATTAACAACCACAAGCTTAGAATAAAGACTATTTAAAAAGCTATCTTTGTTTTTTGCCTTTAATCTGCTCAAAATTATCTACAAAAAATCACGTAATGACGTACACGCAATGATTTAAACTTGCACGGCTTGGTACGCCCATTACTTTAAAATTAACACGGGATTGGTTTCGAATACAAAGTATCCCAAAAGCAAATAAAATATGAGAATTTCTATTGAGCGTCTAATTACTTCAACATGGTGCATTGATACTTATGAGATATGTATGAAATTAAACAAAGGCTTTACTATTAGAAAGCGCATATTGTTTTGTATCACGGGTTAGTTATTGCACACCCACAAACAACCGCGCTGAAATAAAAAAATATCAACCATTGAAATAATATCAATAATCTTCAACGAAAATATAAAACAGAAAAAAATAACAGTCGCCACCGAGACTCGAACTTGAAACCTATGATCTATCCGAGAGTAACAATTTTGCCAATTAAACTACCAAGACCTAATAATAAACCGGAATTTCTGATCCATCTTATTCTTAATTTGAAAATAATTAAAATAATTTTTAAAATTTTACTTACGATTTGGCAGCCATCTTTGCATGGTATACGAAGTTCTACCCCCTCACATATTATATACCTAGATGGTGTCTTGAATACACAATCAATTTTTATTTTACGGAAGATCTTTTTTTACAAATTCGAGAATTTACATAAATTTTAAATTAACTTTAAAGCTTTTTTGCTTATTGAAAAAATATATTAATAATCTTCAACGTAAATATGAAACAGAAAAATAAAACGGTCACAACCGACACTTATACTCAGTACCTTTACTCAATCTATATGTCATTTTTACTATATACTCATCTTCAACTGGCTTGGACAATATTTCAAATATTGCATTAAAAAAACTTGCACCTGAAATCACCACTCCCCTAACATATCTTATTAACCTGAGCATCGTAAAAGGCCATTTCCCTGACAAACTTAAATACGGAATCATTATTCCAATACATAAAGGAGGCTCTAGAGCGGACATAACTAATTATCGCCCAATTACACCACTAAATTCATTGTCTAAAGTCTTTGAAAAGGCTATCAACAATCAACTAGTTGAATACCTTGAAAATAAAAGTATACTGTCCTCCAACCAATTTGGGTTCAGGAAAAATAAAGGTACCTCAGATGCCATAGCAACGGTCACAGATTTTTTAGTTAAAAATTTAGACAAAGGATCAAAATGCTTGTCAATATTCTTAGACCTATGTAAAGCTTTTGATACTATCTCACATTCCAAACTGCTACAAAAACTATCAAACATAGGTATAAATGGTAATGAACTTAGTATTTTTCAAAGCTACCTGTCTAACCGTAAACAGAGTGTAAAAATCAATAACTGTCTTAGCAAGCAACTGACAATTAGTTTCGGCGTGCCTCAAGGAAGCGTTTTAGGTCCCACTTTATTCCTTATCTATATAAATGGATTGTGTAATATGTCTATAGATGCTAAAATTGTAAGTTTCGCTGATGATACGATCCTCCTCTTCAAATCTAAAAATTTGAATGATGTTTACATGAAAGCGAACAAGTGCATCAATGTAGTTAAAAAATGGCTAGATGATAATACTCTAACACTGAATGTGACAAAAACTAAATACATTGTCTCTAGCATTAATCCATCTTTAATTACTCCAGAAAACCTAATAAAAATATGTGCTTGCCCCCTGAATAATACTCATACATGTGATTGCCCTTGCTTGGAAAGGGTCACTAAAATCAAATATTTAGGTTTTATTTTTGAGAGCAATTTAAAGTGGAAACAACATATTATCACTACAGCAAATAAACTTAGAAAATCCATATGCTTCTTTCGACAAACTAGGAATTTTCTTAACCTGAATCTACTTAAAATAATTTACTATGCACTTTGTCAATCTTCAATCGAATATGGTATTATAGCCTGGGGTGGGGCTACCGCTGCTGCCATTGATCCTATCTTAAAAGCTCAAAAATTAATTATAAAGATTATTCTAAAACTACCAATTACCACCAGCTCGGATGAAATCTTTGAGAAAATTTGTGTTTTAGATATTAGGCAACTTTTTGCCAAAAACATACTAGCATATCTCTTTAAACACAGAAGTCAATTTGAAAATGTCCAAACCGCTCGCGATACGAGATCGAAAGGGCATAATCTCTTACTTATCCCTTTCGCTAAAACAACATTTGGCCAAATAAATTTTAGATACTTTGCAACAAAACTAAATAATATATTTCCACTGGCCATTAGACAGAACGCAAATTATGTAAAATATAAATTAGACACCAACATTTGGATCTCCAGCCTAGGCAGATCAAACATTAATGATTTATTTTTAAAATAAAACTTGTTGTGAACTTATACATTTATTATGATGGTTTAATATTATATTGTTGTTGTAAAATTGTAACTTTATATTTTTATTTCATTTACAGTGGTAATAATAGCGAAATTTTGGGTTGGGTTGTCATAATTTTTATTTTTATTGTATGTACAATATTTCTTTTCCTCTTTTTACCTTTTGGTACTTTTAGTTTGTGTTTCTTTTATTTTTACTGTTATTTTATTTTACTTTATTGTTACTTTTTATTAATGTATAACATTTAATATTCTTTCATGTATGTACTCTTCGTCTGTCTCAACACAGGTCTATCCTAGCGAGACAGACTTGGACTGAACCCTTATTTTTCATATTTCTTAATAAGAATAGAGAATAAAAATAAAAAAAAAACTATTTTTAAAAACATTTTGTTTTGATTAAAATAATTTATGGTTTTTAAAACCTACCTACCCTAGGAATATTGAAATAAGTTAACATCACTGTTTTATAAATATTAACGACTGATCATATTTTTTTCTTTGAAGCCTGAATCAAATCTTTTAACAAAAGAATAAGTAGACAATCCAGATCTTTGAGTTCAATTTTATTTTAAGGCTAATCTAAAAAAATTAAGAACCATTTAAACTGTTTGAAGTACGATCGAAATACATTTCAATGCTTTTCATTTTGCTTTGATCTGTAAAAGAGATTGAGCCCTACGATCGAGCATTATGTTTTTCACAAAGGGAAAAAAATGTCCACACAGGACCCTCAAAAATATGTATCCGATATTTAAAAAAATCTTTATAACACCCCTTATGTATATGCAGATAAGGTTGATTTTGCCTTGAAAGTTTTATAAGCCATATATCCTCGTCATTCTGAATGCGTGATTTGTCACCCCACTTCGTGCAGTTTAGGAAAACCTTTTTTAAATAAACCTCCATTTGTTGGCCGATCGTCGGAGAGGGATGCAAAATGTACCCATGTTTGGAAAAGACATGCTCACAAAGATTATTCTCATATAATCTGTGAGAAATGAAGTTAATTCAAACACATATTTTTAAACCTTTAAACCTCCGTTGATTATTATCTGGTAGCAGTTTTTTTTCGGTTTTTTGTTGTTTCTCATTTTTATTATTATTTTTAATGGATAGATAACAGAGTATTTAACCCAATGTAAAAAAAACCTTTCTCCAATAGGGTAGACGAATAATTTGAAAAATAGCGCAACTTTAGATTGGCACACACTACTTGCAACGTTCACGTAAAACAAATCGCATTAGTGCATACTTTTCTGTTATTCTGACCTTATATGTACAAATGGTTAAAAATAATTAATCTCTTAAAAAGCCTGAAAGTTTCTACAAATAAACGAAACGTCAGAGCACGTTAACAAAAAATATTAACAATTTACTAACGGAAGGCAATCTTGCTTCCTGAACAAGAACTTGGTATAATATTTAATATTTGCAGAACTTAAAAATTTTTTTCGAGGTAGTCCAGGGCAGCATAAAATTGTAATAATATGTGACACCCAGAATGACATGAAATGACAAAAACAAGTAAATCCATTGTATCCAGGGGCGTGCAGCCCTTAGAGGCTGTGAATTTGTGCACGCTTTAAGAAAAAATAATGATATTACATAATTAATGAAAACGAAAGAATAGCTTTGTATAATTTCACAAATTTTGTTTAAATTTTTATGGCCTGCTGGTTTCGTTTAGTCTAAGAATCATCAGGGTACACACTTAAAGTAAACAAAAAAATTAAAGTTTGGGGATATGTCCATACTACGGGAGAAGATAATATAAAAAAGAGAATAGTGAGAAAACAATAAAATAACATTTAAATTATAACAAAGGAATAGAAAGAAAGAGACAGATATTATGAAATTAAAGTTATTATTTCATTTTCATCTAATATTTCAAACCACAAAATGATTGCTTTCTACGAAAATATTGATAATAATTTTGGATAATTTGTATAACGCCGTTTTCACGAAAAATTACCTCAAGGGCGTTGTGCTACATAAGCCTATAAAAAGCTAATAAAATGCTTTTAAAAATGTTGAGAAGTTGTGGTATATGCGTCCATGGAGTAATTACGACTATTTATAGTCCTTTGTTCAATTAAAAATAATTGTAAAAAAAGTAAATTTGTGTGCGAAAGACGGAACTTTAAGGAAATATTATAAGTACTCACAGAATGAAAGAGTTGAATAGTCGCACTTGACTACATTTGTAAAAATGAACGAACAATTTATCGAAAAATATTTCCTTTCTTATTTTTTTGACTGCGAATTGCACGCCCATGCGTCGGTATACAGTGTATAGTGTATATATAAGTACCTGTGCTAAATTGTAAGGACCAGAGTGACCACTTTCCCAGTGGTGTGTAGAATATTAGAACTGTGAAGTACTGAGTATGACTATTTAGTGCTGTGTCGGACTGTTGAGGACCGTCTAGAGCGTGTTGGAATGCGCTGTACGAGGCTGCGTTTGACTGTAGTGGACTGTGTAAGGCTACCATATATCCAGATGCAATTGTTGAACTCGATTCCCGACCCCGGCTGGACCATAAAGGCGGGCACATAAAAGAGTGGCAGCTGCCGGAAATTGGATTGTATGTGAGACTGCGAGAGTTTCGAGACAGACAAAGTAGATGTCACTTTATTTCCACTATTGTAACGGCTGATAAGATGTGCGCCATAAAACCTAAGATATATTATCACTTTTTTAAACACCGTTTGCTTCGTTTCAATTCCCTGAGTTTATCAGGCCGTAATGTCAGGAGTCTGACTCTCGAAGTATTTATTGATTGCGACAGAGGTACGATTTACTTAAGGTTTCAAGAAGGAAAACAATCTCGACTAAAATACCTAACACGTTTACGCGTATCTATTTAGGTTATTATGCTGAAAGCTTTCGATACGGTGGATTTCAAATTAAAATATTTAATTCTACGTGAAACCTTACGATTTAGATATGTCGCAAAAAAAAGTGAACACATAAAAAAAAATATCTTCGGTTTATCATAAGGGGCCCCAAATAAAATGTTAATCAACTGATTTCCTCTGGAAAAAAATATGAAAGACGAGCAATAAGAAGACGTTGGATTCGAAACTTTCGTGACTAGTACAGGTCGGCTGAGTCGTTCTGGGTTACAGTCTGCGGGGTAAAGATTGCATAGATGTTAGCCAACCCTCGATAGGGAGGAAAAATAAGGCGAATATGGAAGTACAAATAGATAGTGATCGTGATTAATTAGGTAATATTACGTTTTGAATGTTGTACGGTTTGACGAACTCTCAAAAGAGTTTTTTACAAGCAAAGTATCTCTGCGATTCAAAGTGTTTGAGGAAAATAAAGAAGGTTGCTTTAAGTCAAACTGAATAAAGATTGATGATTCACACCGTTGTTGATTGACAATTCGTATTGCAATTAAATTGGTGGTGGTAGGAATCTACACGGCATTTTTCCATCTTTGCACAGACACAAAAGGAGACTTGAAAAAAGGAACCCATTTCAGAAGAAAACAACCAATTTTCACTATGGCTGGATTTACTTCATATGCAAAAAGACACTTTTTGTTCGATTGTATAAGTGCCATAATAGTTATACTTTAAATTATATGCTCTACGACAACTATAGCCATTAAAAAAACTCTAATTGGCTGTATTTTTTTTACATTTCTTTAAAAATATATATTTGAAAGCAAAATAAGACTTTGATATCGCACATATTGTAAAAAGGTAGCACAACTGAAAAGGAACAATGGAGACAATGTGATGTGAAATAATATTTTTTGATGAAATACAACAAACAAATTTAAGTCAATCACGAAAACAGGGGGGAGGCATGTATCCAATATTAAGTTAGCTTGTAGCTTCTCTAACACCCAATGTATTTGTAGTAATATTCTAATTTAACAAAATATTATTTCATAGAAGTACACAAGATCTTACAACCAACCTGGTAAATTATGTAATCAAATTAGATGATAACGTTTGCCAAGTTATATACGAGATAAACGCATATTGGAAAACACACATTGTTAGAAGTCAAAGCAATATTGAGTTAAATTCTTACCTACATGTCTCTTATCCATATATCCTACCTATCTAACCATCACATTGTATCGCCGTATATAAAATAAAAGAAGAAGTTTCGATAAAAATTGACAGTTGAGTTGACTTGAATTTCAATCGAAAGTGTAAGAAAGTTATTTTGTGGATCGTCCGTTGTTGTTCGCCGTTGAGAAGAATCATTGACTAAGGAATTTTGACAATCCAATTTACAAATTTCAGAGCTAACAGACTACAAACTACACATTCGGTGTTTCATTGCAGTAAGACACATCTCACAAGAGAAACGATAAATAAATAATTGAACATCTATTAATATTGATTTTGTGAAAGTATTCGTGTTAAGTGTAGTAAAATATGTTTATAAAAATGTTTGTAACGATGCTTTAATTTGATGAGTAAGTTATTTCGGTTGATTTTTTGTGGTAGATTATTATACAGTTTGAAACCATCTATCCTAGTCCTTTTTCGTAAGTTTAATGTTTGCTTTAAATTTGAGGTTTTATGAAAATCTTGTGGGAACCGAGAGATTATGAGTAGAATTTTGTTTTATTTATTTTATATTTGTTACTTTGCACATTCTAGTTTACAAGTAGCTAATTATTAAATTAGTAACCACACAGTATTAGTAACCGCACCCGTAGGAGAAATTTCAATACGTTTAATACGTGAAAGCAGTTGTTTTCATTTTAAATAAACGAAACGATATTGATTCACAGTAAAAACTTTCTTGTTAGCCATGAAGAAAAGAAAATGTACTCAGAATTTAGAATTATTGGAATAAGTAAATTTTGTTTTGTGATTAGATTTAAATAGCCTTTTGACTTTTTTTTTCTTTAGTATTTTTTTTTTCGATTGACCTCTCAAGCTTACAATAAATTTGACAATTTCAAATATAAGGCTGTAATTATTTCACGAAAAAAAAAAAAAGATTTTGGTATCGTAATTTGACAGTTAACTGACAGCTGCAACCACGTTGGCTCTATACATTATACAAAAAATGTAAACTTTAATTTAAGCGGCGTGACATTGATAAGAAGTTACTTTTAAAAAATTGCTTCGTATTAAAAAAAAAAATGCTGTATGCCTTATAATCTCTTCATGAACCGAAAAAAAAATCATGATCCAAGAAGCTCACTCTGGGTTCCGGAGCACGTTTGTTTTTCCTCCAAGTACTCTAGTGTGTTTTCCATTTTCAAAATCAAATCACTCTCGCGAGAGTTGTGAATCTATTTCCACTTAAAATTTAACACTTAGAATATCAGTCAGTGTTTATTTTCCGAACGAATACTGAATAAACGTTCACCATCGATCAACCAAGCCGACCTTGCCCGGATAAAAGTGCAATTCTAGAGTTGGCGCCCGACACGAGAGAATGAAGATCTATGGCCGTAGCGCGCCATCGAGGATCCGGCGCTTTAAGATCACTTCACGTCGTTGCTGGGTGCTGGGGTCAAAGAGGAACAAAGCCGAAGCCAAGCATTCGATATTGAAAGGATTCGAGTCAAGTATCGTCTGAAATGTTTTCAAATGCGAACTATTTAAATGAGTGAGAGTTTTTGGTTGAGGAAAATAAGTGATTTACCTACATTTTTACGAAAATAAATTGGCACTAGAACTTGGTTTTTAAAACCCACGATCATCATCATTAATTTATTTATTAATAATGATCGCCTAAATCTGGATTAGGCATCTAGAACATAAACTTTATACAAGAACAGAGTTTTTATTGGTGTTAAGTTAATAATGTTAGGTTAGGATACTATTGTTCCTTGTTAAAGCACAACCCATTGAACGGAGTAACAAAAAAAAATTTTTTTTTTCGTAGAGAGCATTTAATTTGTGGTTTTACATATTTAATGAAATGAAAAAATAGCACAGTATAAGACCACATATTCATTTTATTTTTTATGACTGACCGGTTACGCTTAGCATAAGCATCATTAGGGTGCAAAATTAAAGTAAATAAAAATAGTACAAGACAAATTTAATTGATATTTAAGAATATGACTATTAATTTTAATGGCTTTCTTTATTTCTAGTGCTTCAAAATCATTTAATCTGTTGCCATAACCATTTTGTTGGAGAATATGAGCACCGGTGCTATTATTGAAAGTATGATCTTATCAATAAGATGATTGGCGAATTCTGAAAAACCGTGACTATTTAAATATCTAAGACGTTCTTTGATTCTAACATTGACATTTCATCAAAACATAATTGTTTAAGTCCCAACCAACTTATATCATACCACATACTTTTGGTGATAATGTTTTCATACTAGATAACTGGTTGATCAAACCAATATTCAAACCAGAAAAAAATAAATTGGAAATCCCTAAGCTTTAAAATAATTGTTTCCTAACTTTATGTACTAAAATACTGATTCGGGTTGCAAATGTAAATCAAATCGCTATTATTTTGTTGTACATCATATTTTTCGGTTGATCTTATCCAAAATATTTTCTAGTATTTTTGAAGTATTTTTTATATTATACTAATCCATTTGAGCACATACAAAGTTTTGAGTTTAACAATTCTGCATACTTAACTCAGATCTTGATTTTTTTTATTCATTCCGTTCTTTCTTTCGCACACAGATATATACTTGGTCATACAATCTTCGCTTACTCGATGTGACATTTTGCAGGATGCTTAAGAGAAGATTTATTATTAATAGTTAATGTTTTCTATGCAAAGGCACTGTATTTTTTTTTTGCTTTTAACGTACCTACTACATAGAAAATAGTTTTAGGTAAATCGGGAAAAAATCGTTACCGATCACGTAAACTTATTGATTTTTTTATTTTTTTTTTTTTATTTTTTTTTTTATTATTGTACAACAGATATAAACCCAATTACAGTACAATGGAACAACAAGTAAACAATTTCAAATTATAAAATTTTTAAATTAACAAGTTTTTTGAACTTTTGTAAATTATCTGAAAATATATCAATATATATAGATGATGTATTTAACAGAATTATACCTCTTGTCATACTATGCTGAGCCAAAACATCTGTCCGACCATAGGGTATTCTGAACATTGCATGATTTCTGCTGCGGCAGTATTTTTCTGGTACGAATAAGCAGTAGCATGCCAAGAGGTATGGACAGTCGATTAAGTGATTTATAATTTTAAAGCCTATTGCCATGAGACCAGCATTGCGCCTAGCCTCTAAGCTTTGATAATGTGTCTTCTCGAGTAGTTCCATGTGATGCATGAACATAGGGTATGTTCCGTGCGAACGCATGTACACATACCTGAGGAATTTTAATATATACATATATACATATACAATACATATTTGCAAATATGTATTGTTTTACGTCATTCAATGTTTGGTACCCAGATTTGGTGGCCTTGTAAAGTTTTATTGATTACCTTCCAGTAGCAATTGTATTACATTTTGACTTAAATCCAATTCTTAAGGACGTTAGTATGGTTTCGGTCAAATTATTAATGTATTGTTTTTTGTTCGTAAAATATTACAAAAAGCATTTTGGATGCCCTCGATGTAATGTTCTTTACAAATTCCTTTGAACCTTCCAAAACAAATAAATTTGTATCTTTGAAGGCACATGATATTGTAATAAATTTTTTGATATTTCAACAAGCAACTGAACTTTTTTCATTTCGCTGTCTGTATATTAAATTAAATATTCTTTAGATTTTTCACAATTTGGTTCTTACCTTTGTTCATAGCTTAAAAAGTATAAAATGTAGTCAAAGTTATGTGAACGTATATTTTGTAAAATCATGTAAGATATTTAAAAACCATATCTTTACATTTAGAGGAAATTGTTTAAAACTAATTCATGTATTCAGGTATGAAAAATATAGTAGTGGTATTTGTTTTTATTATTTCTAATTTTGTAACTGTTAATTCATGGTGGAATTCCATTTTAATGATTAAATATGAACAAATTTATTACTTTATTCCACTTTTTTATATTTTTATTCAAAATATTAAAAAAATGAATCTGAAAAAATGTGTGGCTATCACAATCTGTTTTACTTTGTTCGTTTTAATAATTTCAAATGAAATTTATCAGATATTCACTAAGACAAGGCAACATATGGGGTTTCTATAACAATCTTGCCAGCTCCTCGAGTGAGATAACTTCACAAAGGTTTAAAAATACCAGCCGAAGGGGAGATTCTTGACAAACACTCTAGAACAAAAGGCAGCATCCGATGATGCAACTGAAATGCTGGTGAAGATTTATTTTCAAAGATTAAAATACTCTTAATATTAAACTAGATGCCCGTAGAGTGATTTTAAAACAAATAAGAGCGATTGTGAATTTAATCTAAATAAATAATGGTCGAGTTCGAAAACTTTGGGTGAGGGGTAGGAATTGGATTTAAAAAAATAAATTTAGCGTTATTCAGTGTATCTGAATGGAAAAATGCACGAAGAAATTTGTATGGCTTAACGATATTGTATCTCTTGTGTGACCAGACTTCATATACTATCGGCTATCGAATGCGCAAATACAAAAAATCCCTCATAATGGTCTTTTCATGCACAAGGGAGATAACCACCTCAACCAATTGGAGAATTGTGCCACCTCTTACAGCCAAACTCGTTACTTCGACCGACGAAATACGATGCATTCATATAATGTGCCCAGATATCTATATATTGTTACAAAAACACACATATATATACATATATAAGTAATGTATGATAAAAAATATTTATAACTTAGATATTTCACGATCTCCGCGAGAGAGCAGCAAGGTTGGCTCTTGGCTCTGGAGTCAGAGATTACCGATTTGAAACCCCGCGTGAGCAAAATTAAATTCAATGTATTTTACTTCTCAGACAAATTTACAGAATTTAAATAAATTCACGTGAAGAATATTAGCGAGATTCTTTCGAGCCATTCTGGGAAAGTTGTAGTTTCGCCCTGGTGAGAGACAACCATTATAAATCGAAACGTGCGTTTCCTTAAACGGCTTAAGTTACTTCCCAACCATTATTTTCTTTATACTGTTTTTTTTCAACCTCACAACCAGGGGCGGCTCGTGGCTTTTAAGTGTGCTAGAGTGCAAAGATTTAAAGAAAACGTCATTATTGTTGCTGTGGTAGCCGAAAAAGATTTTTAATTTTGTTATTGAATTGCATTTTTGGTATAAATATTTTTCAGCAAGCCGTGCACTGCACCACCAGAACTGAAACTGAAATCCTGAAAATCTTCATACAAAAATAAATGAAAACATTTTCAACTACAACAACATCAATAACGTTAAATTTTTCTATCTTAAACTTATTTTAACACTCTACCACACTTATAAGTCACGAGCCTCCACGCTCACAACATCCCTCGATCAAGGATATTATTTTATTTTGTAGCTCTTCTAGCGTTAGGCAGTTGCAGCTCTAGTGCGTAATCATATTATTTTATTTATTTACTTCATACATTGTTCTTTTTTATTAATGGCTCTCAACAGTCGCGGGCAATACTTACGCTAAATAACACAATTAAAATATGTAACGTACTAACATGGACTTCCTCAGAGGTAATAAAAACCAAACAAAAAAGCACATCAGAAAACAACTGGCTCTGTGTAGATTTCGAATCTCATCATTGACTGGAAACTTGCATAACTTTCTTGCGCGATGCGATTATGTAACTCTCTTTTTCTCGAAAAGGAAGCTTTCATGCGTACAGTAATCTGTAGATATCGATACACAATAGATCGATAACGTGCGGATACTATAAAATTGACCTGTGACTATAATTTAGCTGTTGTTTTAAAGAGGCTGTCTAATGGATATAATTTTGCTAAGCCTTCTGCAGTTTTTATTCAAATTTAGTATTAAACACCCGTATTCCATACCTTTAATATGCCATTTTGAAGATGAAAATAATAATTATTAACGAGAAAAGCTCCTACTGAACGCTATAAATATTTATAAAGATGATTCATTTTGATTTTCATACTAATATCATAATGTAATATCAGGCGGTTACTTGGAAATATGGAAATCGTATTATTATCAGAAGGGCATTCAAATTCAGATTGTTATTTAAATGTACAACTGTGTGTTGAAAGAAATTCATAACAAATCAGTTAAAAATACATTACAAGTTGTTGTAGTGATTTACAATTATTTGCAAACATGGTAGCTCAATAGAATAAATTAATAAATTAAGTACATTTTACTTTTTTCTCCCCATGAATTTTAACTGATAGCATATATCGTCACTGAAAATGCAAAAGGGCTTAAGCGACACTTCGATAAAAAATATGTTAAATATGCAGTTTTGAGAAGTTTTTTTTTGGCGTCGAATGCTCTGACGCTTTAGCCATCTAAACTATATTTACCATTTGGGAGAAGGCTTGACTCAAGCGACACAAGTTTGGGACTTTTTATGCTTTTGGTCGCTTCAGATAACTCAGTGATAGCATTGCATTACCTAAATTGACTATTTTTTCTAAATCCAACCAGGTACTGAAGACTTGTGGATTTTATTATAAAAGAAAAAAAAAACTTTATAGTGCTCTGGTGTAAACTTCCCGAAATGGCACTTCAGCCCTTTTGCCTTTCCGGCGATGATTTGTTAACATGCTACCAATGGGGCAAAATCAAAAAATGTTAAGTTCCATGTCATTTCAAGAGAAGGAAAAATGTTTTTCCATGAATCTTTAAGCAGCGACATAATATTTGTCTTCTTTGATAATAAATAGTTTTGGTGGAACATGGCCGAAAAGTAAGGTACCAAATCATTTACATTTATATATTTTTTATTATTATTAAACGGGCAAAGTTACTTACACTGTAAAGAATGTAGTGTTTGATATAATAAAGAGACGTTTTGGGTAATTCTTTATAGTTTTTGTGTTTGATTTGTAAATCTCTATTTTATAAAATTATTAGGTTCTATTTTTAAATTTTTATTTTTAGTGAGAGCTTTTTAGACTTTCAAAGCCGTTATCAACTTTAGCGTTTTGCAAACCAATATCTAAACTAAACTATGAAGCAAAAGGTTTGTGTGTTAAAGCAATACAATTAGTACCTAAACTATTTTCAGCACGCAACTATCAACATTATTACCACTTTAACTACTTCTGATGGGCTTTGAGATGTTCATTAATAAGACAAGACGCCGCATTGTTTACACCATACTAATAAAATTAATTATAAACATATCCTACAAGGGTGAACTTTTCACATTTGAAGCTGATGTTTATTGAAATTATCAAATTTTAAAAATAATCTTCTTTAAATTCCCACCTATCTAAAAAGTATTTTGGCAGACATTATTTTCTATATTTGAAATAGGTAGATTAATTAAATATATATTATGTTTTTTTGGCAAGTCAAGCCGGGTAGTAAGACATAGCTGACAATCCGTTTCCTTAAGCAGAAAAATCTCTCGAATTGTGCTTTGTGGTATGAAATTCGTATATCCTTTCTGCCAGACATAAGAGAACGCAACCCTTTTTTAGCTCTGAACATAATTTCTAGCAGTTGAGCTTGTCATATGTAGCGCGGATATGATTTTTTAATGATTTTCTGACGCAACATACCTGGGAAAAACACACGAGTCCATTTCGGTCCATAATACCATGTCAAAAGAAACTGTGTATAATTAAATCACTCTGGAGGCTGATTTTTTTAAATAAGAAATATAAAATTCTTCATGTGACGTAACCACATGAATTGCCAATTGAAACTGAGAAAAAAACACACTTTAAAAATAGAATGAAAATGTTATCTTGTTAAATATGTATATTATAAGTAGGTACTTTATTACTTTTTTATTTTAATTTTAGATTTTATAATGTATATCCTTAAGTTCAAATTTTGAAAGGTTCACAATCATACGTATGTACAAACACACAAGGAAATTATTTTGTTTAATTCTAAAATATATATAAGATTGTTTGTAAATAATGGAATCATTTCATGATGTCTTGAAACGAAGCTTAATTTAAATTTTATTTCTTTATTATTAATTATTTATTTACTATCTTTGTATTTTATGGATTATTATGTATTGTATGGAACTCGTGGCATTGAACCACCCTATCTGAAATCTGGAGTAAACATATTTAAAAAAAAAAAAAAAATACGACAACATGTTAAATCGTACTTAAAAAAGAAGCCGTAACTCTTGGCTTTGAAACTTGACCGGTTAGAGTGCAATTCTGAGTTGTACCGGGTTGCAACTGGCAGGGAGAAGAAACACACGATGATAATCGATCTCCCGTAGGGCATAAGAAGGAGAAGAAAGAGAATTCTGCATAAATTTGTTCTTCAATCCCTGTAAAAATATTTCGTATTTTCTATGCGATGCTCTTTTACAGTGTGGCATGTTGCCACTAGCTTCGCAGCATGCTAGTAACGTTCGAGCACGTTATACGTGGCGTACAATGACTGCATTTTTTCTTTCTTCGTAACGCCGGCTTCATGAAGTGCTATCTCGTTCTGTAAGCGGTGAAACGTTACGATGACTGTATTAACTGCTAGCTAATTACAGTGAGCGCTATCAGAAACGAAGGACCCGCAAAGCTAACGAGGCAAAGTAACACTATCACGTCGTATTAACACGCCACGGCGTTAAGGCAACCCGCCGGGAGCAATTAAGATTTTCAACCAGAAATATTTTAAAAGTAGTAACTTATCTTCGGACGGCGGTTAAAGGCTGAGTGCTTATTCCAGCTACGTAATACGTATTACATTGTGCAAGCTTTGCAGGACGCTTTTAAATTATGAACATCACATTCTAGGATGCACTTAGTGTAGTGTCCCTTAAATCAAGTTAGCGAATCAAATTTTGTGTCTGTTGCATCTAACAATATATTGGAAACATTGTGGAATTTATTATCGCTTATGTAATTTTTATCGTTTAGATATCGTTAAACTAATATTTCTTTCAACTGAAAGATATATTTTGTTCAGTAAATGTAAAAGTAATTTTGATGAGGCACGACATGACTTTAATTATCTTCTTATCATATTCTCATCTAAGCATCCATAAAATTTGCATTGAACATCGCATTACTGTTAAAAAAACGATACGTAATTTTAGTATCTATCTAATCTAAATATAATATAATTTTGTCTCTACCAACATGATAGGCAGTTTAAAAGATTGCGATTTTTTTCAAGCGGAATTCGATTAATTTTATGTTTTTATGAAATAACCAGCTTTAGATGATACTGCTCGTCTTTGCTCAACATTTCGATTCTTTTTTCGAAACCTTTTGTTATAGAACAGCAAATTGAAAAGTGCGATATTAATAATAAATAGTAATGTAAATTGTTTTAAAAAATGGCAGATACACATTTTATACGCACGATGGAAATGGCTTTGCAAACTGAAAATGAATGCGTTAATTTCTAAGCTCCCATGAGTATTTTGTAAGACATAAAACCTATTTTTAACGTGATGTTTTAAACATACTAGCTTTTTCTTTGACAAATAAAGAAAGTGATGAATTTGTGGAGTTAAAAAAAATGCAAATGAAAAACCGTGCAGAAAATCAGACAATTTGAAGAAAAAACGTACTTGTAAATTTGTTGGTGTCAACTGCCATCAAAAGTGAAAAAAAACAAAATTCGTAGCATCACGTCACATCGCTAAAAGCTTTAAGCATCGGATCGATGGTGGGCAGAATCCTTTAAAATTTAGCGCAAAGCCCTGTATACGAGGGAAAATCAATTTGCAAATCCAAAGACTCAATGCGGATATGAAAAAGCATTGTTTCATATTTTAATCCGACAATATTTGTCCATTTAAGCCCGCCGGATTAAGCGGAAAACTCGCGTTTTTCCAGGTGTCTGAGAGTACACGTTTTTTGCTTTTATCCATGTACGAGTATGCTGGATGTAAAATTATCCAGGGAACATATCGTTTCATTTTGAGAATTAAAGTGTTGCGTATAAAACGTTTTAATTTATTTTTCAGAATTATGACACCGCGAGGATTTCAAATTATGGATAGCTAAAATTTATTGCTTTTTTCCATTAAAAAGAGTGAGAGAAAATCTATATACGCAGTAAACTGCAAAATATTTTATTTTTTGAACTCTTATGGAGCACGACTAATAAGTTGTTTTGAGTGGAAACGTAGTATCAAACTGATGAGAGCGTTGATATTTTTTCGCTTTGAAGGTTTTTCAGGAAGTTCCCCGTATATATGTCGGCTCATTCAAAAGGATAAAAAGAGTGGGTATCAATCTTGTGTTCGTTTTACGTTTTACTAAATAACTCAAACGATTAAGTATTATGCGTAGATAATCCTGTAGGTGTTTCTAGTAAGTGAACATGGTTGACGCACAGTCGTAAATTTCGTTTTTCCATTATTTTTTTCTAAAAAGAAAGACAAACATTCCTGGGTTACGAATGACCTGAAAATATTTGGAGAAATAATATAAGATGTTACATGTGCAATGATGTAGGACTTAGCCAGCTGAGGAATTGAACCCACGACGCCCAGGTGGAAATCCAAAATTCTGCTCAGCTATCGACCAGTCAATTATCATTCATTGGACAAAATTTCAGTTACGTGCCAGGTGGGTGGTGGGGCAGGTAAACCTTAAGTTACAAAAGCATAATACTTTTTTCTTGCGAATATTTTTTAAGCGTCAAACACATTAAATGATGGCGTTCATCACATAATAAAGTAAGAAAATGTTGTTAAAACTACGCATGAAGAACAAAATACGTGTAAACCGTAAAATAAGAAGGTACAACTTACCACGTAAATATTAAGTTTTGTAGTAAAAACTCTTCTTATTATTCACGACTAAGCTGGAGGCAACAAATCTTACTGACAAATCTGTCCCCATCGCCGTCAAAACTTCTCCAGTTGATGTCTGGCAACCTTCATCCATCGTGTATTTGTTCGGAGTAGCATCCGTCTACTCTCTGGGCAGGTAGCTAGTAGAAAGGTACCAGGCAAGTACGAGGCAATAGAAGGTCGACCTTACCGCGAGAAGCTATATTGGGCAGGAGCGGACAGGCATGAGACATTTTTCAGTTGTATTTACGTCTTTTTTTCATTCTTTGTATTTACTTCATCTTTATCGATACGTGGATTGTTGGAAATAATTCTGAAAAAGTGCCGCACAGTGGCTGTTTTTTATTTGATAGCAAAAAAAGGGTTTTTTTTAAATTGTTTACTTTGAACCAACACAGCAATTGTAAGTTAAAAAGAAAGAAAAAAATATTTTTTTACAGTTTCAATAAAAGAATACATCGTTGAAAACATTTTCCATGAAAATTCTCTTTCTTTTGATCAACGAAAAATACTTTAAAAACCTGATGTCACCCAACCTATAAGTGTAAGTGTATAAGTAAATCACTCCAACGTCCACCTAAAAAAAAACTATCTCAGAACAAATTTTTCGATGTCCCGGTCGTTTATCAATTAAATAAAACACTAATTGTGGATTTTTAAAGTAATCATTTGTTGAGTAATTACACGTTATCACGTTTCTTCTTCAAATCCCTACCCACCCAACCAATTTAATGTACGAAACAATTAAAAGATGAACCGACCAGTTGTTCAATTTTTTTTTAAATTGCTTAAGAAGAATCATCCCCAAAGAACTCTAAAATTTTACCAATGAATGAATGGTTTTCCTTTCCTTTGCTTATCTTTCCACAGTTGCTTTCAGACATTTCCATATAGTACTACAATATTTAGAATTTTTATCATTTTCCAGTCCACTATTTTTTAAAGTCATCTGAAGCTGGAAGCACATTCGATGTTTCGTCGCAGCTTTGGATCCAACATTTTGTTCTTAAACTATGGGCGATACATGTTTAATGATGGTGATTATCAAAGACAATAAAATAGACTTTTTTTCGATGTTGTACCGGTTTTTTTTAGAAAAGCAAATGTTTCCACTAGCGTTACGACAATTCAGGCTTTCGGCGAAACGCAAGTTTAGCGGCTTCGCATGGTTGAGTTGTTACGTTCTGAATAAATAAAATATACATCTTTTACTTAAACTTTGAACAAAAATCAAAAGAAAGCTTCAAGTTAGATTGAATTTGCATATAATTTATTTGTTTTAAGGTTTATTAGTGTCTTTTAACTTATTATTGCAAAGCGCCATTGGGGCAATTTTTCAGACCAACAGTGCTATGAAATACGATATTCTTATCATTATTATATCTCACTAGATGGAAAAGTTCATGGTACCCAATGAATGTAATTGGGGATCTTGTTTTTTTTTCGTGCACCCTCTTCTTAAATAGAGTCACTCAAAATCAATCAGGTTTCTCCAAGTATTTACTTCTCTTGTCATTTCTAGTATCAGGTCAAGTGTGAATTCCAGGTAATCTGGCCGTCACGTATTACTCAATCAGCTTTTATAAATTTGCTTGCTGCCTAGGGCCTCCGATGAACCACCTAGAAACACTAAACAGCTTAGAAATATCCTTATATCCAAGAGAGCGGTTTACCGGGGATCGGTTTTAACATGACCCGACTTAAGTATGTAATGCGTGATGTGCAATATCTTTCTTTTGTTGTGAGTCATACATTCATTGATACTTATTTTCATTTATTTATTTTTATACGCCCGTAAGAACGGCTAATAAAATATTTTTTTCTGCTTATTATGATGGTAGCAAAGGTTTTTCCAATATTGTCAGGTTATTTGTAACCTTGTAATATTTGTCTTTCTTTGAAAAAAATGTAGTAACCAAAAATATTTCAGTGTTTTTGTTTTATTAGGTTACTGTAATGTTAATGTTACTGTAATGTTAATGTAAGCTAATACAACAAAAACAGTGAAATATTTATGTTTAATGCATTTTTTTCAAAGACCCACAACATACCTTAATTGGGGATGCCGTAGTCCCACTGGCTCTAGGCGGTTGAGAGCAGAGAGCAGTTGAGACTCTTCTGCAGTATTCACAGTAAAAATAAAAAAAAGTCAAATATTTCTTCGAAACAATGTCAATAATAATGTTTTTCTTTACTACATAAATCAAAAACAAAAATCAGGACTGTCCATAATGATTTACATTTAATTTTGACAATTTAAACAATTGATGACAATCGGAAAAAATAAGTGTTTTAGTTGTGAGTTTTAATAATTTTAATTCATTCGTCAAAGAGTTGTAGTTTATGTTTTTAACGGGTGGACATATCTCGAATATTTATACTGAATGACTGGCTTAATATAACTGAAGTGAATTTAAAAGTGAGGGGATCAGATAGTTAACTACGAACTAAAAATGTGTGCAAGGTTTTAAAAGTCAAAGTATTCCTCAGATATCTGGCATTTCCGTGAATGAAGTCAAGCATTCTTAAACATGTTTTTGTGATTGCGTTGACGTGCGATAGAAAGTTTAATTTACAGTCGAAAATGATGTCAAAATCATTCATTTCATTGACTGGTGTAGGGTAAGTATTAATAAGTTTTCTAGGTTAGAGTTATTTTTCACTTGGAGAACTCGATCATTCGTTGATTTATCACACATATGTCTTAGAGATTTTATTACTACTGCATTCAGACTGCTGTTTTCTTTCCTCTGCTAGAGTGAAGCCTTACCGACAGGATAAGGGTACCAGAACTTCATTGTGGACTGTTTATCTCAAATTCATTGGTGATTTATTTTTAGCGGCTACTGCCAATAATCAATAACCTTCTCATCCCCGCTCTTACCTCGTTAGCATACTTCCATTAAGTACACAAACTGATCCACAACTGTAAAACTAATTAGAAATTTTAAAAATAATAATATTTGGATGATTTGTAAAGCTTTTTTTATTTTTAGTTTTTGTGTTTAATTTGTAGAACTCCATTTTAATTTTTATATAATTCAATTGAATTAAATTTAATATTATTATTATTGAGTTCTGCTATTTTAAGTTTTTTATTTTAGTTTTTAGTGACAGCTGTTTCGGCGTTTAAGGACAGTTTGACAATGGCGCTGTACAGATCTTATTTTCTATTATGACAAATTAATTCCTAGTTTAAATAAGGATAAACATATTTGATTTTACAGTTATTTTTCTTTCGTTCAAATAACCGGCTAGCCAGTTTTGTGTTAAGCTGGTTTGTATGCCCATTCTGTATCAATTTATTTAAATCTGTTCAAATAGAAGCTGGCTTAGATTTTTGGTTCCGATTAAAAAATTCTAATGTGCCTACTTAATTGATCCCGGTGTGCGTTGATCGACGCCCTCAGTGAATCCGCCTCTGGGACAAGCACCTCGTCGGTATGAAGCGCCCGTCTGCAGGGGCGCCCGGTGAGCTCGCAGCTCCGCACTCCATGTCTTGAGATACTTTCACAACGCGAACTACTAATTACACGCCAACTCGGCGGGAATCGGCGCAAACTTTACAGATTACAATGTTCACGAGAGCGCACAAACGGGCCAGCGCCGCAACTGCACTGCAACCCACTTCATTTATTTTTCATGTCTTGACTTTAATATCGACTTTATTTACACAGTGTTTCGTTAATTAAAGAAGTTATAAAAGAGCCGGCGGAACCTTCAAAGGACGAAGGAGCTTTTTTGTACAGGTTAACAAGCAAATATAAAAAAAATACTAAGGCAACTTGCAAAATGGAGGTAATAATTAATACGGCTCTTTAATATATGTTTTTTTCAAAAAATTTTAAATCCCAGGTTTCGATTTGATTTCATTATAAAGAACTGACCGTTACTACTCGGCTTAATCCGATATATTTTTTGTCATTTTTTTTTTAAATCGTAAAATACATCTGTGTGTGTAAAACGAAAAGAGGGATTAGTCAATAAAATCGAGTTTTGAGTTAAGTCAGAGTTGTTCCTTAGATACATATCTATCAAGTAAAAAATAGATGAGTCATAAAATAAAAGAATGTGCTACTATTTTTTCAAAAAAGACATGTGACAGATGACATAATTACATACATAAAACAAAATTTCTCAATTTGGTTTTGGCTCTCCTGAACATCTGCGTTTATTGACTCATCTCTCTCTTTGGCACACAGATATAGCCCGTGATGGAAATCACGTAAATCACGTGGTCCTCCACACCATAGGTAAACTCCTAGCGTGAAGGACAATGTATGTAAAATATTGTAAATAAACATAAAGTTAAGTAATTAAAATATATATATAAAAAAAATAGTAAAAACACCAGACCTAGAAAGTGGTGCATTATTCACGACGTCGAGCTCACTGTTACAGACTTTTGGCCGTTATAGTACACAGATTAAAATGGCAGGGGAATGATTTAAATATGTTGACACGTCATGTTTTGAATTTCTTTCTACTATTACAAGGTCGTACCGAGATACCTTTTCAAAAGATTTTCTTCTGCTACGTGAGTTTCTGGTAGTAGCAAGATAACAACACCGTTGGAATTTCATGCTTATGGCTAAAGAATCTCAGAACCTGCAATAATCAAATCCTGCTATAAAAGTAAAGTACAGGGTTTTGATAATTTTGTATAATATAATAGACTTTTCAATGTTTACGGGGTACAGATTAACATGTAAGGGATTAAATCACTTAATATATCAGTAGCCTTTATCATATTTAAATAAACGAATGCAAAATATTTCAAAAAAATATATTTTTGAAGTAATACACAGATATCCGAGTTCTCCTTACCATGCAACTTTCATAAGAAAATATTATGCTGAAATTCCTCGGCTATAATACTGAAAATGAGTTTTGATATGAAGCACTCTGGGAAAAAAAACACTTTCCAACCGTTAGATTCCTCCATACGCCTGAAAGATAAACTCAATATAAAAGTTTTCCCGAATAATACATCTTTAATAAAACGGGCATATCCGTAGGTATAGTTTATCATAAGGATGAATAAAGAGAAAAAACATTCCCCCTTGAAAACAGAACCTTCACGGAGCCAGATATAATGTTTACCTTTATTAAAAAATCTCTTACAATATTCGGTCGAATATTCGGATATTTCCCTCTTGCGCCGTTCTCCCAAAGTTCAGGCAATAATAATAATACTCTATTTACATGCAAAGCAAGAGCTCGTGGATTAAGGCGAAAGTCTGGGATAAATGACCCAAGTAATTTAAAGCTGTTGAAACTTGATTTTAAAAAGTAAGGAGTATTGTTTTTAGCGAGTTAGCGGTTCAAAACGAATTTCGGTTTTTTACATAATGCCTCCTAAATGTTTTCAAAAGGAAAAGAAAGGTTGTTTATCGGTTTGTTATACAGCTTTTGTTGGTAAGCGTTCCCAGTATTCTAAAAATGTAATATCGCTGAAAAAGCTGAAAAAGCCTAGATACTGTGTGCTCGAAAACTGATTACAATTATTTTACTGGGTAAAGAAGAAGCCTTACTTATAAGCATTATACAAATATTAGAATATCCTAGTAATCAAATTCAAAAATATGTATTAATTCGGATGAATATATTAATCTTTGAATTATGAAACCCCTTTGAAAATGTTTATTTATACGAACTTTAAAAAATATTTATGAAACCTTTTTTACGTACACGCATCTGTAAAATTTTATTTCTGAGTATGTATTCCAGTATCATTTCATTGTTAGAAAAGAAAAAGGGCTTAAACGACATTTGGTCAAAAATGAGTTAAATATGCAGTTTTGATCAGTCATTTTTTCTACATCTAATGCTCTGACTCTCGTTTGATTCTGAAGACCTTTGTGACTCTTCAGTCATCTAAAATATATTTACCGTTTTATTTTTGTATGAATACCGTATAAGAGTCTCAACTGCTCCCAACCGTCTAGAGGTAGTAAGACTATGGCATCACAGCGCCCTTGAGGTGATTTTTCACAAAAACGGCGCTATACAAATCGTCCAAATATTATTATTATTATTATCACAAAATAGGGTGTGTTGTGAGGCTGAAGGTAGTGGTGAGGGGAACGAGATAGGGAAGAGGAAGGTTGGGAAGTACCTGACTATTCAGATCTGGTCACCAAACACGGCTAAAGCCATTTCAAGCAACGTTTCGATTCCGAATGGTGGTCTTTCACCAGGACGATACTTAGAGTATCTACCACTGTGGTTTGGGAGAAGGCTTGGATTTTTGTTAGCTTTTAATCACTTCAAGTAACTTAGTGAGAGTATTAAGTTACCTTAGTTAACTTTATTTTGAAATCAATCCAGGTACTGAAGACTTATGAATTTTATTGTAAAAAAAAAACTTGAAATTGCTCTCTTGTAAACTTCCCAAAATGGTGCTTCAGCCCTTTTACCTTTCCGGCAACGATATTATCACTTAGTTAATACATCCCGACAGACTCAAGAAAAATAATGATGAACGCTTATATTTATTCGAATTGAATAGAAGGCGAAGTAAAACAATGGACCAGTAAATTGTCGCAGAAAAGATTAAACGCAGGAAATCGTCGCTAATTAGGCGTCTCAATTCACCTTTCTTACGTTACAAAGAGAAAAGGCTCCAGTGAGCCGGGAGATATGTTAAGAAATCGACAAATAATCGAAAACTTCCTTTGCCACCTTCATTAAGACCGTTTAAATATGATAACGATATACTTGAAAGTTTGTTTCTACTCTGTGCCTCCGCTTAGCTTTCAGTTCCTGGCAGTTTCAGGACAATTTCAAGATCTTAGTGAGAGCAAAGCAATAAATTACGCGCAGTAATTGATTCGGATTGTGATTAATAGAACGGCAATGTCCCGGGTTCAAATATTCACTTAATCACATCGGATATTGCTGTAATTCGAGTACAAAGACGGGTAAACTCCTCGTTTCGTGTAGTATTTTTTGATAAATTAATTAGACCATTAAACTGACGGAATATTGATCGAAAATTGTGTTATTGCCGAAGCACACAATGTTTCATAAACCGGTTCAACTAATATGTGTTAATAACCGTTTTCCAATAATAATTGGTTAATTGTTTTGATTACCGGGAAGACTATGTTATTCAGCACCCTAATGTAATATATAATGAACTTTTAAATTATCTTATAATTCGAAAAAACATTTCTAGTCTACCAAACTCAAGGAATGTGTAATATTTTTACAAATTTTAGAGTACATTGTTTTACGCATAATGTTTTATGGGTAAAGCTTCAGTTATATAATTCAGCTTTATTCTCTGCGATACCTCAACATATGCTCCATATAAGATGGTCATAGTTCCACTTGCTCAGGGCATTGGGTCCTCTTATGTGATATCACATCAAAAAAACTTTTATCGTGTCATAAAGTTTTTAAATTCTATTGTTCCTTGAAAAGTTGTAGAAAAGTAAGTAAAATCCAAATGAATGTAAAATAAATACATCATGGATTTTGTTAATAAATTTATCACATGTTACTTGTTTCAATGTTCCTTCACACATATGGAAAGCTATTTGTGATAGTTATATCAGGCTTATAAATCAAAATAGCACCACTCAAACATGGTATCGCCCGTACGTTAAATTAAACATAATCTTTAAAGCGTTTTTGACCTGCACAAGATTTAGAGGGACCCGGGAAACCGCAACCTTCCGACTCAAAGACAAATGTTTGGACGATAATGCTACGGAAATTCGTAAAAAATAAAGGTAAATACTTTTCAGACAAGTTTTATTACAACATTTGTTCAATTTTACACCTGAAATTATTTAATCTAATTCGTATCGTTTATTCGAACTGCTCTTGAAAAAAAAATCACCTTCCTTTTAAGAAAATTTGGCTGACGTATCGTTTACCTGGCTGATTCCTCTAAGCCTGGGCTCACCGCTTAGGTTGGGTATCCTTTGTATACAATTTCGCTCTGCCATACAATTTTCCATATAATAAGGCCGTATTTGGGTGGAATATTGAGTCTTAAAGGCGGCGCCACGTTTCGTAACGATACAGCGGATTACGGCGGTGACTCATATAAATTTTATGAGAACCTTGCCGAAAATAGGAAATCTTGATGAAATTTCAATATTTGATGATTTGATGCGAAATCTAAATTATCATTTTGATATCTTTGACTTTGGGTTCTGGGTTTCATAAGGGGATCGGAAAAATATACCTATTGGAAGCTTTAAAAGTTTCAGTGTTGGTTTGCAAAATTTCTAGAATCATATCTTCTATGTTTTGCACTGAGGAATTATTTCTTATGCTGAAAAATACAGAAAATTTGTTTTTAGATTGAACTCGATTATTAAAATGATAAAATCTTCTATAAAGACCAATGAAAATGTACACCCCCTTTAAAGGAAATTTATGAGGTTGAAGGATGTAGAGGAAGGGAAGTTGATGGAAAAATAAAGTTCTGGTCGCTAAACATAGTTAGGACAATTAACGTATCGTATCTTCCACTCAAGAAGTTTACAACTCTGGCAGTTAAAGGATTATGGACATACGTTTTGTAAATACATTTTGAAAATCAACGAATCAAAATTTTTACTTGTTTTTTTGGTAACCAACAATTAAACTCCGAAACGTTCCGCCAACTGGGCGGCTATTTTTGACGGAATCAATTGTTAAATATGTACGTTATTTCCTAACGCGTTACTTCGATCATAACGTTTTATTTTAAGAGTTCGAGTAAATACAACTAACCACCCAAAAAAGATCGTTTTTGGAAAGAGAATACTCATCCTTCGTTGAAAAATATTTTGTTGAATGGAGGAAGTGGTTTCAAAAATCTAATTGTATCAAAACGAGAGTGGAAATACACCGCATTTTTTGAGATAAATTATTTTGTAGGCGACCAGAAGAGGAATTGAAAATTCAATTCTATTTTGTTATTCGTCCGTCAAAATATGCTCATTTGGGTTTCTCCAAATTATTTTGTTTTTGTTTTTATGATATGAAGGGAAAACCTATGAAAAGATATGACGAAACATTATTCTGACGGTTCTGGCGTTCATGGACGAAAACCTAATATAATGCAAAGTCCATATAATTCCAGAATTAGGACGAGTTACCGCAAGCTTAAGTCATGTTGTCAGTTGAACAGAAAATAATTGCCTTTAAGGTCAAACCGCACTAGCGCGCCGCTGCGCGTCGCGGCGCTACGCGTCACTTTTCTGTTCGCCGTGCCGCGCAGTGCAGCGCCGCTCTGGTGCGGTTTGCTTCATACAAAACAGTGAAAACATATTTCTTGGTGAAGCGACACGCCGTGCAGTGCAGCGCCGCTGACGCGCTAGTTCGGTTCGACATTTAAAAAGGGTTTTTTTAATGGGTTACTGTACATATATATATTTTAAATATTTATGATGATGACAATTATAGTGAAAATGTGAATACATATTTAAAAAACTAACTTTGATTATTTAAAAAAAAATTACTTACTTAATTCATGTTTATTCACAATATTGTAAATATACTGTCCTCCACGCTAGGAGTTTACCTGTGATGTGGTGGACATCATAGAATTATATGATAAAACAATTTAAAATTAAAAATATAAAAGGAAATAAAGCTACTTTAACACAAAAAAAATCATATAAATAAATAACTTACCTAAGTAGCACTATTATTCTGCATGTATATAATTATAAATTAAGAGGATTGTAACGAATTCTTTAAAATGTTTATTGGATTGTGCAAGTGTAGATGTTTTGATTTGTGTAGGAAGAGAATTATAAAGCTTAATAGCCTAATCTGTAATGCTTTTGTCCAAAGGATGTATATGTTTTAGGTATTTGTAGTTGATGTGCATGTCTTGACCTAGTGTTGCGAGTATTTTGTGAGGTGACAAACGTATTTATATTTTTGTAAAGGTAAATTAGTATATGTTTAGAAAATATTTTTTGTATGGTAAGCACAGGAAAATTTTTGGAATATGATTGAGGTTGGTGTTTGTATTGATACTTTAAGTATTACTTTTATTAAGGTTTTCTGGGCTTTATATAGTCTTTTAGTAATAAATTTATTTTCACAGCCCCAAGCAATAATGCCGTAATCCATAATGGATTGGGCTAGTGCAAGGTATGTTTTTAATATCGTAGATGCTTAGAATATTTCTTAGGTTTTTGAAATAGTTGATTAATCGGTTTAGTTTTCCTATTAGCGAATTTATATGTCTATCCCATTTCATAAATTGGTCAAAGCGTACGCCGAGAAATTTAATGATTTCCGTGTGTGTTATTTGAGGACATTTGCATAGGACACTATTCACACTATAACACTTTGTTTTATTATTATTTTAAAAATCCCTCTAATTTCGTTACAACCGCCACATCTTTAGGATAAGATAAATAAAGTAACTGCCCTTAGCTTTTTATAGCTATATTACGTTTATTTTTTTTATAATTTTATGCTTTTTATTACATACATAAAACGTAATTTTTTTAAACTGAAAATAGTAAGTGAGTAAAAAAAAGCGATTATTAACATGAATGTTTTCGAACAAAATATTACAAAGTTTAAAAAATAAATATTCCAAATACATTCTACGTCCAGTGATTTATTTTGCAGTGGTATTTCCAATATCTATGGTGGCAACGACTGCAAATTTATCCGTGTCAAGATTTGTTATTTATATTTCCACAAAATGTAATCGCCCAATAATTCTACAATTTCGAAAACAGATTACCGCTCTTAAGTTGAAAAAAAAAAAAAAATAAAATTAATTATCATGAGTATGAAAATAATTCTTTATGAGTTAAAGCTGATTTTGAAAAACTAAAAATGTGTCAAAATATGAATTATTATTATTATTCTACAATTTCGAAAGAAGATTACCACTCTTAAGTTGAATAATTCTTTAATGAAAAAAAAAAAAAAAATTATCATGAGTATAAAAATAATTTTTTCGAAGGAAGCAAAAACTTGGGGTGTGACATTGTATATTAAATAAAACAATAAACTTTGTAAAACACCACTTTAGGGCTTTTTTACATCAACTGATGATCAACTGATCAAGTTGATGTAAAAGCCCTGAAGAAGCTTGAGAAAAGCGAAACCTGGTTGGTGATTAACTCTAATAAAGTGGTGTTTTACAAAGTTTATTGTTTTATTTAATATAAAAATAATTCTTTATGAGTTAAAGCTGATTTTGAAAAACTAAAAATGTGTCAAAATATGAATTATTTAAAAATAGAACCTCTGTAGATTACTATAAAGTTTCAGGGGTGGTAAAGCACTAAGGCAGCTGTTAAGCCCAGCAATGAAACAGCATGTGCGAACGTGCGTTATCTCCTGACCCCGTGTAGTTGCGGGTCATCCAGTGGGGCTGAATCCCACACACAGCCTCTTAGGCATGTCTTGTGGGGCATAAGTTAAAGTGCTACTTGCAGTGGAACATTCTGCCACAAGGCTATCAGGGGTACCGGGAGTACAAAATAAGTGGGGGTGGGAGGTGTGGCTCGCCATTTCAATCAGATGAGAATGCTGCGTGGTTTGTCATCTTTGAAGCAATGAATAATGATTGTATGCGATTTCCTTCCAACTTATGGTTTAAAAAAATAGTTTTTAGGTTCTTGACCTTTAAGTACTTAAGATGGTACCTTGGGTCACCTATTGTATTTCAAAAAAATCATTAATATCTTCGCAAGCCTCCCCAATACCAGCCTTAATTTTTAGCTATTCCTAACAAAATTTTCCAACTGATCTATTAAATATATTTTTCATAACATGTCATATTTTTTTTACATGTAACCAGATAAATATTTTAAAGACAAATCTGCAATTTAACCCCTTTCCACAAAAACCTTCAAAGTTTTCTTTTGTTCCTATTCGCAGGGGTAGAATCCGAAAACGTTTTATTTTTACATTTGATATGTCTCAAAGTGAAAAAAAATCACGTTCGTCCAACGAGTCTGCATACATATTGCAGACACTTCTGCTCAGGTATAGCCTCCTCTATAATAGCGTCTCTCAGGGGATAGAGACCGATGACCAAATAACCAATGAATCTGTATCACAAAACATACTAGAAAAGTAGATAATTTTATTTATTTTAAGACTTTAATTTTTATCCAACTCAATGTTTTCATCAAAAATACACAATACAATTAAGATTTAAAATGTGGGTATGCTAATTTTGGGACTTTGAAAACATTGATATACGCATTGAATTGGTGCATAACAAATAAACATTAAAAAAAGTTCACTTATGAACCGTATAATACTTGCACCTTCATTGGTTTCCTGGTTATCTCCAATTTTTTTGAAAGTTTTTCAATTTCATGTCTGAAAAATAACGGTGATTCAGAGGCAAAGAAGTCATCAAACATTTTTTTAAGAGAAGCGTTATTATTAAAAGACATTCCTTGGAAGTTGTAAGAGATTGAACGAAAAAACTAAGGTCTGGTTTTGTAATTTCAAATATAAAGGGAAAAATAACCTCTAAGCCGGATGTTTTAACCGTCGATTTTAAAATGTAGGAATTATGGAGACGGGCAATACATGCCTAATAAAAAAACATGTGTCACGCAATTTGAAAGTATTGCCATTTTGGTGCCGTTTTTTAATGTCACACCAAAAAAGGATTTGCTTTCTACGATAAATATGATTGACTTGTATTTTGGGAAGTTTGTTTTACAATATCATAATTGCTGCATCCTTAACAGTTATACAGCATCCCCAGCTCAGGCCTGCTATCCTTGTCATCCCTTGTAAAATGTAGGCTGCAGATAAAAATGTCAGGATCGTTCGACATAAATATCAGATTCACAGCTCCGACGCCGACGTCAGCGCGCGGCGCTGCGATTGTCTCTCTACTGCCACGGCCTGTACACCTTGCCTGTACGGTGTGTAGTATGGTATAGTGCTTTACGGCGGAGTCAGTTGCCTATGACGTTCCTCCCAGCTGCATGGCGCGGATGGAGAAATCGTCACTAAATTATTGAACATTTATCGAAATTCGCTGGGGTTGGCAGGCGTAAAGAATTCTATCCGCTTTTTATCGAATTGATTTTTGTCTGAAACGTTGGCACATGTTTATTTGTATTATTTTTGAAAATGTTTGAAAGTAAATTTTTAAGCGCGTTATGCTCCATTGAATTGTATTGAAACAGTTTTTTTTAAATACTCTAACCACTGAAGTCCGGATAGCGGAAAGTTTCGAGTTAAAATTTTAGTTGCGGCAGTATCTATGTTCTCGTTTTGTTTTGTAATACATGAGATATGATAAATACATATTTTTATGTCTAAATTTTAGTTAACCTAATCACACGGTACCGTACTTAGTTGATTCAGATATTATACAGGTTAGTGTATGGAACTCACGGTGATAATTACATTTATCACTCAATTTGAAAACGTTATTCATTTAATACCATTCCTAAATCGATTGAAACTTTCAAAACAAACAGAAAAAGTTTTGTATCTTTTAATGAAAGGTTTTATTTCAACAAAATTTTATATAATGCGTATGTAATTCATTACCAAGGGTAAGAATTTCTGCTTAACACAAAATACGTTAGTCGACGAAAATAGCCAGAAGACGAGGAAATAATAGCATCAAAAATTGGCCTGTCGAATAACAGCAAATCAGCGAAATCATTGCTTATTCAACAGATTACCTGCACGGTGATAAATTTCAGCTTCAGGGGGATGTTACCTATTCACTTGGCGCGTTATGTTTTGTTTGACCATAAATAAGGAGCTTAATGACCCAATATAGCGGCCCAAAGCTGGGCCGACGCCTTTGCATTTGGATTCTGCAGACACCTTGTAAAAATACCAAATGGCCTCGTTTCAAATCACATGTAAGCTTTTTAAAACTCTCCTCTTTCGAGATGGTGCCGTCTTAGTTGATTGGCATCTGGTTAAGTGGGGATCAGCAGTAAAGTACGTTTCCGCAGGGACGGGTTGGTTATGTTGTTTGGCAGAGGGATGAGGAAGAAGGGTGAGGGGTACCTTGTTGGGGGGTTGCTTGAACCATTCGAAAAGCTTTAAGTAAGTACATGCAAATTAGGTAGGAAAATTATGAACTCGTCTGTAATTTTAATTACGCATTACTAAATTAGTTTCAGCTCAATAGTTACCTACTCGTTCAATTAACATTGTTTAATTAAAAAAAAAAAAACATTATTTAACAATATTTTTATACGTTGAAGGTGCTGAATGTTGTATTTACTTTTATTTAATGATAACCCTTACTGTTTTTATTTGAAAATGTTTTATTAAAACATTTAAAATTTTCTTTTCGACATACGTAATAGGATTCGTAATTTTTAGATTTGTTGTAAGGTGTCAAAATACTGCTCCTTAGTTTTTTCTTCTTTAAATTTCTAGTTTTTCAGAACGTTTCCCAAATAAAACTCTATTTTGTGCTACCCGGGAGAAAAATAGTTTTCTAAAAAAGCTTTTATTGTTTTACTGTTTTTGTTTATGTTATGCGTTTCTCGATGATTTTAAAGTATGAAATACGTAAAGTTACAGATTGTACCACAGATTTTCAGAACGTTCACGTCTACACCCTCTCCTGCCAACCCCATTAAAGGTAGCCCACAGACTTCTTCTTGTAAATTATGATTGTCTTAATAGTTTGCAGAATCGGATTATGAATAAGCAAGCTACAAGATGCTCAGAGCTTATATATATTAATGGATGCCGGAAGAACGAAGTTTAGAAGCTTCTTGTTCAGTGGAATAGAAAAGAGTGGATGGTCAGTATAAAATAATATAGCGACGATTTTAAAAATCAGCGTTGTTTATAATTCTTTATTTGGACTATTGAACTCTGGGTACATAAAATTGATGGAATAGGGCATAAAAATTATGTCCATTGAAAACATGTGTTAATTACTTTTCAATCTTTTGCATCTTTTAAAATGATACAATCAGTATAGAAATGTTTCATCTGAGTATTACATAATTAATCGTGAATTAATTATAAAAAATATTTCTATTATACATGCAGTTTAAATCCGGTTTTTCTGTGGTATTATCTTCCTTAAATGGCGTTTTAGCCCTTTGGCCTTTCCGACGGCGATATTATAATGCTCTACATTTTTCAACATAACTATATTGTACAAATTTGGTGTAAAGCCTACTAGGGTGTAAATAAATAAATAAACTAGATTTAGGTAAGCTTCTAAATTGATTTTTCACTTTCAGGTGACTGAACAGTGTCGACGTCAATACCATATGGGTAGGCATAAAGCAGGAAACAACGGAAGATTGGCGAGAGTGGTTGCGTTATCCAGAGGCGGCTAAGGCTTCAATGATGATAAGGTAGGAAATACAAATCTAAAATACCGCTTATTTTGAACCCTTAGCACATTTAAAAGATCAATAAATCGGTAGAATTCCGTAAAATCAGAATCAAACAGAACCTTAAAACAATAGCTTCTAGAATCAATGATAGTGTTGTTTGCACTGATACATTCTCCCACCTATTTTGCCCATGTTTTACTATTCAAACAACGCTCGGCTTGCATAGGTCTCTCCGTAGTTACAGTAGCGTCAATAAGGTGATTATCATTATAAGTTTTTCGTGCACACATAGCCCTATAATGATTTCTGGTTTAAACAAATAACCTTCGTTCTCTCTCATTTATTAAGCACCACTTTAAATTCATTTTATTATAAATAAACGGGTTTATCGTCAGGTGGTATTTTCTTCGAAACAACCCAAAATCTTTGTCGTAATAAAAATTGATTTGCCGTTCTGAATGGTTTGAATTTTGTATCAAATAGACACATCTTATTAAAATGTGAGCTTAAAGAAACAATTAGGTGGTTAAGTGAAAAAGAAACGGGATAGAAAAAGTGTGCGTTTTTGTAAGCGAATGTTTTAGCATTAAAGTAACTATTTTCAGTGTTTATATATACCCTTTTACGTAAACTGTCGTATCTTTAAAATCCCGATTGTCGAATAGAGCAATTTGAAGTTTCTTTAAATCACCGTAAATTAAAATATTAACCAAATTAAATCCATATTATTATTTTTATTTAATATTTAAAATGGCAAATGATAATATTTATATATATATTTATATATGGTTTGAACAACTGTCACATTTTACACTGTCACAAATAGATGATTAGCGCCATTATATATTTTTTAGCGTTACCACATTCAGCATTTGTTCAAATTATGATCAGGTGTCAAACATAACAGCATGACCGTTATGTTATCACTAAGGCCTAAATTTCCTTGCAAAAAATATGTAAAATAACGCCTTTTACTTAAACATCTTAAACACAAATATATAGATATATATATTAAATATATACATATATTTATATCTGTGTTTAAGATGAGTCTTTAATATTTTATTCAAAAGAAACATACGTATTCATGTTGTCATATATATTTTACTATTTAGGTGACGTCGTCTGATGCAATTTTAAGTGCAACACCTGAAACTAAAGCCAAGTTCCATACTTCACTACAATTCCACATACATATATGTCATCATTATTAGTCTGCTGATTCAGTCATTTCTTTAAATGGTGATCTACAAGTTTATTATATTATGTATATCTGAATGTGATAAACTTGATTTCGGTGTAGTTATAATTTGGTTAAGGTTCTTTAAAGCATACTACTTGAATCTCTGTTTAATAACTGTTTTTTTTTATTGAATTGATAAGTTGATTAATTGATTTTATTGAAGGATTCGACGAAGGACACCTGATTGGTATTTAACCTTTATGCAGTGAAAGTATTACACTCGCTAGTTATTGTAATAAATATTTTATTTTATTTTATGTGTGACATATTACCCAATTGCTTGGAGCCAGGGGACTATATTTAATTAGACAATGTTGTGAGGTGGTGTAAACGTGGAAGTGGAAAGGGAATAAGGGAGAAGAAGATTAGTTTCTGACTATTCATACCTTGTTAGCGCAGTAACATAATTATCAACATCGCTAAAATTAGGTTGGAATCGAAATGAGGCATCCGGTCTCGCAAGTAGAATTGGTATATTTGAAAAAGGGTTTTTTTTTAATCTAAATCAGCTCACCATTTTTATTTCAACACAAAATTTTTATTTCCCAAATCAATAAGATTTGTTATCCGATTACGTACAAAGTGACAAATTCTCAGTATCGCTCTGGAAAGATAAAAAAAAACAGAATCAAGACGTTACGATACCCAAAATTGGAAACCGGCATTTGTAAGTGAATATCAGTGTTTTTTTTCTTTATGAAAATTATTATAAATAGGTATTTACAATCTATTGATGGATTAATAAAAAATAAAAGTATTTCCTATGTTACCCTACATTTCAATGTTTTTGAATTTCGATTCGAGTAAAATATCTGCAATGTGCGTTAGTAAAAAAATGAATTACCAAAACTAAATTGGATTTAGAGCTTGGATGTTTTCAACAGATAGAAATCTCAAACTTATCCAAAGGAAAACATGATAAACTCGATTTTGGCAGATTGTGGGTTGGATGCTTTCTGCATAAGTACGTCCGATTAGGGATGCCATAGTCCTACTAGACAGTTGGCAGTTGCCATATTCACATTCAAATATATTTGTATTTTCCAAAGCAAATCTATATTCTTTTATTGAAACATTACTGAAAATAATCGCCACTGGGAAATACCATTTAATTTAAGGATCTTCTAAAAACCGACCTTCAACTCAGGAAATATTTTTTCTTAAAAAATAAGGAACGGTCAGTGTAAGTCACGAGTACGTAGCTACGGTTCATCTACCGCATTTTATACCAATGTTCATGTGTTAATATTTTATCGTGACACTGCGGTTTCCCACACGCCTTCCTTCTC